>CM060443.1:3899533-5099533 GCA_030545235.1 Helianthus tuberosus
AACTTCGCAACGTGAGTGTAATCACGTTGGTTATAGTCCCTTGGGACTATGCCTACTGATTACCACGTTGTTTAGGGTCGTAGGGTAAGCGATCTAATAAATCGCTTATACCTCGAACCCGACCCATTTGGTCGATCATTAGGATCCGACCAAATACATTAGGTGACCATAGTAGGTAGGGAATAACCTTCCGAGGTTATACCCTATGGTCACATCGTTTAAGTAGTTGTATGATAGGTAGTTTATATGCCTTAGGTAAATTACCAGAATACCCTTTTCATGTATAATTGGTAATTAAGCATATGTAACCTAAACTTTTGTCACATAACTGATTATGTAACATGTTTAGGCATATAACACTTGTCATAGGACTAGTTAGACGGTCCGAACGCGTTTCACGCGCACGACGCGTTAAAGTAGCATAAGCTACCTTAATGGGTCGCGATGGGTCGAAAGCACTTAGGTTAGGTTTCATGTAGTATGTAGGCCTTGTTAAACCATATCATATGAGTTCCAATACTCATTTGGTTTACCAAGCCTCATTCTATCCGATCTCCCGATTTAAGTCCGGTTTATTTATATAGTTTTAGATTGCCGACAGATTCCGTGCTCCCTCTAGCTTTGTTTGGTTGTTGTTCAAGACCTCTAAGCATTCTCAGGCGAGTACATTATTCCCCTCTTTTACTGTTTTCAACTGTTTTGGGGTGACTCATATGTGCTAAATGCTTATCAATGATTTCAATAACAATTACAATGTGGTTTCAAGAACGATTACAATAATTTCAATAACAATTACAATGTGGTTTCAAGAACAATAACAAGGGTTTCAAGAACGATTTCAATGGTTCAAAAACTAATTACAAATTTCAAAAAGTGAACAAACTAGTTGGTTGTAGTTACATAACCAATGACATTCATTAGCAATGATCAAGCCGACCAGTATTAGGTTATGGTACCATAGGATCTGACAAATCCCGTTATTCTCTATACCCATGGTTATGTGTGGATATTTTGGGTAGCGACTGAATCTGTAATTATTAACTTACCCTTTGGTAAGGGTTTGTTAAGAACGAGAGCGAGAGCGAGTTGGAACGAGGAACGCGTCAAGAAGGTTTGAATGTTATTAGAGAATCGACCATTAAGTAGTTTCACAATTAAAACAAGAACGATTTGAACAATTAAAACAAGAACGATTTAAACGATTAAAACAAGATGGTTTAACGATTGGGTAAACATTTGGACATGATTTACATTTGATCATGCATTTCCACGAAACATAGTATTGATTTAAACCAAGTTTTACTTCAATACTTTGTTTTGTGCATTTCACCTATGGTTTAGTTGATGCATTTCACTAGCCATACATATCATTTTGGTTACATATTACATGATTTGTTTAAACATGGACATCTTACATTGGTGGTTTGTTTGGGTAAGTGATTTGAGTAACGGTGCGTGTGTAATATGATACAAGCATGGTGGATACGCCGCTGGTACTTCCTATATATAAGTGTTTGTATGGTATTACATATTGTAGCGTTATTTGAATCATTTCAGTTTGAGACATAGAACATTTTATACAAGTAACATACTTTTCACAAGACATTTATTTACAAACAACTTATCTTATACAAACTCATTTTATATGGTTATTCATTTAATCATGCATTATTCTCTTATTTATACATATCACCTGAACTTATTATTTTTCAAATGATTTACAAAGACAAAGCAAATTACAAGGTTCATGACTAAACATTTTCTTAAACAGAAGTCATGAATCTTATTTTCACAAAACCTATGTACTCGCCAGAATTTCTTTGCTGACCTCGTTTTCACATATGTTTCAGGTATTGTTGAATGATATCGATTGATAAGATGCATGCTCACATAGGACTGGACGAGGCCTTAGTGACTAAATAACAATGATAGATTATGTTTAAATTGTGTATTTAGATTTCCAGACGATGTAATTATTCAATGTTTAATAAAACGAAACACTTTTGGTATCCATGGTTATGAAACATTAATTCTGTTGCAACACTCCCCGACGTTTCTGCCACGTTTTGTATGTTACACGTGGTCGGGGTGTGACAGAAAAGATGGTATCAGAGCCCATGGTTATAGGGAATTAGGTTATTAGTAATGCTTTGACCTAGTCTATAACCTTCTTAGGACCCTAACGCGAGTTTACTTGCGTTTAGTCATAAAACAATACCGTCACCTATCCTTAGGCGACGACCACAACAAGAACATAAATTTCAAAACCGCTTTGAAAACTAATCATCTGTTCTAGGATGATTGATTACTAGGTTTTGAACCCTCTATTGTAAGGTTTTGAACTCTCTATTATATGGTTTTGAACCCCTTTGAGTTTTCAAAACTTCGTCAAGGTTTTGGATTTTAAATAATGTGAACACGTGCAAACTGGAAGGGTGAATGCCTGTATTCTGGGTTTTCTGTCTAGGCAAGCACTTCGTATACATCTCATCAGACGCGAGACCAGTTGTGCTTACCTGGGAATTCTTGGGGTGAGTGTTCACTTATAGGCAAGCATGTCTTCGCGATACATTATTTTTGACCCATTTACTTTGATTAGTCACCGTCTCATTTGTTTGCCTTAGGTAACAAACAAATGATCGCAATTTTCATGCGTTATCATTCTGTTTTGAATGTCCAATAATCTTTCACCTGTTTCTCCCTATGCCTTTCTTTTTCTTCAAGAATGTCTCTTCATCACGATGACACCCAGATATCTGAGCAAGCAGCCAAATTCGCTCAGCGAATAGGCGAAGTAGTCCTGAAGACTGTTGAATTAGCTACTGCCATGTATCATCTCCAGGATGAAGCCACTCAAGAGTCACCAAGACAAGCAGGACCTAGTCAGGCGATAACACCATCAGCCAATAAACCAATCGAGGAATCAAAGACCATGGATGAACGATCCCCTAAGAAGTCAAAGAAGCGAAAGGCTTCTCAGAACTTCGCCATGATCGCTCATGATTCCCTCGAAAATTTTAAGTACTCGTTTCACTCTAAGAAACAAAGTACAGAAAATTAAGTGACATTATGAGTAATCGTGCTTTTCGCACATCTGTGCCTTTAAATCCTTGGTTAGATAACTAAGGGTATTTTCAAATCTCATACCCATTATGTTTCGATTTTTCAACATACACAGTACCAGTATTTCAAAACAATCTTCATGATCTCAAAACATTTCATATAGTTTGAAAACAATTTTTCTAGATGCATTGTCTATGTTATTTCAAAAACATTGGCCATGTTATCAAAACCAACCTTCCTAATTTCAAAATATTTCATATAGTCTGAAGACAATATTAACACAATACATTTTCTTATCAAGTGCATGATTTCGAAAAGCATCATTCATGTCTTTCAAAAACCTTATACATAATTTCAAACTTTCATCTCGCATGATTTTAAAACATTTTTTGTAAATATATCTACCTAATACACCTACTTTATGATTTCAAAAAGTATTATATATAAGGTTTCAAAAACGTTAAACATATTTTTTCTTAAAAGAACCCCATGCATAGTTTTCAAAAATATTTTTCCTCATACATTGACTTAACCTTCAAAATTCTGCTTCATATGTCGCCTTGACATATCAAGCATCTCAACTTCATAAGCATTTTACTTCATGTTTTGACTTAAGCACATCCCGTGCAAGATTTCAAAACATCTCCAACTTCTAAAATCCATATGGGATCTTTTTATCTCCACAATTAGACCCTTGTGGATAATCATCATTCAAATCAGAGTCCTTAATTGGATTCCTTATGTACCTTAATTCGAACATTTCGATTCTTTATAATCGAAATCGAATTTTCTTTTTGAATCTTTCTATCTTTATAGTTAGATTCTTGATAATGTTTAAAGTGCCAAATGAAATCCACGAGATGGATTCCTAGTGTGCTTTAAATACATGTACTCTGTTAGCAGAACAAACTTCTAGTTAAACAATTTTGTGGTTATGTGACTATGTGTTTATTCATCTTATGTTTTCTTTTATGCATTTTTGTGTTTTTAATACTCTGGATATTCGTTATCCAAATCCTCGCAGAATCTTTCATATCTTCATATGAGGGATTCGTAGCAGGATATTCAAAAGGTACTACCTTCAATCCTTAATGGGCTTCTATGTAATAGTTAAGACCCTTGGGTTATATAGTACCATTCCATGTTTCATAAGAGACCCTCTTAGTGGTCTAGTCAAAAAGATTGATTCACAATTTGGTTAAAGAACGACATCTAGTGATGTAGCTGAACAGACTCCCTGATAGTCTATTTAGATCATTTATTGATTTAATTAAAAGGACTCTATGGCGGTCTAGTCACACTCATCACAGGATTGTTCATTTGGTTTTACCCTACATATTATAAAATAGACTGTGCGAACTGTGCAAGGAATTGTCTAATTATGGACGCGTACATAGTTATGAGATACAGTGCACGGTAACCACAGTAAGATTTATTATGTGTAAGAACCGATAGTGACGACAATAACGAAATGAGAACGATGTAATAGAGGTACGGTGGACGCACCAATGACGCTTCATATACTTGTATATAAGTATCCCTCTTACATTGCAATCATGATGTTATTAAAGGTTACTAGAAGTTCAGAACCCTAATCAATATTGTTTGATCTTTTCAACTTCATGTTTTCAAGCTCTCACAAGTTTCCTCTAAATAAATTTCGGGACGAAATTTCCTAAAGTAGGGGAGACTGTAACACCTGTGCCTCCACGGCCATCAAACAAATACCGAACCAATGAAATATTATATTTCATACTTGGGATTTGTAAAAATATGTGTATCATTTGCACATATCAATTCTTGTTCAATTTCAAACTCTAAATCGCTTTCTGGAAGGTTATACGCGCACCGATGCGTAAATATAACCAGTTTAATGCAACAAACACTCCGGAATAGTGACATAGGCTTAACATACCTTAAGTAACCTTTACATAACTTAGAAATAAGTTTTGAAGGCTTTGGTATGGCAAAATCAAGTTAAATCGCTTACAGGGACTAAATTTGACAAACTGCGAAAGTATGCCAATTTGAACTGTAACAGACATTCCGGAACATGACCATAAGTTAAACATACCATAAATATCCTTTACATGGCTTAGAAATAGGCTTTGAGGTGTTTGGTGTGCTAAAATAAACTTTTGGGTCATTCAGGGACTAAAAGTGTCAAAAAGTGCACAAGTTTGCATTTTTACGCATAACTCACGTTCTAAATACATCCGGACATCCAAAAATTTATGTAAGCATGACTATATTATGCTTTAGTGTTTGGCTTGTCAAAAATCCATTCGTCGCGTCATTTGGATCGTTTTTCGCGCTTATGCGCATTCCGTCGTAATTAAGCGAACATCGCGTTCGTACGACCAAACGAACCAACACCCGGCATATTTTTGAGCATGTTTCATGTCCTCAATGTTTAGGAAACATTTTAGGGCCTTAAAGTTGGCTTTACGGGCCTTAGAAGTGTCGGAAATGGCCTTAAACACGTGCAGGGACTGAAACTGACATTTCTGAAACTTTGTTCTGATCTGTGACTCCTAGGCGGCCCGCCTCAGGATCTTAACATCCTTAGGCGGCCCGCGTCAGACCTTCTGACCAGGTTAAATGTTTCTAACAGCAGATTGCAGCTGTTTGATCCACCACCACACATTCTCATTTGTCTATTCATTTGATAAGGATCACATTTTAGTCACCATAAGGTCCCGACACTTGTACGGGTGGGATTAAGGCACGTTTTCCATGAAACGATCTTAACGGTGGACCTTTTACTATAAATACCCCATCCCCCATGCTTCAAAATTACAAGAACTTTGATTTGAGAAACTCTAAGTTGAAACTATTGTTTCATACCTGAGATTTTTGAATCGAAGTTAGCATTCGGGGACCCTTCGTAAGTATTCTTTCGTTCTTTTATTGCTTTTCGAGTCTTTCGAGTCTGAAAGTCAAACTTTGTTTGACTTTCTACATTGACCAGTTATGGTCAATGCGAAGTTCGTAGGAACTTCGCAACGTGAGTGTAATCACGTTGGTTATAGTCCCTTGGGACTATGCCTACTGATTACCACGTTGTTTAGGGTCGTAGGGTAAGCGATCTAATAAATCGCTTATACCTCGAACCCGACCCATTTGGTCGATCATTAGGATCCGACCAAATACATTAGGTGACCATAGTAGGTAGGGAATAACCTTCCGAGGTTATACCCTATGGTCACATCGTTTAAGTAGTTGTATGATAGGTAGTTTATATGCCTTAGGTAAATTACCAGAATACCCTTTTCATGTATAATTGGTAATTAAGCATATGTAACCTAAACTTTTGTCACATAACTGATTATGTAACATGTTTAGGCATATAACACTTGTCATAGGACTAGTTAGACGGTCCGAACGCGTTTCACGCGCACGACGCGTTAAAGTAGCATAAGCTACCTTAATGGGTCGCGATGGGTCGAAAGCACTTAGGTTAGGTTTCATGTAGTATGTAGGCCTTGTTAAACCATATCATATGAGTTCCAATACTCATTTGGTTTACCAAGCCTCATTCTATCCGATCTCCCGATTTAAGTCCGGTTTATTTATATAGTTTTAGATTGCCGACAGATTCCGTGCTCCCTCTAGCTTTGTTTGGTTGTTGTTCAAGACCTCTAAGCATTCTCAGGCGAGTACATTATTCCCCTCTTTTACTGTTTTCAACTGTTTTGGGGTGACTCATATGTGCTAAATGCTTTATCAATGATTTCAATAACAATTACAATGTGGTTTCAAGAACGATTACAATAATTTCAATAACAATTACAATGTGGTTTCAAGAACAATAACAAGGGTTTCAAGAACGATTTCAATGGTTCAAAAACTAATTACAAATTTCAAAAAGTGAACAAACTAGTTGGTTGTAGTTACATAACCAATGACATTCATTAGCAATGATCAAGCCGACCAGTATTAGGTTATGGTACCATAGGATCTGACAAATCCCGTTATTCTCTATACCCATGGTTATGTGTGGATATTTTGGGTAGCGACTGAATCTGTAATTATTAACTTACCCTTTGGTAAGGGTTTGTTAAGAACGAGAGCGAGAGCGAGTTGGAACGAGGAACGCGTCAAGAAGGTTTGAATGTTATTAGAGAATCGACCATTAAGTAGTTTCACAATTAAAACAAGAACGATTTGAACAATTAAAACAAGAACGATTTAAACGATTAAAACAAGATGGTTTAACGATTGGGTAAACATTTGGACATGATTTACATTTGATCATGCATTTCCACGAAACATAGTATTGATTTAAACCAAGTTTTACTTCAATACTTTGTTTTGTGCATTTCACCTATGGTTTAGTTGATGCATTTCACTAGCCATACATATCATTTTGGTTACATATTACATGATTTGTTTAAACATGGACATCTTACATTGGTGGTTTGTTTGGGTAAGTGATTTGAGTAACGGTGCGTGTGTAATATGATACAAGCATGGTGGATACGCCGCTGGTACTTCCTATATATAAGTGTTTGTATGGTATTACATATTGTAGCGTTATTTGAATCATTTCAGTTTGAGACATAGAACATTTTATACAAGTAACATACTTTTCACAAGACATTTATTTACAAACAACTTATCTTATACAAACTCATTTTATATGGTTATTCATTTAATCATGCATTATTCTCTTATTTATACATATCACCTGAACTTATTATTTTTCAAATGATTTACAAAGACAAAGCAAATTACAAGGTTCATGACTAAACATTTTCTTAAACAGAAGTCATGAATCTTATTTTCACAAAACCTATGTACTCGCCAGAATTTCTTTGCTGACCTCGTTTTCACATATGTTTCAGGTATTGTTGAATGATATCGATTGATAAGATGCATGCTCACATAGGACTGGACGAGGCCTTAGTGACTAAATAACAATGATAGATTATGTTTAAATTGTGTATTTAGATTTCCAGACGATGTAATTATTCAATGTTTAATAAAACGAAACACTTTTGGTATCCATGGTTATGAAACATTAATTCTGTTGCAACACTCCCCGACGTTTCTGCCACGTTTTGTATGTTACACGTGGTCGGGGTGTGACAGAAAAGATGGTATCAGAGCCCATGGTTATAGGGAATTAGGTTATTAGTAATGCTTTGACCTAGTCTATAACCTTCTTAGGACCCTAACGCGAGTTTACTTGCGTTTAGTCATAAAACAATACCGTCACCTATCCTTAGGCGACGACCACAACAAGAACATAAATTTCAAAACCGCTTTGAAAACTAATCATCTGTTCTAGGATGATTGATTACTAGGTTTTGAACCCTCTATTGTAAGGTTTTGAACTCTCTATTATATGGTTTTGAACCCCTTTGAGTTTTCAAAACTTCGTCAAGGTTTTGGATTTTAAATAATGTGAACACGTGCAAACTGGAAGGGTGAATGCCTGTATTCTGGGTTTTCTGTCTAGGCAAGCACTTCGTATACATCTCATCAGACGCGAGACCAGTTGTGCTTACCTGGGAATTCTTGGGGTGAGTGTTCACTTATAGGCAAGCATGTCTTCGCGATACATTATTTTTGACCCATTTACTTTGATTAGTCACCGTCTCATTTGTTTGCCTTAGGTAACAAACAAATGATCGCAATTTTCATGCGTTATCATTCTGTTTTGAATGTCCAATAATCTTTCACCTGTTTCTCCCTATGCCTTTCTTCAAGAATGTCTCTTCATCACGATGACACCCAGATATCTGAGCAAGCAGCCAAATTCGCTCAGCGAATAGGCGAAGTAGTCCTGAAGACTGTTGAATTAGCTACTGCCATGTATCATCTCCAGGATGAAGCCACTCAAGAGTCACCAAGACAAGCAGGACCTAGTCAGGCGATAACACCATCAGCCAATAAACCAATCGAGGAATCAAAGACCATGGATGAACGATCCCCTAAGAAGTCAAAGAAGCGAAAGGCTTCTCAGAACTTCGCCATGATCGCTCATGATTCCCTCGAAAATTTTAAGTACTCGTTTCACTCTAAGAAACAAAGTACAGAAAATTAAGTGACATTATGAGTAATCGTGCTTTTCGCACATCTGTGCCTTTAAATCCTTGGTTAGATAACTAAGGGTATTTTCAAATCTCATACCCATTATGTTTCGATTTTTCAACATACACAGTACCAGTATTTCAAAACAATCTTCATGATCTCAAAACATTTCATATAGTTTGAAAACAATTTTTCTAGATGCATTGTCTATGTTATTTCAAAAACATTGGCCATGTTATCAAAACCAACCTTCCTAATTTCAAAATATTTCATATAGTCTGAAGACAATATTAACACAATACATTTTCTTATCAAGTGCATGATTTCGAAAAGCATCATTCATGTCTTTCAAAAACCTTATACATAATTTCAAACTTTCATCTCGCATGATTTTAAAACATTTTTTGTAAATATATCTACCTAATACACCTACTTTATGATTTCAAAAAGTATTATATATAAGGTTTCAAAAACGTTAAACATATTTTTTCTTAAAAGAACCCCATGCATAGTTTTCAAAAATATTTTTCCTCATACATTGACTTAACCTTCAAAATTCTGCTTCATATGTCGCCTTGACATATCAAGCATCTCAACTTCATAAGCATTTTACTTCATGTTTTGACTTAAGCACATCCCGTGCAAGATTTCAAAACATCTCCAACTTCTAAAATCCATATGGGATCTTTTTATCTCCACAATTAGACCCTTGTGGATAATCATCATTCAAATCAGAGTCCTTAATTGGATTCCTTATGTACCTTAATTCGAACATTTCGATTCTTTATAATCGAAATCGAATTTTCTTTTTGAATCTTTCTATCTTTATAGTTAGATTCTTGATAATGTTTAAAGTGCCAAATGAAATCCACGAGATGGATTCCTAGTGTGCTTTAAATACATGTACTCTGTTAGCAGAACAAACTTCTAGTTAAACAATTTTGTGGTTATGTGACTATGTGTTTATTCATCTTATGTTTTCTTTTATGCATTTTTGTGTTTTTAATACTCTGGATATTCGTTATCCAAATCCTCGCAGAATCTTTCATATCTTCATATGAGGGATTCGTAGCAGGATATTCAAAAGGTACTACCTTCAATCCTTAATGGGCTTCTATGTAATAGTTAAGACCCTTGGGTTATATAGTACCATTCCATGTTTCATAAGAGACCCTCTTAGTGGTCTAGTCAAAAAGATTGATTCACAATTTGGTTAAAGAACGACATCTAGTGATGTAGCTGAACAGACTCCCTGATAGTCTATTTAGATCATTTATTGATTTAATTAAAAGGACTCTATGGCGGTCTAGTCACACTCATCACAGGATTGTTCATTTGGTTTTACCCTACATATTATAAAATAGACTGTGCGAACTGTGCAAGGAATTGTCTAATTATGGACGCGTACATAGTTATGAGATACAGTGCACGGTAACCACAGTAAGATTTATTATGTGTAAGAACCGATAGTGACGACAATAACGAAATGAGAACGATGTAATAGAGGTACGGTGGACGCACCAATGACGCTTCATATACTTGTATATAAGTATCCCTCTTACATTGCAATCATGATGTTATTAAAGGTTACTAGAAGTTCAGAACCCTAATCAATATTGTTCGATCTTTTCAACTTCATGTTTTCAAGCTCTCACAAGTTTCCTCTAAATAAATTTCGGGACGAAATTTCCTAAAGTAGGGGAGACTGTAACACCTGTGCCTCCACGGCCATCAAACAAATACCGAACCAATGAAATATTATATTTCATACTTGGGATTTGTAAAAATATGTGTATCATTTGCACATATCAATTCTTGTTCAATTTCAAACTCTAAATCGCTTTCTGGAAGGTTATACGCGCACCGATGCGTAAATATAACCAGTTTAATGCAACAAACACTCCGGAATAGTGACATAGGCTTAACATACCTTAAGTAACCTTTACATAACTTAGAAATAAGTTTTGAAGGCTTTGGTATGGCAAAATCAAGTTAAATCGCTTACAGGGACTAAATTTGACAAACTGCGAAAGTATGCCAATTTGAACTGTAACAGACATTCCGGAACATGACCATAAGTTAAACATACCATAAATATCCTTTACATGGCTTAGAAATAGGCTTTGAGGTGTTTGGTGTGCTAAAATAAACTTTTGGGTCATTCAGGGACTAAAAGTGTCAAAAAGTGCACAAGTTTGCATTTTTACGCATAACTCACGTTCTAAATACATCCGGACATCCAAAAATTTATGTAAGCATGACTATATTATGCTTTAGTGTTTGGCTTGTCAAAAATCCATTCGTCGCGTCATTTGGATCGTTTTTCGCGCTTATGCGCATTCCGTCGTAATTAAGCGAACATCGCGTTCGTACGACCAAACGAACCAACACCCGGCATATTTTTGAGCATGTTTCATGTCCTCAATGTTTAGGAAACATTTTAGGGCCTTAAAGTTGGCTTTACGGGCCTTAGAAGTGTCGGAAATGGCCTTAAACACGTGCAGGGACTGAAACTGACATTTCTGAAACTTTGTTCTGATCTGTGACTCCTAGGCGGCCCGCCTCAGGATCTTAACATCCTTAGGCGGCCCGCGTCAGACCTTCTGACCAGGTTAAATGTTTCTAACAGCAGATTGCAGCTGTTTGATCCACCACCACACATTCTCATTTGTCTATTCATTTGATAAGGATCACATTTTAGTCACCATAAGGTCCCGACACTTGTACGGGTGGGATTAAGGCACGTTTTCCATGAAACGATCTTAACGGTGGACCTTTTACTATAAATACCCCATCCCCCATGCTTCAAAATTACAAGAACTTTGATTTGAGAAACTCTAAGTTGAAACTATTGTTTCATACCTGAGATTTTTGAATCGAAGTTAGCATTCGGGGACCCTTCGTAAGTATTCTTTCGTTCTTTTATTGCTTTTCGAGTCTTTCGAGTCTGAAAGTCAAACTTTGTTTGACTTTCTACATTGACCAGTTATGGTCAATGCGAAGTTCGTAGGAACTTCGCAACGTGAGTGTAATCACGTTGGTTATAGTCCCTTGGGACTATGCCTACTGATTACCACGTTGTTTAGGGTCGTAGGGTAAGCGATCTAATAAATCGCTTATACCTCGAACCCGACCCATTTGGTCGATCATTAGGATCCGACCAAATACATTAGGTGACCATAGTAGGTAGGGAATAACCTTCCGAGGTTATACCCTATGGTCACATCGTTTAAGTAGTTGTATGATAGGTAGTTTATATGCCTTAGGTAAATTACCAGAATACCCTTTTCATGTATAATTGGTAATTAAGCATATGTAACCTAAACTTTTGTCACATAACTGATTATGTAACATGTTTAGGCATATAACACTTGTCATAGGACTAGTTAGACGGTCCGAACGCGTTTCACGCGCACGACGCGTTAAAGTAGCATAAGCTACCTTAATGGGTCGCGATGGGTCGAAAGCACTTAGGTTAGGTTTCATGTAGTATGTAGGCCTTGTTAAACCATATCATATGAGTTCCAATACTCATTTGGTTTACCAAGCCTCATTCTATCCGATCTCCCGATTTAAGTCCGGTTTATTTATATAGTTTTAGATTGCCGACAGATTCCGTGCTCCCTCTAGCTTTGTTTGGTTGTTGTTCAAGACCTCTAAGCATTCTCAGGCGAGTACATTATTCCCCTCTTTTACTGTTTTCAACTGTTTTGGGGTGACTCATATGTGCTAAATGCTTTATCAATGATTTCAATAACAATTACAATGTGGTTTCAAGAACGATTACAATAATTTCAATAACAATTACAATGTGGTTTCAAGAACAATAACAAGGGTTTCAAGAACGATTTCAATGGTTCAAAAACTAATTACAAATTTCAAAAAGTGAACAAACTAGTTGGTTGTAGTTACATAACCAATGACATTCATTAGCAATGATCAAGCCGACCAGTATTAGGTTATGGTACCATAGGATCTGACAAATCCCGTTATTCTCTATACCCATGGTTATGTGTGGATATTTTGGGTAGCGACTGAATCTGTAATTATTAACTTACCCTTTGGTAAGGGTTTGTTAAGAACGAGAGCGAGAGCGAGTTGGAACGAGGAACGCGTCAAGAAGGTTTGAATGTTATTAGAGAATCGACCATTAAGTAGTTTCACAATTAAAACAAGAACGATTTGAACAATTAAAACAAGAACGATTTAAACGATTAAAACAAGATGGTTTAACGATTGGGTAAACATTTGGACATGATTTACATTTGATCATGCATTTCCACGAAACATAGTATTGATTTAAACCAAGTTTTACTTCAATACTTTGTTTTGTGCATTTCACCTATGGTTTAGTTGATGCATTTCACTAGCCATACATATCATTTTGGTTACATATTACATGATTTGTTTAAACATGGACATCTTACATTGGTGGTTTGTTTGGGTAAGTGATTTGAGTAACGGTGCGTGTGTAATATGATACAAGCATGGTGGATACGCCGCTGATACTTCCTATATATAAGTGTTTGTATGGTATTACATATTGTAGCGTTATTTGAATCATTTCAGTTTGAGACATAGAACATTTTATACAAGTAACATACTTTTCACAAGACATTTATTTACAAACAACTTATCTTATACAAACTCATTTTATATGGTTATTCATTTAATCATGCATTATTCTCTTATTTATACATATCACCTGAACTTATTATTTTTCAAATGATTTACAAAGACAAAGCAAATTACAAGGTTCATGACTAAACATTTTCTTAAACAGAAGTCATGAATCTTATTTTCACAAAACCTATGTACTCGCCAGAATTTCTTTGCTGACCTCGTTTTCACATATGTTTCAGGTATTGTTGAATGATATCGATTGATAAGATGCATGCTCACATAGGACTGGACGAGGCCTTAGTGACTAAATAACAATGATAGATTATGTTTAAATTGTGTATTTAGATTTCCAGACGATGTAATTATTCAATGTTTAATAAAACGAAACACTTTTGGTATCCATGGTTATGAAACATTAATTCTGTTGCAACACTCCCCGACGTTTCTGCCACGTTTTGTATGTTACACGTGGTCGGGGTGTGACAGAAAAGATGGTATCAGAGCCCATGGTTATAGGGAATTAGGTTATTAGTAATGCTTTGACCTAGTCTATAACCTTCTTAGGACCCTAACGCGAGTTTACTTGCGTTTAGTCATAAAACAATACCGTCACCTATCCTTAGGCGACGACCACAACAAGAACATAAATTTCAAAACCGCTTTGAAAACTAATCATCTGTTCTAGGATGATTGATTACTAGGTTTTGAACCCTCTATTGTAAGGTTTTGAACTCTCTATTATATGGTTTTGAACCCCTTTGAGTTTTCAAAACTTCGTCAAGGTTTTGGATTTTAAATAATGTGAACACGTGCAAACTGGAAGGGTGAATGCCTGTATTCTGGGTTTTCTGTCTAGGCAAGCACTTCGTATACATCTCATCAGACGCGAGACCAGTTGTGCTTACCTGGGAATTCTTGGGGTGAGTGTTCACTTATAGGCAAGCATGTCTTCGCGATACATTATTTTTGACCCATTTACTTTGATTAGTCACCGTCTCATTTGTTTGCCTTAGGTAACAAACAAATGATCGCAATTTTCATGCGTTATCATTCTGTTTTGAATGTCCAATAATCTTTCACCTGTTTCTCCCTATGCCTTTCTTTTTCTTCAAGAATGTCTCTTCATCACGATGACACCCAGATATCTGAGCAAGCAGCCAAATTCGCTCAGCGAATAGGCGAAGTAGTCCTGAAGACTGTTGAATTAGCTACTGCCATGTATCATCTCCAGGATGAAGCCACTCAAGAGTCACCAAGACAAGCAGGACCTAGTCAGGCGATAACACCATCAGCCAATAAACCAATCGAGGAATCAAAGACCATGGATGAACGATCCCCTAAGAAGTCAAAGAAGCGAAAGGCTTCTCAGAACTTCGCCATGATCGCTCATGATTCCCTCGAAAATTTTAAGTACTCGTTTCACTCTAAGAAACAAAGTACAGAAAATTAAGTGACATTATGAGTAATCGTGCTTTTCGCACATCTGTGCCTTTAAATCCTTGGTTAGATAACTAAGGGTATTTTCAAATCTCATACCCATTATGTTTCGATTTTTCAACATACACAGTACCAGTATTTCAAAACAATCTTCATGATCTCAAAACATTTCATATAGTTTGAAAACAATTTTTCTAGATGCATTGTCTATGTTATTTCAAAAACATTGGCCATGTTATCAAAACCAACCTTCCTAATTTCAAAATATTTCATATAGTCTGAAGACAATATTAACACAATACATTTTCTTATCAAGTGCATGATTTCGAAAAGCATCATTCATGTCTTTCAAAAACCTTATACATAATTTCAAACTTTCATCTCGCATGATTTTAAAACATTTTTTGTAAATATATCTACCTAATACACCTACTTTATGATTTCAAAAAGTATTATATATAAGGTTTCAAAAACGTTAAACATATTTTTTCTTAAAAGAACCCCATGCATAGTTTTCAAAAATATTTTTCCTCATACATTGACTTAACCTTCAAAATTCTGCTTCATATGTCGCCTTGACATATCAAGCATCTCAACTTCATAAGCATTTTACTTCATGTTTTGACTTAAGCACATCCCGTGCAAGATTTCAAAACATCTCCAACTTCTAAAATCCATATGGGATCTTTTTATCTCCACAATTAGACCCTTGTGGATAATCATCATTCAAATCAGAGTCCTTAATTGGATTCCTTATGTACCTTAATTCGAACATTTCGATTCTTTATAATCGAAATCGAATTTTCTTTTTGAATCTTTCTATCTTTATAGTTAGATTCTTGATAATGTTTAAAGTGCCAAATGAAATCCACGAGATGGATTCCTAGTGTGCTTTAAATACATGTACTCTGTTAGCAGAACAAACTTCTAGTTAAACAATTTTGTGGTTATGTGACTATGTGTTTATTCATCTTATGTTTTCTTTTATGCATTTTTGTGTTTTTAATACTCTGGATATTCGTTATCCAAATCCTCGCAGAATCTTTCATATCTTCATATGAGGGATTCGTAGCAGGATATTCAAAAGGTACTACCTTCAATCCTTAATGGGCTTCTATGTAATAGTTAAGACCCTTGGGTTATATAGTACCATTCCATGTTTCATAAGAGACCCTCTTAGTGGTCTAGTCAAAAAGATTGATTCACAATTTGGTTAAAGAACGACATCTAGTGATGTAGCTGAACAGACTCCCTGATAGTCTATTTAGATCATTTATTGATTTAATTAAAAGGACTCTATGGCGGTCTAGTCACACTCATCACAGGATTGTTCATTTGGTTTTACCCTACATATTATAAAATAGACTGTGCGAACTGTGCAAGGAATTGTCTAATTATGGACGCGTACATAGTTATGAGATACAGTGCACGGTAACCACAGTAAGATTTATTATGTGTAAGAACCGATAGTGACGACAATAACGAAATGAGAACGATGTAATAGAGGTACGGTGGACGCACCAATGACGCTTCATATACTTGTATATAAGTATCCCTCTTACATTGCAATCATGATGTTATTAAAGGTTACTAGAAGTTCAGAACCCTAATCAATATTGTTCGATCTTTTCAACTTCATGTTTTCAAGCTCTCACAAGTTTCCTCTAAATAAATTTCGGGACGAAATTTCCTAAAGTAGGGGAGACTGTAACACCTGTGCCTCCACGGCCATCAAACAAATACCGAACCAATGAAATATTATATTTCATACTTGGGATTTGTAAAAATATGTGTATCATTTGCACATATCAATTCTTGTTCAATTTCAAACTCTAAATCGCTTTCTGGAAGGTTATACGCGCACCGATGCGTAAATATAACCAGTTTAATGCAACAAACACTCCGGAATAGTGACATAGGCTTAACATACCTTAAGTAACCTTTACATAACTTAGAAATAAGTTTTGAAGGCTTTGGTATGGCAAAATCAAGTTAAATCGCTTACAGGGACTAAATTTGACAAACTGCGAAAGTATGCCAATTTGAACTGTAACAGACATTCCGGAACATGACCATAAGTTAAACATACCATAAATATCCTTTACATGTCTTAGAAATAGGCTTTGAGGTGTTTGGTGTGCTAAAATAAACTTTTGGGTCATTCAGGGACTAAAAGTGTCAAAAAGTGCACAAGTTTGCATTTTTACGCATAACTCACGTTCTAAATACATCCGGACATCCAAAAATTTATGTAAGCATGACTATATTATGCTTTAGTGTTTGGCTTGTCAAAAATCCATTCGTCGCGTCATTTGGATCGTTTTTCGCGCTTATGCGCATTCCGTCGTAATTAAGCGAACATCGCGTTCGTACGACCAAACGAACCAACACCCGGCATATTTTTGAGCATGTTTCATGTCCTCAATGTTTAGGAAACATTTTAGGGCCTTAAAGTTGGCTTTACGGGCCTTAGAAGTGTCGGAAATGGCCTTAAACACGTGCAGGGACTGAAACTGACATTTCTGAAACTTTGTTCTGATCTGTGACTCCTAGGCGGCCCGCCTCAGGATCTTAACATCCTTAGGCGGCCCGCGTCAGACCTTCTGACCAGGTTAAATGTTTCTAACAGCAGATTGCAGCTGTTTGATCCACCACCACACATTCTCATTTGTCTATTCATTTGATAAGGATCACATTTTAGTCACCATAAGGTCCCGACACTTGTACGGGTGGGATTAAGGCACGTTTTCCATGAAACGATCTTAACGGTGGACCTTTTACTATAAATACCCCATCCCCCATGCTTCAAAATTACAAGAACTTTGATTTGAGAAACTCTAAGTTGAAACTATTGTTTCATACCTGAGATTTTTGAATCGAAGTTAGCATTCGGGGACCCTTCGTAAGTATTCTTTCGTTCTTTTATTGCTTTTCGAGTCTTTCGAGTCTGAAAGTCAAACTTTGTTTGACTTTCTACATTGACCAGTTATGGTCAATGCGAAGTTCGTAGGAACTTCGCAACGTGAGTGTAATCACGTTGGTTATAGTCCCTTGGGACTATGCCTACTGATTACCACGTTGTTTAGGGTCGTAGGGTAAGCGATCTAATAAATCGCTTATACCTCGAACCCGACCCATTTGGTCGATCATTAGGATCCGACCAAATACATTAGGTGACCATAGTAGGTAGGGAATAACCTTCCGAGGTTATACCCTATGGTCACATCGTTTAAGTAGTTGTATGATAGGTAGTTTATATGCCTTAGGTAAATTACCAGAATACCCTTTTCATGTATAATTGGTAATTAAGCATATGTAACCTAAACTTTTGTCACATAACTGATTATGTAACATGTTTAGGCATATAACACTTGTCATAGGACTAGTTAGACGGTCCGAACGCGTTTCACGCGCACGACGCGTTAAAGTAGCATAAGCTACCTTAATGGGTCGCGATGGGTCGAAAGCACTTAGGTTAGGTTTCATGTAGTATGTAGGCCTTGTTAAACCATATCATATGAGTTCCAATACTCATTTGGTTTACCAAGCCTCATTCTATCCGATCTCCCGATTTAAGTCCGGTTTATTTATATAGTTTTAGATTGCCGACAGATTCCGTGCTCCCTCTAGCTTTGTTTGGTTGTTGTTCAAGACCTCTAAGCATTCTCAGGCGAGTACATTATTCCCCTCTTTTACTGTTTTCAACTGTTTTGGGGTGACTCATATGTGCTAAATGCTTTATCAATGATTTCAATAACAATTACAATGTGGTTTCAAGAACGATTACAATAATTTCAATAACAATTACAATGTGGTTTCAAGAACAATAACAAGGGTTTCAAGAACGATTTCAATGGTTCAAAAACTAATTACAAATTTCAAAAAGTGAACAAACTAGTTGGTTGTAGTTACATAACCAATGACATTCATTAGCAATGATCAAGCCGACCAGTATTAGGTTATGGTACCATAGGATCTGACAAATCCCGTTATTCTCTATACCCATGGTTATGTGTGGATATTTTGGGTAGCGACTGAATCTGTAATTATTAACTTACCCTTTGGTAAGGGTTTGTTAAGAACGAGAGCGAGAGCGAGTTGGAACGAGGAACGCGTCAAGAAGGTTTGAATGTTATTAGAGAATCGACCATTAAGTAGTTTCACAATTAAAACAAGAACGATTTGAACAATTAAAACAAGAACGATTTAAACGATTAAAACAAGATGGTTTAACGATTGGGTAAACATTTGGACATGATTTACATTTGATCATGCATTTCCACGAAACATAGTATTGATTTAAACCAAGTTTTACTTCAATACTTTGTTTTGTGCATTTTACCTATGGTTTAGTTGATGCATTTCACTAGCCATACATATCATTTTGGTTACATATTACATGATTTGTTTAAACATGGACATCTTACATTGGTGGTTTGTTTGGGTAAGTGATTTGAGTAACGGTGCGTGTGTAATATGATACAAGCATGGTGGATACGCCGCTGGTACTTCCTATATATAAGTGTTTGTATGGTATTACATATTGTAGCGTTATTTGAATCATTTCAGTTTGAGACATAGAACATTTTATACAAGTAACATACTTTTCACAAGACATTTATTTACAAACAACTTATCTTATACAAACTCATTTTATATGGTTATTCATTTAATCATGCATTATTCTCTTATTTATACATATCACCTGAACTTATTATTTTTCAAATGATTTACAAAGACAAAGCAAATTACAAGGTTCATGACTAAACATTTTCTTAAACAGAAGTCATGAATCTTATTTTCACAAAACCTATGTACTCGCCAGAATTTCTTTGCTGACCTCGTTTTCACATATGTTTCAGGTATTGTTGAATGATATCGATTGATAAGATGCATGCTCACATAGGACTGGACGAGGCCTTAGTGACTAAATAACAATGATAGATTATGTTTAAATTGTGTATTTAGATTTCCAGACGATGTAATTATTCAATGTTTAATAAAACGAAACACTTTTGGTATCCATGGTTATGAAACATTAATTCTGTTGCAACACTCCCCGACGTTTCTGCCACGTTTTGTATGTTACACGTGGTCGGGGTGTGACAGAAAAGATGGTATCAGAGCCCATGGTTATAGGGAATTAGGTTATTAGTAATGCTTTGACCTAGTCTATAACCTTCTTAGGACCCTAACGCGAGTTTACTTGCGTTTAGTCATAAAACAATACCGTCACCTATCCTTAGGCGACGACCACAACAAGAACATAAATTTCAAAACCGCTTTGAAAACTAATCATCTGTTCTAGGATGATTGATTACTAGGTTTTGAACCCTCTATTGTAAGGTTTTGAACTCTCTATTATATGGTTTTGAACCCCTTTGAGTTTTCAAAACTTCGTCAAGGTTTTGGATTTTAAATAATGTGAACACGTGCAAACTGGAAGGGTGAATGCCTGTATTCTGGGTTTTCTGTCTAGGCAAGCACTTCGTATACATCTCATCAGACGCGAGACCAGTTGTGCTTACCTGGGAATTCTTGGGGTGAGTGTTCACTTATAGGCAAGCATGTCTTCGCGATACATTATTTTTGACCCATTTACTTTGATTAGTCACCGTCTCATTTGTTTGCCTTAGGTAACAAACAAATGATCGCAATTTTCATGCGTTATCATTCTGTTTTGAATGTCCAATAATCTTTCACCTGTTTCTCCCTATGCCTTTCTTTTTCTTCAAGAATGTCTCTTCATCACGATGACACCCAGATATCTGAGCAAGCAGCCAAATTCGCTCAGCGAATAGGCGAAGTAGTCCTGAAGACTGTTGAATTAGCTACTGCCATGTATCATCTCCAGGATGAAGCCACTCAAGAGTCACCAAGACAAGCAGGACCTAGTCAGGCGATAACACCATCAGCCAATAAACCAATCGAGGAATCAAAGACCATGGATGAACGATCCCCTAAGAAGTCAAAGAAGCGAAAGGCTTCTCAGAACTTCGCCATGATCGCTCATGATTCCCTCGAAAATTTTAAGTACTCGTTTCACTCTAAGAAACAAAGTACAGAAAATTAAGTGACATTATGAGTAATCGTGCTTTTCGCACATCTGTGCCTTTAAATCCTTGGTTAGATAACTAAGGGTATTTTCAAATCTCATACCCATTATGTTTCGATTTTTCAACATACACAGTACCAGTATTTCAAAACAATCTTCATGATCTCAAAACATTTCATATAGTTTGAAAACAATTTTTCTAGATGCATTGTCTATGTTATTTCAAAAACATTGGCCATGTTATCAAAACCAACCTTCCTAATTTCAAAATATTTCATATAGTCTGAAGACAATATTAACACAATACATTTTCTTATCAAGTGCATGATTTCGAAAAGCATCATTCATGTCTTTCAAAAACCTTATACATAATTTCAAACTTTCATCTCGCATGATTTTAAAACATTTTTTGTAAATATATCTACCTAATACACCTACTTTATGATTTCAAAAAGTATTATATATAAGGTTTCAAAAACGTTAAACATATTTTTTCTTAAAAGAACCCCATGCATAGTTTTCAAAAATATTTTTCCTCATACATTGACTTAACCTTCAAAATTCTGCTTCATATGTCGCCTTGACATATCAAGCATCTCAACTTCATAAGCATTTTACTTCATGTTTTGACTTAAGCACATCCCGTGCAAGATTTCAAAACATCTCCAACTTCTAAAATCCATATGGGATCTTTTTATCTCCACAATTAGACCCTTGTGGATAATCATCATTCAAATCAGAGTCCTTAATTGGATTCCTTATGTACCTTAATTCGAACATTTCGATTCTTTATAATCGAAATCGAATTTTCTTTTTGAATCTTTCTATCTTTATAGTTAGATTCTTGATAATGTTTAAAGTGCCAAATGAAATCCACGAGATGGATTCCTAGTGTGCTTTAAATACATGTACTCTGTTAGCAGAACAAACTTCTAGTTAAACAATTTTGTGGTTATGTGACTATGTGTTTATTCATCTTATGTTTTCTTTTATGCATTTTTGTGTTTTTAATACTCTGGATATTCGTTATCCAAATCCTCGCAGAATCTTTCATATCTTCATATGAGGGATTCGTAGCAGGATATTCAAAAGGTACTACCTTCAATCCTTAATGGGCTTCTATGTAATAGTTAAGACCCTTGGGTTATATAGTACCATTCCATGTTTCATAAGAGACCCTCTTAGTGGTCTAGTCAAAAAGATTGATTCACAATTTGGTTAAAGAACGACATCTAGTGATGTAGCTGAACAGACTCCCTGATAGTCTATTTAGATCATTTATTGATTTAATTAAAAGGACTCTATGGCGGTCTAGTCACACTCATCACAGGATTGTTCATTTGGTTTTACCCTACATATTATAAAATAGACTGTGCGAACTGTGCAAGGAATTGTCTAATTATGGACGCGTACATAGTTATGAGATACAGTGCACGGTAACCACAGTAAGATTTATTATGTGTAAGAACCGATAGTGACGACAATAACGAAATGAGAACGATGTAATAGAGGTACGGTGGACGCACCAATGACGCTTCATATACTTGTATATAAGTATCCCTCTTACATTGCAATCATGATGTTATTAAAGGTTACTAGAAGTTCAGAACCCTAATCAATATTGTTTGATCTTTTCAACTTCATGTTTTCAAGCTCTCACAAGTTTCCTCTAAATAAATTTCGGGACGAAATTTCCTAAAGTAGGGGAGACTGTAACACCTGTGCCTCCACGGCCATCAAACAAATACCGAACCAATGAAATATTATATTTCATACTTGGGATTTGTAAAAATATGTGTATCATTTGCACATATCAATTCTTGTTCAATTTCAAACTCTAAATCGCTTTCTGGAAGGTTATACGCGCACCGATGCGTAAATATAACCAGTTTAATGCAACAAACACTCCGGAATAGTGACATAGGCTTAACATACCTTAAGTAACCTTTACATAACTTAGAAATAAGTTTTGAAGGCTTTGGTATGGCAAAATCAAGTTAAATCGCTTACAGGGACTAAATTTGACAAACTGCGAAAGTATGCCAATTTGAACTGTAACAGACATTCCGGAACATGACCATAAGTTAAACATACCATAAATATCCTTTACATGGCTTAGAAATAGGCTTTGAGGTGTTTGGTGTGCTAAAATAAACTTTTGGGTCATTCAGGGACTAAAAGTGTCAAAAAGTGCACAAGTTTGCATTTTTACGCATAACTCACGTTCTAAATACATCCGGACATCCAAAAATTTATGTAAGCATGACTATATTATGCTTTAGTGTTTGGCTTGTCAAAAATCCATTCGTCGCGTCATTTGGATCGTTTTTCGCGCTTATGCGCATTCCGTCGTAATTAAGCGAACATCGCGTTCGTACGACCAAACGAACCAACACCCGGCATATTTTTGAGCATGTTTCATGTCCTCAATGTTTAGGAAACATTTTAGGGCCTTAAAGTTGGCTTTACGGGCCTTAGAAGTGTCGGAAATGGCCTTAAACACGTGCAGGGACTGAAACTGACATTTCTGAAACTTTGTTCTGATCTGTGACTCCTAGGCGGCCCGCCTCAGGATCTTAACATCCTTAGGCGGCCCGCGTCAGACCTTCTGACCAGGTTAAATGTTTCTAACAGCAGATTGCAGCTGTTTGATCCACCACCACACATTCTCATTTGTCTATTCATTTGATAAGGATCACATTTTAGTCACCATAAGGTCCCGACACTTGTACGGGTGGGATTAAGGCACGTTTTCCATGAAACGATCTTAACGGTGGACCTTTTACTATAAATACCCCATCCCCCATGCTTCAAAATTACAAGAACTTTGATTTGAGAAACTCTAAGTTGAAACTATTGTTTCATACCTGAGATTTTTGAATCGAAGTTAGCATTCGGGGACCCTTCGTAAGTATTCTTTCGTTCTTTTATTGCTTTTCGAGTCTTTCGAGTCTGAAAGTCAAACTTTGTTTGACTTTCTACATTGACCAGTTATGGTCAATGCGAAGTTCGTAGGAACTTCGCAACGTGAGTGTAATCACGTTGGTTATAGTCCCTTGGGACTATGCCTACTGATTACCACGTTGTTTAGGGTCGTAGGGTAAGCGATCTAATAAATCGCTTATACCTCGAACCCGACCCATTTGGTCGATCATTAGGATCCGACCAAATACATTAGGTGACCATAGTAGGTAGGGAATAACCTTCCGAGGTTATACCCTATGGTCACATCGTTTAAGTAGTTGTATGATAGGTAGTTTATATGCCTTAGGTAAATTACCAGAATACCCTTTTCATGTATAATTGGTAATTAAGCATATGTAACCTAAACTTTTGTCACATAACTGATTATGTAACATGTTTAGGCATATAACACTTGTCATAGGACTAGTTAGACGGTCCGAACGCGTTTCACGCGCACGACGCGTTAAAGTAGCATAAGCTACCTTAATGGGTCGCGATGGGTCGAAAGCACTTAGGTTAGGTTTCATGTAGTATGTAGGCCTTGTTAAACCATATCATATGAGTTCCAATACTCATTTGGTTTACCAAGCCTCATTCTATCCGATCTCCCGATTTAAGTCCGGTTTATTTATATAGTTTTAGATTGCCGACAGATTCCGTGCTCCCTCTAGCTTTGTTTGGTTGTTGTTCAAGACCTCTAATCATTCTCAGGCGAGTACATTATTCCCCTCTTTTACTGTTTTCAACTGTTTTGGGGTGACTCATATGTGCTAAATGCTTTATCAATGATTTCAATAACAATTACAATGTGGTTTCAAGAACGATTACAATAATTTCAATAACAATTACAATGTGGTTTCAAGAACAATAACAAGGGTTTCAAGAACGATTTCAATGGTTCAAAAACTAATTACAAATTTCAAAAAGTGAACAAACTAGTTGGTTGTAGTTACATAACCAATGACATTCATTAGCAATGATCAAGCCGACCAGTATTAGGTTATGGTACCATAGGATCTGACAAATCCCGTTATTCTCTATACCCATGGTTATGTGTGGATATTTTGGGTAGCGACTGAATCTGTAATTATTAACTTACCCTTTGGTAAGGGTTTGTTAAGAACGAGAGCGAGAGCGAGTTGGAACGAGGAACGCGTCAAGAAGGTTTGAATGTTATTAGAGAATCGACCATTAAGTAGTTTCACAATTAAAACAAGAACGATTTGAACAATTAAAACAAGAACGATTTAAACGATTAAAACAAGATGGTTTAACGATTGGGTAAACATTTGGACATGATTTACATTTGATCATGCATTTCCACGAAACATAGTATTGATTTAAACCAAGTTTTACTTCAATACTTTGTTTTGTGCATTTCACCTATGGTTTAGTTGATGCATTTCACTAGCCATACATATCATTTTGGTTACATATTACATGATTTGTTTAAACATGGACATCTTACATTGGTGGTTTGTTTGGGTAAGTGATTTGAGTAACGGTGCGTGTGTAATATGATACAAGCATGGTGGATACGCCGCTGGTACTTCCTATATATAAGTGTTTGTATGGTATTACATATTGTAGCGTTATTTGAATCATTTCAGTTTGAGACATAGAACATTTTATACAAGTAACATACTTTTCACAAGACATTTATTTACAAACAACTTATCTTATACAAACTCATTTTATATGGTTATTCATTTAATCATGCATTATTCTCTTATTTATACATATCACCTGAACTTATTATTTTTCAAATGATTTACAAAGACAAAGCAAATTACAAGGTTCATGACTAAACATTTTCTTAAACAGAAGTCATGAATCTTATTTTCACAAAACCTATGTACTCGCCAGAATTTCTTTGCTGACCTCGTTTTCACATATGTTTCAGGTATTGTTGAATGATATCGATTGATAAGATGCATGCTCACATAGGACTGGACGAGGCCGTAGTGACTAAATAACAATGATAGATTATGTTTAAATTGTGTATTTAGATTTCCAGACGATGTAATTATTCAATGTTTAATAAAACGAAACACTTTTGGTATCCATGGTTATGAAACATTAATTCTGTTGCAACACTCCCCGACGTTTCCGCCACGTTTTGTATGTTACACGTGGTCGGGGTGTGACATGAAATGGCCTTCAGCCCCACATTGAAAGCATCCCCTATTGTCTCGCTGTTGTTGTTGCTGGTTTCGTGGAGCTAGTGGCTGTTGTTGCTGGTTCTGATTCGCAGGCCTTGAGCTCCTGCAATCTTTAGCTTTATGACCCATCTTGAGACATCTCTGACAGCGGCCCTTGCGACATTGACCACTGTGGTGTCTGTTGCACCTTTTACACAGTGGGTGAATTCCCCGATATCCACTCTGCCCCTGACCACCAGACGATTGCTGACTCGGACTCTGGTAATCACTAGTCTTGCGCTGCTGCTGTGCTTCAGACTGTACGGTAGCTGAACCCCTGCTGGAATCCCCTTCCCATTTCCGCTTGTTGTCACTGGGAGTAGCAGGAGTAGCTGGAGTGGTAGCGCTGATACGTTTAGGCAGCCTGTTCTGTTCCACTGCCTGATCGGTGAGGCGATGAGCTAACTTGACGATCTGTTGAATGGTGCCAAGATTCCCTGAGGTTACATGACTTTGAATCTCCGGCACCAGACCCTTGAGATACAGTTCGATACGCTTAATGGGAGGGTCTACCATAGTAGGACACAGAATAGCCAACTCATTCGATCTTTTGGTGTACGCTTCAATTTCTGACCCCGTCATTTTCAAGTTGTAAAACTCTACCTCCAGCTTATGAATGTCATCACGGCTACAGTATTCCTCTTTGATCAACTCCTTGAAATCATTCCAGGGTGTGGCGTTAGCAACAGCCAACCCTAACATCTGAACTTGCGCATTCCACCAAGTCAGCGCAATGCCTTCTAGAGTACCAGTGGCGTACTTCACCCTGCGAGCCTCAGGGCATTCACACATCTCAAAAACGGACTCGAGCTTTTCAAACCAACGGAGAAGTCCAACCGCTCCTTCCGTGCCACTAAAAGTAGTAGGACGACAGTCCATGAAAGTTTTGAAGGTGCAAACAGGTGGTTGACCTATTGTGTATAAGAATCAGGACAAAGTTAAACACAAGAGTTGGTTTAGGAGTGTAGGATCTAAAGATCCTAGTGTGAGTTACAACTGCAGGGTATACCTCCTGCTTGTGCGGCTGCAAGTGCCGCAGCAACTCGCTCGTTAATGAGAGCCGTCAACTGGGCTTGTGTCATGTTAATGCGTCCAGCCATGATCTTCATAGCAAATGTAACATTGGTGAGAGAGGTTCGCAAAAGTGCGATGACAAAAGGGAGTAAGCACACAAGTGTTCTCATGCAATAGTGTTAAGTTAATCTAAGCATACCCTGAGCAAGGTTCTATGCAATTCTAGCAAGTAGGCAATAAAACATGTACCATATTACCTAGGATGTTGAGTCTTGCACGTGGAGCGAGGCATCGTTGTGGATCGTTGAGCACTGTTCAGGTTATAGTCTGGTTTTAACAAAAAGTTTTCCCTTATTAAAACCTAGTTCACTATAACCAATGGCTCTGATACCAATCTGTCACACCCCCAAAATCCACACGCGGAGTACCACCGCTTGGAGGCGTGACTGACCAGGATCAAGCCACCAATCATATTGAACATATAAGTGAATAGTAAATGTCATTCATCAATACGATAGGCATTTTCAAAACCAAACATAAACAAGTGTGTAGCGGAAGCAATAATGTAAAACCTAACATAAGTATTAAGTTGAAGTGTCACAAAAGAGTGTATAATAACATCCAAAAATCCATGCCCACAACGACCGCGCCTCCCGTGCAAGCTCCAAGAGTACCTATGGTCCTGCAAGGCATGTAACAGAGAGTCAACAACTAGTTGAGCGAGTTCACAGTTAATAGTTCAGTAATTGTAATAGTAAAGTAAGCCTTATGTTCGTTCATTAAGTCATGTATCGTATTAGTTCGTATCGCGGCCCTCTAGGCATGTATGCGAAGATTAGGGAATGTTTCCCGAGTATTCTAGACTAGGTATATTTGTATCGCAGCCACCCGGCATGTGTGCGAAGTTTAGTGTATAGTTCGCAGCCTTCCTAGGCATGTGTGTGAAGATTAGTCATATTATCGCAGCCAACCCCGGCGTGTGTGCGAAGATCAGTTCTATTAGTATCACTAGTCTAGTCGTATCTTATCTATAATCCTTCCTCACCCGAGGACCATATAACTAAGTTCCATAAGCTAGGTATGTACAAGTAAATAATCCAAACCCATTCCCACCCTGGGAACCCCATGCCTTGGCTGTGTGAACTCACCTTGGTTTGCTCGATATGCTAAGTATGTCCTCACAGTTAATCAATCACGTCCTAAAGTACGCACGTGTACATAATCAGTTTATATTTACGAAGTTGGCACGTAAGTATAACCATAGTGGACAACGCATCAATAATCACCAAGTAGCACATTGCACGTATTCATGATCATACAAGTCAGGCATAGCATCTAATAGCAGTTAGTTAACTCAGTTAAGTTTTAACAGAATCAAATTACCAAACAGTTTACCCAGTCGGCGAAACACCCCTGTTTCGCCGTGAAACCCTTTGACGAAACACTTACGTTTCGTCGTACCTGCCCATGACGAAACACATTTTTTTTGTCGTGAATTACGTTTCGTGGGACATGCCAGTTACGTCATGAATCAGTTACGTGCAGGAACCCTAATCGCCGATTCAACAGTTTACAGCAATCATTCAAACATCGTTCAACATAATGAGTCTTATGTTACTAATCATTAATCTATGCATCACAACCGAACCATCAATGAAACAAGGATCATATCATCATCACAAACAAATCAAAACAGTCATGAGACAATATCATCAAACATATACAAACAAAGCCAAATCACGGAGCTAATCACACTAACCGATTTGGGATGAACAAGGGAGGATTAGAGAGAGAAAGATGATGGTGGGAGATGGTTATCGCCGTCAACTGGGAAAAAGGAGCTCTAGGGTTTCTTGTTTGCTAAAGTTGTGATAAATAACCCGTAGAACTGATTAAATATCCGGTGTAACGTATTGGGCCGTTACTGGGCCTCGGCGAATCACTGGGCCGGCGAAACACATCCGTTTTGTCGAGATGTGGATGGCGAATCACTGGTGTTTCGTCAAGACGGGAGTGACGAAACAGACTTCTGTTTCGTCGGGTTGTTTCATGTTATACAACCAAACACAAAATCATGCAAATACAATGCGTTTCATTATAATATAACGTGTACAGTTACAAGTTAAACAAGTCAAACAACTACACAGTCAAAGTCAACGTGCAATTAATGCGAAAGTGAAAGTCGGAAACTCGAGTTGTCACAATCGAATCCTTCAATTGTTGGTAGTATTTCCTTGTTTCCAGTTGAGCCCCTGCGTGGGCCTGTTTTTCTGTTTTGACCCCTGCGAGGGTATGTTCTTTAGTATTCTGCCCCTGCGTGGGCATGTGTTTTTCTGTTGACCCATGCGTGGGTATGTTTGTTGTTTAAGCCCCTGCGTGGGCATGTTATTTTGTAGAAGTCCCGTTTAGGGCAGACTTGTAATTT
This sequence comes from Helianthus tuberosus, assembly GCA_030545235.1. Classification (NCBI taxonomy): domain Eukaryota; kingdom Viridiplantae; phylum Streptophyta; class Magnoliopsida; order Asterales; family Asteraceae; genus Helianthus; species Helianthus tuberosus. Next base: position 3,929,355 of record CM060443.1, read on the forward strand.
TCTTTTAAATTCATGTGGTGAAATGGTTAAATTTAATTTTTTATTTTTAGTTATCTGAATGAATAAAAATGTAAAATAAATAATAACAATATTTTTACAAGATCTATCATTATATTAAAATGATAAAATCTAAAGGGACAAGACCTAGCCTTTGTGTCATTTTAAGACAGGGCCAAGACGGTAGTTCCCCAATTAGATCCAGATCCTTATCCACATCTTAAATTAGGATTGTTCTGCGTTAAATAATAAATAAGAATCGTAAAAAGGTAAAACCTAGCTTGTATGTCATTATAAGACCTGGCCAATATGGTAAAACCTGTTTTAAAAGATTCAAATCTCTGTTAACATCTGCAAACATGTTAACATTATTGGCAAAATGTGATTCGATAAAATCGCATAAGTCATCCTTAAAATGGGCTATTCCAATTTCTCTTATTTAAAATAATCATCCCTTAAGGGTGAAGTGCCCACGGGCTATAATTAACGTCCTCTGAGACTAAAGACAGTGGTAGCCTACAACTCCCTGTCAAGAAGAGGTAGTGAACTTTGATTCAAACCTTAATGCCTCGATTCTATAAAATCTAGGCTTATAACCTAAATTTGTCTACGTGACTAAGCCTATTGTTACCAAAGCAATAGATAGGCAGTATAGTGAATCGAGCGGGACTCGAAGTAGGACCCAATCCGCACCACATTCCAAGCCTAAGACTCATTTTGAGGCTCACAGCAAGCCACCCTCTTAGAAAGATGAGCCAAAGAAAGATGATGATCGACATTCATCTAATCAAAACAGTGTTCCATCTAAAAGGATAGTGTTTGATGATAAACCACGCACCAAGTCCTGTACCTATAAGTACTTTGTCTCCTGTAAACCCCAGGATTTCACTGGGGAGAAAGGGGCAATTGATTGTATGACCAGGTTAGATGAAATGGACACGGTGGTTGACATCAGCGGTTGTGCCGAAAGGGATGTAGTGAAGTACGTATCCCAATCGTTCAAGGGAGAAGCACTGGCATGGTGGAAATCTCTCATTCAAGCTGCTGGAAAGATCCCGCTCTACAACTTGTCATGGGATCAATTCGTAGCTCTCATTAAGGAGAACTATTGCCCGCAACATGAGGTCAAAAGAATTGAATCAGATTTCTTATCGTTAGTGATGAAGAATTTAGATTGTCAAGCTTACCTCACCAGTTTCAATACCCTATCTAGGTTGGTTCCGTATCTGGTAACCCCGGAACCCAAAAGGATTGCTCGCTTCATTGGGGGTTTAGCCCCAGAAATCAAAGCCAGTGTTAAGGCATCGAGACCTGCTACCTTCAGATCAGCAGCTGATCTATCTCTGTCTCTTACCTTGGACGCGGTCAGGCTAAGATTTGCTCAGGAATTCGGAAGAAGGCAAGAGAAAGCGTGAGGATGATGACTCACGAAGATCTTAAAAGAAGCATAAGGGTAGCACTGACTTCAGGAAGAAGTCTGGATCCAACAAGGGTAGCCAACAAGCTGGAAAAGCCGAAGTGCAAGACTTGCTAGAAACACCACTTTGGAAAGTGCAGACTTAAGTCCAAGTCTAGGTCAGGATCACCTGCATGTGGGTTGTGCAAGTCTAAGGAGCACAAGACTGTTGATTGCAAGAAGATTAAAGATGCCACATGCTACAACTGCAATGAGAAAGGGCACATTAAAACCAATTGCCCTAAATACGCCAAGAAGCCGGAAGAGGTCAAGAAGACCAATGCAAGGGTCTTCCGAATAGATGCAAAGGAAGCTGTTCAAGACGACAATGTGATCACAGGTACCTTCCTCATAAATGATGTCTATGCAAGAGTATTGTTTGATTCAGGAGCTGATAAATCATTTGTAGATAATAAGTTCTGTACGTTGCTGAATTTACCTGTTAAAACCCTAAGTGTGAACTATGAGGTGGAATTAGCTGATGGTACCTTAGAAACCGCATCGACTGTATTAGATGGATGTGTTATATCCATTAGGAACCACTCTTTTCCTTTGTCCCTACTCCCTTTGAAGTTAGCCGGTTTTGATATAGTTATAGGCATGGATTGGTTATCTTGTAACCAAGCCCAGATAGTGTGCAATAAGAAGCAAGTGGTGATTAAGACTCCGTCTGGTGAGCCAATTACCATTCAGGGAGATACCCAGTATGGGCTGCCTGAGCAAGTGTCTATGCTCAAGGCATCTAGATGCTTGAAGAAGGGTTGTGTCATTTACATGGCACAAGTGACTATTGATGAGCAGAAACCCAAGATTGAAGATATTCCAGTCATCTCTGAATACCCTGAAGTTTTCCCTGAAGAACTACCTGGTTTACCACCAGATAGGCAAGTAGAATTCAAAATTGACATCATTCCCGGAGCAGCGCCTATCGCAAGAGCGCCTTATAGGTTGGCACCAACGGAAATGAAGGAATTGAGGATACAACTAGATGAATTACTAGCCAAAGGTTTCATTAGACCTAGTTCGTCTCCTTGGGGAGCGCCAATCCTATTTGTCAAGAAGAAGGATGGATCGATGCGTCTGTGCATTGATTACCGTGAGCTTAATAAGGTCACTATCAAGAATAGGTATCCATTGCCCAGGATCGATGATCTGTTCGATCAACTTCAAGGGACAAGTTACTTCTCTAAGATTGAATTAAGGTCAGGCTATCATCAACTGAAGGTTAGAGATGAAGATGTTCACAAAACTGCATTTAGGACTCGTTATGGTCATTACGAGTTCCTAGTGATACCTTTTGGGCTCACTAATGCACCTGCCGCATTCATGGATCTCATGAATCGCGTTTGCAAGCCTTACTTGGATAAATTTGTCATTGTTTTCATCGACGACATCCTCATCTACTCGAAGAACCAAGCTGACCACGAGAAACACCTTCGCTGTATTCTTAAACTTCTACACCATGAGAAACTCTACGCCAAGTTTTCGAAGTGCGAATTTTGGCTTCGAGAAGTCCAATTCCTTGGACATGTTGTTAGTGAACATGGTATCCAAGTGGATCCTGCTAAGGTAGAAGCTATTATGAACTGGCAAGAGCCCAAGACGCCTACGAAGATTCGCAGCTTCCTAGGACTGGCAGGATACTATAGGAGATTTATTGAAAACTTCTCAAGAATTGCAGCACCCCTAACTCTACTCACCCACAAGAATAACAAGTTTGACTGGGGGCCTAAGAAGCAAGAATCTTTCGATATTTTGAAGCAGAAGTTGAGCAACGCTCCTGTATTGACGTTACCCGATGGAATTGACGAGTTTGTAGTATATTGTGATACATCACACACCGGTATGGGCTGTGTACTTATGCAGAAAGGCAAAGTTATTGCCTATGCTTCACGTCAATTAAAGGTGCACGAGAAGAACTACACCACCCATGACTTGGAGCTGGGGGCCGTTGTATTTGCACTAAAACTGTGGAGACATTACTTGTATGGAACCAAGTGTGTGATCTATTCAGATCACAAGAGCCTTCAACACTTGTTTAATCAAAAGGATTTAAACATGAGGCAACGACATTGGATGGAAACTTTGAATGATTATGACTGTGAGATAAGATACCATCTAGGCAAGGCAAATGTGGTTGCTGATGCCTTAAGCAAGAAGGAAAGAGTAAAGCCTAAAAGAATCAATGCCAAGAGCATTGAGATAAAGAATAGTTTGAACGAAAGGTTATTAGCTGCACAGAAGGAAGCTGTGTTGGAAGCTAACTATTCTGACGAAAAGCTAGGAGTAGCTGAGGAGCAGTTATCCTATGACAAGGACGAAATCCTGAGGTTGAATGGACGAATATGGGTTCCAGTTTATGGAGGACTTCGAGATGTTATCCTCCAGGAAGCCCACAGTTCTAAATATTCCGTTCATCCTGGAGCTGATAAGATGTACCAGGATCTAAAGGCAAACTATTGGTGGATAGGCTTGAAAAAGTCTGTAGCTTCCTATGTAGCTAAATGTTTGACGTGTGCGCAAGTCAAAGCTGAACATCAGAAGCCGTCAGGTTTGCTACAACAGCCTGAACTTCCCACATGGAAGTGGGAAATGGTGACAATGGATTTCATCACCAAATTGCCAAAGACAAGGAAGGGAAATGATACTATATGGGTAATAGTAGATAGACTGACTAAGTCAGCACATTTCCTACCCATTAAGGAGACTTATAGCTCTGACATGTTAGCCCAATTGTACGTAGATAAGATTGTATCTCTGCATGGCGTTCCAGTTTCAATTATCTCTGACAGAGATACAAGATACACATCACATTTTTGGAAAAGTTTCCAACAGTCTTTGGGCACGCGCTTGAATTTTAGTACGGCTTACCACCCCCAGACAGATGGGCAGAGTAAGCGTACCATCCAAACTTTGGAAGACATGCTTCGTGCATGTGTGATTGATTTAGGTGGTAGTTGGGATAACCACCTGCCATTGATCAAGTTCTCCTATAACAATAGCTACCATACCAGCATTCAGGCTGCCCCTTTTGGGGCATTATATGGTAGAAAATGCAGAACGCCTATTTGTTGGGCGGAAGTAGGAGAAGTTCAGTTATCAGGACCTGACATAGTCTTTGAAACAACGGAAAAGATTGTCCAGATTCGTGACCGCCTGAAAGCTGCCAGGGATAGGCAGAAAAGTTATGCTAATAAAAGGCGAAAACCTATAAAGTTTGAGGTTGGTGATAAGGTTTTGCTAAAGGTATCACCCTGGAAGGGAGTGATGCGATTTGGTAAGAAAGGTAAGTTAAGCCCAAGGTATATAGGACCATTCGAGATCATCGAATGTGTCGGGTCAGTGGCTTACAAGTTAAACTTACCTGAAGAGCTCAGTGGTATTCACAACGTATTCCACGTCTGCAATCTGAAGAAATGCCTAGCTGACGAATCGCTAGTCATACCACATACGGATGTGCATATAGATGAGAGCTTGAAATTTGTGGAAAAACCATTGTTGATTGAGGATCGACAGGTAAAGAAGCTTCGAAGGAAGCTTGTGCCTATTGTAAAAGTCAAATGGGATGCCCGCAGAGGTCCCGAATACACGTGGGAGGTAGAGTCCACAATGAAAGAAAAGTACCCTCATTTATTCCAGTAAATCTCGAGGTCGAGATTTCTTTTAAGGGGGTGAGGATGTAACACCTCGAAAATTCATGTCCAATAATGTATTGACACGTGTCATAAGCTTTGAACGTGTGAAAGAATACTCTAGAGGGACTAAAGTTGACAAACAAGAAAAGTATGTGAATATAAGAGTTCAAAATGTCAACAATGGATAAATATACTTTACAATAACCCTACATGATGTTCATACCCTTAAACGAATGAATCATGGATCATACGAAACTAATTGTGAAAGAAAGTGAGGAATTACAAACTACAGGGGTTAAATGTATCAACATGTTTAAGGTATACCTCTGAGTGACCTTTTAACAACCCGAAGCTTTGTAATGATAAATTATACTCACGAGAATATGTGATAAAAATTTTACCAAGTTTCATTATCGTATGAGAAAGTTATGATCAAATTCGTATACGAGGGGTTAAAAGCGTCAACGTTGAAATTTGTGACTTTTCGGGTAAGCACAAAGTTAACCAAGGACTCAAGAATGTTTGGCTACCTCATGAAGTCCTTAAAAGTCAGGTTAAGGGGGTGAAAATGCAAGAACAACACTTAAAACCACGTTAGGAAGGACCAGGGGCTGAATTGCAAATAAATGAAACTTGTTTGGCTGGTTCTGGAAGGCCAGGCGGCCCGCATAAGAATCCCTTAGGGGCTTACGCGGCCCGCGAGAGCATGCCAGCTACAGAAAAAGACCTGCATCTGCCAGTCAGGTCTGTAACCGACTTTAAACCTTGTTTTCTTATACCAGGGACTCCGCCACTGGTATTTCATGCACTAGGGACAGTTGGGACCATCTTGTAAAACTTGTAGACTTGCATGGCAAGATCTAATGGCACCAAGTTTGCTATATAAGAACTCCCAAGTTGTAACACTTTGTTCATCATTTGCAAACACTCACAAGACTCAGTTCTGGAGCTCTCTGATCATCAAGCAAGCTTCCTAGTGATCCCTAGTCATGCTTAGGACCTTTGTAAGTGTCCTTAACCCTTCCTAATTCAGTTTAGCTTAGTTAATTAACTTAAAGTCAAACCGTCGTAATTAGAGTTTGACTTCAAGATTTATTAAAATTTATTCAGTCAAATCTCGAATTAAAAGTACCTATAAGTAGGCATTTATGTGGGTAATAAACCCTTAAAAGGGTACTCTCTGATTCCCAGTCTAACTAGGTCAATTGTCGGGTCAAAGCTAACTTTAAAAAGTCAACAGAATACTTATTTTCAAATTAATACATAATTAGCAATGTAGGATCCATGCAACCTGTTTTATCATTATTATAACTTGGTAATTAATGTAAGAACATGTCTAAACACGTTCACCCCGACAATTTTCAGTTTTGATCTGGTTCGGAACCGAAAGTCGCATAGTTTGACTTCTGCTTTGACTTTCAGTTCTGACCTGTTTAAGCCTAGTTTAGGGTTGCCTTAGAGCTTCTTTTGGACCTAGTTACATGTTAGTATAACCCTCTGTGATTATACAGCTCGGTTCACTAGTTGTCCAATTATTATGCAAGTTTCCGTTAATTGCCTAAATATTGACTATTATGCCCTTTCCACCTTAAAACGTGAATTTTGAAAAGGTAAGAGAGTAGAAACCTTAGTTATTGATTTATAAACTTGTAACTAAAATTTGACATCAGTTTGAGGTCTAGATTAGAAATTATGCTCATTAGCGTAAATAAGAAGCTTTTTGGTAATTAAATGGCATAATTAGCATATAGCCTATCTAAACCCGATTTTTGATATCAAACTTTTTACCCACTGATATAAAATAATATTTTGGGATTTTTGGAGATTTTTATTTATTTTTAGGCTGAGCATAACTTAGAGTTCTAAGCTTGATTCGGTAATTGCCGGTTTTGCCCTTTTAGGCTATAAAATGAGTTTTACAAAACCTTTTGACCCCAAACCTTTTGCTACTGATTTTATATGATAAATAAAATATTTTGAGCCTTCTGGAATAATTAAAATATCAGCTTTCTATATAAAACCCAGAAATGGCTCCAAATCGCCTTTTTAAGCATTTTTAACGCATAGTAGGTATTAAAACTATTTTACACATATAAGGTTGATACCTACTGATATTTTAAGTATATTTCTATACATTAATAGTAAGCTAAAGTTTTAAACTCAGATTTCCAATTTTGACCTTTTTAGCCTAAGTGAAATTACCAAAATACCCCTAAGGTGCATAGTTTGGTTTTAAATGATAAATTTCACACATAGGTTATACCCTACTGATATAACTTAGTAAATTAAGTATTTCTACTGATTACATCAGACCCGAAACTCAGATTATTATTTAAGCTCTTTTATAACCTTTAAAATGACCAAAATACCCCTTCGGGGCGTAATTTGAGTTTAAATCCGTTTTGGGCATAATAGAAGATATCTTACTGATGTCACAACATATTTAAGGCATATTAACTCAGGAAACTTGCATATGACTCTGTTGGTTACTCGTTACGCACTTTTCGCGTTCGGATCGGCTTATGTAACTAGTTTGCACATATTAGCCGAAACGGGTCAAACCATATCGTTTTCATCTCAAAATCCAGAATGTGTTTAAGTTACCCATATTAAACGAGTGTCCAAGCTTGTCGGGTCAAAACCACATTCTAAACCGGTCTTCGCTTTATTATGCGTTTTGGACCGTATCCTCCTTTAAAACTAACCGGTCTAAGTTTAGGCTTAATTAAAGACCCGTTAGGATTCTAATAGGTTATTATAAACCTTCGTTCCAGATTAGGAGCCCAGTAAAAGCCATCTGTACTTGTTGTATTTGACTTATACATTGCTCAGGTAAATACTCTTAACTTATTTTCCCTAAACGGGCTTGGGATACGGTATTATAATAATACCGCTTGGTCAGGTATGTAGTCATTTAAATCGGATTGTGATTGATGTATTTATATAACCCGTTTAATATATATTATTTGGTGTATGGCCTTTGGGGGTTTAATGACCATGTCCCAGATATCCTTGGCATCATTCAAAGAAATGGCCAGGACCTAACCACGGGGTGTAGGCGTACACCTGACAGATGCATTATGTAAAAACTGGTAATCCACTTAGAGGAAATAATCCTTGTGGGCATTATACCTGTGGCGTGTCAATTAATCTAGACCGGCCCTATAAACCGGCCCTAATGGATGACAAATAAGTAAAACTGTATACATGATTATTCTAATAATTGTCCCAAGTTATAAAAGATATTTTTGCCGAAGTGCATTCAAATCAATTTTCAAACTCTTTTCAAAATGAGTCAGTTAAGTTGTATTTACCAGTGTAAACTGACGTATTTTCCAAAAAGGCTAAGTGCAGATGCTATACGTAATAGGCTGGATACTCCAGGCATCAATAATCAAGTCTCGCAAGCTCTAGATGTCGAAGTCTGTTGAACAGTTCTCTTTTTATTTTGATCCGCCCGTGGATCTGTTTCAACTAATTTGTGATACTTAATATTACAATTTATTTGGTTGAAATGAATCTATCTTTTGCTTCCGCTGTGCATTTAAATATTGTGTGTTTGACTATGATAAAATCAACTACGTCACGATACTCCCCACCGGGCCCACCGGTAATACGTGGAAATATCGGGGTGTGACAATACTCCATCATGGAGAAGTTAGTACTGGCACTAGTGCACGCATCGAGACAGTTACGACGTTACTTTGCAAACCACGTCATCACGGTGTTAACCAACTATAAGATCGACCCTATCCTATCCAAACCCGACATCTCTGGGAGATTAGCAAAATGGGCAATTGAGCTGGGCGCACACACGCTGAATTATAAGCCGTGCCCCGCAATCAAAGGCCAAGTTCTAGCTGATTTCGTTGCTGAGGTACCGGCAAATCGCATTCAGGAATGCGAGGAAGAGCAAAATCCTACACCACCACCATCCTCCTCAGAAACCTGGGCATTATATACCGATGGTGCATCCAACGAGGATGGTGCAGGTGCGGGTCTGAGACTCGTCAGCCCCGATGGCCAAGAGCTTACCTATGCAATCCGCCTCGATTTCAAAAGCACAAATAACGAGGCAGAGTATGAGGCTCTACTGACAGGGCTATGACTGGCAGTCAAACTCAGTGTCCAACATTTGGAGGCACACGTCGATTCACTATTGGTTGCAGGGCAGGTGCGCGGAGACTATGCCGCAAAAGGGGATATCATGATCCTCTACCTAGAGCAAGCCTTGCAACTGAAATCAAAGTTCACTTCCTTCAATATCCGCCATATCAACAGGAGTGAAAACAAACCCGCGGATGCACTGTCAAAACTCGCATCCATTAGCTTCCAACATCTGGCAAAGGAGGTACGCATCGAGGTTCTGCAAAATCCCCCTGTACGCCTGCGCCAAGTCAATGTCATCCAGTACGGTACAACATCCTGGATGACACCGATCATTGCATACCTACAATCAGGTGTTACTCCCGAAAAAGAGGCAGAGGCACGTAAGTTACAATACAAAGCGTGCCATTATCAAATGGGAGACGGTATTTTATACCGTAAATCATACCTGGGACCACTCCTATGATGCGTCGACCCCCAAGATGCCACGTACCTTATCAGAGACATACACGAGGGAATATGTGGCATACACGCAGGCCCACGCATGGTAGTGGCCAAAATTATGAACGCCGGGTACTACTGGCCAGGTATGCATCTAGATGCGGTCAAAGTCTTGCGCAAGTGTTTCAATTGTCAGCGGCATGCTCCCAAAACCTTGCGACCCAAGAACAACCTGATTCCCGTCACCACTGCATGGCCATTTCAAAAATGGGCAATCGATGTGGTGGGACCATTTCCAGACGCACCAGGTGCGGTGAAGTTTATCATAGTGGCTGTTGATTACTTTACAAAATGGGTAGAGGCAAAACCGCTCGCCTCAACCACTGCTATGATAACAAGGAAATTCATCTAGGAACATATCATCTATCGTTTCGGTCTACCGATGTGCATAGTTACCGACAACGGCACCAACTTCGCTGCCGACGACTTTCAAAAATGGCTAAAGGAACTACACATTGAACACATATTCTCCTCGGTAGCGCATCCACAAGGGAATGGCCAAGTAGAGAGTATCAATAAAAGTTTAGTCGAAGGCATCAAGGCACGGTTGGGAACAGCCAGACGAGGCTGGGTCGATGAACTCCCTAGTATCCTATGGGCTCACAGGACAAGCCCAAAAACAAGTCACGGTAAGACACCCTTCATCCTGGTCTATGGCACTGAAGCGGTGATCCCCGCTGAAGTAGGTCTCCCCTCGCCCCGAATGTTGGCTATCGATAAAATAGACAATAGTGAGGAACGCAGGGTTGACTTGGACCTCCTAGAGGAAAGGCGTGAAAATGCAGCAATCAACGAGGCCAAGTATAAAACCAAACTTGAAAAGTACTACAATGCACGCGTCCGCATTTGTACCTTCAACCCGGGAGACTATGTCCTTCGTGACAATGAAGCATCTAATGCAGAACGCCCAGGGAAACTTGCCCCCAAGTGGTAAGGACCCTACCTCATCCAAGAGGTCCTGGGCAAAGGCGCGTATAAACTACAAACGTTAGAAGGCGAACCTATCGCGCGTACATGGAATGCACAACAGCTCCGACGCTGTTACATGTATGCCATGTTTTTACATTTGACATGTAACCTATCGGGCCGCAGGCCATTTGCAAATAAATAAATGAACGATTGAATGCAATATTGTTTATTTCCTTCTATTACAAATGCGTGTTCCACTTTGCGGTATCTGCAAAAACAAATTGGCTAAATCTTCATTCGCGATACCCACACAAAGTGGTAACCACACACAAATATTGTAATAGGCCAGCAAAGGCAAAACGTTAAATGTCTATCCGGCTGGATACGCACATACGGTTTTCACAAAGCCTACACAATTCCAAAACCCTAACGGGATAAAAACAAGAATTGACTAATGCTCATACGACAAAGGTATAGAGTATACTTAACCGCGCTTTACAGCGGGTAGAGTTCTTCATACTTGCATATCACCTAGATATGCAAAAGGCAAATACAGACTTAGTTTTATTCACAATAACATTAACTCATACAAGTTCAAACATGCAAGTAGTAAAAACATTTGTACAAATTGAACAAAACGGTTAAAACTTTATACTCAGAAAAATTTCTACACCTATGCGGTGCACAAGAGATTTACATAAAGTTTCTAACATTTACATCGAGGAAACAAAAAAGGGCACGCAGGCCAACCTAGTCCTTCTTTGTACCGCTGGACTCCGCATCACCCTTTCCATCACCAGCGATCTCTTCCTCCTCTTCCTCATCAGCATATAACAACCACAAGCGGTCCACGTAGTCTTCCGCATCCAAGCATTTATCAAGTTCCTCAAGGGCGGAAATGGACATGTCGTTGTACGCCGCAAGAGTGGCAGCAAGACGCGCTTCAGTATCCACGCCATGGAACCCAGACCTTTCATCGGTATATTGGCCTTGGGACAAAACGTTCATATGACTGATGCAATGGTTGTAGCCAGCTTTAAAACTAGCCTCCCGCGCGCGCAGCCTAATCTCCTCTACACCAGCTACATTCTCAGGTGCGTCAAGGATAGCCCTAACAATCTGCAAAGCACAAGCAATAAGGTTATCACAGGCAAACCTAAACAAAAGGAAAGGCACCTGATACTTACATGCCCAATACCGTGATCACGCATCCAATCGCGATCGTCCTTGAGCTGATCGAATGAAGAAACAAGGCTATCCCTAGCCTCGGCAGCCTCCCTTGCCCGCGCTTCAGATTCAGCAGCACGGGCAGTGACCTCTTCAATAATGGTCACCCGGCTCCGCACTTCAGCCTTTTAACAAGGAAAACACAAGTATACAAAGATAATCAATCATACTTGTGGAATATATATACAACTTCAAGAGCAAAAGAAACTCATACCTGGAGGCCCTAAACAGTCTTATTTAAGTTGGTGTGATCAGCATTTGCCTCTTCAACAGCCTTGGCAGTGCGGGCCTCCGCCTCCTTGGCCTCTTCAAGAGCCTTGGCAGTGCGAGCCTCCGCCTCCTTAGCCTCTTTGGCAACCGCCTCAGCTGCGGCTTTCTCCTTAGCCAAAGCAGCATTCGCTGCCTTGACGTTAGTAAGCTCCTGAAGAACACGAAACAATGTTTCATTTTGTTTGGCCCAAGATTCTTTCCAAGTCTTGCGCTCATTAGAAAGAGTTTCTTTCCAACTCTTGCGCTCATCAGAGAGCAGTTTGGCAAGGGTACGAACCTGTTTAAGACCAGAAGTTGCAACCCACTCCTCAGTCTGTTTATGCTGCTCAAAATCAGCCTTATCCTTTTTAAGCTGCTCCGCACCCTCACGAGCAGCTTTCACCAACGCTTCGGCCTCAGCCCGCAAGCGAGCACTTTCCTCCTCCTTGCGCGCCAACACCTTGTAGTCTTCCATAATGGCATTCGCCATTATGGAACTCCCAACAAGCATGGAGGAGAGTTGGTTGATTCGGAGCTCGCGGGGTAAAGCGCGGGCCCGATTAACTTCAAACGGGGTGCCCAAACCAACCAATATCTCCTTACAAGCAGAAGGATCACATGAAATGTCATCCCCTTGCATAATGCTCCAAGGGGGACGATGATAGTTCACAGCCCGGTCTTCCGTATAAGTACGGTAGTAGAACTCCAATTCAGACTCTTCAGGCTGGATAGGAGGTCCTTTAAAACCCGCAGAAGTGGAACCAGAAGCCTTCTCAGCAGCAGGAGATTTTTTCTTTTCAGCATCCGCAAACTTCAGGTTCAGATCATCGATATCCTGCGGGGAGATCAGATTATCATGAGAATCCACCGTATCAAAGATCTGGGCCGCGGGTCCCTTCCCAGTATCCTCTGCCCACGCAGAGGGCTCAGGCACCACTTTAATAGAAGGGCTTCTGGTAAATTCTTTATTAACCCCCGCATCCGCAGCTGTGTCATGCGGGGGGGAAAGAGGAGTATCAAACAAAGAGAAACCTTCATCTTGCGGTTCTGCAAACAAAGCAACAATAACCATCAAATACAAGTTACAATGGCAAACACTTGTAAAGGTTATGAATCACTTACCAGACGTAACCGCAGGCTTCGCCTGAGAAACAGCAGTTGTCCGTTTGGTCTGTATCCTCGGACGCTTCTTCTCACCGGCACCAGCAGCCTTATTATCTATCTTTCTCTTCCACTTCTCATCAGCAGGTTTGGAACCCGCAGAGGATCCACCTGCCGCCGCACCACCACCTGGAACACCCAAACCCTCAAGGGTGTCAGACACTACCACGTAATCGGTATATCTGCAGAAACGAGAACGAGAGATACCTGCCGCCTGCGGCACCAAAGGAGGAACAACAGCAGCCTCAGGGTTTTTCTTGCCGCGACCCCGCACAACTTTCTCCACATGCTTCTTCTCCACATGCTTCTTGGGGGCACCTTTCACCTCAAATTCCCCCAAGGCCCCAAGAGTACCTGCGTTTAAATCATCAAACAAGCAAATCAGCAAGGTGACCTTCTTTAAAAAGCAAGTAAGAAAATTGCAAACTATACCTTTGCCTTGCGGCAGGGGTGCCGTCAGCCCCTCGCGATCAGGAACGCGGAAGTTGTCGACAATGGTCAAGTTAAAACCTTTTTCACCTTCCGCACACCGCACTATCTCAACCTTGCCTGTGAAGTTCGGGTCAAATATCCTCCACAGCGCAGCATCCACTGATAGTACACTTACAAAATCAGTAGCAAACAAGGAAGTAAGGAAACCGCACAAGAGTAAAAATACTTACCACTACTCTTTTCCCGCACAACGGGCATTGCCTTCCTATCAGGCCTGGTCAACATCACACACCGCACTATCTCAACCTTGCCTGTGAAGTTCGGGTCAAATATCCTCCACAGCGCAGCATTCACTGATAGTACACTTACAAAATCAGTAGCAAACAAGGAAGTAAGGAAACCGCACAAGATTAAAAATACTTACCACCACTCTTTTCCCGCACAATGGGCCTTGCCTTCCTATCAGGCCTGGTCAACATCATCCGCAGCACCCACAACTACGAGTTGTCCAGCTTCTTAAACTCAATGGTCCGCAACCTCGGGAACCACTCCACCGTCTTCACGCTAGGAAGCTCAATATCCTCCGCAGGGATCATCTCGTTCACATTACGGAAGGTCATCCTGGCAATGATCGTGGTTGCCTTAACGTAGAAGAACTTTGTCTTCCACTTTGTGATACCCTTAGGTGGGGTCATCAGCTTAGGGCTTCCATACCGTTGGCCAAAAGAAAAAACCCGGTATTTATGGTTAACTGGTAAAACCGCCGGAAGTTTTCAACAGAAATTTCCATACCAAGAGCACGAAAAGTGTACTCAAAATTTCGAATCTGAATCATCCCAAATGGGCTCATCTGGGAAATATGGAGTTTATACAACTCCAATACTTCGGCAACAAAAACCGTCAGCGGTAGTCAGAGGTTGCCATCAAGAAAGAAATCAACCCACATGGTGACGTATCCTGCCGGAGCATCAGCACCGGTGTCACCCTCTTGGGGATAAACAACCCCATACTCCTTGGGCATCTGAATGCTGGTCATCGGGTTATCAAACTGACCCTTCGACCACTTCAACACTGGTAGGCCCCCGCCGGGGGCACTACCACCTTCTTCATCTTCTTCCGCCGCCGCCGGTGATGAGTGATCAGGGTTTTCACCCTCAGCATGGTGTGGATTGGATGGTTCAGCCACCAGGGAATGTAATGAAGAAGACAGCAGAATAAGTTCACAAGAAACTCAGAAACCTCACCGCAATTTCAGACAAGTTTATCGGCGAAGACGAAGGAAGCACTCTTTCTCTAAACCGGAAATTTTTGAAATTTTGAACAAGTGAGGGGAAACCACAAACGGGTTCCCCTTATATACCCATCGCAATTAATGTGATGCAATAACCGACTCATCATGTTCAAAAAGGGGGAATTATGCGACGCCACGTGTTCAGCGACGGTTCCGCTGACGGTTACCACGCGCGAGTGGCCACCCACGCGCCTGACAAAAAGAGACTTTTACACTCCCTGCTACAGTGCATTTAATGCATTGGGCAGTGCAATCTTCCTTTCATTTCAGCACATGCCAGGAAATCCTACCAACTTTCACCAACTCACACGTGCGTTCAGCCACGTATGCAGCACAAAAGCGACAACAATATCCAAGCATAAGCGGCATGCGGTTCCTCTGGTTTACCGCACCATAACCTATACCGCATGTCGTTTTTTACATACCCCTCAAAAAAGGCAAAATTAAATATCTCTACATTATGTAAATGGATATAACCAATATCCGCATATACCTACGAGCACACGTGGAATATGCGGAGATGACACACACGAGCCCGTACAGTTGTGTCAGATACTCAGAACCAGCCTGGTTCTTTGGACTGCGAAAACGGCTTCTCAAGATGTGGCAAACCGCATTCCATGCAAGCTTCTTCAAGTTTCAAATCCCTCGTGTCCGGTTCACAACCACAGAGGGGACGCAAACAGCTTCTCCTTAGGATAAAGGACAAGTATGCTGAGCAACCGCACATCAGCAACCCTGACTCCTGATCCTTCAAGAGCCACATACAAGCTTCAAGCTCTTTAGAAGCGAGTTCTTTGCTGCAAACCGCAGACACTCACGAGTAGCTGCGGCGAAATACAAGTACGCAGACGGTAGCTACGGAAGAGCCACGACTAAACTGCCACGCGGTTGATCAAAGCTACTTCCAGGAAAACTGCTTTCCAACTAAGCATGAAGGAAAGTGGTTACAGAACAAATGCGGACGAGTTTCACCTAGCTTCCCAAGTATCTAAGGTGATCTCCTTCGGCAACACTACTTCAAGGAAAACTACTTTCCACCAAAGCGTGAAGGAAAGTAGCTAAGGAAGAGTGGTAACAAGTCTGCTTATGACTCTGTTTGCCCACCTATGGACCGCATAGAATAAACAATGGTAGGCACTACCATGCCTATGACCATGTTTATTTGCCCATAGTCCAGATTCACATTGTTCGACCAAACACGGCTAAACAATGACGCAAGTACCCCACGTAGCTCGACCACACTTGGCCAACGATGTGCAGCAACGAGGTAACCGCAAAGAACGTGCGGTTACTTGAGAGCTAAACCGCAAAGGACATGCGGTTACTTGAGAGCTAAACCGCAAAGGACGTGCGGTTACTAGAGAGCAAAGCCACAAAAGACGTGCGGTTACTTGAGAGTTAAACTGGAAGAACACGAACACCCCACAAAGCAGGGATCATCGTTGAATGTCCAGTTGATAAACATAGAGCTTGAGCAAAGTACTTACAACATTGCATCAGCTGACGCAGAGGTTACAACTAGAGTGGCGATCATGGACATCTTCTGTCATCATCTCAAAGGTTGGTTCGAACCCTGTTAACATCTCAGTCACCGTCTCAAAGGTTGGTTCGAAACACCAACAGGTGGCTGATGACATCAGAGAAAGGTAGACCATATTACCAGATCAAATCCATTGGCTGAGAATTCCGCATCAGACGGAACTTGCTCACCGGTATGAAAGAGACGTCACACGACTCTACCGGACCCCCAGCTTGATTTACATAAAGAAGGAGCCATCCGCATGGCCCATATTCTACCTTCTAGACACCATAGTCCAGTATTCCTCCCACATGCAACTTGCATAAGGAAGAAACACTAGACTGGGGGGACTTGAAGGGGTATGGTCCCAGATCTCGTGTCAGCACGACCGCGAGTGACCATTACCCTTATCAAAAACCCCCACCAGCAAGAACTTATCTGTGTCTGTGCGGGCAAGCGCGAACACAGCGGTTGAAACCAATCTGTCCATTGATGAGAAGACTTACCTTAAGTACGAGAACGGATGTTACACATAGCGATGCGGCCTGGCACCGCATCCTATGAACATTTTCGTCACGACAAGGGATCTGGACAACTGTAACAGTCACCAAGCGGCGATGCGGCACGGCACCGCATCCCGCATACATCTTGGCCAGAACAAGAACGCGGGAACAACATCAGTTACCGCAAGCAGCCTCAGCCTGATGCTTCCTGGTTGATTACACAAGATGAAAGGATTGGAGGAGAAGAACTCACTCAGTCAATCAAATGTAATAGTACAGGGTACTGCTCTATTTATAGGCAAATCAAACCACTGAAGCATCTAAGCTGACGTCACCATGAAAGTGACATCTAACAACCTAACAACCTTTAACCAATGTTCTTATACAAACACGGCTAATCTTAACCACTGATACTATACAATATAAGTGACGCACTAAACTACTGCTTTCTTCTTCCATCAGTGCTTTCCTCAAGGTTGATCAGTCCTTGAGTAGGCAGTCCTTTAGTATCAGTAGATTGAACCAGCAATGTTTCATCCTTAGCAGTCTCCAGGGCTTCATCAGCAGTTTGAAGGGCAGCAGCTGTTGTATACGGACAGTGGATAGAAGACATCAGATGTTATAAATACTTTCAAGGGGAAAGCCTGGTGTAAACTACTGCTTTATGATGTATCCACTGTTGTGAACCAGTTTTGGCTTTCATTATCTGTACCTCTGATAGGGTTCAATCCCAACAATAGCCGAGCCGCAGCTACGACAAACCGAACACACATATATATATTATTCTGACTAATGTTACGACCTTTTTTGTTTTCTTTATTCTTTGTCATAGTGTGCGATATTGATCGAACTCTCACCGCATCCTCGCCACAACACAATTTTAGATCAAAGCCTGCATAGTGCATGGTCTATATGAACACTTCAACACGCCTTGTAACAAATTTTGGTTCTCTTTTTTTAGTCAATCTATGATAGTTAAAGTTAAATTTTAACTCTACACATGTTTATTTGACAGTGTTGCTTGCTTATTTTACTATCATTTAGATTGAGGCCTAAATGGTCTAATATTAATCTATCAATATACCAAATAACAAATACATCATCGCCAACATCCTTCTACGAATTCGCCACAAAGCACGAGCTAAATCCTAGTTTAATAACAAAATAAATAATTTCTTAAGATTAGTTGTAAATACCTTATTATTATTATTATTATTATTATTATTATTATTATTATTATTATTATTATTATTATTATTATTATAAAGGTTTAAATGTGAAGTTCTATTAAACTAAAGGAACCAAATGTGTAAATTACATGTATCATAAGGGGCTAAAAGGAAAATTTAAAACTTTTTTTTAAATGAACAAAAACCTGATCACCTGGGTAAACCCAGTAGCAAAAGGTCAACCATGCCTGTGAACGCAAACGGCGTTGGTGACCCGGCCTACTGTCACGGCCCCAGCCCCGGTTTGACCCGGTCAGGAACCGCGGGACAGGAACCCGTGGTATCAATGATGTGACAGCGGAAGATTTTCAACAGGATCTTTTAAAACTCAAATGCCCAATTATTTTATTCCATAAATTGGAGATAAACCCCGTAATTTACAATAGAGGAATTTAACTAGGAAATTCCCTGATTTATTAAAACATGTTTATTCATTTTTAACTGAGCCACCTCTTCAAGCTTGATAGTGCTCCGTAGCACGTTTTCCTTGATTTACAGCAGGTCGTCTGAAACATGTTTTAAAAATATTTTATCAGTGGGGAAATGCTGGCGAGTCACTCATTTTACATAAAATGACACATAGCTATAATTACAGCATAAGAGCGATTACAATGGCTTCTATCTTATTTTTATCTGGCGCCTTGTCACATGTGACGATGGTCATACCACTATTGGGTCCCACCCCAAGTAGTGATGATTATCCCTGTAGGTCAATGAACCTAACAGGGAGAAAATTAGTAATGAGCACAATACCCCAATAGCCAGTGATTCAAGATATCCACAACTTACTCCTTGTAATTATAACTTTTGAAAATAATTTGAGGTATTGTAAAACAGTTGATAAAAAGAGAATGACTCACATTGCAGATTTTATATGGGCAGAGCTTAGCCTACTGATTAGCCTTTTAACCTAAATTTAAATAACATGCACACGAACTCGGTCAGTAACTAATACAACATTTACGATAACTCACGAGATTAAACCCTCACAACGAATGACAGTGCGATACTTAAACATCCATCGAATTTACGACGAATGACAAAGCATAAACCCTAATGTGGGCAGCACTTAAACATCCATTGGATAGTTTTAATCGATCGGACATTGAATCGTAGCAGCGATCGAGTTAATACCCGGTATCGGAGCAACGCCTCGCTATCTAAATTGAAAATTCGACTTCTGGAGAGTATATTTTCGTTTTTATGATGTGATCTCGACACCATAGGATAGCTCCTGTGACAAGCTATTTATAGCTGAAATTAGAGGTTCACGCGGCCCGCGTGAACCTTCCTTCGACCTTTACGCGGCCCGCGAGGGCACCTATATCGTAGATTAGGGCTACGGAGTCATCACTAGACTTGCCACGCGTGTGACACGTGGATCCAGATGCTTATCCGGTCAAACCTAAGGTTGAGGCGGCCCGCGTGAGCATATGCCCATATCTTACGCGGCCCGCCTGAACACCATAAATCTTGTTTTTCTTGATTTTTATGCATGGTATGGTTTCAGGGGTCTGGGTTTTCACTTGTGGGTTGATTTAGGATATTTTTGAGAGTCCTTACATCCTCCCCACCTTATTTAGAATCTCGTCCTCGAGATTTATTGAAATAAGTGAGGATACTTTCGCTTCATTTCTGATTCCAGCTCCCAATTGTATTCGGCTCCTCTCTTTGAATCCCACTTGATCTTGAAAAGTACTAACCGTTTGTGTTTGAGAAATTTCACCTTTCTGTCTTCTATTTGAAGAGGTTTCTCAACAAATATTAACTTTTCATTTACCTCTATATCTTGGAGAGATACCACCAAAGATTTGTCTGATAGGCATTTCTTGAGGTTGGATACATGAAATACATCATGTATTCCAGCTGACTCTTCTGGTAGTTGTAATCGATAAGCAACTGGTCCTATACGTTGGATCACTGGGAATGGTCCTACGTATCTTGGACTTAGCTTTCCTTTCTTACCAAATCGAACTACTCCTTTCCAAGGTGAAACTTTTAATAGTACTTTGTCTCCAACTTGAAACTCTAGTGGCTTTCGTCTATTGTCTGCATAACTCTTTTGACGATCTCGAGCCGTCTTCAGTCTTTCTTTGATCTGTGTGATTTTGCCAGTAGTTTCTTGCACTATCTCGGGACCTGATAATTGACTTTCTCCTATTTCTGCCCAACAAACTGGAGTTCTGCACTTTCGTCCGTACAGTGCTTCAAATGGGGCAGCTTCAATGCTTGAATGATAACTATTGTTATAGGAGAATTCGATTAAAGGTAAGTGATCGTCCCAATTTCCACCAAAATCTATCACACAAGCCCTAAGCATGTCTTCCAGAGTTTGGATCGTCCTTTCACTTTGTCCGTCTGTTTGAGGATGATATGCAGTGCTTAGTTTTAGTCGAGTTCCCATTGCTTCTTGGAAACTAGTCCAGAAATGGGAAATGAAACGACTATCCCTATCTGATACAATGGAGAGTGGAACTCCATGTAAGGATACTACTTCATCTACATACAACTTTGCCAACCTTTCCATACTAAAGGTTTCTTTCATTGGTAGAAAATGAGCTGATTTGGTTAATCGATCCACAATTACCCAAATCGCGTCATTACCTTTTCTGGTTTTAGGCAACTTAGTAACAAAATCAATTGTTATGAGTTCCCATTTCCATACAGGCATTTCTAGTTGTTGTAGTAGACCTGAAGGTTTCTGGTGTTCTGCCTTAACTTGTGAACAAGTAAGACACTTAGAAACATATCTAGCTATGTCCTTTTTCATTCCTATCCACCAGAAATTATTTCTTAAATCTTGGTACATTTTATTGTTACCAGGATGCATGGTATACCTAGATTTATGGGCTTCTTCTAAAATCTTATTTCTTAATTCTCCCTGCTTAGGTACCCAAATCCTTCTTTTGTGGAATTTTCAAATTCCATCAGCTCCTTGTTCTAATTCTTTTATTCGTCCTTTCATTCGTTCAGCATCATCCTTGATTGCTGTTTCTTGAACATTCTTTAGTTGTTCCATTAAATCTAACTGTAGATTTAATCTAAGAGTACGAACCCGTCCTTGTTTCTCATGGTACTTACGACTTAAGGCATCTGCAACTACATTTGCCTTTCCTTCGTGATACTGAATATCACAGTCGTAATCACTTAAGATTTCCATCCATCTTCTTTGCCTCATGTTTAATTCTTTTTGCCCAAATATATATTTTAAACTTTTATGATCTGTATAGACAGTAAATTTACTTCCGTACAGATAATGTCTCCAAATTTTAAGGGCAAAAATTACGGCTCCTAACTCTAAATCATGAGTCGTATAATTTTCCTCATGCTTTTTCAATTGCCTTGATGCATATGCAATTACCTTTTTGCGTTGCATTAGCACACATCCTAGTCCTAGTTTTGAATCATCACAGTAAACTTCAAAATCTTCAGTTCCTTTTGGCAAGGCTAAGATTGGAGCATTTGTTAACTTTTGTTTCAAAATCCTAAAGGCTTCTTCTTGTCTAGGTCCCCATTCAAACTTAACTGCTTTACAGGTTAGCTTAGTTAATGGCACGGCTATCTTAGACAAAACCTTAATAAACCGTCGATAATATCCGGCTAAACCTATAAAACTTCTAATTTCCATTGCTGATTGCGGAACCTTCCATTTGGTGATCGCTTCTATTTTAGCAGGATCTACATGAATGCCATCGTGATTCACCATGTGTCCTAGGAATTGCACTTCTTGCAGCCAAAATTCACACTTCGAGAATTTGGCGTAAAGCTTTTCTTTTCTTAACAAAGTTAAGAGTGCATGCAGGTGCTCACAATGTTCCTCCTGACTTTTGGAATAAATAAGTATATCGTCGATAAAGACAATTACAAATTTATCCAAATACGGTTTACAGATTCTATTCATCATGTCCATGAATGCGGCAGGTGCATTCATTAATCCGAAGGGCATGACTGTAAACTCGTAATGACCATACCTAGTTCTGAAAGTAGTTTTGGGTATGTCTTCTTCTTGTACCTTCA
Source organism: Helianthus tuberosus (assembly GCA_030545235.1). Lineage (NCBI taxonomy): Eukaryota > Viridiplantae > Streptophyta > Magnoliopsida > Asterales > Asteraceae > Helianthus > Helianthus tuberosus. The sequence goes on from CM060443.1 coordinate 3,951,591, forward strand.
ATTGATGATATCCAGAGCGTAAATCGATCATAGAAAAGTATCTAGCTCCTTGAAGTTGATCAAAAAGATCATCAATCCTAGGTAATGGGTATCGATTTTTAATTGTAACCTTATTCAATTCTCTATAATCAATACACATTCTCATCGAACCATCCTTCTTCTTTACGAACAACACTGGTGCTCCCCTAGGGGATGAACTAGGTTGTATGAAACCTTTACTTAGTGATTCATCTAATTGCTTTTTCAATTCTAACATTTCTGTGGGTGCTAACCGATAAGGTGCCTTGGCAATCGGTGTAGTTCCAGGAATTAGATGAATTCTAAATTCGACTTCCCTATCAGGTGGTAATCCAGGTAGTTCTTCTGGGAATACATCGGGATATTCCGATACTACTGGAATTTCTTTAAGCTCTTTACTTTTCGTAGTAATGATTACTGAAATCATATATACCATTTCTTGTTTTCTTGAATAACTAGCCAATTTCATTACTGAAATGAATTTCAGTGGCTTTCGTGGCTTATCTCCTGTAATCGTCACTAATTCTCCTGTGGGTGTATGAATTTCTATGGAATTCTTATCACAAAGAATTCGAGCATGGTTGGCTATTAGCCAATCCGTTCCTAACACAACATCGAATCCGGCTAAATTCATAGGTAACAGGTTTGCAGAGAATTTATAGCCTAATAGTTCTATCTTTCCTTCTCGCACAACTTTATCTATTTTGACAGAATTTTCGTCTACTGTTTCGACTGTAAAGATTTGTCTAAGTTGGGTTAAGGGTAAATTAAGTGCTTGGCATAATGAAGTATTTATAAAACTTTGGTTTGCACCAGAGTCAAATAATACTTTTGCATATACATTGTGAACTAGAAACGTACCAGCTATAACATCAGGAATCAGTTCGGCTTCCTGAGTCGTCAGTTGAAAAGCTCTAACGTTCTTCTTAATCGTTCCTTCTGCAGGTTTAGCTTTATTGTCAGCTGGTTTGTTTAGTTTTGGGCAGTCTGGCTTAAGATGTCCAGCTTCTCCACAGTTGTAGCAGACTATGAATTTCTTCCTCCTGCAGTCTTTTTCTTGATGCCCTGGAATTTTGCAAATAATTGCAATATCCTTTGCATCTTCCAAAATGCTTCCTTTTACAAGAATTGCAAAATGGACCAGTGGAAGATTGTCCGGTTCCCCTTCGCTTGAAATTGTTACGGTTACCCATACGAAATTCTTGGGTAATCTTTTGGGCTACTTCCTTCTTTTTATTTTCTTCTCGCATCCGTATCAGATCGTCAGTCAGAGTATTGGCTAAATCCACCGCATCATCTATCGTGCGGGGTTTCGTAGCCTTGACGATATTACAGATTTCACCAATCAATCCCCAAATATAGCGGGAAATAAGTACTGGTTCTGGCGAAGCTAGGGTTGGTACTACTCTCGCATATTCGAAGAATGTCGAAGTGTACCCTCGACAGTTTACATCCACCATCCGATGTGTCAGGAACTTATTCGTCATTTGTTCCTTTTCATACTCGGGACAGAATTTTCTTTCTACAAGACTCTTAAATTCTTCCCAGTTTATAGCATACGCCATCATCCTTCCTTTTGCTTGTAACATCGTGTTCCACCATTCTAGCGCCCCTTCTTTAAATAGATTCGACGCATACATGACCTGGTCTCCTTCAGCACATTTACTTATGGAAATTACTGCCTCGGGTTTCTCTAACCAACGCAGTGCTGCAGTCGCCCCTTCGTTACCTGCAAACTCAGCTGGTTTACAAGCAAGAAATTCTTTGTAAGTGCAACCAGGCGTTGCAGCTTTCATTTTCTTAGGGAGCGGAGCCTGCCGTGGATCATTATTGTGATTAGTATGATTACCGCCTCCGTTTATGCTATTACTGAAGTTATCTTCAGAAGTACGTTTGCTAGGAATGATTTGTTGAGGTTCAACAGGTTTCTGGGCAGCAACAAGGATTGCTGGAATAGCATTGGCTATTCCTTGAGCAACAATATTTTCTATATCTTGCTTAGTCATAAAGTGATCCTCCTGGTGTTGCTCAGATTGGTTAACCTCGTTAACTGGTTCATTATTAGCGTTTTCCATCTGATAATTAATATATATAAATTATTAGCATAAAATAATTAATAGCAATACACAAATAATCACATAATTTTATAACACATGGATAGTCAAAATTATCGATTTCTCGATTCCCATTTTTATATATTATAATATGCATCAATACACACCGTTATCTTACAAAGTTTTATTTGTAGTTATTTTACAAGATCATAGTTTACAATTATTATTATTATTACGCAATCACATTTTCACAACCCCACTATCCCTTGTCAGTTGGTACTTCAGTAACGACGTTCCCTTTCGTCGTACTTCCAGGAGATCTGTTCTCCTACTTCCCGAATCCTATTTCCTGCATCCATCAACTCTTCGCCAAAGTGGTGGAGTTCAGCTAGATTTTCATTACTCATTGGCGGGTTTGGTATCGGTTCCGGGTCGAACTGAGGGAGAAAGGTATAAGGATTGTTAAGGAGGTTTTGAAATTGCCAATCATTAGTCCACCACTCGTCCATTCCTAGAGGTTGGGTGTGGATTATAGGTTCTGGGATTGCTGGTTCCAAGTTTATTGGAAGTTGATTTTCAGCAGGATAAGGGTAGAGATTATTATTGATAGGCCTGACGATATCACAGCTCGCCAATGCGCGATCCAATTCCTCCTGAAATGGCAACTCCTCAATTTGCCTGGAGCTTTCCCCAATTTCCATCTTTTTCTGCCTAGAACCTTCCCCAATCTCCATTTCTGTCTGCCTAGAACCTTCCCCGACTTCAATCCCCTTTCCTTTATCTATGGGGTTTTCTATTTTGGGAATCTTCCTAGTTGCGGGTTTCCTCCTGCGCACATGCCTCCATCCCACAAATCTTCTCCTTTTCTTAGGCTTGGGTTTCTCCGGAGGTGGAGCGTTGAATTCCATAGGTTCTTCTATATCGGGTATATAACCGGTAAAATCTCTAGAAACTTCTATTTTCACCGGATAGAGATTGAGATTCTGAAGGGCTTCAGATAACTCATTCATGCTGTTTAGCATATATGCAAAAATACACACAAAATGCTAAGTTAAAATTTTATAACAAAATTTTATAGATAACCTTTAAATATTATTTCATACCGTGTGACTAATTTAATACAAAGGACAACTGACAATTAAAACACACTAGGTTTACTGTAAACTTATTTATTTACTGGATAAAGTTTCTGACTTGTAGGTGATAAGGGTGTTAAAACTTGAGTCAGGTGTATTTAAATATTAGCATTTACTGCTACCGTAGCTAACATATAGAGAGCCGCCCATTTTTCATCTAACTTGTCTTCCCATGGTGGGTTACTGCCTAGTTTTTGGGTTTTCTGATTAACTCTCATTTCTTTTGGTTGTGATTTCTTTATTTTCTCCTGACTTTTCCTAATAATCAAACTTCTTTTATTAGGAGAAAGTGGTTCCTCATATTGTGCCTTTCGAACAAATATTCCTTCATCAGTATCTGTTGGGTATTTTGAGGATGAAGTTCCTTTTTCTTTTGGTGAAGTATCTAATTTATAGTAGATATCCGAAAGTCTTTGCTTACCCATACTGTAAACAAATATTCAAATAATAAAACATATAATCACAAATTAGCAATCAGTAAAATTAAGTATTTTCTAAATACTTAATTGGCTTAAATCAGTGGCTTGATCAGTGTGGCTCTGATACCACCTTTTCCTGTCACCACCCCAGCCTCGGTTTGACCCGGTCAGGAACCGCGGGACAGGAACCCGTGGTATCAATGATGTGACAGCGGAAGATTTTCAACAGGATCTTTTAAAACTCAAATGCCCAATTATTTTATTCCATAAATTGGAGATAAACCCCGTAATTTACAATAGAGGAATTTAACTAGGAAATTCCCTGATTTATTAAAACATGTTTATTCATTTTTAACTGAGCCACCTCTTCAAGCTTGATAGTGCTCCGTAGCACGTTTTCCTTGATTTACAGCAGGTCGCCTGAAACATGTTTTAAAAATATTTTATCAGCGGGGAAATGCTGGCGAGTCACTCATTTTACATAAAATGACACATAGCTATAATTACAGCATAAGAGCGATTATAATGGCTTCTATCTTATTTTTATATGGCGCCTTGTCACATGTGACGATGGTCATACCACTATTGGGTCCCACCCCAAGTAGTGATGATTATCCCTGTAGGTCAATGAACCTAACAGGGAGAAAATTAGTAATGTGCACAATACCCCACTAGTCAGTGATTCAAGATATCCACGACTTACTCCCTGTAATTATAACTTTTGAAAATAATTTGAGGTATTGTAAAACAGTTGATAAAAAGAGAATGACTCACATTGCAGATTTTATATGGGCAGAGCTTAGCCTACTGATTAGCCTTTTAACCTAAATTTAAACAACATGCACACGAACTCGGTCAGTAACTAATACATCATTTACCATAACTCACGAGATTAAACCCTCACAACGAATGACAAAGTGCGATACTTAAACATCCATCGAATTTACGACGAATGACAAAGAATAAACCCTAATGTGGGCAGCACTTAAACATCCATTGGATAGTTTTAATCGATCGGACATTGAATCGTAGCAGCGATCGAGTTAATACCCGGTATCGGAGCAACGCCTCGCAATCTAAATTGAAAATTCGACTTCTGGAGAGTATATTTTCGTTTTTATGATGTGATTTCGACACCATAGGATAGCTCCTGTGACAAGCTATTTATAGCTGAAATTAGAGGTTCACGCGGCCCGCGTGAACCTTCCTTCGACCTTTACGCGGCCCGCGAGGGCACCTATATCGTAGATTAAGGCTACGGTGTCATCACTAGACTTGCCACGCGTGTGACACGTGGATCCGGATGCTTATCCGGTCAAACCTAAGGTTGACGCGGCCCGCGTGAGCATATGCCCATATCTTACGCGGCCCGCCAGAACACCATAAATCTTGTTTTTCTTGATTTTTATGCATGGTATGGTTTCAGGGGTCTGGGTTTTCACTTATGGGTTGATTTAGGATATTTTTGAGAGTCCTTACACCTACCACCATTCCAAAGAAAACCCACCGCCTAAAGGTTCGTTGTGGTAGAACCACTGTGTTTGCTCCAGACAAGACTCAAACCCATAACCTCTTGAAAGTGATCAAATCTCTATGCACCATCGGCAAAAAAATTCAAAACTCCATCTTCTTCAACAACCTCACATGCAACTTTATGCTTGTATACCCCACCTGAACTTTTTCTTCAAAACTTCATCTTCTTTTTCATTAAACCTCCAACTCTGGCTTCCCCCTTTTCTTTCTTTCAAAATGAAAAAGAAAAAAAAATCAAAAGTGCATGGCTTGGGGAGACGGGAAGGGATCTCGATGGCACTGTAGACTAATATAATACAGAACTTTATTACTGAGGTAGTTTGCACTTCATAAAGAAGGTTAAGGGATATCTAACCCCCCCCCCCCCCCGCCCCTTAATAGATCCACCCCTAGTGTAACCGACCACCTCGTCCGACATGGCCTCATCCGTTCGCCTTTCCCGTTCCCACATCCACAACCGCGATCGCATCCGTCCGATTAAAGTCATACTTCATAACTCAAACATATTTAGCAACTAATCCTTTTCTGTTTTCATTATTTGATGGTAATAGTTACAATCAAGAAACTTCATCGGAACACTAATTAAATAATATGACTGAATGTTGTTTTTTCCACTAAAATTATTTTCTTCTTAACTTTTTAGTTGAGTTGGCATTTGAAAAAAGAAATAAAGACGCTACTATACACGGCAAGTTACATGTTTGAGACGTTTAAATCTGCAATCCCTCTAACTCACTCTACCATATCCAAAAGGAATTCTAAATAGCATCTATTTAGTTTTTATCTTCTCTTTTATCATTTTTTTCTTTTATACTATACATATACATTGTTACATTATTATATTCCGTTTTTTACTTACAAGTGAAGAAAAAGACCTAATGGCCTTTTTACAACTTTGCATCTTTCGAATTTTCTTACACGCAATTCTTTTTCCAGAGAGATCGATAATTTAAATATATTGCAGGCAGTGGCGGAACCAGACCTTTATAACCGGGGGGTCACAATGTTTTTTTTATGTACGCATAATGTGTTGAGGTTTTTAAGAAAAATAATGGTTTGTTGAAAGAACTTACGAAGAAAGTGGAAGACCTTGACTTAAAGGCGGAAACAATGGCGTTGTCCGATGCGGAGGTTAAGGAAAGGGACATATGGCTGAAAACCATCAATGAAATTGATGATTGTAGGATGGAGGATCTCAAGCAAAGGGTGAAACTAAAATGGCTGGTAGATGGGGATGAAAAGGGTCATAAAAAAACAACCGTATCAATGGATTGATCTTCAATGATGTGTGGGTATCACAACCAGATGCACTAAAAACATAAATCAAAGGCTATTTTGAAGCAATATTTAGGGAGAATACTCATGATAGACCACTTTTCATCAACAATGGCTTCAAGGTAATCTCTTCTACGCAATCGGCTATGCTTGTAAAGAGATTCACAAAGGAGGAAATAAAGGAGGCGGTTTGGAGTTGTGGGAACGAAAAGGCACCGGGCCCTGATGGTTTTAGTTTCAAATTTATAAAAACTTTTTGGGTTACTTTTGAAGCCGACTTCTACTCACTACTTGACTACTTCTATGTGCATGGTAAACTCAACCGGGGTTATAACTCTAGCTTCATCACACTTGTTCCTAAAATATCAAACCCACAACTCATCAATAATTTTCGGCCCATTAATTTAATCGGTTGCATTTCTAAAGTTGTCTCGAAAATACTAGCCATTCGACTAAATAGGGTGATTGGGTCGGTGGTTAGTCATGTGCAAACCGCATAACCGCATATATTGAAGGGCGTAGTATCTTGGAGGGTCCTTTGATTGTTAATGAGATTGTCTCGTGGGCAAAGAAATCAAAACGAAAAGCAATGCTTTTCAAGGTTGACTTTGAAAAGGCATTTGACTCAATAAATTGGGGTTTCTTGGACTCGGTGCTTTCCCAAATGGGCTTCCCGGCTTTATGGCGAAAATGGGTGATGGGCATTTTATCTTCGGCAAGAACGTCCATACTAGTCAACGGGTCACCAACTTTGGAATTCAATGTTCAAAGGGGGGTGCGGCAAGGTGACCCGTTGTCTCCTCTGCTTTTCATCATAGCCATGGAAGCTCTTCATGTGGCTACGGAGAGTGCTTTAGATTCGGGAATCTATAAGGGCGTAAAGATATCGGATACGGGTCCGACAATCTCTCACCTTCTTTATGCGGACGACGTCCTTTTGTGGGCGAATGGACCGAGTCAAACTTTCATAATCTAGCAAGGATGTTGAGATGTTTTCACCTGTCGTCGGGTCTCAAGGTAAATTTCTCAAAAAGTCAACTTTATGGCATGGGTGTGGATAATGTGGAGTTAGCACATATGTCTTCCATCCTTGATTGTAAAACGGGTTCTTTCCCTTTTACCTATCTTGGACTACCGGTTGGGGCAAACATGGGGCTTGTTAAAAATTGGAAGCCGATAGCTGAGAGATTCGAAAATAAACTCTCACTATGGAAAGCAAGGACACTCTCTTTTGGGGGTAGGGTGACTTTAATAAAGGCGGTGCTAGGCAACTTATCAACCTACTATTTCTCTTTATTTAATGCACCCATGGAGGTATTGAAAAGATTGGAGAAAATAAGAAGAAAATTCCTATGGGGAGGGTGTCTTGAAAACAATAAGATAAGTTGGGTGTCGTGGTTCAAAGTGGTTGCTCCGTTAGAACATGGGGGGTTTGGGTATCGGTAGTTTAATGGCTACAAACAAGGCACTCATGGTGAAATGGTGTGTTCGTTTCAAAAACGAATTATCCCAACTTTGGGCACAAGTCATTAAGGCTATAAACGAAGGAAAAAGGGGAGTATCTTCTATACCACTCAAGAGCTCAATAGGCGGAGTATGGAAAAACATAGTTCACATGGGGCGGGCATCGGGCAATCAACAAATTGATGTTCAAAACAAGCTGAAACTGAAGATGGGCTGTGGTAATAACACTTATTTTTGGCTGGATAAGTGGATTGGGGATACCACTCTACGGGCACGGTTCCCTAATCTCTTTGCTTTGGAGTCGGATAAACATTGCAGTGTGCAACAAAGATATAACCTCATAAACGGTAACATTGCTTAGGTCGGGGGCAGCACAAACAGTTTAGGAGATCCAGGGGTAATTTCGGAATGGAGTGACTGTTTACGGCTACTAGACAGTCAAAGTATTGGGACAAACTCCGATGTGTGGCTGTGGTATACGGGCGACGCAGCTGCATTATATCAGGTGGGAGATGTGCGAGACGAGTTGGACAAAATGCAAGTGATTCCAGAAACTAAGGCGTTAAAATGGTTAAGTTGGATCCCAAAGAAAGTCAACTGCTTTATGTGACGGGTCGTTCTAAACCGAATACCAACAAGGGAGGCGCTTGCAAGACGAAATGTTACATTACCAACAGTGTTATGTGTTCTATGCAATCTGGTACAGGAATCCGCAGACCACCTACTTGTGACGTGTCAATATGCGCAATAGATATGGGTGGCGATATCATGATGGACTAAAATACCCCTACCTAGGTACCTACTTAGCGTGGTGGAACTTCTTGAATTCGCACAAAATCTGCAGCTTTTGGATAATAAAAAGAACGCGCTTTACACGATTATAGCAACCATGTGTTGGTCATTATGGAGGACGCGTAATGATTTGATTTTTAACAGCAGGCCCAAACAAATACTAAAGTTAATAGGAGAGATCAAGGCACTATCATTCATATGGATTAACTCAAGAGCAAAGAAACTGCAACTGGAGTGGAAGACCTGGTGCAATTTTAAGGTGGCATGGTGACAAATATTGCTGCACTTTTTTGTGTTTGGCTGTATTGTTTTGACTTAGCTCTGCTTGTACCTTTCCTTTTTTTCCTTTACTGTATTGTACCACTTGAGCAACTTTCTTGAGTATTGTTTCTAATAAATCGCCCTCTTTCAAAAAAAAAACATATCAGTTACGTATTAATTACCTTTTTTTATTAATGTATTAGTTACGTATTAATTACTTGTTTTGATTAATGTATTACGACCCTTATAATGATTCTAACTAGCCAATGATAACCAAAACATTTTCACCAATAAATAGTTACGTTTTTTAGAAGAATTTATTATAAAAGTATATAATAAACATGCAAAATCTCATTCATCTTACAAAAAATACTTTTCTACAATAAGTTAAACAAGTCCTTCAATGAGAAAAGATAACAAGTCACTAAATAAAATAAAGAAACAAAAACCGAGGTAATAGAAAAGTATCTTTTTATTAAGTTTAAAAAATAATATTTTTAATAATGTTTCAAGTAGCCTTCAAATTTTCAAGAAATAATATAACTTTGTATTAGATATCAAATGGGCCACAAACTTGACTTAAAAAAAGCCCATGTAATAAAAGATAGTAAAACAGGGCGTGATCTTTGCTTATCTTCCTCATCTAACCCTAAATACAGCAGCCACCGGAGACTATATGCAGCCGCGACTCCCTGCCGACTACGATCACCATATCTTCTCGTTTATGTTATTATTCAGCTAGGGTGATAATTAAAGGGTCAATGTATAAAAAAACGACACCGTTAGATGATGGTTCTGAATCAAATTTGAACGGTCGGAGGGTCGCCGGAGGGTCAACGGACCTTCCTGACCAGCTGTAGTTCCGCCACCGATTCTAACTAGCCGTGATTTTTTATACCTTCTTTCTAGCAAAAACATGCAAGAAGCAAGATAGTCGTCCTTGCTAGAATAAGATTCAACTATGGTACCTTTCTTCTTGGAATTAAAACCTAGTAATTGTTTTTTTGAACACCAACTTAGCCACTATGAGGGTGTATTCATTGTTGACATTGTTGTTGTTGGAACAAGCTTTAGCTATGGTACATTTAATACAATATTTGAGCAAATAATTATGATAAAGAAGAATTCCTTAACTCACCCATGCCATGTGTAATTATCAACATCTTACTAAAATAGTTATAAGCAAGTTAGTTTTTTTTATAGTTTTGTATGATATTTGTTCATTTTTATTTAACTTAGAGTCAATGACAGACCCATGATTGGGGTAATCGGATATTTTTGCCTAAATATTACTCAATCTTTTTACAGAGGAGCCGGCTTTCCACGCGTATATGTAAGTCCGCCACCAGGGCCGACTCAACCATTTTGGTGGCCTTAAGCGAAATACAAAAGTGAGGCCTTAAAAAAAATTAGTTGTATAGTTAAGAATGAAAAACATACCTTGATAAAAGTCTATTTGATAAAAACCCTCCTCCTTTATCCGGGCTTGGGACCGGCAAAATAAACTAAATAGTTTATAGTTGGCGGAGTTAAAAAAAATTTGCATTCGTATATATTTGTTGTATGTGTAAAGATATGTTTAGATTAAGTTTACTTTTCTAGCTTTAACAGATGCAAACTTTTTAATAAAATTTTCATAATCAGTTTCTTCTAACAAATCGTTTTCAATTGACAAAGTAGCTAATCCATTCAATCTTTCTTGTGACATTGTAGATCTTAAGTAATTTTTTAACAATTTTTATTTAGAAAAGCTTCTTTCGGCGGAAGCAACAGTCACAGGAATAGTTAACATAATCCTATAAGCAATATAAGCATTTGAAAAAGAGTTAAAAGTGTTAATATAGTTTAGTATATTAATAGGAGTGTCACATTCTAAATGTATGATATGTCTTAAAACTTTTAGTTCTTCAAATAAATCTAAACCATCAATATCTATACTAGTATCGTGTTTTAAAGAACTTTCAAGATTAATACAATGTTGTTTTAAAGTATTATCATCCAATAATTTCAACTTTTTTATACTAAATAGAAAACCAGAAATACTTTCAAACATTTTAAATTGATCAAATCTAGTCTTGATTGAAGAAATAGCTTGATCTACTATATATAAAAAGTAATCGGTTTTAAATAATTCAATAGGAATTTTAGTAGTTTCATTAGCAACATTTTCATCAAATCGTCTATTTCTATGGATGATACGTTTTTCACGAAACATAGGTTCTACATCCATCTCTAAAGCGATTTCTTTTGCTTCAATAATAGCATTTTCGAATCCATTTTCTCTATAATTTTCAAAATAACACAAAAGGCCATCTAATTTTTTTATAGCACTATCAATACACATATCTTTTTCCTGTAAGCTCTTGCTAACACGATTAATAGCACACAAAATTTCATAGCAAATAACTATTCCTAATAAAAATTCAAACTTATTGAATTCAAAATCTGCCAAGGATTTAGCTTCACTTAGAACTTTTGCATCATCATCACCGTATAATTTCATAAGTGCATTTTTTATTTGTGGTGCTTGATATCTAATTGACTTAACACTTCTACCCTACTTTCCCAACGTGTTTGTGATAAAGGTTTTAGAGTTAATTTTGGTAAACAGTCTTGTAGTATTTTCCACCTTTTGGTCGAAGAAGCAAAAATTGTATAAGTACGTTGTATAATTCCAAAAAACTCACGAGCTTTTGTACACGAATTAGCCATATCACAAAGAACTAAATTTAAACTATGACAACCACATGGTGTATAAAAGGCTCTAGGATTAATATCTAACAATCTTTTTTGAACACCTTGATGCTTTCCTTTCATATTTGAACCATTGTCATAGCCTTGTCCTCTAATATTATTTATGTCAAGACCTATATTACTAATTTCTTCAACCATAGCATCAAATAGACCTTTACCAGTTGTATCATCTACTATAATAAATTCAAAAAAATATTCTTTAACTTCAATCGGTGTTGATGAGATATCTAAGCATCATAAAATAATTAACATTTGTTCTTTATGACTAGTATCGGGTGTGCAATCAAGTATAACCGAAAAGTATTTAGCTTCCTTAACTTTGTTAACAATTTTATTTTTAACTTCACATGCTAATAAACTAATTAGTTCGTTTTGCATATTATGACCAAGATAATGATTGTACATTTCTTTGTTCTTTATTCGTCTAACATGTTCTTTCATTACGAGATCAAATTCTGCAATCATTTGAACAATAGCTAAAAAATTACCATTGTTTTTTTCATAAAGTTTTTCGTTATCTCCACGAAATGGTATATTGTTCATGCTAAAAGTTTTTACAACGCCAATAATTCTTTTAAGTACATCTTTCCAATGTTCCTTATCTTTATTTATAAGAATTTGAGTTTCTTTATCAATTGTATTATTTTTCACTAATCTTGATTCTAACTCAAACCATTTGCTCATATTCATAATATGTTCTTTACTTGATTCATGTTTTTTTAGTTTATCATTCATATTTCTCCAATCCTTACTACCTCCTTTTGCTAATTTACTTTTACAAGAATTCACATCAAATAATTTGCAACAAAAACAAAATACCCTATCTAACTTTATTGAGTAAAGCAACCATTTTTTTCGTATTTTTCCCCATTTGCCATTTTTTGCATATAAAAAGAAGAGCTAAAGTTTCTAGAATATTCATCTTTTGGAAAATCATAATCATAAATCTTTACCGGTCCCTTTTCTACAAGCAAATCTCTTAAATTAGCATTAATAACAGTCCATTCACTTGGATCATCTAAATTTATAGTTTCTTCTACATTCAAAGGTTCATCGCTATCATTTTCATTAGCATTCAAAGGTTCATCGCTATTATTTACATCAACATTCAAAGGTTCATCACTATTATGTTCATCCACATTCAAAGGTTCATCACTACTATGTTCATCCACATTCAAAGGTTCATCACTATTATGTTCATCAACATTTAAAAGATCATCGCTACTAAGGTCATCCACTTTAAACGGTTCATCACTATTGTTATCTTTCACGGTTGTTGCATATTTTAATAACGATCCTTTTAATGATTCCATCTGAGCTTCTAATTTTTGCTTCTTTTTTCTCTTAGAATGACCCGATTCATGCTTTCTATATCTATTAGACATTATAGATTCAAAACCTAACAATTATCGACAATCCACACAAAATCTAATCTAAGAATTCAATTATCAAATAAATCAATAGTAATCTCAAAATCAACAGGAATCAAATTAGGGAAAGTATTGTAACAGTACCTTAGAAGAACAAATGTCGGATTAATTGGCAGTAATCTCAAAATCAACAGAAATCAAATCTCTACAACTTTGAAATTGGCAGACTCCAAAGTCCAAACCAACATCCAACAACGGCTCCCTTAGTCGCCCTGTATTTTATATTCCGAATTTGATTGTCAGAAGAACTCGGAACAAAAACAATTTTGCAAAATCAAGTATCACTTGATTCAATTTAGAAGAACAAATCTCGGATTAATGAATATATAGAGAGAGTAAACTGAACACTGAAGAACCAAGAAACGGTGAATATAAAAGATGACTATACCAGACTTACCAGCGAGGCAATAAATCAGCGCTACAATCTAGCATCCATCATTCGAAATCGGCACTACAATCTCAATCTGCTTCGACTCGTTTCCCAAACGACTGATTGATTACATCTTAGCTGTGATTGGGATTGGGAATCGCGACTGTGTCGCTCGTCTTCAAACGTTCTAATTTGTAATTACCTTAAATGATTACAACAGATCCGTATTCACGCGTGTTGTTTCAATTCCAACAGATATTACCCTAGTGGCCCAAATACACTTCTAAGCCTGCTTTGTTTTAAGGCCCAATTCGAACATATGGCTGTATAATAGAAAAAAATATTGGAGGTCCTAAAAATTTTGTGGCCTAAAGCCCTAGCTTGAGTACGCTGGCCCATGCGCCGGCCCTGTCCGCCACCGCTTACAATGGTATATACCATATGGTGCCAAACATGGTCCTAGGGCTACTTATTTAAGTAATTTGTTAGATTTAGTAGATGTCTAAGCTTGTCATTAGAGTAAAAAAATAATTTGTACAACATAATGAACCATCTCCTTGAATTTTGCAAAACTTATTGAAGTCATTTTCAATAAAACATGTGGACATTATAGTTAAATGTGTATTCAGAACAACTTATTTGAGATCATGTTTCTTTTAAGTTATTTCAATTAACTAAATAACATATTCAAGTTCAATAGGAGAACATACATTTCTACTGTGAGAGATATCACATTCATTATTGTTTGTTACAAAAAGTGTAATTAAAAATACTTAAATAATATTTTAAACGGGTTTATAGTTTGATAGAGGTGGGAAATTTCAATTTTGTACTCGTAAGCTTAAAGTAATTTGGAATCGTCAAATCCATCTCTTTTTTAACATTTGCCATCTAGTTATTTTTCAAAAACTCACAAACTAGGGTACTTTTAGTTATTCGAATCATACTCAGAAAATCAGTTAGAACCAAATTTTAATAAAGATTTCAATTTTGGACTTTAAATATTCGAATCGGTTCCTTAGGTGAATCAAATTTGAATCTATGAATTCCGAATCGAACCAACCCTATTATTTGAATTATATAAAAAAAAAGTTGTATATAAAAACTACATGTATTTTTATTTATTCTTATTTATATTTTACTAGCTTAGAAACCCGTGTTTTACACGGGATACATAAATTTAATTTTATATAATAAGCAATATCTTTAAAACACCTTGTATATTGCATGAGTTAAAAAAAATAATGTAATCAATTAACACATACGGTCGTCAAGATATGTATTTAAATGACAAATTCGATGTACTTTTTACTTATTAAAATTTCAATTTGTTTTTTTATTTATTATTAGGTTAGAAACATGTGTATTACACATGGTAAAACCAATAAAATATTAAATGATTATTAATAGTCGAAAAATATAAAAGAAATAAACCTAATTTAATGCTAAATACAATTAAATAAGTTAATAAATTAAGAAATAAATACAATAACTAAATTGGAGTAATTGCAAGTATGTGAGAATTAGTAATTTGTTTTTTACTACTCAGTAGTCAAAACACTTGTTGATTCACTTGATTGCAAGGATATGCTCTTTAAAAAGATTTGAATATAAGTAAAATAAACTATTATGCGATATGCTCTCTCAAAAAAATTTGAATATAAGTAAAATAAAATTTTGTTTAGAATTATTTATAGAAAAAAAAAATTATTCCTATCTAATTTTTTGTTTAAGTTCATTGTTAATTTTGTTTAGAATTATTTATAGAAAAACAAGTATTTATTCTGATCTAATTTTTTGTTTAAAATTATTGTTATTATTTACTATGATGATAATAAAAGCAAACGTTTATATTCTTATCGAATTTTTTGTTTAAAATTATTATTATTATTTAATATGATCATAATAAAAACAAACTTTTATCCGTATCTAAATATTTATTCTTATCTAATATTTTGTTTAAAATTATTATTAGTTAATATGATAGATAAATAGGAAAATAAGGTGAGAAAATCAAAAAGGGACACGTGTCAAAAAAGATTTTCATTTATTAGTATAGTAAAATTTTATTTTATTTTATTTATTTATTTCTCATAATGCGGGTTATTTAAATTCAAATTCAGAATATTTAAATTCGAATAACCCAAATAGCCAAAAAAAAAACCGGCTCGACATTGGGCCCACAAAGTAACAAAGATACACAATATGCAACCCAATCCAAATTGCTAAATACACCCACCAAAGCAATTTTATTATTTTATTTATAGTCTTGTAGAAGTGCATAAATTTCTTTAGGATATTGTGCATCTTTTTTATTGAATGAGGACCCCATATTTGAATGCACTTTTGAACTCAAGAAGCATAGAATAATTTGATATAGAACTTGTAAAGCTATATGCATGTATTCGTTCGATTATAAAGTATACTAGTTGTACACCCGTGTGAATACACGGGTTTGTTTAATAACGATCGAAATCAAATACTAAAAAACATATTATAATATATTATTTAAATTCTTTGTGTTTAGTTACATATCTTTATAAAACAATGTTAAAGACAGTATGTGTTAGTGTACATGTTTGATATAGAAATAAACTAATTAGTTTATAATGTGCAAAGTTTTCTCCTACATCTATATGTAAAATATGATGTGAGTAAATAATTGCAAGAACATCACATTCGCATTATAATTATGAATTGACAACAACATCAGCTATAAGTCATAAGTGAAGCTACAAAAACATTCAGAAACAAAAGTCATCTGTCTCTGTAAACACACAGGTAAGTTTAATAACCATCGAAATCAAATACTAAAAAATAGATTATAATACATCATTGAAATTGTTTGTGTTTAGTTACAAACCTTGTAAAATCAAAAGCTTCTTTTCGAGAGATCTTGAATTCTCATTCACTACCATCAATAATCTTAATAATTATTTGGGAATTGTTGTGTAAACCAGCAGAATTTGCGATGTGTTCGGGGAGCCACTACAAAATAAGAATAAAATGTTATTAATATTAAAATGTAAATTTTAAAAAAACGTAATAAAACAACAAAAGAATATTAATTAAAAAATACTAATTTACCAAAGAATCAGTTATGACCAATATTTTTAAGGTTAAGAGTCCATTTATAACCATCGGATAAATAACGAACTACACGAGTAGTTGGAATAATAAATCCATGATGTTTAAAGATAAAAGATATAGGTAGAACCTATGCAAAATTCAATATAATATGGACCCATTAACACCATATAAGATGGACACCCAATTAACACCATATAATATGGACACCCAATTCAAAATTCAAACTTTCAAAGCATTATAAAAATACTATTACGTGAGATGATTGTAAACTCAAATACGACCTATAGTTAACTTTGTAGACATCTTTATATTTTCACAGGTATTTATGTTGTAATATATACACTGGTTGAATAATATAAATTATATAAATCGTAAGTCAATGAATAAATGAAATATAATTCTAACTACGTATTACATTAGGAATTTGGCTAATCAAATGTATAGGATTACCTCTCACAAATTTATGATCTTTAGATTTGATCCGCAACTAAGATTTAACCATCAGATTTTGCCAGTAGGATACTTCAATGCTTTAGCACAGTTCATTCCACCAGCATGACATGAACCTGCTATATAGATGAACACACTTAAACCATGACACCTTGTATCCCATACATTATAAGGAATAACGTATACCATGCGTAAATCAAAAAAACGAAAAAATCATTCCATTTTGCACCTAAAATACAACTCTCAAATTATAATAGTCAATTGGCATTACACTATTTGTGTTTATCGAATTTCCCTCGGTCTATGTACAACACTCAGTTTAGCATATCAGAAAGTTATATTGATGTCTCAACTATATAGAAAGCTGTGATTGCATACTATTGTTACCAAATCTTATTTTGTGATTGCATACAAAGTTTATCAGCTTGTAAGAAAAGTTAGGCTGAGTACAAACATCAGTGGAGTTTATTTAGGGTCGGGGGATACCCCCGCCCCTGTCGTTTTTCGCTCGTAGTGAATTAAATTTAACCGAAAACTGCCGAAAAAATATTTTGTAGTATAAAATATTGGACTTTTAAGAGCCCAGCCGCCACCGATTTTGATTTTAAGAGTCCGGCCCCCGTTGGGTTTTCATTCACGCTCGGCCATCGAGTAAAAAGACATCAAAAAATATACGTGTGTGTGTTTGGTGGCAGGGGAAGTACAACTGAGAACCACTAAATATTTATGAACGATTTTGTTCCCCAGTTCATACACTCTTTGTTGAAAAAATAAATTTTATATTGTACACTATGTTTTCACCGATGACTAAAATGATTACTAAATATTTAGGACTTTTGGGCTTATTAGGATGAAATTTAAATTATTAAAGTTCTACAACAAATGACTAACTGAATAAACATACCGGTTATTTTTGCAGCTCTGTTGGCGTCGCCGGCAAATGAAAAAGAACTGCATAAGAATATCCAAACACCATCTACTGCAGGATAAACTGGTTTGTGATGACTGATTATCTTATTCTGTCACACAACCACGTCCAAAAAGCTAACAAAAAAAACATACGGGTCAGCACTCGAATTTAATATTAGAATTTTAGAGACCCAATTAACCCGACCCGATCTACCACCAACCAAACCAGAATGACTGAATAAACATACCGGTTGTCTTTGTAGCTTTGTTGATGTCGCTAGCAAATGAAAAAGCGCTACATAAGAACATCCAAAAAGCTCTGTTAACGTCGCTGGCAAATGAAAAAGAACTGCATAAATCGAATATTCAAATCAATAGAGCATACAGGTTGCTCTGTGTCACAAACTGAACAAATCACCTGCAATAAACATAAATCTCTAGTTAATTGTAACATTTAACATCTTCATAACTTCTGATGAATTGAACGGTTGGATGAAGAGCAACATGACGATTCAGTTTCACTATCCTCGTTCTAGCTTAAAGAATGTCCTACTCGACAACAAAAAAACAATGAGCCTGAATGTTACAAAAACAAAACAAAATAATCAACCTTACAACAATGATCTATCATAGGAAAAAAATAGAAAATAAATCTAGGTAAAGAACAGGATACCTAACACTTAAACTGATCCTGTGACAGCATCAACATATTTTTGCTCGGTATCTTCTATCTTCTGCACAATATAGATATGTAAATCTTCTCCGATTACGATGTTATCTACAATTTTCGAATATCTGATCAATATGGTTTATAAATCTAAATTATCATTCAGTATATAATTAATTAATCATGAAGTATATTAAATCAACAAAAAGTAATAATATTGGACTTACATCTAGCTTTGAATCTTTAGCAGCCCAGTCTCGTGAGCTTCCACTTCCATATTCAACTCCAGCCAAACTATAATAAAAGAAACATTAGTTTAAAGTTAAATAATTAATTAAAAACATAATTTAATTAGATCCGTGAGAGTGGTATACTTGAGAGAGATTAAACGAAGGTTGGGCAAGAAACCAAATCGGGCAAATCAAAAGGCTGACTTTTGCAAGTCTTGTACAGGTCCAACACCCTTTCGAGTCCAATCCTTCATTGGCATGTTGATCCAACACAACATCACTTCCTAATGCCACCTCATCATGATCATCTTCGTTTATAACAACGTCTAATCCATCAATCTGAACAACCACATCCTTTCCACAAGAAGGTTAACCTCTTCTGATTCTTGATTTACTTCCGAGACGATACCATCTCCACTTCTCAAAAACAATAAAATTCCACATTTATCCTCCAAATAACGCCCAATTTCCACTAATGGAAGGTATAACACAAACAATGAATTGCATATATACGTGATGAGAAATGGTGAGACGCCCTCATCAACAACCGACTGAACCACAAAACTTGCAGCAATCCAAATGGTTGCAACAACATATATATATATATATATATATTAAACCCTTAATCAAGTTCAAAATCCCATATTGTACAACTGCCCCAAAAAAATCAACAAATTAAACTAATTTTCTTACTGCCATAATTGATAACCTAACAATTTAACTGACCAATATATATATATATATATATATATATATATATATATGAACAAATAATGATCAGATTGATTGAGATATTTACTTCAAGGTCAGTAATTGATGCACGTTTGAGATGCACGCTCACTGCCATCAAGATCTACAAGACTCTGCAAGACAATGGATACCTCATAACTAACTAATTGTGCAAAAGAAGATTTCTAAGTGTGTAGAGTTACCTAAGGCTATCGGAATTCCCTTCGCTCGTCGGAAAGATGCTACAGTCTGGCTCAGAGTTTACACAAAAACGAAAGCACCATGGCTGCAAGGGAGGTTGCAGATGAAGATCTACCATCCTTCAATCCTGCCAAGCCAAGGAGCCATATTCAACAATATTTAATCAGAACATCGAACTCATCATTGCCTGTAGCCCCTCAGCCTCTTGTTCATTTGATTGTAGCCCCTTAAAAGTGATTTCAGGTCTAAAATCCTTCAAGATCTGACCAATTTTGCGTTTTAGGGTTTGAAGATGAAAGATTAGTTAAAGAACGAAGGAGAGAGAAGGAGCGGATATCGACCGAGAGAATGGAGAGAGAGAAGGGGGAAGATAGAAACAAAAGGGGTTTGCAATTTGAAATTTGAATGAAAATTTTGAATTCCTCCTAATTCGGCCGCCCAAACATTTCAGATATATAATAAATAATAAATCGTAATTATGACATCAGCTTGGACTATGTGGCATACCTGAGAAGTTGACACGTATGCAATTCTAGGTCATCATCTAAGCTCCCTTAATAGATAGTATAGATTTTGCTACCAAGGAACTAAGGTTGAAAATCATGAATCTTTAATCAACAAAGAACTTGATCTAGATAAAAAAAAATTGTATTCAGATTCATGTAGGTCTATTCAGATAATACAAGGTCAATTTAGGCTATATCAAAATAAACTAAAGGTAAAAATGGATCATCCTTAAAACACCTTGTAAACTCATAATGGGTTAGTCGTTAAAAAAGGGTATAAATGGATCGTTCTTAAAACACCTGTTAATTTATAATGGGTTCGTCATTCAAAAAAATTTATAATGGGTTCAAATGGGCTAGTAACACCCATAACCATTGTTTGCTAACAAATCCTATTGGTCATCGCCTCCACCACCTAATCGTTGTTTGCACCTGCAAGCACTGTTGTCCTCGACCACCATCACCGCCACCGACGACGTCGCTTCCACCACCGTTGTGGTTGTCACTACTGTCACCATTATAGCGACCTCCCCTCTAGGGACTCCCCAACCGCCGCCAATACCATGTCGCTACTTCCCGCCATAAAAATGACAATAATGTTAGGACCCATTTTGATATCTTGTTTTTCTTTGTAAAATGAGTCATTTTAACCTAGGCTAATTTTAGTTTGGGCCCATTGTGACATGAACCAAAGGGATACGTTTTTTAAAATGGCTTGTTTTGCCCCAAGTTTATCTCAAACCTGTTTTCATCTGACCCTCAACCTCACTTGGCTCAATCATTTTGCTACATTATGTAGTTTTGAATACATAATTATAGTGTTTGACATTTTTTGTTCCTTAGGCCGGTGGGTGTGGCAGCGTCATGTGAAAGCGAGATGCTAAGGTGCAGTGGTGCAACTTGAAGGAAAATGACAAAATTATAGTATTCGATAAACAATTCAACTACAGAAATGACAAAATCATATTATTCGAATGAGTTACATACCATAATAACTAATAGGCGGATTAGGCGCCAAAAACTTTTGTATAGCATCGGTTTGAGGCTTCACCAATTCTTCAACTCGTTTCCTCTTTTGACGTTTTTGCCATCCGGATGCTTGTTTAGGAGCCATTAACATATAAATAACCGACAATTAACAACACTTAATTTTCAGAAATTTCCACAAATTTCTAACAAAGTTTTCACACTTAACGACAATTAACAACACTAAATTTTCAGTAAATCATCAATCGTAAATTTTTAGAAATTAACCTTCTTTCCCTTGCTAATTACTGTATTAATACATTAATTTGATTGCAAACTAAAAACAACTTTTCACAATTTAACTCCATGTCTGAAACCAATAAAACAATACGTGGCCTCTATTCGTAGTGCACTGTCATCTACAATTTTTGTGATAGATAATAAAGTTGACTCATAAGTTATAACTGAGTGATATAAAATTATAAATTAATAATCAATACCCAGAATTTCATAAACTAATAAAATAACAACACTGAACCTCTTCCCTTTGACGTTCTGTTCTTGTTCTTACTCGATGTTCAGGGCCCCTCGAAATCACTGAGCAATTGCCGATGGGTTGTTCTATTTGTGCTTCACTGCTTCTGCTCGATGCCTTGTTGTGTACTTCTGTTACCTGTTCTTTGCTTCTGTTCGATGCCTGCGTCGATGGGTTGTTCTGTGCCTGCGTCATTTCAATATCCAGGAAATTTCCGCCCAAGATTTCTAAACTGTTTTATTATTATCAATTTTTAAAATCAATTGGGTATTGGGCTTACTAAACCTAATGTCAATAGATTAACTTTAAACCATAAAAATTGTTTTGTAAATGAGCCTACTTAGAGTTGGTATGAGTACACTACTTGAATATATATATATATATATATATATATATATATATATAAGTGACCGCTAAAATGAGAACCACCTCGAGTTGTAAGAACCGTGAGAACTTTTTGATCCGGGGCGAGGTGGACCAAATTTTTTTTTCATAAACGTAGATGCGTGTATTATAAACACATTTGTAAAAAAAAAATTCAAAAAAAAATGTCGTGTGTGTAGTTTTGAGCACCACAAGTTTGTGTTTACGGGTACCGTAAATTTTCCGGTAAGATTTACGGTACCCGTAAACACAAACTTGTGGTGCTCAAAACTACACACACGACATTTTTTTTTTTTGAATTTTTTTTTACAAATGTGTTTATAATACACGCATCTACGTTTATGAAAAAAAATTTTGGTCCACCTCGCCCCGTACGGTGTAGTTCTCACGGTTCTTACAACTCGAGGTGGTTCTCATTTTAGCGGTCCCCTATATATATATTGGATTTAAAAAAAACACGTGCCCCTTGAAATTATTGGATTTAAAAAAAAACACGTGCCCCTTGAAATTATTGGATTTAAAAAAAAACACGTGCCCCTTGAAATCACGGGCTCTGTGCAGTGGTCCTCCCAGCACACCCTCATCACCGGCCTTGCCGATGGCACTGTAGATTAATATAACATAGAACTTTTTTTTACCGTATTCAGAGGTATTTTGCACTTCGTAAAGAAAGTTAAGGGCTATCTAAGGCCACCCGAGCCCTTAATAGATGTACCCCTGGTGTTACCAACCATCCCGTCCTACATCGTCTCATCCGGTTTGCCTTTCCTGTTCCCATACCCACAACCTTCTGTGGCGGCGATCACATCCGTCAAATTAAAGTCATACTTCATAACTCAAATATATTTAGCAACTAATCTTTTTCTGTTATCATTATTTAATGGTAATAGTTACAAACAAGAAACTTCATTGGAACACTAATCAAATAATATGACTAAATGTTGTTTTTTCCACTAAAATTATTTCTTTATAAAACCTTTTAGTTGAGTTCACATTTGAATAGAGAAATAAAGTTTCTACTATAACACGGCAAGTTACATGTTGAGACATTTGAATCTGCAATCTCTCTAACTTACTCTACCAGATCCAAAAGGAATTCTGAGTAGCATCCATTTGTTTCTTTATCTCCTCTTTTATCTTTTTTCCTTTATACTATACATATACATTGTTACATTATTATATTCCTTTTTTTTTACTTACAAGTGAAGAAAAAGACCTGATGGCCTTTTTACAACTTTGCATATTTCGAATTTTCTTTCACGCAATTCTTTTTACAAAGAGATCGATAATTTAAATATATTGCAGGTAATTTTTGGGCCAAAACACATCCATGCCAGAGGCCCAGAACAAATAACGGACCGAAATTAATTTTATACCAGGAATTTAGGAGCCTTTTAAAAATATAAATATATGTGTGCATACAGTTATTTTTAAAAAGGTTCTAATCCTAATCTACTCCTATTAACCATACACAAAATTTGCAAAAAAAGAACCTTGCACCTAACGGATAGAGGAAAGACAACTTAACACTAGGATGTCCTTTGGGGGCGTGTGATCAGACTTGCTAAAGTGGTTCACATGCATTAGCATATGGCGGCTCGGCTTTAATATATAGTAATTATCGAAATACCTTCATGTTGTCTATTTAGTGTTGTTTTTCTAACGGTGATTTTTTATACCTTCTTTCTAGCAAAATAATGTAAGATAGTCGTCCTTGCTATAATAAGATTCAACTATGGTACCTTTCTTCATGGAATTAAAATCTAATAATTGTTTGTTTGAACACCAACTTAGCGACTATGAGGGTGTATTCATTGTTGACATTGTTGTTGGAACAAGCTTTAGCTATGGTACATTTAATAAAATATTTGATCAAATACATTATGATAAAGAATTGCTTAACTTACCCATGCCATGTGATATTATCAACATCTTACTAACATAGTTATAAGCAAATTAGTTTTTTTTATTGTTTTGTTTGATATTTGTTCATTTTTATTTATCTTACAGTTAATGACAGACCCATGATTAATGACAGACCCATGATTGGGGCAATAGGATTTTTTTGCCTAAATATTACTCAATCTTTTTACGGGGGGAGCTGGCTTTCCACGCGTATATGTAAGTCCGCCACTGCTTACAATGGTATATACCATATGGTGCCAAACATGGTCTTAGGGTTGCTTATTTAAGTAATTTGTTAGATTTAGTAGGTGTCTAAGCTTGTCATTCGTGTAAAAAATAATTTGTACAATGTAATGAACGATCTCCTCGAGTTTTGAAAAAAAATATTGAAGTCATTTTCAAAACAACATGTGGACATTATAGTTAAAAGTGTATTTAGAACAACTTATTTGAGATCATGTTTCTTTTAGGTTATTGCAATTAAGTAAATAACATATTCAAGTTCAATATGAGAACATACATTACTACTGTGAGAGATATCACATTCATTATTGTTTATTACAAAAAGTGAAATTAAAAATACTAAAATAATATTTTAAACGGGTTTGTAGTTTGATAGAGATGGGAAATTTCAATTTTGTACTCGTAAGCTTAAAGTAATTTGGAATCGTCGTATCCATCTCTTTTTAAACATTTGTCATCTAGTTTTTTAGTAGAAGTATGGTCGTGTTTTGTTTTAATTGGTTGACTGGACGTAACTTTTTTGAGATGGTGTTATGAGTAGTATGTACAAGTAACCGAAACACAGACGTACATATTAATGTTATGAGAAAGAGTTATTCGGCTTAATGCCCTGCAACGCAGACAGGGAAAAAACTAGTTCAATATAGTTTTAAATTAATAAAAATATTGAGTATTGAATATAGAATAATAGATTTACGATGTGATAAAAAGAAGTTTAAATGTTTAATATATAAAGTAAATTATATATGTAGGGACAGTGGGACCCAACAGGTACTACAACTTAGGACTCTCGTTAGGTTATGTTATGGTTCCCTTTTTTCTTCATTCTCGACCCTCACCTCAACGCCACATCATTGTTCATTCTAATCTTTATCTTTCCCTTTAATCCCCAAACCTACGTTATGGTACCATTTCCTTCCATTTTTATTTCTTTTCTTTAAACACCTATTCTAATACAAACATCTTGAATTGTTAACAGTTGTTATTCATAATTGGTACTTGAAATATCGGTTTTATATTAATATTTTAGTAATGTTTTATTATACATATATTATTTTTGAGTTAAACCTTCGTGTGAGACCACACGTAATTAATAATGTGTTTATTTTTATGGGAATTACAATGTGAATTTTTTTCATGTGGTTGATATTGGTGTATGATCAGGATTTGTTCAAATTACAATGTGCTTTTGCGTCATTACGTTTCAATGTTTAGAGCCGTGCCGCAGCTACGACAAACCGAACACATATAGATATTATTCTGACTAATGTTACGACCTTTTTTGTTTTCTTTATTCTTTGTAATATTGTGTGATATTGATCGAACTCTCCTGCATCCTCGGCACAACACAATTTTAGATCAAAGGCTGCATAGTGCATGGTCTATATGAACACTTCAACACGCCTTGTAACAAATTTTAATTCTCTTTTTTTAGTCAATCTATGAGAGTTAAAGTTAAATTTTAACTCTAGACATGTTTATTTGACCGTGTTGCTTGCTTATTTTACTATCAGTTAGATTGATTGAGGCCTAAATGGTCTAATATTAATCTATCAGTATACCAAATAACAAATACATTATCGCCAACATCCTTCTACGAATCTTCCGCAAAGCATGAGCTAAATCCTAGTTTAATAACAAAATAAATAATTTCTTAAGATTAGTTGTTAATACGATATTATTATTATTATTATTATTATTATTATTATTATTATTATTATTATTATTATTATTCTAAAGGTTTAAATGTGAAGTTCTATTAAACCAAAGGAACCAAATGTGTAAATCACATGTATCATAAGGAGCTGAAAGGAAAATTTATTAAAACTTTTTTTAAAGGGTAAATTACATTTTTCACCTTTATGTTTGTATCGAATTAAAATGGATAGCCTTTAACTTCAATAATTACAGTCACAGCCCTTTATTTGACAAACTCATTACATCTTTGGTCCTTTGACTCTAACCTAGTTAAAACTTTTAGTTAAATCCAGTCATGTGACTTGCATATGAGGGTAAATTAGTAATTTTACTGGTATAAAGGGTGGAGAATGTAATTTATACTTAGACTGTGTGTAGTGGGGCGGTATGCAGCCCCATAGCGCCGTATGGCGCCGCTGCACACCGCCACGAAGGGCGCCATGCCCCAAAAAATTTCTCCAGCGCCATCCTCATAGCGGCGTTATCTTCTTTCCCCCCACTCACACACACATATATACATACATGTGTATGTATAATTGAAGGTTTATGAACAATTGGTCCCTGCAAATCGAAGAAGAAGACAAAGCAGAAGACGGAAATTCAGTCGGAAAGTTGGCCGGCGAAGAAGACAGAGAAGAAGACAGGAGGGCCTATTATATTTTTAAAATTTTACATATTTGGTCCCTGCATTTTCTTAAATATCTAAAATTGGTTTTAAACTTGTTTTTCTCTTATTTTAAAAAAAAATCTGGCAGTTTTTTTTATTTAATTTTTATTTTAAAAAGTTAGAAATTAATTAAAAAATTGAAAATTAATTAATTGAGTAATGATGAGGTAGGGGCTTTATGACTACGGGCTCTAGTGACATAACGCCCCATAAAGCCCCTATGTGACGTGGCACGACACGTGTCGCATAACACCCACAAAAGGGGCTTTATGACTACGGATGGCCTTATATTTGTAAACAAAACACGTATCCATAAACCACAATCACTCTCACTCTAATCCATCTTCTCCAAAAAGCCCCTCTTTCTCTCTCTAAAATGCCCTAAAATCTAAACGCTTCATCACCGTCACTCACTCCGGCCACCTGTCACACCACTTTCTAAACACCCGAAAACTCTCTCTCTCTAAACACTATTGCCGGAGTTACCACTCAGACCACAACATAAACCACCATCACTCTGGTTTAAAATTGTTGCTTCTGGTTGGACCACCACCACCACTCTGTCCTGAGATAGAGGGTTTCGCCCCTACAATGGTTATACCCTTGAGCACTTGCTGAATCATGTGGTATTGTGCCACCTGACCATCACCTTGAGAGGATGACTACTGGTTGTTCTGCTGGGCTTGGAATACGCCACTCGAAAACCGCTGATATCCAACTGGAATACTGTTGCTGTTAATCTACAACGGCTGACCTTGAATCAGAGATCTGTTGGGGTGGTGGCGGCAGGATGAGGTGGTTGTGAAATCTCCGGTACGCCGCCTTGATCTCCACCGTATCGGCTCCGATTTGTATTCCGAGCACATCGTAGAGTAAAGATTGATTATTAATCCGTTGAGATCTGGTTGAAAACGATGTCGTTCGTTCAGCTGTGGCGAAATTGACGGAAATTGGAGAGATTTTGGTTCTCGATGGACGGTGAAATTGGGGGAAGTGAAAAAAAAAACAGGATGAAGATGAAAACGCCATCGTTTTAAAGTAAGTGTGCAGATGAATTGGAAGGATATTTGTGGGTTTTTTTTTAGTAGTGAGATGGAATGGATAAGGGGTTATGTTATGTTATATAGATGTGAAAATACGATGGGTCCTGAGCTGGAACTTATGAAGGAAGATAGATTATCATGTATAGTTTGTTGTTATCCATTCATTTATGCGGTCATGTGAGTAGGCAGGTGTCGGTGTGGCAGAGTGGCATTGGTGTGTCCGTATGGATGCAAGTAGGTGAACGGTGGCCGGAGTGGTGGTGCTGACGAGATTTGAGGTGGAGGCGGCATCATTAGGTGTTGTGGCAAGATGTGGTGGTTAGGGTTTTAGGGTTAGGAAATTGGGGAAGATGAAGTGTATATGAATTTTTTTTTTGTTTTATTTAGTAAACATTTAAATAAACATGAATTGACCATAATACCCTTAAATGAATAAACTTAACTGAAAATTTTAATCTGGTTAGTGCTAAACGACGTAGAGTGTAACGGATTTTGCAAATAAAGGATTGTGACTGTAATTATTGAAGTTAAAGGCTATCCGTTGCAATCCGGTATAAACATAAAGGACGAAAAGTATAATTCACCCTTTTTAAATGAACAAAAAACTGATCATCTGGGTAAACCCAATAGCAAAAGGTCAACCATGCCCGTGAATGCAAACGGCGTTGGTGATTCGGCCTGCCACCATTCCAAAGGATACCCACCGTCTAAATGTTCGTTTTCGTAGAACCACTGTGTTTGCTCTAGGCAAGACTCAAATCCATAACCTATCGAAAGTGATGAAATCTCAATGTACCATCGGAAAAAAATTCAAAACTCCATCTTCTTCAACAACCCCACATGCAACTTTATGCTTGTATACCCCATCTGAACTTTTTCTTCAAAACTTCATCTTGTTTTTCATTAAACCTCCAACTCTGGCTTCCCCCTTTTCTTTCTTTCAAAATGAAAAAGATAAAAAAATCAAAAGTGCATGGCTTGGGGAGACGGGATGGGGATTCTGATGGGACTGTAGATTAATATAATACAGAACTTTTTTACCGAGGTATTTTGCACTTCGTAAAGAAAGTTAAGGGCTATCTAAGCCCCCCCCCCCCCCACCCGGGCCCTTAATAGATCCACCCTGGTGTTACCGACCACCCCGTTTGACATGGCCTCATCCGGTTCGCCTTTCCCGTTCCCACACCCACAACCGCTATGACATCCGTCCGATTAAAGTCATACTTCATAACTCAAACATATTTAGCAACTAATCTTTTTCTGTTATCATTATTTGATGGTAATAGTTACAATCAAGAAACTTCATTGGAACACAAACTAAATAATATGACTAAATGTTGTTTTTTCCACTAAAATTATTTTCTTTTTAAAACTTTTTGGTTGAGTTGGCATTTGAATAAAGAAGTAAAGATGCTACTATAACACGGCAAGTTACATGATTGAGATGTTTGAATCTGCAATCCCTCTAACTCACTCTACCGGATCCAAAAGGAATTTCTAAATAACATCTATTTATTTCTTTATCTCCTCTTTTATCTTTTTTCTTTTATACTATACATATACATTGTTACATTATTATATTCCGTTTTTTACTTACAAGTGAAGAAAAAGACAGGATGGCCTTTTTACAACTTTGCATCTTTCGAATTTTCTTACACCCAATTCTTTTTCCAGAGATCGATAATTTAAATATATTCTAACTAGCCGTGATTTTTTTATACCTTCTTTCTAGCAAAAACATGCAAGATAGTCATCCTTGCTAGAATAAGATTCAATCATAGTACCTTTCTTCTTGGAATTAAAACAAACCTAATAATTGTTTGTTTGAACACCAACTTAGCCATTATTAGGGTGTATTCATTGTTGACGTTGTTGTTGGAACAAGCTTTAGCTATGATACATTTAATACAATATTTGAGCAAATACATTATGATAAAGAAGAATTCCTTAACTTACCCATGCCATGTGTAATTATCAACATCTTACTAACATAGTTATAAGCAAGTTAGTTTTTTTTATAGTTTTGTATGAAATTTGTTCATTTTTATTTAACTTAGAATCAATGACGGACCCATGATTGGGGCAATCGGATATTTTTGCCTAAATATTACTCCATCTTTTTACGGGGGGAGCTGTATATATAAGTCCGCCACTGCTTACAATGGTATATACCATATGGTGCCAAACATGGTCTTAGGGTTGCTTATTTAATTAATTTGTTAGATTTAGTAGGTGTCTAAGTTTGTCATTCGAGTAAAAAATAATTTGTACAACATAATGAACCATCTCCTCGAGTTTTGCAAAAATTATTGAAGTCATTTTCAATAAAACATGTGGAAATTATAGTTAAAGGTGTATTCAGAACAACTTATTTGATATCATGTTTCTTTTAAGTTATTGCAATTAACTAAATAACATATTCAAGTTCAATACGATGACATACATTTCTACTGTGAGAGATATCACATTAATTATTGTTTGTTACAAAAAGTGTAATTAAAAAAATACTAAAATAATATTTTAAAGGTTTATAGTTTGATAGAGGTGGGAAATTTCAATTTTGTACTCGTAAGCTTAAAGTAATTTGGAATCGTCGTATTCATCTCTTTTTTAAACATTTGCCGTCAAGTTATTTTTCAAAAACTCACAAACTAGGGTACTTTTAATTATTCGAATCATACTCAGAAAATCAGTTAGCACCAAATTTTAGTAAAGATTTCAATTTTGGGCTTTAAATATTCGAATCGGTTCCTTAGGTGAATCAAATTTGAATCTATGAATTCCGAATCGAACCGACCCTATCATTTGAATTATATAAAAAAAATGTATATCAAAACTACATGTATTTTTATGTATTCTTATATATATTTTATTTGATCCAGAGAGTGACAAGTGTGCTATAAGGAATTAAATGGAAAAGGTAATTTTGTCTACAAGAGGAAAGAGAATATGCACATGCAAGTCACATGCTATTTCCCCTCCAATTTTTAAACGTCCGTAACTTTTTTATACATCATTTGTTTTTTAAAAAAATTATACCATAAAATCGAGCGTTTTTTTATCTTTAATATGAGTACCATATTGTTATATTTTTCAAAGAAAAAATAATAATCAAAAACCCGGTTACATATTACACAATGGAGATGATGTAAGACACAATGTAAAATAGATCAAAAACACAATAAATGACAACAGATAAAGACACAATGAAAACATACTAAAACACAATGACCATAACGTATAACACAATGGCTATAACATATAACACAATAAATATCAGACTAAATAAAAACACAATTGATGACAACATATAAAAGACACAATTAACGACAACATATAAAAGACACAATGGAGAGCAGTGAAAATACAATAGAAAACAAACTAAAAACACAATACACAACAAACTAAAACACAATGAACAAGATAATAAAAAAATTGAACAAATTATTAAAACACAATGGAAAACAACACAATGACCATAACGTATAACACAATAGAGATAACATATAACACAATAAATATCAGACTAAGGGGCTGTTTGGTAGCCTCTGAATGGTCATTAAGAGGCTACTTCTTAATGGAACCATTAAGAATTTTACCAATGAGAAGGTAGAAGAATGTGACATGTGATGATTTACCATTCAGAGGTTACCTCTTAACCATTCAGACTTGAGATTACCTCTTATTCATTCAGATGTTTTAAACCATTAAGAGGTAGCATCTGAATGGTCATTAAGAGGCTACCAAACAACCCCTAAATAAAAACACAATTGATGACAACAGATAAAAGACACAATTAATGACAGTAAATAAAAGACACAATGGAGAGCAGTGAAAACACAATAGAAAACAAACTAAAAACACAATACACAACAAACTAAAACACAATGAACAAGATAATAAAAAAAATTGAACAAATTATTAAAACACAATGGAAAACATATTAAACACAATGACCTGAACTAATAACACAATTTATAGAAAACCCAGATATAACACCATCTTCATTGTGTCATATATTGTGTTATAGGTTCTTATAAAAACACAATAGATAGAACCCAAATTAACATTGTGTTATAGGTTTTGATAATAACACAATGTATACAAATTATACTAAAACGTAATGACCAAAACACAGTTAAAAGACACAATGAACTGAACCTTTAACACAATGCGAAAAAAACCCAGTAAAAATGAAATTTTTTATTTTATTTTTATATGATAATATGGTACTCATATTAAAGATAAAAAAAAAAACGCTCGTTATTATGGTGAAATTTTTTTTTTAAAATGTCG
Source organism: Helianthus tuberosus (assembly GCA_030545235.1). NCBI lineage: Eukaryota > Viridiplantae > Streptophyta > Magnoliopsida > Asterales > Asteraceae > Helianthus > Helianthus tuberosus. The sequence continues at coordinate 3,983,616 of CM060443.1, forward strand.
TATGAAAAAGGTATGGACGTTTTAAATTGATGGGGGAATTGGCATGTGCCTTGCATGTGGAGAGAGAAAATCCATAAATATATGATTCCTTTTATACCCTTCTATTATCTTCTTTTCCCTACAACTAATCTCAACCCTCCAAATATAAGATCAGTGGACTAGAAACCTTCTTATCCTTTTTATTTATTTTATCCTTTGTATTTGATCCTAACCCTTATTTATCTCTCATAATGCGGGTTATTTAAATTCAAATTCAGAATATTTAAATTCGAATAACCCAAACAGCCAAAAAAAAACCGGCTCGACATTGGGCCCACAAAGTAAGAAAGATACACAATATGCAACCCACTCCAAATTGCTAAATACAGCCCACAAAATCAATTTTATTATTTTATTTATATAGTCTTGTAGAAGTGCATAAATTTCTTTAGGATATTGTGCATCTTTTTTATTGAATGAGGACCCCAGATTTGAATGCACTTTTGAACTCAAGAAGCATAGAATAATTTCATATAGAACTTGTAAAGCTATATGCATGTATTCGTTCGATTATAAACTATATTTTGCTACCAAGGAACTAAGGTTGAAAATCATGAATCTTTAATCAACAAAGAACTTGATCTAGATAAAAAAAAAAAAAAAAAATTGTATTCAGATTCATGTGGGTCTATTCATATAATACAAGGTCAATCTAGGCTGTATCAAAATAAACAAAGGGTAAAAATGGACCGTCCTTAAAACACCTTGTAAATTCATGATAGGTTACTCGTTAAAAAAGGTAAAAATGGATCGTTTTTTAACACCTGTTAATTTATGATGAGTTCGTCGTTCAAAAAAATTTATAATAGGTTCAAATGGGCTGGTAACACCCATAACCATTGTTTGCTAACAAATCCTATAGGTCATCGCCTCCACCACCTAATCGTTGTTTGCAACTACGCAAGCACTGTTGTCCTCGACCACCATCACCGCCACCGCCGATGTGCTTCCACCACCGTTGTGGTTGTCATTATTGTCACCATTATTGCGACCTCCCCTCTAGCGACTCCCCTACCGCAGCCAATACCATGTCGCTACTTCCCACCATAAAAATGACAATAGTGTTAGGACCATTTTGATATCTTGTTTTTCTTTGTAAAATGACTCATTTTAACCTAAGCTAATTTTAGTTTGGGCTGATTTTGACATGAACCAAAGGGATACTAATAGGAGTTAATTGTGCACAAGTTTAAATTTGAATTATTCTGTATTTAATGTGTATTATTAGGTAGTTATTGTGGGAGATATTTTCTCCATTTTCTTAGTTTGTCTGGTTGTATATATGGAGGTGGTCTTCAATAGAATTATTCAACTTTTCCAATTATCTCATGGTATCAGCCAATTAGGCGATCCACAACCTTCTTTTTCGTCCTTTTTCAACCTTCTCCACCTGCCTCTTTCTTTCTTCCTCTGCGTTTCTTCTCCATGGCTCCTTCTGATTCCTCTCTACCTTCCCTAAATACAATCCTTCACCTCCTCACCATCAAGCTATCATCCTCTAACTTCCTCCTATGGAAAAATCAAAATTTTCCACTTCTCTCCTACCTTGGCCTTCTTGGTCACATCGACGGTTCTTCCAAATGTCCCTCGGAAACTGTCAAGATTAATGACAAGTCCGAAACTAACCCAGACTTTACCTGTTTTGGTCAAAAATTACCTAAGCAATTAAGTGATCAAATTAGTTAAGTGAGGTAGTGTGCTAAAATTATGTGTAAAAAATATGCTAACCAAGTTAGATATGAAAACAGTTTCAGGATACAGCTCAGGATATAAAGCTGTATCTATGATCAAACAATGAGCAAAAAAGTAAAGGTTGACACGTGATGTACGAGGAAAGCCCTTGATCATTCTAGATCGCCGGCATAAAACCTCGGGAGCTGACAATCGCAGCTGCCTTGTTCTTCTATTGCTTCAAATATCGGGATACAGTGCAGGATGTGGTGCGGATCGACTATGTGTTACAATGTAATTTGAGTACAAGTGTTGTGTGTAGTGTTTGCGATGAACTAGAGAGAAAGTGTTTGAAAGTGTGTAAAATTGCGTGCCTTAAACTGATCCGCCCCCATCTATTTATAGTAAAGATAATGTAACAAACTATCCTAAACTTCCGGGATCCAGCGAATATTCCCACTCGAACGTTGAGGACCAAGTCTTTCGGGTTCAACGGCTTCCTCATAACAAATACGCCCGAGTCTTGAGGAGAAGAAGTCCTGATGACCGTTAGTAACTTACAGCCATTAACCTGCACGTGTTTAATTCACTCAACCTTAGGATATCGCCCAGGATGTTAGCAATATCCCCGTCCAGTATCCTGGTCACAAATAAACAATTAAAAGCGGGATATTAGTCAGGATATGTATACTCAGAAAATGACCCATAACAATTGTCCCCAAATATATCGGTTGGTATACCAATCCAACGGATATATTTCAAAAGTCTTATCCCATAACTCAAGGCATTTAAAACGAAGCGACGGTCGAGATCACATCGTAACTTCCAACGCGCTTTTTGCTCAATGGAGATCCATAATGCCCCTATATCTTCTCTCTTCTTGTTTGAAAATCAGATATCTTCAACAGAGCTTTCAGGTAATCCTCCATTTCTCATTTACTTTCTATCAATTTTCCTTGTCTTCTTCGTAATGGATGCCAAGACCTTCACCCAGCAGAATCTCCTCAAAAATCCCGAAAAGGAGGTCTGTGCTTTTGACAACGCAGACATTGCGGCTTTGAGAGCTTCCGGCGCTTTCCCTGACAACACGGTCTTTAGACCGTTCGATCGGTCAATTCGATCGGATGTTTCTTCCGCTGAGTGGGTTTGCTTTCCAGCATATCCTTTTTCGCTAGGTCTTCGATACCCTTTTCCTGAATTCATGATGCAATTCTTCCGAACCACCGGCATCTCTTTTGCTCAAACCATGCCCATGGTTTGGAGAGTATTAAATGTACTTAACCAAATCAAAAACCTTCATTGCCCCGACCTCTGCATCGAGGATTTGCCTATTGCTTATCGCCTTCGATCTCACGACTCTAGCCGGTTCTTACTTTTTTCAACCTCTAGCAAACCCCTTATTCTTAAAGCCACAAAAAACGAAGACGGATGGCAACGCAATTTTTTCTTTGTCAAATGAGACTCCATTGCTGAGGGTGCCAACCTTCCGGTGGAGTGGTTAACCACCGGTAGGGTTATAAATATTTTCATGGACCGTTTGGTTTTTATCTTCTACTAATATCCTTCTTTTTTGATCCCTATGCAGTGAATTTCAAGGAAGTAGCTCCCCCTACCGCTGAATCAGAAGAAAGAATCAACACTGTTTACCGATTACCTGCAATAGACAGGACTTTCACCACACACGTCCCGAGTTCCAGTCAATACTCGTCATCTGAAATGTCTGGTAAGGATTACTTTCAAAATAATTAGTCAAAACAGTATAATAAAGAGTAATAATGATGTGAAACTTTTCCCTTTATACAGCACCGGCCAAGATCCCTGAAGTCTTTGACCTCGACGAATTGGACAGTTATTCTGATCAGATTCAGGTCAAGAAGGAACCTAGTCCCAAGGCCACAGCCTCATCCAGACCCAGCAGTTCCAAAGCTATCATTATTCCCAAACCTTCACCAGCTACCAAGCCCCGGAGTTCAAGTTCCCGCAAAAGGAAGGAGCCTGATTCCCCTGTCACTTCTGACACATTTCCTTATGAGAAGCACGGGTTCATTGAAGCTAGCGGGTTTATGACTTCCTTTCTTAACCAGGTTAGTATTCTCATATCATATCCTGCGGTTTGCATCATTTACAAAGATTTATCAATATTAATACCTGTCCTCTTACCTTCGTAGGGTCTTGAGCGTCTGGTTCACCTATATCAAGAATCCTGCAAGCTTAACAAGACGCTTGAATCTAAGCTAAAGGAAGCAGAAATCACAATCTCCGACCAAGGCATGATTGCAGCCGCCAAATCTCGTCATTACGAGGAGAAATTCAAAGCTATGATCCAAGAACACCAAACTGCTCTCAACAAAGCTACACTTCAAGCCCAGGCCGATCTTGAAGCTGCCCATGTGCAACATGAACGGGATATGGTCATCTACCGAGAAAGCCTCAAAAGTTCCGTCGTCATTTCTCTCTTCTAAGCCAGGTTGAAGATGGCCCATGAAGCCAAAACATTAGGTTTTGAGTGCCCTTCTTGGGATGTTGGTGCCTGGGAGACCAAGCTAAAGAACCTCGGCGGCACTTCTTCCAAATCAGTTATTGAAGAATCTTCCAAAGCAGTTGAAAAAGCAACCGATGCTGAGAAGGATGCTGAGGCGGATCCCAAGACGGATGCTGCTGAAATCATTAGGGACGAAGAAGGCACTACCCCCTAAAGCTTATTTCCTTTAAATTATTTGAACAATTTTATGTCCTATGAACAATTTTTATTTCTGCATCAAAACAATTTGATAGCCGAAGGTGGATGGGTCCTGGGTTTCAGGATGAAACCTTCGGTTATCAACCAGTACTGATTGTTTCAAATAATTTCATCTTTTATCTTTCTTATTATTATCTTCCGTCTTTCTTAGCATAGATCTTAGCTTTGCAAAATTTAGTACAACTATCTTTTGAAAATATCCTGATAAATATACTCAGTGATATATTATAAAAACTTTTAATAAATATAATTTCTAAAAATTCAATCAACTTTTAGAGAAAACTTCTAAAGGAATAAAAGATAGTCCACCTTCTAAAAACTGTTTTGACAATACTTGTTTGATCAAGGTTTTAATTTCAAATTAGTTTCAAATATCTTAACCAAATATCCCGAAAAGTATTTAAAAACATATTTTGAGAATATATCAGGATATTTATTCCTTTACCAAACATAGTATTAAAAATTTAAACATTGTTTATAAAGGAAAGATCATACCAGGAATAGGGTATAAACCTATTACCAAATTTCAATCCCTTTGCGACTCCTCCAATGGAAATGTCCCCTGTCTGAGACACTTAGTGCATTAGTTCCGAGCCTTATCCTTTTAGCTTTACACCATTGCCTCGATAGGAATGTCCCCTGTGTACAATGTCTTCTTAGAAATCTTCTGAATATCAGTTTCCATTGTATAGTCAAATTTTCATGTCACAGGGGTAAAACCCAAAAATGTCTTGGAGATAAATTCCTTGTATTCTGGGGAAAATCCCAAATTTTCGTGCGCTACAGGCGGGAGTGTATAAACTCCAAGACTTAGAAAGGTGAAAACCTTTAAACCTTAGAGAGTATGAAAATACCCTTTCGTGAGAGAGGGTAATCAATCCTCATATACCTTTAGGATTCAGGATATAGCCAACAGTAACGAAATTGTCAGCCACTTTTACATGAACTGGTCCCGCCACCTTGAACTATCCCTGAATAACTTGCGCTCCAGGCGGAGTGTTTAAACCCAATTCGGAAGAAAGGTGAATACCTTTAAACCTGTGAAGGGATCAGGATCCCTTATACGTGAGAGAGGGGGCCAATCCTCTAATCTTCCGAAGTATCTTGAATGAGCATCCTGGAGCTATATCCTGGAGCATATACTGCAAAACATCCTTAAACTAAGGTGGGCGTTAGCTTGGCTAACACCCCTCCGATGCTTAAGTTAGTATTGGGTTTCAAAGAATAAATTAAACCAAACATATTTAAAAAAGATAGGATTCATACCATCCTGAGTTAGAAATTAAATTCTAAACTCACTTGAAATAAAGCTTAAGGTGTATAGCATTCCAAGATCTCGGTAGCATATCCCCCTCCATATTCTTGAGTCTATATGCTCCTTTCCCTGCTTCTAATTCAACTTCATATGGTCCTTCCCATTTTGGAGCTAACTTGCCATCGGCAGGATTAGTAGTATTCTGAAAAGCCTTTCTCAACACCCAATCTCCAACCTTAAATCTTCTGGTCCTAATATTCTTGTTATATGCTCTAGATATTCTTTGTTGATATGCTGCCATCCTTAGCTTTGCTGCGTCTCTCTTTTCATCTATAGTATCCAAATCCTGACACAAAGCTTCAGGATTCTGTTCAGGATCCTGTAGGGTAGATCTTGCAGTAGGTATTGCCATTTCGGTTGGAATCATTGCTTCTGCTCCAAATACCAAGGAAAATGGGGTTTGGCCTGTTGCATTCTTTACCGTTGTCCTATCAGCCCACAAAACAAAGGGTAATTCTTCTGCCCATCTTCCTTTTTTGGCTCCAAGTCTCTTCTTTAAGTTATTGACAATTATCTTGTTTGAGGATTCTGCTTGTCCATTCGCTTGAGGATGTACCGGAGTAGATGTTATCATTTTGATTCCCCAACTCTTACAAAAGTCAGTAGTTCTCTTGCTTATAAACTGAGAACCATTGTCACAGATTATCTCGGCTGGTACTCCGAATCTGGTCAGGATATTTCTCTTTATGAAGGATACTACTTCTTGATCTCTAACTTGAACAAATGCTTCTGCTTCAACCCACTTGGAGAAATAATCCGTCATTGCCAACATGAAAACCTTTCCTCCTGGAGCTTTTGGAAGCTTTCCCACTATATCCATACCCCACTTCATAAACGGCCAAGGGGAAACAATAGGATACAGCGGTTCAGCAGGCTGATGTAATATGTTACTATGTCTTTGACATGCGTCACATCTTCGAGCATATTCTGCGGCATCTTTTCTCATTGTCGGCCAGTAATATCCTGTCCTTAATACTTTTGAGAATAATGACCTGCCCCCAGTATGGTTACCACAATCCCCTTCATGTATATCCTGAAGTACTTCTTTGGCTTCATGATCCTCCAAGCACCTCAAATAGGGTCCTGCAAGAGATTTCTTGTATAAAACATTATTTATAATAGTGAATCGTGATACCTTCATCCTAAATGCCTTAGGATTTTCATCTCCGGGGATGTGTCCTTCCTTGAGATATCTCACAATTGGAGCCGTCCAGGATTTAGGATCCTGTTCAGGATATTCTGCTCCAGGATCCCGAATACCCGCTACTTCTTTATCCTGAGGATTCGTTGCAGGATATAAGACATGTAATATTGGTATTTGGGTCCCTTCAGGTATCCTGATCGATGATCCCAAATTTGCTAAGGCATCCGCTTCAGCATTATCCTCCCTTGGTACCTGTTCAAGTGTAAAAACATCGAAATATCCTGCTAATTTTTTGAGAATATCGAGGTATTCGATTAATTTCTCACCCTTAACTGCATAGGATCCATTAAAATAGTTAGTAATTAACAAGGAGTCAACATATACTCGCAAATTCTTGATACTCTGTTAGGTTCACATTTTCCAACTTTAAAAAAAATTACTTACTAATGTAATTTAATAGACATAAAAAATACCAACTTGTTACATAACAAAAATTTTACAAAAATTGGGCATGACCCGTTTGAAACACGAACATGCCCCCTGCTTTAAACTTGATTCACTAAGTGACATTCTACGAACCGTTTGATATAAAAACTACTAAAACAAAGACAACAAGTTTTACACATGTACGACTACTAACTAAGTTAGACAAAATAACAAGTCGTGGACCAAAAGATGCGAATAAGCTAGCGGAAGCGTTTGGTATAACAAGACATGGTCATGTGCTCGCTCCAATCTCCAGATCGCCTAAAGTGAGGATTTACCTACATTCAACAACAAGGTTTTAAAAGTTAGTCATCATACTTGTTAAACAATAACTCCTTCGTTTTAGTTCCATCCGTATATGAGCTTTCAACTTTCTTACGCATTCGACCACCCAAATACTTGGGTTTGGCATAAACACTCTCAATGAGAGTTAAGCATACATATCCAACCCGTTTAATCGGGTTATTTGCTTTCAACATAAATTCTCCTTTTTATCCGTATAACGAATTAAGCTTTTAGCATTTATCATAGCATTCAAAACCACCCGTTCAAAACGGATGGAAGCTTATTCTTGGTCGACTTGTTCACTAGAACCGGACGACTTGCATAGCTTATTATAACTCCCATAACAACCAAATCCGCAAGGGATTTGCTAGTTACTTACTAATCACCATAACATTTTGATAATAATTAATTATGATGTTATAACAAAATTACAAATAAGGTTTTTGTATGCAACGAAACATACCTCGATCTTGCGTGCCTTCCGTCTTCCTAGTGCTTGTACCTTCTTCCTTCACGCCTACATTACAACATTCGTTCATTTAGTTTACCAAATTCGTCCTACCATTTCAACATTATCAATACATTCTTCTCCTAAGCATTTCATCAAACACTTGGTAGGCATCATAATTAAGGCATAAGGTACAAGTCTTTAAAGCACATCTTTACTAGTTCATCATCACCCAATGTTCATATCTATTCTAATTTACATATTTATTTTCTAATACATCAATTTATCTAACATTCAAGCATTACAAACAAGATCATATATCAAGATAACAAACTATCACAATCATTATGATCTTCCTAATCATAACACAATTTCACAAAGTGGGTTTTCACTATAATCTTTCATGCAAGTCTGAAATCAACATGATTCTTGCTCTAGAGAGCAATTCCAACTCGGATTTCTCCTTTTTGATGCAAGAAATCGAGATTGGGTTGGACCCATCTTCTTATATATCACAATTTCATAATTTTAAACTCACCTCTTTACTAACTAGGGTTAGATGCTTGATTTTAAGGGCTCATGCATATGAATTTCCTAGAATTCGTGGCTCAATTTGTTGATTCAATCAGTTAGGGTTCTTGGTTCCCCCTTCTTCCTCCTCTGGCTCGCACGACACACCCACTGTGTTTGTGTTTTTGTTTTGAGTTTTCTCTTAATTAGCCCCCTTTATTCACTAGTTACACATTTAGTCCTCCCACTTGAGGGAGTATTTAACTTAAGCCTTTTACTTAACTAGTTATCATTAAATCAAAACTTTCCATTAACCAAGTTAATTTCTTTATTAAATCAAAACTTTCCATTAACCAAGGTAAATCTGCCATTTTCTCGGAGGAGTAAGCCTCTTTGATAGGTAGAAAATGAGCGCATTTCGTAAGCCGATCTACGATTACCCATATTGTATCGTGTCCCTTTTTCGTTCTAGGAAGCTTGGTTACCAAATCCATTGTTAGTTCCTCCCACTTCCATACTGGGATCTCTAAAGGTTGCAACTCCCCGTATGGTTTTTGATGCTCTGCTTTCACTTGGGAACATGTTAAGCATTTCGCGACATACTTAACGATATCATGTTTCATGCCCGGCCACCAATAATTGGTCTTTAAATCCTGATACATCTTTGTAGCCCCGGGGTGAACCGAATATCATGACTTATGAGCTTCTTCAAGTAACGCAGTCTTGACTTCACAGAAACGAGGTATCCAAATTCGGCCGAATCTCGTTTTGAGTCCGATCGAATTTTCTTTTAGCTTATCGGTTACACCTTTCAATCTTTCTTTCTTTACATCTTCCGCTGCGAGCGATTTTATTTGGGAATCACGTATCATCTCGAGTAATTGTGGCGTAACTATCATCTTCATGGATTTTACTCGTATGGGAGACGGATATTCCTTTCGGCTTAACGCGTCGGCTACCACATTCGCTTTTCCAGTGTGATAAAGGATGTCACAATCGTAATCTTTGATAAGTTCTAACCACCTCCGTTGCCTCATATTCAAGTCTTTCTGCTCAAAGAAATATTTAAGGCTTTTGTGATCCGAATAAATTGTGCATTTCACGCCATATAGATAATGCCTCCAAAATTTTAAGGCAAATACTACCGCTGCCAATTCCAAATCGTGTGTTGGATAGTTTACCTCATGCAGTTTCAATTGTCGTGAAGCATAAGCGATAACCCTTCCCCTTTGCATCAATACGCAACCTAAACCCTGGCGTGACGCGTCTGAATAGACCACCAGGTCTTCAGTCCCATCTGGTAATGTCAAGACCGGGGGACATGATAATTTCTCTTTTAATACTCGAAAGGCTTCCTCCTGTTCTTTACCCCACACAAACTTCTCTTTCTTCCTCGTCAGCTTCGTTAAGGGTAAAGCTATCTTCGAAAAATCCTGTATGAACCTTCTGTAATATCCCGCGAGGCCTAGAAAACTTCTTATTTCAGTCGGGTTCTTCGGAGGAACCCATTTCATTACAGCATCAATCTTTGACGGATCTACTAAGACACCCTCCGAATTGATCACATGACCCAGAAACTGCACCTCTCTGAGCCAAAAGGCGCATTTTGAGAATTCCGCGTAGAGTTTCTCCTTACGGAGAGCTTCGAGTACTTCACGCAGATGTCTTGCATGTTCGGCCTTGCTTCGAGAGTAGACTAGAATATCATCAATGAACACAATCACCGATTTATCTAACATGGGTCGACATACCCGGTTCATAAGATCCATAAACGCAGCCGGCGCATTCGTCAATCCGAAAGACATGACTAAAAATTCATAATGCCCATAACGGGTTCTGAACGCGGTTTTCGGAATATCTTCTTCCCGTACTCTAACTTGATGGTACCCCGAGCGCAGATCTATCTTGGAGAACCAACTCGCCCCTTGCAATTGATAAAAAAGATCGTCAATTCTAGGCAAAGGGTAGCGGTTCTTGATGGTTAGCTTGTTTAATTCTCTGTAGTCAATGCACATGCGCATCGACCCGTCTTTCTTCTTAACAAATAAGACAGGCGCTCCCCAAGGTGACACACTCGGACGTATAAAGCCCTTGTCTAGCAAGTCTTGTAATTGTGTCATTAGCTCCCGCATCTCGGTGGGAGCCAATCTATAAGGAGCCTTCGCAACCGGCTTCGCAACCGGATTCAATTCGATGCGGAACTCTATTTCTCTTTCGGGGGGAAGTCCCGGTAATTCCTCCGAAAATACGTCCGGAAATTCATTCACTATCTCAACGTCTTCAAGCTTCGGGAAACCTCGTTGAGCATCTACCACGTAAGCTAGGTATGCCCTACCCCCGTTAAGTGTATACTTAGCGGCTTGAACGAGGGTACAAAGTTTCGCTTCCATCCTTCTCTCGCCTTGTATAGTTATTCGTTTTCCACTTGGGGACTGAACATGTACTGTTTTAGCTTCACAATTTATTCCTGCTTGGTGTCGGGTCATCCAATCCATACCCACTATCATTTTGAATTCCCCCAAAACCATAGGTATGAGGTCGATATCAAATTTTTCATCTTCTATGGTAAATTTGCAATTTTTACAAATCTTGTGTAACATATAAATCTTACTATCGGCTATTTCTACTTCTAGAGGCATCGGCATTCGTTCGATCTTAAATGAAGGATGTTGTATGATTTCATTTGAAATAAACGACATAGTGGCCCCGGTATCAAACAAAACATAAACCGGTATGGAGTTTAATAGAAAGATACCTGAAACCACATTCGGATGGGACTTAGCTTCTTCAGAGGTGATTTGGAACATCCTCCCTTTTGCTTTAGAGCTTTCTTCATTCTTTCCCTCCTTCTTTGATCCTTGTTGGAGTTTTGGACACTCCGATTTAACATGTCCCTTTTCGAAACAGTTGAAACAAGTCTTCGGGTTATTTGGACATTGATAAGACGAATATCCCTCCTTACCACATTTGTAGCACCCCTTCTTGCCTAACAGACACTCCCCAGTATGAAGTTTTCCACAAGTCTTACAAGGAGTGATACCACCCTTTGATTTATCTTTCCTTCCTTGCTCTTGATACCTTCCCTTTTTGGATGGACTCGAACTTGCACCTTTTTCGTTTGATCTCTTTTCCCCACGTTCTTCTTGCCTCTTTATTTCGATTTCTCTATCCCTTGCCAGATTGATGAGCTCATCAAGGGTCTCACATTTCGAAGGAGTAATGAACTCCCTAAATTCCGCCTTTAACACCCTGTAGAAACGATTGATCTTCATCCTTTCAGTCTTCACAAAATCCCCACAGAATTTCATCTTATCCATGAAAGTATTTGATATTTCATTTATCGACTCGTTTTTCTGTCGGAGGCGCAAGAAATCCTCCTGGATCTTATCAATAGCCGACTGAGGGCAATGGTATCTCATAAAGGGTTCCTTGAATTCTTGCCAAGTCATCACTTGTAGTCTATCCTCCCCTATTTCTTTACTGTGTGCATCCCACCAATCCTTCGCCTGTAGCGTGAGTTGGCCAGTAGCGAACATCACCTTATCTTCAACATCACAACGACTTCGAACAAATACTGCTTCTATATTTGAAATCCATCTTTGGCATGCGATCGGGTCGATTTTACCATCATACGTTGCGGGATTGCACGCCATAAAGTCTTTATACGTGCACCTTCGTTCTTTGCTTTTGCTTCTAGATCCCTCTATCCATTCTTTCAGTTCTTCAATCTTGCTAATCATCATGGCATCCACAACTCCCAACACCCGGCTTTCTACTTCTTGAGCTAATCGTGGAAGATTAGCTTGCATAACCCCTTCTGCCACTTCCGTGACTTTATTGTACAATGCTTCTTGACGAGCAGTATCATCGTCATAATTAGCGTTTCTTGCATCAGCCATCTACACAATATCATGCTTTCATTTAATACAAATCACAAACTTTCAGTATATCATTGTTCATTAATCAGCATTTACTTAACCCGTCTCATGTCATTTGGTTTACCACTTTTGATTCTTACGTATTTATTCTTGTTGTAATCACTAATTGTAATCACATACACCTATTAACCCTTTTATGGCCTTCATATAATCATGAAGTAAGTTTTCGGACAACCCGGCAACACCAAATGTGAAAACAAAAAAAAATAAGCAAATTGACTTTTATGTAAGCCGTCGGCGACGGGTAGGTTGCCCGTTGGCGACGGGCTCTTGAATTGGGCGTCGGACACAATTACCCGTCGACAGGGGGTTTAGGCGTCGGACCAGGGCATGCCGTCGGCGACGGGGGGTTAACCCGCCGGCGACGGGCTTTCGTTTAGCAGAAACGCTGCAGACCACTTTAAGCATTCTCATTCGATTCTTTCCATTCCGTTTGGGCTCTACAGCTCCTGAACTTCTCATTTAACCTTCCCACATATCTTTTTAATTATTTTCATCAAACTCATAATAAACACTTGCAATTTATTTATAATTTAAATGTTACCTCATGGGCGATCTTGGAGCGAGCACTTCTTCGAACGAGCCATCAGTTTGAGTTCAAGCATCGCGTTTAACGCTCGAATCCCTCAAACCTTGGCTCTGATACCAACTTGTTAGGTTCGCATTTTCCAACTTTAAAAAAAATTACTTACTAATGTAATTTAATAGACATCAAAAATACCAACTTGTTACATAACAAAAATTTTACAAAAATTGGGCATGACCCGTTTGAAACACGAACATGCCCCCTGCTTTAAACTTGATTCACTAAGTGACATTCTACGAACCGTTTGATATAAAAACTACTAAAACAAAGACAACAAGTTTTACACATGTACGACTACTAACTAAGTTAGACAAAATAACAAGTCGTGGACCAAAAGATGCGAATAAGCTAGCGGAAGCGTTTGGTATAACAAGACATGGTCATGTGCTCGCTCCAATCTCCAGATCGCCTAAAGTGAGGATTTACCTACATTCAACAACAAGGTTTTAAAAGTTAGTCATCATACTTGTTAAACAATAACTCCTTCGTTTTAGTTCCATCCGTATATGAGCTTTCAACTTTCTTACGCATTCGACCACCCAAATACTTGGGTTTGGCATAAACACTCTCAATGAGAGTTAAGCATACATATCCAACCCGTTTAATCGGGTTATTTGCTTTCAACATAAATTCTCCTTTTTATCCGTATAACGAATTAAGCTTTTAGCATTTATCATAGCATTCAAAACCACCCGTTCAAAACGGATGGAAGCTTATTCTTGGTCGACTTGTTCACTAGAACCGGACGACTTGCATAGCTTATTATAACTCCCATAACAACCAAATCCGCAAGGGATTTGCTAGTTACTTACTAATCACCATAACATTTTGATAATAATTAATTATGATGTTATAACAAAATTACAAATAAGGTTTTTGTATGCAACGAAACATACCTCGATCTTGCGTGCCTTCCGTCTTCCTAGTGCTTGTACCTTCTTCCTTCACGCCTACATTACAACATTCGTTCATTTAGTTTACCAAATTCGTCCTACCATTTCAACATTATCAATACATTCTTCTCCTAAGCATTTCATCAAACACTTGGTAGGCATCATAATTAAGGCATAAGGTACAAGTCTTTAAAGCACATCTTTACTAGTTCATCATCACCCAATGTTCATATCTATTCTAATTTACATATTTATTTTCTAATACATCAATTTATCTAACATTCAAGCATTACAAACAAGATCATATATCAAGATAACAAACCATCACAATCATTATGATCTTCCTAATCATAACACAATTTCACAAAGTGGGTTTTCACTATAATCTTTCATGCAAGTCTGAAATCAACATGATTCTTGCTCTAGAGAGCAATTCCAACTCGGATTTCTCCTTTTTGATGCAAGAAATCGAGATTGGGTTGGACCCATCTTCTTATATATCACAATTTCATAATTTTAAACTCACCTCTTTACTAACTAGGGTTAGATGCTTGATTTTAAGGGCTCATGCATATGAATTTCCTAGAATTCGTGGCTCAATTTGTTGATTCAATCAGTTAGGGTTCTTGGTTCCCCCTTCTTCCTCCTCTGGCTCGCACGACACACCCACTGTGTTTGTGTTTTTGTTTTGAGTTTTCTCTTAATTAGCCCCCTTTATTCACTAGTTACACATTTAGTCCTCCCACTTGAGGGAGTATTTAACTTAAGCCTTTTACTTAACTAGTTATCATTAAATCAAAACTTTCCATTAACCAAGTTAATTTCTTTATTTATCATTTACCATATTTTGGGGTGTTACATACTCATACTCTTAGCCAATTCTAATCCTGCAATTAAAGCTTCATATTCTGCCTCATTATTAGTAGCAGGAAATTCACACCTAATGGCCTGGGGTAATATGTCCCCCTGTGGCGATTTTAGTAGTATACCTAAACCTACACCTCTTACATTGGATGCACCATCAGTATACAACGTCCAGGATCCTGAAGATTCTACTAACTGCTGAACTTCTAGGTCTGCCTCATCCTGAATGTCACTACTGAAATCAGCCACAAAGTCAGCTAAAGCCTGAGACTTTATGGCATTTCTAGGTTCATACACTAAATCATAAGCACTTAACTTTACTGACCACTTGGCCATCCTGCCTGACATCTCTGGTTTCCTAAGCACATTTTTGACAGGATAATTCGTTTTAACATGGATCCTATGTGTCTCAAAATAATGTCTAAGCTTTGTCGATGCCATGACTAGAGCTAATATCAATTTTTCTAAACGAGAATACCTAGTTTTAGCGTCTAACAAACTTTTACTAACATAATATACAGGATATTGCTGACCTTCATGGTCTTTTATAAGAACGGCACTTACAGCATTCTCTGATACAGCGAGGTATAGGGATAGTGGTTCACCATTTTCAGGCTTCATCAATAGAGGTGCGGTTGAGAGATATCGCTTCAAATCCTGCAAGGCTGCTTCATGCTTTGCTCCCCATTCAAATTTCTTATTCTTTTTGAGGATATCATAGAATTCCTTGCATTTTTATGAGGATCTTGAAATAAATCTATTCAAAGCTGCTACTCGGCCTGTCAACCTTTGTACGTCCTTCATATTTGAGGGTGATTTTATATCCAGGATAGCTTTGATCTGCTCTGGGCTTGCTTCTATCCCCCCTTTTGTCACCATATATCCAAGAAACTTTCCTGCCCCCACTCCGAAATGGCACTTAGCAGGATTCAGCTTCATGTTGTATTAATCCAGGATATCAAATGCTCCCTTGATATCCTGTAGGTGATCCTCAGCTCTTTTAGATTTTACCACCATATCGTCAATATATACCTCCATGGTGTCCCCCAGCTTATCTTTGAACATCATGTTTACCAATCTCTGGTACGTTGCACCTGCATTTTTCAAACCGAAAGACATAGCAGTATAGCAATATATACCTGTTGGTGTCATGAAAGCAGTATCCTCCTGATCCGAAGGCTCCATTTGAATCTGCTGAAATCCTGAGGATGCGTCCATGAATGTTAACATTTCATGTCCGGCAGTAGCATCTACCATTGCATCGATATGAGGGAGAGGAAATGGATCTTTAGGACAAGCCTTGTTCAAGTCCGTGTAATCTACACAGACTCTCCATTTCCCGTTTTTCTTCTGTACCACAACTACGTTTGCTAGCCATCTTGGAAACTTGACTTCTCTGATCATCCTGGACTTCAACAATCTTTCAACTTCCTCTTGGATAATCGCATTCCGCTCAGGAGCGAATTTTCTTCTTTTTTGCTGAACAGGCTTGAATGATTTGTCAATTCCAAGCTTGTGAGTGATAATGTCTTTGGATATGCCTGTCATATCCTCATGCTTCCATGCAAACGTTGACATCCTGCATTTCAAAAAGTTAGTTAACTGTTCTTCAATATCCTGAGGGATATTGGTTCCTACGAGCACCGAGATATCAGGATTATCCTGATCCAGGATAATTTTCTTCACATCCTGCTCCGAATCCTCCTCGATATCCTGGGCCCGCATCTTTAATTGCTATGCTGTACTAGGCTTAGTTGAGGATTTCATCGAGGATGAGTAGCATTCTTTCGCTTCCTGTTGATCACTTTCCACCTTGACAACCCCCCAAGGGGTAGGGATCTTGATGCATTGGTGATATGTTGATGGCACAGCCTTCATATCGTGAATCCAAGGTCTTCCCAGTATGATGTTATAGCAGGATAAGGAGTCCATCACACAGAAGCGTTGTATTGAGTTGACCCCTTCAACATATACTGGTAACTTTATCTCCCCTACGGTATTCCTAGCTTCTCCACTGAAACCAACGAGCACAGTGGACTTCGAAGTGATATCCATCGGAGATACATTCATCCTCTTCAATGTTTCCAGCTGGATTATATTGACAGAACTACCGTTGTCTACCAGTATCCTGCGTACAAAATGGTTAGCCACATATAATGTTATTACTAAAGCATCATGGCGAGGATCCTGAACAGTATCCCTGTCATCACTATTGAAAGTGATCACTTTATCAGTTGTGAGGGTAGTCATTCTGACTGGTCTGTCTCCCCTCTCGCTCTTAGCCTCCTTTGCATGTCTCTTGGCCGCCGAATACGAAGTCCCAAAAATGTCGGATCCTCCTGAAATAAAGTTAATTATCTTGGCATCTGCTGGGGGTGATGCTGCTCGTTCAGGATCCTTCTCGGGATCCTGCCCTTTATTCTTCTTTTTCCCCAGCAAGTCCTTCAGATACCCCTTGCTTAACAGGTAACTTATCTCTTTCCTTAAAGCAATGCAATCCTCGGTCATATGCCCGAAGTCTTCGTGGAAGGCACACCATTTGGATTTATCCTTCCAATCAGCTTTCTGCTGGTTCTTTCGAGGCCACCTAGCTTTGTCCCCTAAGCCCTGCATAGCATACATTAATTCAGGTATATTAACAGAAAAGCAGTATTCAGATAAATCAGGATATTCTTCAGGATCCTCGTCTTCAACAGCGTTCACTTTCTTGTTATCATTTCTGCCATATGGCCTGGAGTGATATGGCTTATATGAGGTTTCTGATTTCCTGTTAGTTGATTCATAGGTTGAGGTAGAATTCATCCTCTCCTGCATCTTCTTGTCATCTTCCAGACGGATATATCTTAAAGCCCTGTTACGAGCTTCGTCGAGATTCCTGCAGGGATTCATTACAAGATTCTGATAAAACTGAGAATCCTTTTGTAATCCCATCTTAAAAGCTTGCACAGCTGTTGCAACATCAAGATGTGGGATATCCAAGGATTCTCGACTGAATTTGTTCACATAATCCCTCAAGGATTCCTGAGGCCCTTGAGTTATCATGTAAAGGTCACTGGTTAGTTTCTCAAAACTCCGACTACAAGAAAATTGACTGTTAAATAAATTAACCAAATGAGCAAACGAAGTAATTGAGTGAGGAGGAACGTTTAACAGCCATTTTAAGGCTGATCCTGTCAGAGTAGAACCAAATCCCTTGCATAAGCATGCTTCCTTAAGCTCCGGAGGGATAGGGTTAATCTCCATTCTTTCCCTATACTGGGCAATATGCTCTTCAGGATCCGTAGTCCCATCATACAGCTTCATGTTGGGAGTCTGAAATCTTTTTGGGATTTCAGCATCACAGATGGGATATGCAAAGCGGGATATCCTGTGGCTGTCCTGGGATACTTCCGGAATTGGCTGGACCACTCCAGGTACACTGGATATCATGTCCTTCAATTTCTGGAGCTTCCTGGTAAATGTTGATGTCATACCTGCATCCTGCAAAGAGCCATTATTGTTAGTAGCAAGAATATTATTATTTGACACATTACCGTTCTGAGGATTTTGGCCATATCCTGAAGCATATCCTGAACTTCTCACAGTCGATATCCTGACCGAAGAGGGTATCTCAGGGGTATGATTCTGAGAATGGCTTGGGAAGATATTCCCCCTATTATCCTCAGTGTAAACTGCGGAACTGAAGTTCAAAGCCCTGGGTTGTATAGGAGTGACAGTTTCTTCAGCGGGTCTACTCGAGCTAGCTTTTAAGAGTTGTATTTCTCTTAACAGCATTTGGTTAGTCTCCTGTTGCTGCCTCATTTATTCCTGCACACTTCCAAATAAAGTCAAAATTTCATCGTTAGAGGCTAAAACGGGAGCAGATCACTGGACACTCCGAGTAGGGATAACATCTTGAGATTGTGAAGAAAACGGCATCCTTGGAGGAGGTGGTGGAAGCACCGAACCAGTAGTAGCAGAGGTTGTAGCAGACATAGTGGAAGAGCTCATGTTTGATCTTGAGGCCATTGTAAACAATGTGGCAAAAAGTTTTGAAAATAGAAAACCGATTAATGATTTTACAAAGATTTTTAGTAAAAGTAGCACCACTTGCCCCACGGTGGGCGCCAAATTGTTTTGGTCAAAAATTACCTAAGCAATTAAGTGATCAAATTAGTTAAGTGAGGTAGTGTGCTAAAATTATGTGTAAAAAATATGCTAACCAAGTTAGATATGAAAACAGTTTCAGGATACAGCTCAGGATATAAAGCTGTATCTATGATCAAACAATGAGCAAAAAAGTAAAGGTTGACACGTGATGTACGAGGAAAGCCCTTGATCAATCTAGATCGCCGGCATAAAACCTCGGGAGCTGACAATCGCAGCTGCCTTGTTCTTCTATTGCTTCAAATATCGGGATACAGTGCAGGATGTGGTGCGGATCGACTATGTGTTACAATGTAATTTGAGTACAAGTGTTGTGTGTAGTGTTTGCGATGAACTAGAGAGAAAGTGTTTGAAAGTGTGTAAAATTGCGTGCCTTAAACTGATCCGCCCCCATCTATTTATAGTAAAGATAATGTAACAAACTATCCTAAACTTCCGGGATCCAGCGAATATTCCCACTCGAACGTTGAGGACCAAGTCTTTCGGGTTCAACGGCTTCCTCATAACAAATACGCCCGAGTCTTGAGGAGAAGAAGTCCTGATGACCGTTAGTAACTTACAGCCATTAACCTGCACGTGTTTAATTCACTCAACCTTAGGATATCGCCCAGGATGTTAGCAATATCCCCGTCCAGTATCCTACCTTGGCCTTCTTGGTCACATCGACGGTTCTTCCAAATGTCCCTTGGAAACTGTCAAGATTAATGACAAGTCCGAAACTAACCCAGACTTTACCCTCTGGATAGAGACTGACAAACAGGCCATTTTGATCCCCCATTCCTCTCTCACGGAGGAGGCCATGGCCGAGGCTCTCGGTCTCTCCACTGCTCGCCAGATCTGGTGTGCTCTCGAGGCTGCCTACAGCCATCAATCGATCGAACGTATGCACACCCTTCGTGATTCCCTTCGTCAACTGACGAAAGGGCAGTCCTCAGTTGCTGAGTTTGGCCGGAAGTTCAAACTTATATGCGAACAGTTGGCCGCCATCGGTCACCCGGTGGAAGAACATGACAAACATCACTGGTTCTTATGTGGTCTTGGTGCCGCTTTCGAAAATTTCTCTACCTCTCAACGAGCAATCGTTCCTCGCTCCTCATTCCGTGATTTGCTTGCCCAAGCAGAGAGTCACGAAATGTTTCTCCAATCGATTCATGCCTCAAACCCTCCCCAAGCCGCCTTCGTTGCCCGTGAGTTTCGCAACAACCATGGTTCCAATTCCCGTTCTGGCCGTGACTCGAACAATCGTGGCCAATCTCGTCAGTCCGCTAATCGTGGTAGGTCGAACGGTAACCGTCGACCACCTAATTGTCAATTGTGCAGGAAAGAGGGTCATTATGCCAGTTCTTGCCCCGACCTCGGATCGTTTGCCAAGAAAACTGTCCCTCTTGATGCTAATCTAGCACAGGCATTCCATGCCCAGTGCAACATTGCTCCAGACGTTCCAGATTGGAACGCCGACAAGGGAGCTACCGGTCACATGGGTCCGAATGCAAATGGTCTTGCCGATGTTCTCCCAAATCCCGGTAAAAACTTTGTTACTTTTGGCAATGGCCTTTCCTCGCCAATTACTCATATCGGCACGGGTCGTTTAAATGACAACATTTCTTTACAGAACGTCCTTATTGTGCCAAATTTAACGAGAAACTTGCTTTCTGTTACTAAATTAACCAATGACTCTCCTGTTGATGTCTTGTTTTCTAATACGTTCTTTAATATTCAGGACCGAAAAACCAAGGCGGTTCTTGCACGGGGAACATGTGAAAACGGACTATATGTCCTATCTCAAAGTCATAAAGCCTTGGTTGCTGCCTTGCAAGTTCCTCATCTTCGTGCGTCCGTGGATAAATGGCATAGTCGTTTAGGCCACGTAGCTTTTGATGTTATTTTCAAATTGAATAAATTTGGACATTTGTTTGTTACTTCTTTATTACCGAAACCGGGGCTTTGTTCATCTTGTCAGTTATCTAAATCTCATCGTTTACCTTTTATTGAAAATGATAAACGTGCATCTAATGTTCTTGATTTGATACACTGTGATCTTTGGGGTCCAGCACCCGTTCCATCCACCGATGGATATTTATATTACGCTATATTTGTTGATGACTTTTAACGGTTCACATGGTTCTATCCTCTAAAAGCTAAATCAGATTTCTTTACTATTTTTAGTGTATTTTTACCATTTGTCCAGAACCAATTTTCGTGTACCGTCAAAGCATTTCAAAGTGACGGTGGAACCGAGTTCACCAACAATAGAGTTCAACAACTCTTACAACAAAATGGCATTCATCATCGTGTGTCATGCCCTCATACCCCTCAACAAAACGGTAGGGCCGAGCGCAAGCATAGACATATCACCGAAACGGGTCTTGCCATGTTATTTAACTCACATGCACCCGCAAACCTTTGGGTTGATGCCTTTGCTTCGGCCACATTTCTTATTAATCGTCTCCCATCATCGGTTTTATCTGATAAATCACCATTTGAGATGTTGTTTCACAAACCACCCTCCTATGCGAATCTTCGCGTTTTCGGGTGTCGCGTTTTCCCGTATTTACGTGATTACGCAAAACATAAACTTCAACCTCGTAGCGCGCCATGTATTTTCATCGGGTATAGTCCCAAACACAAGGGCTATCGATGTTTCGATCCCTCCTCATCCCGTGTTTACATTACGCGTCATGCAAAGTTTGATGAAGACGTCTTTCCATTTAGTGGTTTTGTCCCTCCTATAGACGAAGCCAAACTAGTCTTCTCAAATTTTGATGACTCCCTTCCTTCCCCAACTGCCATTCCATCCACATCCACATCCTCTTTTTCTACTTCTTTTTCCACACCACCAAACTCAGATTCCCAGCCAGTTTACTGTCCTTGTAGTTCCTTTGTTTTTCCATCGGACCAAACTACCCACATTGAACCTGAGGCCCAACTCCAACAAACTGAACCCCAGGCCCAAACACCACCACCATCGCCCATTGCTCAACCAAACCCACCATCTCCACCGATAATTCAACACCCGCCTCCCGCTCACCCTTCCGCACCTCATCCACCCTCCCCTCAACCAGACTCTGCTGAACCAGACCCGCCGCCCTCTGTGTCCATTCATCCAATGAACACACGTTTCAAGTCTGGGATCTTCAAGCCAAAGCATGTAGCCGATCTATCCATTGCTTCGGCATCAGCCTTGCACCATGCCTTATTGGCCTCTCATGATCCTAAGGGTTTCAAATCGGCCATGAAACAGCCCAAATGGGTTGATGCTATGAAGGTGGAAATGTATGCTCTCATAAACAACAACACATGGGAGTTGGTTCCACGTCCCACCTCACACAACATTGTTGGCTCAAAATGGATTTTTCGAACCAAATACAAGTCCGATGGATCAATTGACAAATACAAAGCTCGTTTGGTAGCTCAAGGATTCACGCAAATTCCCGGTATTGACTACTCTCACACGTTTAGTCCGGTCGTTAAAGCCACTACCGTGCGTGTTGTCCTTGCTCTCGCCATGATTCATAAATGGTCCTTACGCCAACTCAATGTTAACAATGCATTTCTAAACGGTCACTTAAACGAAGCCGTTTACATGGAACAACCGCCGGGTTTTGTTGACAAACAACGACCCACCCATGTGTGTCGTTTAAAGAAAGCTCTTTACGACCTAAAACAGGCTCCTCGAGCCTGGTTTCATCGCCTCAGCTCGTTCCTTGTTTCTCTCGGTTTTCAATGTAGTCGCGCTGACCCATCTCTTTTCGTGTACAAGAAAGAGTCAACCATTCTCTACCTTCTTGTGTACGTGGACGACATAATATTAACCGGAAACAATGAATCTCTCATCTCTCGCTTCACCACTCGTCTCCACAGGGAGTTTGCTATCAAAGACTTGGGTTGTCTAAGTTACTTTCTTGGTCTTGAGGTCGTAAAGTCCAACACCGGTCTCTTTCTCACCCAATCTAAGTATGCTCGAGATATCCTAACTCGGGCCGGCCTCCTGGATGCAAAACCTATGGCCACACCGCTGTCAACATCAGATGTTTTTTCATCCGATGGCACTCCATTTCACGACCCCACCCTCTATCGTTCATTAGTCGGTGCACTCCAATATCTAACCATCACACGGCCCGACCTATCTTATGCCGTAAACCAAGCCATCCAATACCTTCAACAACCCACCTCTACCCATTTTCAATTGGTAAAACGTATTCTTCGGTACGTAAAGGGAACTCTCTCTTATGGGCTTACTTTTGGCAGGCCACCGTCAACAGCTTTAGTCGGATATTCGGACGCCGATTGGGCTAGATGTATTGAAACGCGGCGTTCAACATATGGTTACTCCATCTATCTAGGTGGTAATCTAGTTTCCTGGAGCGCGAAAAAGCAACCTACCGTTGCTCGGTCAAGTTGTGAATCCGAATACCGTGCAATGGCAAATACAGCGGCAGAGATCATTTGGTTAACTCACCTCCTCCGAGAATTGCATGCACTTCCGTCTACACGTCCCACTATCTTATGCGATAACAGGAGTGCAATCTTCCTAAGTCAAAATCCGGTGTCACACAAGCGGGCAAAACACATTGACATTGATTACCATTTTGTTCGGGAGCTGGTTTCGTCTGGTCGTTTACACACTAAATTTGTGCCAACCAATCTTCAAGTGGCGGATATCTTCACCAAAAGCTTGCCAAAACCGTTGTTCGAGAAGTTTCGTTTATTACTTCGTGTCGGACCGCCACCTTTTCGATTGACGGGGGATAATAGGAGTTAATTGTGCACAAGTTTAAATTTGAATTATTCTGTATTTAATGTGTATTATTAGGTAGTTATTGTGGGAGATATTTTCTCCATTTTCTTAGTTTGTCTGGTTGTATATATGGAGGTGGTCTTCAATAGAATTATTCAACTTTTCCAATTATCTCAGATACGTTTTTTTTAAATGGCTTGTTTTGCCCGAAGTTTATCTCAAACCTGTTTTCATCTGACCCTCAACCTCACTTGGCTCAATTGTTTTGCTACATTATGTAGTTATGAATACATAATTATAGGGTTTGACATTTTTTGTTCCTTAGGCCGGTGGGTGTGGCAGCGTTATGTGGAAGCGAGATGCTAAGGTGTAGTAGTGCAGCTTGAACGAAAATTTAGTGGGGGCCAGACTCTCAAAATCTAATTAGTGGGTAATGGGCTCTTTAAAATCCGATATTTTATACTACAAAAAAATTAGAATTTTTCGGTAAAATTAACATTACGAGAGAAAAATCCAAGGGGGATAGGGCACCCGGGCCACAAGTATTCTCCGCCACTGCTAACGTGGCTACCTCGTACCACTATGAAATCTCCCCCTACCCCCACCCCCATGTGATTTGTCACGACCCCGGACCCGGTTTTACCCGTTTCGGGAGCCGCGGGACAGAAATCCCGTGGTATTTATTTATTTGAGTTTAACAGCGGAAGTTTATCATCAGGATCGTTGTAAAGCTAAAATTTTCCCGATTATTTTATTTCACAATTCGGGATAAAACCCCGGTAATTTACAATATTATGATTTTACAAAACATATTTCTTTATTTAATAATGAGCCACTTTCTTAAGCTTGCAGTGCTCCGTAGCACCTTTCCTGAATCACAACAGATCACCTGAAACATGTTTGAAAAAGGTTTTGTCAGCGGGAAATACTGAGTGAATCATTCTATTTACAAAAATAACCTATTTGTTATAATTTACAGTATTAAGAGCGATTACAATGTTTCTATCTTTTGAATTAACTGATCCAGTTGTCACTTGACCGGACTAATGACTGTGGACATATCACTTGCTGGGTCCGTTCACCCACAAGTGATAAATAATTAGTAGCTATGTGCACATCCCCCCACATACTGGCAGTAATTTCAGATTACATAGACTTAATCCCTGTAATTATAACCTTTGAAAATAAACCTGATTTTGAAAGTAATAAAATAAAAAGAGAATGACTCACATTGCAGATTTGACACGGATAGAGTTTACTCTACGGTTTAGCCTTGTTAACCTAATTTAAATAACAATGCATACAAAACTGGGTTAGTAATCAATACAGCATTTACGATAACTCACGAGATCAACCTTCACAACGAATGACAAAGTGCTATGCTTAAACATCCATCGAATTAACGATTAATGACAAAGCATCACCCTAATGCGGGCAGCACTTAAACATCCATTGAGTACATTGATCGATCGGAAAATGAATCGTAATAGCGATCGAGTTATTACCCTGTTTTGCGGCAGCACTTCGTGAGTTGTGTGTGTTGTGAAACTATTTATACTATAACTCAATGTATATTTGGAATTTTTACGTCGAACTGACATTCAATTACATGAAACAGACTGTTCTATTTATACTTGAAAATGGTCTCCCCCGCGTGTCGCGAAGGGTGACCTTGTTTCTGTCGCGTGTCGCGGGAGGTAACAATCTACCCTAGGGTAGCCTTGTGTCCCAGTAGGCTTGCTGAGTTGGTTTCGTATTATTTCGAATTTTTGACAACGAACTGGATAGATATTACCAATTAGGGTTTACCCCCCCTGAGTTTTAGGGGCCCTAATCCTGATTCCGATTGTTCTGAAAATTTTAGGGTTTATGCAGAATCACTTGGGTTTCTCAATTAGGGTTTCCTATTGGTCAATTTAAAGTAATAATTAAGACTTTTTAATGAGAGTTGTTACATTCTCCCCACCTTAATAAAAATCTCGTCCTCGAGATTTACTGGAATAAGTGTGGATACTTTCGCTTCATTTCTGATTCCAGCTCCCAAGTGTATTCAGCTCCTCGCTTTGAATCCCACTTTACTTTAACTAGCACTAGTCGCTTGTGCTTGAGAAACTTTACTTTTCTGTCTTCTATCTGAAGAGATTTCTCAACAAATTTTAACTTTTCGTTTACCTCTATGTCTTGAAGAGGTACTACCAGAGATTCGTCTGCTAGACATTTCTTGAGATTGGATACATGAAATACATCATGTACTCCAGCTAATTCTTCTGGTAGTTGTAAACGATAAGCAACTGGTCCTATACGTTGGATTACTGGAAATGGTCCTACGTATCTTAGACTTAGCTTTCCTTTCTTACCGAATCTAACAACTCCTTTCCAAGGAGAAACTTTTAACAGTACTCTGTCTCCAACTTGGAATTCTAATGGTTTGCATCTATTGTCTGCATAACTCTTCTGGCGATCTCGAGCCGTTTTCAGCCTTTCCTTGATTTGTGTAATCTTATGAGTCGTTTCTTGTACAATCTCCGGACCTGATAATTGACTTTCTCCTATTTCTGCCCAACAAACTGGAGTTCTGCATTTTCTTCCATACAGTGCTTCAAATGGGGCAGTTTCAATACTTGAATGATAACTATTATTATAGGAGAATTCAATTAATGGTAAGTGATTATCCCAATTCCCACCAAAATCTATTACACATGCTCTGAGCATGTCTTCTAGAGTTTGGATTGTTCTTTCACTTTGCCCGTCCGTTTGAGGATGATATGCAGTACTTAGGTTTAGTTGAGTTCCCATTGCTTTTTGGAAACTTGTCCAAAAATGAGAAGTAAAACGACTATCCCTATCTGAAATAATGGAGAGTGGAACTCCATGTAAGGATACAACTTCATCTACATACAACTTTGCCAATCTTTCCATGCTAAAGGTTTCTTTCATAGGTAAAAAGTGAGCAGATTTGGTTAATCGATCCACAATTACCCAAATCGCGTCATTACCTTTTCTGGTTTTGGGTAACTTAGTAACAAAATCCATTGTAATAAGTTCCCATTTCCATACAGGCATTTCTAACTGTTGTAGTAGACCTGAAGGTTTCTGATGTTCTGCCTTAACTTGTGAACAAGTAAGACACTTTGATACATACTTAGCTATATCCTTTTTCATACCTATCCACCAGAAATTCTTTCTTAAATCTTGGTACATCTTATTGTTTTCTGGATGTATAG
Organism: Helianthus tuberosus; assembly: GCA_030545235.1. Taxonomy (NCBI): domain Eukaryota; kingdom Viridiplantae; phylum Streptophyta; class Magnoliopsida; order Asterales; family Asteraceae; genus Helianthus; species Helianthus tuberosus. The sequence goes on from CM060443.1 coordinate 4,010,643, forward strand.
TATACCTAGATTTATGAGCTTCTTCCAAAATCTTATTTCTTAATTCTCCCTGTTTTGGTACCCAAATCCTTTTCTTATGGAATCTCCAAATTCCATCAGCTCCTCGTTCTAAATCTTTTATTCGTCCCTTCATTCCTTCAGCAATATCTTCTATTGCTGTTTCTTGAAAATACTTTAGTTGTTCCATTAAATCTAACTGTAGATTTAATCTGAGAGCACGAACCCGTCGTTGTTTCTCATGGTACTTACGACTTAAGGCATCTGCAACTACATTTGCCTTTCCTTCGTGATATTGAATATCACAATCGTAATCACTTAAGATTTCCATCCATCTCCTTTGTCTCATGTTTAACTCTTTTTGCCCAAAAATATATTTTAAATTTTGTGGTCTGTATAGACAGTAAATTTACTTCCGTAAAGATAATGTCTCCAAATCTTAAGGGCAAAAATTACAGCTCCTAACTCTAAGTCATGAGTCGTATAATTTTCTTCGAGCTTTTTCAATTGCCTTGAAGCATACGCAATTACTTTCTTGTGTTGCATTAGCACACATCCTAATCCTAGTTTTGAAGCATCACAATAAACTTCAAAATCTTCAGTCCCTTCTGGTAAAGCTAGGATTGGAGCATTTGTTAATTTCTGCTTCAATATTCTAAAGGCTTCTTCTTGTTTAGGTCCCCATTCAAACTTAATGGCTTTACAGGTTAGCTTAGTTAATGGTACAGCTATCTTGGAAAAATCCTTAATAAACCGTCTATAATATCCAGCTAGACCTATAAAACTTCTAATTTCCATTGCGGTTTGCGGAATCTTCCAATTGGTAATTGCCTCTATCTTTGCAGGATCTACATGAATCCCTTCGTGATTTACCATGTTTCCTAAGAATTGCACTTCCTTTAGCCAAAATTCACACTTCGAGAATTTGGCGTACAACTTTTCTTTTCTTAACAAAGTTAAGAGTGCATACAAGTGCTGACAATGTTCGTCCTGACTTTTTGAATAAATAAGTATATCATCTATGAAGACAATTACAAATTTATCCAAATACGGTTTACAGATCCTATTCATCATGTCCATGAATGCTGCAGGTGCATTCGTTAACCCAAAGGGCATGACTGTAAACTCGTAATGACCATACCTAGTTCTGAAAGCTGTTTTAGGTATGTCTTCCTCTTGTACTTTTAATTGATGATATCCAGAGCGTAAATCTATCTTAGAGAAATATCTAGCCCCCTGAAGTTGATAAAAAAGATTCAATCCTAGGTAATGGGTATCGATTCTTAATTGTAATTTTATTCAATTCTCTATAATCAATACACATTCTCATTGAACCATCCTTCTTCTTTACAAACAACACTGGAGCTCCCCAAGGGGATGAGCTAGGTTGTATGAATCCTTTACTTAGTAATTCATCTAATTGCTTCTTTAGTTCTAACATTTCGGTAGGAGCTAACCGATAAGGTGCCTTGGCTATCGGTGTAGTTCCTGGAATTAGATGAATCCTAAATTCTACTTCCCTATCTGGTGGTAATCCAGGTAACTCTGCTGGGAATATATCTGGGTATTCTGAGACTACAGGAATTTCCTTAAGTTCTTTACCCTTAGTACTAATGATTACTGAAATCATATATACTATTCCTTGTTTTCGTTCATAACTAGCAACTTTCATTACTGATATGAACTTCATGGGCTTACGCGGTTTATCTCCTGTAATCATGATTACTTCTCCAGTAGGTGCTTGAATTTCTATAGAGTTTTTATCACAAATGATTTGAGCATGGTTGGCTATTAACCAATCCATTCCTAACACAACATCAAATTCAGCTAATTTCATAGGTAACAGATTTGCAGAAAATTTATGACCTGAAAGTTCTATTTCTACTTTTTGCAAAACCTGGTCTATTTTAACTGAATTCCCATCTGCGGTTTCGACTGTAAAAATCTGCCTAATGTTGGTTAAAGGTAACTTAAGAGCTTGACAGAATAAAGTATTGATAAAACTTTGGTTTGCACCAGAGTCAAATAATACTTTTGCGTATACGTTGTGAACTAGGAACGTACCAGCTATAACATCTGGAATGAGTTCTGCTTCTTGAGTGGTTAGCTGGAATGCTCTGACATTTTTCTTAGTAGCTCCGTCAGTTGCCTTGGCTTTGTTGTCTGCTGGTTTGAATAATTTAGGACATTCTGTTTTGAAATGTCCGGCTTCTCCACAATTGTAACAAATTATGGATTTCTTTCTGCAGTTTTCTTCACGATGTCCTACAGTTTTGCAAAAATTGCAATATATCTTACATTTTCCAAAATGTTTCTTTTTGCAATTTTGACAGAACGGCAAAGTTGAAGATTGCCCTGTTCCTCTTTTCTTGAAGCTGTTATTATTACCCGTACGAAATCCTTGGGTAATTTTCTGAGCCAGTTCCTTTTTCCTGTCTTCATCTCTTGTGCGTACCGGTTCATCAGTTAGGGTGTTGGCTAGTTCTACTGCATCGTCAATAGTGCGAGGTCTCGCAGCTTTAACGATATTGCGGATTTCGCTAATTAATCCCCAAATGTAGCGAGAAATGAGTACCGGCTCTGGCGAAGCCAGCGTTGGTACCACCCTAGCATATTCGAAAAATGTTGAAGTATATCCTCGACAGTCCACATTAACCATCCGATGGTTTAGGAACTTATTTGCCATTTGATCTTTTTCATATTCGGGACAGAATTTTCTTTCTACCAGACTCTTAAATTCTTCCCAGTTTATGGCATAGGCCACAATCCTTCTTTTAGCTTGTATCACTGTGTTCCACCATTCTAACGCCCCTTATTTAAAAAGATTAGACGCATACATAACTTGGTCTTCTTCAGCACATTTGCTTATAGCAATTACTGCCTCAGTTTTCTCTAACCAACGTAATGATGCAATAGCCCCTTCATTACCTGAAAACTCAGTTGGTTTACAGGCAAGGAATTCTTTGTAAGTGCAACCAGGTGTTGCAGCTTTCATTTTCTTGAAAATTGGGGTTTGCAGATCATTATTGTTATTAACATGATTTCCGCCTCCATTTATACTATTACTAAAATTGTCGCCTTGAGTACGTTTACTAGGAATGATTGATTGCGGTTTAACAGGTTTTTGAACAGCAGCAACAATTGCTGGAATAGCATTGGCTATTCCTTGTGCAACGATATCCTCTATATCTTGTCTATTTAACAATTGTTCTTCCTGAATTTGCTCGGATTGATTTACTTCATTTACTGGTTCATTATCAATGTTTGCCATCTGATAATTTATAGATAAATAATTAGTATAAAAGGAATAATCCGATGTCACAATTAATTGCACATAATCACGTAAACGAATATACAAACAAAATCTAAAATTTCATTTAGTTTATAAATTATATCATGCCTCTATATACAACCGTTTTATTATTTATTTTACAAATACTGATTTTACTATTACTATTACACAACCACAGTTTTACCAACCCACTATCTTTCGTCATTTGTCTTCCTAAAAACGAAGCTCCCTTTCATCATACTTCCAAGCAATTTGTCCCCTATCTCCCGAATTCTACTTCCCGCATCCATTAATTCTTCACCAAAATGGCGAAGTTCAGCCAGATTTTCGTTACTCATGGGTGGATTTGGTAATGGTTCTGGATCGAATTGCGGAAGAAAGGAATAAGGACTGTTGACAATGTTTTGGAATTGCCAATCATTCGTCCACCATTCGTCCATTCCTAAAGGTTGGGAGTGGATTATTGGTTCTGGGATTGCTGGTTCAAGATTTATAGGGATTTGATTTTCAATAGGACGAGTAAAAATATTTGTATTGACAGGCTGAATAGTTTCACAGCTTGCCAATATAAAATCTATTTCCTCCTGAAAAGTCATTCCCTGGTTTTGTTTGGAGCTTTCTCCAATTTCCATCTGAGTTGGTCTAGAACCTTTTCCAACCTCCATTTCTATTTCCTTAGAATATTCCTCAAATTGTATTCCCATTTCTTTAGCATCTTCCCCCACTTCTATCTCCAAATCCTGCGGTTTCGAACTTTCCCTGATTTCAATTTCTTTTCCTTTTTCTAAAGGATTGTTTATTTTAGGAAGTTTCGTAACTGGCTTTTTCCTACGTATACGACTCCCCCATACGTATTTCCTTCTTTTCTTTGGTTTTGGCTTTTTCAAAGGTGGAGCGTTGAATTCTACAGGTTGTTCCACATCAGGAAAATACCCAGTAAACTCTTTAGAAACTTCTATATTTACAGGGTATAGGTTGAGATTCTCTAGGGCTTCCGATAACTCATTCATGCTGTTTAATATACAAGTAAAATACAAAAATGCTAAGTTAAAATTTATAACAATATTTAGAAATAACCTTTAAATTTTATTACATACCCTATTACTATTTTACACAAAAGAAAATGAACAATTTTTTTTAACATACTAGGTTTTATTTATTTACTAGATGATATCTCGGCTTGTAAGTGATATGATTTGCTAAAATTGAAATCAATTATTTAAAGATCTGGATTTACTGCTACTGTAGCTAGCATATAAAGATCTGCCCATTTTTCGTCTAACTTATCTTCCCAGGGTGATTTACTGATTAATTCCTGGGTTTCCTTTTTAACTTTCTTTTCTCGGGATTTCCTTAATTTCTCCTGGCTTTTTCTAATAATTAAACTTCTTTTATCAGGAGAAAGTGGTTCCTCGTATTGGGCTTTTCGAACAAATATTCCTTCTTCAGGAATTGCAGGAAGTTTTGAGGATTTAGTTTGGGATGAACTTCCCTTCTCATTGGATGACCTATCTAATTTAAGATAGATGCTGGAAAGCTTTTTCTTACCCATACTGTAACTAACAAATAGTCAGTTAATAAAACACATAATCACATAATAGTAATCAGGAAAAATTAAGTATTTCTAAATACTTAATTAGCTTAACTCAGTGGCTCTGATACCACCTTTTTCTGTCACGACCCCGGACCCGGTTTTACCCGTTTCAGGAGCCGCGGGACAGAAATCCCGTGGTATTTATTTATTTGAGTTTAACAGCGGAAGTTTATCATCAGGATCGTTGTAAAGCTAAAATTTTCCCGATTATTTTATTTCACAATTCGGGATAAAACCCCGGTAATTTACAATATTATGATTTTACAAAACATATTTCTTTATTTAATAATGAGCCACTTTCTTAAGCTTGCAGTGCTCTGTAGCACCTTTCCTGAATCACAACAGATCACCTGAAACATGTTTGAAAAAGGTTTTGTCAGCGGGAAATACTGAGTGAATCATTCTATTTACAAAAATAACCTGTTTGTTATAATTTACAGTATTAAGAGCGATTACAATGTTTCTATCTTTTGAATTAACTGATCCAGTTGTCACTTGACCGGACTAATGACTGTGGACATATCACTTGCTGGGTCCGTTCACCCACAAGTGATAAATAATTAGTAGCTATGTGCACATCCCCCCACATACTGGCAGTAATTTCAGATTACATAGACTTAATCCCTGTAATTATAACCTTTGAAAATAAACCTGATTTTGAAAGTAATAAAATAAAAAGAGAATGACTCCCATTGCAGATTTAACACGGATAGAGTTTACTCTACGGTTTAGCCTTGTTAACCTAATTTAAATAACAATGCACACAAAACTGGGTTAGTAATCAATACAGCATTTACGATAACTCACGAGATCATCCTTCACAACGAATGACAAAGTGCTATGCTTAAACATCCATCGAATTAACGATTAATGACAAAGCATCACCCTAATGCGGGCAGCACTTAAACATCCATTGAGTACATTGATCGATCGGAAAATGAATCGTAATAGCGATCGAGTTATTACCCTGTTTTGCGGCAGCACTTCGTGAATTGTGTGTGTTGTGAAACTGTTTATAATATAACTCAACGCATATTTGGAATTTTTACGTCGAACTGACACTCAATTGCATGAAACTGACTGTTCTATTTATACTTGAAAATGGTCTCCCCCGCGTGTCGCGAAGGGTGACCTTGTTTCTGTCGCGTGTCGCGGGAGGTAACAATCTACCCTAGGGTAGCCTTGTGTCCCAGTAGGCTTGCTGAGTTGGTTTCGTATTATTTCAAATTTTTAACAACGAACTGGATAGATATTACCAATTAGGGTTTACCCCCCTGAGTTTTAGGGGCCCTAATCCTGATTCCGATTGTTCTGAAAATTTTAGGGTTTATGCAGAATCACTTGGGTTTCTCAATTAGGGTTTCCTATTGGTCAATTTAAAGTAATAATTAAGACTTTTTAATGAGAGTTGAACCGACGCTTGGTAAAGTGAGAAAAAGTAAGTAGGTGACGAGTTTAAAACGGATTTTAGCAACGTTACCCGACCGCCATATTGAAGAAACACTAGATAAATGACTGGAATCAATTCATCCAGGGGGTTAGGTTCTGCATAAAAATGGCGGTTCTCTCTCGTTTGATTCAAAGGGACAGACCTTCTTCTCCAATCGAATACTGCAAAACAGAACACCGTTAGTCTCGTCACGGGGAGAAGGGAGGTTCTCTCCGTGACCACACTCCGGCGTGAGAATAAGTATGTGTTTATGAAGAAGAAGAAGTAGTATTGATGAAGTGAATGTAACTTGAAGTTCATACCTGAATTACTCTTCTATTTATAGCCGGGAGTTTGGGCGGGAAAACTTGTTATTGAAATGTTGACAGAAGATGCTAACTCCGTAAGCGGTTATTTCTCCTTCCGTTAATCTTCTTGATCTGTCGTGGGAGCACACGGATCACTGTTTAGATCAATGACTGGGGAGCTGCCACGTGGAAAGTGGGCAAGTGGAGGTTTCTCTCCAATTCCATGCCATCATCATGATTTCAGGGTGGCCTGGGATGATGACACGTGTCCCAAACGGTTATAACCGTCTGGTGGTGCACGATTGAGTCTTCTGGAAGATTATTGCCATAATCCGGTGTGACTCCTTATCGTGTGGTATCGGCTTAATAAATAATATCCAAGTCTGGGTATTTATTTAAGCGGGTGTGCTTGCTGGGATTTTTATCCCTTTGTTATGGAGAATCGGCGCAAGGACTTATAAATTTCCTTTTGGCACGCAAGTGTTTGCTTACTATTCTTCTTAATTTCCTTTTGTAAAACCAGTGCGCCGCCGCGCAAGGTTTTAAGGATGGTTAGAAGACGAGGTTGTGGTATGATCTCAAGTACTTAAAGTGAGGTTTTTGGGACCTTACCCCTTCAAGTCCCCCCAGTCTAGTGTTGCTCTTATGCAAAATAAGTGGAGCATTAGACTATGAGAAAGAAGTACTTTGCTGAAGATTTTTTGGTGCGAAAGTGGAGAATCTTTTATGAAAAGATACACTTTGCCCATTATTTTTGGGTTTACTGAGAAAATTTGACCTTTGGTCTGTCAAAAGGTGCAGTAATGACTGTTGACGTGTGACAGCTGTTACTGTCAGCCTGTATATTACTGTCTGTGTTTTGCACGCGCGCGTGAACTCGCGTTTGTGCTCTTCCCCACCCACCTTCTGACGCTTGGATAACTGTACCCTCCCGAAAAAGGTGTTGTTGCAGTTAACTAGGCTATTTGTGGCAGTGGGTATATAAGTATTTTGGGTTTCCTATTTCCAGTAATCATTACTTCGTTGAAACCCTTTTTCCTCTTTGTCTTCTTTATCCATTCTTTAGAAAGAATTGCAATTTCTTCCTCCTATGTTAACCGGAGATCATCACGAAGACTCAACGGAAGAAATGTCTGTCAAACTTCCACCATTAAAGTGGTCTAGGGCAACTTTTGATGGCTTGATTCGGAATCTCAGGTTCCCAAAAAACTGTGGTGCCCTTTACCCTGAAGAAGGTCAGACGGCGGCGGATGCTCCAGCCGGGTATGTGACCTTGTTTTGGGATTTCTTTTGTGCAGGCAACTTTCGTTTTCCTGTAACAAAATTCTTTTTTGAAATTCTTGAGTATTACAAGTTCCACATCTCCCAGATGCACCCAATCGGTATGGTTAGGGTTTGGCATTTTGAATTTGTGTGCCGTACGATGCATATTGAACCGACGGTTTCTCGATTTCGAGTTTTTCATCAAATGCACTGTACTCAAGGGTTCTATTCTTTTGTTCAAAGAGCTTCGGCGAAGAAGATTTTGCTTCATCCTCCAAAATCATTCCATGACTGGAAACAGAAATTATTTTTCATCAAGGCAGGGGTTTTTTCGATGAAGATGATTTTTAGGGGAAAAGACGACGTTCCCACCGAAACCATTCAGACTCCTGTTGATGAAAATTGGTACCAGGATCTGAAAGACGTTCCGTCTATTGCCTTACCGGAGAAAGCCCTTGTTGGTGCCAGTATGAGTCTGAACTGGAGGATGGAACGAGAAGAGAAGCCGGTGTGCATGGAAGATGGCAAGAGTAAGATTTTTGCCCTGTTTCGTTACTTCTGACTCTTTTTTTTTTGAAGTTTATCTTCACTTCTCCTTCTTTGCAGTTGTCTCGCTATACGTTGTTGCGTTTGAGAGAGAAGGTGGAAAGATGTCTACTATTGCAAAAAAGCCAGATGAGGAACTGTGGTATCACCATATTGTGAAGAATTTTGTTCTTCCACGGGATAATGATCTTTCCGCGCAACCTGCTGCTGGTTCTGGTAAGCTTTTATAGTAGTATTTTTTGTTTGTTACTTTTGCGCGTGTGAATGAGTTAACGTTGTGTTTTTGCAGTAGGTGAACTGTCTAATTTGGGCATAGGCCCTGAAAAGAAAAGACGCACGCCAACCGCTACTGCTGCGCCAAAGAAGAATGACTTTGAAAAAGCTCAGTGTTCTAAGGCCAAAAATGTTGGGGGAGAGAAGAAAGGTATGCGCCGCTCTTCTGACTCCTGGTGTGATTATGTGGTGGTTTCTGATTCTTTGGAGGGTCTTGCGTCTGCAGTTATAAGAAGACCGAAACCGGAGCTGAAAGATACTGCTGATATCCCTCCATCAAATCCTGATGATCCCATTGATTTGGAATCAAGCCCTGGGCACTTAGTGAGGAATAAAGCAGGGAAAAGAAAACAGTCTGGCGCTGAAGCTGAAGGTCAGCCTGCAAAGAAGATTCCGAGGAAGAAGATTACCAGGAGAGGCAATCTGGATGCCTTTATTTCAGAGTCTGTTCCTGGTGAGTGTCATATTTTGCTCTCTTCTTATGCCTATTGAATATTTTGTGATTTATAAGCTTTGTTTTTCAGAAAAACCAATGTCTCCTATTCCCACAGAACCGTTGCCTGTGGTTAATGAAGAACTCCCACCCTCTCCTCCGCGCGCTTCTATTGCTGATCAGTTAAAGAACACTGAGGTTCCTGAGGGTGAGACGGAGAAGGCTACTGGGGTTGAGGATCTTGGGGCCGATAAGCCTGTTGATGTTGTTGCGGATGCAGAAAAGGTTATTAGCCCAGAGATTGCGAATGGTGATGGTAACCCACAAGCCCCTAAACTTGCTGCGCATGATTCGGAAAAAGGGAAGGCTGCCGAGGAAATCCCTATTACGAATCCTCCTTCCAAAGCTTCTGGTTTTATGCCTGAGAACATTGAGAAGGTTTCTGCTGAAGACCAAGGCTCATTCTCTGATGCTGGCAAGAATTCTCCAATCCGCCCAGATGAGACTCTGGGGGATTACTATTATAGAACTTATTCGGAAAAGGATGCTTCCGACATTCATGTCCCTGTTTGGAATCTGAAGAAGGGTGACACCTTTTAAGATTGGCGCGTGTGCCGGGACTGGCTACAGGGGATCTTTCCACCTGGAGAAATTAAGTTTCAAGAAGGGCGTCTCCATGACCAAACTTACCATGCCTACCTTGAGGAGGTTGCTTCTTATACATCCACTACGCATCGCATAGTGCGTGAGTGGCACAGTATGCATAAGGAGTGGTCTGCCTTTAAGGTATCCAAGAAGAAAGTTGTTGATGATGAGAGCCGTGTTGCCCAGTTAAGGGCTAAACTAGAAGCTGATCAGGCCAAGTTTGAGGCTGATCGAAAGACTGAAGAATGGTCTGTTGCGGGTTGGAAGAGAAAAGCGGAAGCCGAAGCTGCCCTTCTTTCCGAGGAGTGCAAGAACTGGAAGAAGATATGCGAGAAAGATAATGCCGAAAAGATGGGTCTCCGCAATGTTATCAATAATCTCAAGGCTGAAGTTAAGAAATTGAAGAAACAGGATGCGGAGATCGAAAAGTTGAAGAAAGAAAAGGCTGATGCTGAAGCTGCGCGGGAAGAGGCGTGTTCACACAGGGAGCGAAGTGAACAACGAGAGGTACAAGCGTGCGCCACTCTTGTTCTTAGAGATAAAGAGATAGAAGAACTTACTGCTTTGCTTTCTGACCAGGAACAACTCAAGAAAGATTTGGAGCTTGCACGTTCTGAAAAGGCTGAAGCTTCCCGCTGTCTAGCTGAGACTGAGGAGAAACTAGAATATTCTGAAATGGCACAAGCGACAGTGGAAAGTGAACTTGAGCCTTTAAAAGGTGACATGCTATGGCTGAAAGAACGCGGGATTGCAAGTGTAAGTTGTTTTCTACTTGTTCTTCTTGTGGACATGTTCTGCGCTTTCCCTTTATTCACCTTTCTTGTCTTTATAGGTTGCTGAGTCGGTGTTGAATTCTGAAGAGCTGGATAAAACAGTTGCGCGCTTAGTTGTTGTCGCGCGAAATGATGGGTATGCTCAGGGATATGCGGAATGTTCGCACCATGTAACTAATGCCTTGAAAGTTGATTGGGACACTAGTAAATCTGCTACTCATGGCGTTAATACTGGTGCCGTCCTTGCAGCTATGAAGACAGAGTTCAATAACTTGCAGCTTCCTGTTATGGATTTGATAAATGTTGCTCTTCAATCTGAAGACTATGTAGCGCAACTAAAGGAAATTTTCCCCGATGGTGAAGATGAGGACCTAGCGTAGGTTTCTTTTCATAATTGTCTGAACAATTATCTTGGGATGTGTATCCCCTTTTTTTGCTAATGCGCTGCCGCGCAAGTACATGTATTGAAACACTGCCGTGTTTGATAGTTTCTTGAGGCGTATTGGTACGCCAGGAATAGTATGATGTGTGTTTTTTAGTTTACAATATTTTGCATGGGTACAATTTCTTTGATTAGGTAAGGCGAATAAAGGTGGTATGAAGCTCATGTGTGAACGTATGGTCATGTGTGATGTAATCACTGACCGTTCATGAGGCTTGTATTATATTTACCATAATGTTTTTGCGCTTACCAAAAGAAATTGTATGCACTTTCTAAAAAAAACACAAGAATAATAGAAACTTTGTTGTTTATTCCAGGATAAGGCGCAGAGGCCGTTACAAAGTCTATTAAAATAATTACACGGGACTTAACTTATACTCTATTTCCTGCTTAAACTTGATAAACTGTAGTCTGTTCCATTCTGCGAGGAGATCATAGAGTTGTTGCTTAATTTTTCGCTTTCTTACTCGGGCCTTCATCGCCACGTGTGATTTGCTTAATCTCTTTGCACACATTTTGTAAGAGGTGAGTGAGCTCACCGCTTTTCAGCGCTTTCTCTATTTCGGTGCGCAAAGAGATGCGGTTATTAGTGGTATGCCCGTTGTCCTTGTGATAATCACAATACTGACTCGGGTCTTGTCCGCGCTTGTTCTTCATGGGTGGCGGAGGCTTAAACTGATAATCCTCCGTACTTAGAACTTCCGCGGGAGTTTGGTTAAGGGAGTCCATTGTCTCTCCCTGTTCTCTTGTTTAGCTTCTCTCTGTGCAGCGAGCTTATTAATTGTGGCTCGTGCGTCCTCTGATGAATAGTTCCCTGAGCTTGAATCGCGCCAGCCTTTCTTAAATTTCCTTCCGCTGTTTGGGCCTAAATCTGAGGGACGGTTATGTGGAGGTGGTGGCCTATTGGTACTGAGATTCTTCTCCGTTTGGGCGTAGACCTTAGCCGCTGCCATTAATTTTTCCCAACTTTTTGGGAGTCCTTCGGTTCCAGACAGGACTTTTATCATATCGTCGCATCTGACTGCATATTTAAATTGAGCGCGAATCAGCTGCTCGTGAACGTGCCCGATTTCGAGTACTTCCTTTTTATAACGAGTAATGAAGTCTTCCAGACTTTCATCATCATGGCGCCAAATATTCATTACGTCCGCCGTGTCGTGGATGGATCGCCTTTGCTGGTTGAAATGAACCAGAAACTTCTCTCGCAAGTCTATCCATGACGTGATTTTTCCCACATGCAAGTTGTCAAACCAGAGCCTTGCGGCGCCTGTAAGGGTTTGAACGAAAAGGTGGCACCACATCGGTAGGGTCCAGCCTCCTACCAGCCCTGCGCTTGTGAAGACTCGCAGATGATCGTCAGGGTCTGTCATTCCGTTGAACTTGCCTACGTTATACGGGAGCTTTGCTTTCTCTAGAGGAGCCAGAGCAATTTCACCAATAAATTTTGAATTCTCCGCCGCTTCAGCAGGGCGATATATCAGATCATAATTGTGCTCAGCCTCAGGATTGTAAACCGCGCGGGGTCTACACTTGTTGTAATTTGGTTGTAACCGACTAAACACACTAGCACTTTCTCCTTCTCGGTAAGTTCGATCATATTCACTGGTGTGGGTGTTCCGCTGAGAACCCAACCTGGTGTGGACTGATGGTCTTCTATGAGAGTGTGACTCATCTCGATACTCTCTTCGACGATTTTCTAATTGAGTATACTCGTACCTCTATGGAGATCTAGAGTGAACCTCTGTGTCTTCGATCTGGACTCGGGATGGTCCATTATGTTGAGAAACATGAGGTACTGACGGTGCCCTAGCACGAGATACTGGCCTTCGTGATTGAGTTTGGGGAGCAGTTTGTGCACATAGCTGTGTGTACACAATATTTAATGCCCCCTGAGATCTAACATACCAGGAGTTTGGGGTCTCTCCTGGGGGTAGAATTGAGCTTACAGGGATCTACGGCTGTACCCCTGGGGTGATAGGTTCATTCGGATGATTGAACTATGCTTCATTGTCATCCAAGGCTTCTTCTATAATACCCTCAACCTGGGTATTGTTGACGAAATTTAGCAGAGAGCCATTTTGCCGATGAGTTGAGGTTTCTTCCATTTGAAAATGGAATTAACAGAGTGAATCAAAAATCGAGAGAAAACGGATGGAACGGAGAAAACGGTGGCCGCCAATGAAGAAACACTAGATAAATGACCTGAATCAATTCATCCAGGGGGTTAGGTTCTGCATAAAAAAGGGTAGTTCTCTCTCGTTTGATTCAAAGGGACGGACCTTCTTCTCCAATCGAATACTGCAAAACTGAACACCGTGAGTCTCGTCACGGGGAGAAGGGAGATTCTCTCCGTGACCACACTCCGGCGTGAGAATAAGTATGTGTTTATGAAGAAGACGTAGTATTGATGAAGTGAATGTAACTTGAAGTTCATACCTGAATTACTCTTCTATTTATAGCCGGGAGTTTGGGCGGGAAAACTTGTTATTGAAATGTTGACGGAAGATGCTAACTCCGTAAGCGGTTATTTCTCCTTCCGTTAATCTTCTTGATCTGTCGTGGGAGCACACGGATCACTGTTTAGATCAACGGATGGGGAGCTGCCACGTGGAAAGTGGGCAAGTGGAGGTTTCTCTCCAATTCCATGCCATCATCGTGATTTCAGGGTGGCCTGGGATGATGACACGTGTCCCAGATGGTTATAACCGTCTGGTGGTGCACGATTGAGTCTTCTAGAAGATTATTGCCATAATCCGGTGTGACTCCTTATCGTGTGGTATCGGCTTAATAAATAAGATCCAAGTCTGGGTATTTATTTAAGCGGGTGTGCTTGCTAGGATTTTTATCCCTTTGTTATGGAGAATCGGCGCAAGGACTTATAAATTTCCTTTTGGCGCGCAAGTGTTTGCTTACTATTCTTCTTAATTTCCTTTTGTAAAACCAGTGCGCCGCCGCGCAAGGTTTTAAGGATGGTTAGAAGACGAGGTTGTGGTATGATCTAAAGTACTTAAAGCGAGGTTTTTGGGACCTTACCCCTTCACATATGATAGATTCCGAGCCTTCCAAATGGACAACCTAAGATCTAAAGAGATCCATGAATGGTTTCCAATTCTTCACTAGATTCATGTTCGCCCCTACCTACAGACCAAGGTATTTAAAAGGAAACTCACCTATTTTTCAATGAAGGGAGTTCGCCATGAGTTGCATCTCATTATCATTCACAATCTACTTTTCCCAATGTTTATCTTAAGCCCCACTATTAAATAAAACAACGAAGCATCCAACGTAAATGTTTGGCATTTGTTCTTGACCATACACCCAAGAAAACTACACCATCGACATAAAGTAGATGTGACAACGACGGTCCATCATCAGTGTATTTTATACCTTGAAATAAACCAAGCGAGAAAGCCCTTTTTTATTATACCCGATAACACCTCCATAGCAATCAAGAAAAGGAATGGTGAAAGCAGGTCCCCCTGTCTAAGACTCCGTCTACATTTGAATTCATGAGTGTGTGATCCGTTTACAAGTACTGGCGCCTGAACAGAGATAACTATAGCCAAGACCCAACCCGCCATTTATGAGGAAATCCCATTTGTGTCATTACCGAATTCAAGAAGTTCCAGTTTAGAGAATTATATGCTTTGTAGATATCTATTTAAAAAAACATCCCTTTTCTTTTTTATTTTTCATCCAAGCAACTACTTCATTAAGCATAAGTGGGCCATCAGTGATGCTTCTCCCCGAAATGAACGGTGTCTGTTCCACTGAAATCAAATCCCCAATTACTCCTTTTAGGCGGTTAACCAATACTTTGGATACCACTTTGTTGAAACACCTGAATAAGCTAATAGGCCGGAAATCCGGGGGGGGGGGGGGGTGGGGTCATCAGGTCTCTGAAATTTTTGGAATCAATGCAATAAACGCTGAATTGCAAGACAAATTAATGGAGCCTTTGTCGTAGAATCACACAAAAAGTTTAACAAAATCATCTTCAAAACCCTCCCTGCCTCTTTTAATGAACTTAAAGTTGAACCCGTCCGGACCAGTGCGCGGTCTCCATCACAATTCCAAACCGCGTTTTGTATTTCCACCAATTTACTTTCACTCTCTAACATATAAATTTGGTTCTCCTATTGTAGGATGTTTCTTGAGGTTCTGTTCTCGAGTCACCCTGTAATAAGTTTGTTAATTATAAGGTGCAACTCTTGATCCAAGCTCGGATAGCCGCTAAAAGCCTAAAAGTACTAGTCAAATGCGACAACTGACACGATCGTTGTTTAATCGAATAGTATTGTTTATTGAAATTTTCATGGAATACTATTGTTTAATACTTTAACTACTTTTACATTAATAATATATGTAATGTAAAGAATGAAAAACAGAATAAATCCATATAATGAATAAGATCTCATTCCAGTCAAAATCTTAAGGCCAAAATAGGCGATTATAAGAGAGTTGACTTCAAATCAAGAGTTGACACTTCACACTTTTAGCACCTATCATCAGAAAACCAAAATCGCATACTTCTCCAAATGCTCGCTTTGCAAATCGTGTTTAACACCTGAGGAATAATGGAATAACTTTAAGTGTGTCGTCAATATTTTTCAACTTTAGATGCCAAAAAGTCAAAACTATTTTTTTTTTTTGAACGGTGACTTTCACAACAGACGGCAAGGCCACTCACTACCTTCGGTAGCTACCATCGCCCCACTCCCGCAACCAAGACTATGTTGTCTTAACCGGGCCCACGCTTGGTGCAATAGAGTTTGGCTTGGCGTTCCCCGAGAAAATTTCCAGCCCCCTGCCACTTGACAGGAGTTGCACCCTCCGCAAGAGCTGACACTCTCCGGAGTAAATGCACTGTAATAGAAAACTCGGGCACTCCTCGGGATCGAACCGGCGCCAATGGCCCCAAATCCTTTCCTTCATTGTTGCTGGCCACTGGGCTGGGAGCCAGTGGTTAAAAAAAAAAGTCAAAACCATTAGGTTCATAACACATAGAAAAGTGAAGTTCCATCACATAATGAACATCCAAGCTGAATAAATGTATGTAGGTGGATATAGAACTGATATCGACTACTAGAATATATTCTGTTATGTGTAACTGATTAATTCATACAATGTTCGCGAATGGAAAAAAAGAGGAGCATTTTTTCTCAAGTGGACATCTTCACACCTTCTTTACTTGGGTAGGGGTCGAGACGATACTTGTTGCGACTTCACATATTCTCATATTCTTGAGTCCTCTATAAATAGATGTGACTCAATAGCCATAAGCATGCAATGTGCCAAAAAAGAAATAGCGGTAAAAGGTGGATGTTATATCTGATGCTTCATAGTCTAACAAAGGTTCTTTTTATAACACTTCGTTGCTTAGAAAGTTGTTCTTTTGATAGATTTGAGATGCGTGCAATGAGGAAGATGAAATGGCAATGAAGAGAGGTCTTATATGAAGGTTAAAGAGTGATTTGGATAGCCAAGGATGACTTGCCTAAACCCCTTTACTCTAAGGTTGTAAATTGTACTCGTATAATTAGACAACTTTTGAAGTGGTTTTTTAGGAAGTCGTCTTTGGCTCGTCTGAGATACTCTTATCTTTCATGTTAGATCTCTTCTTCGAGTTTCGTTATCTTATAGTTATTGTGGTCCATCTTATGTAGCGCACAAATAAAAGGCATATTCTCTTGTTTATAGAAGAAAAAAGTTATCTTCTATTAACTTCTTAAGATATCTTATTCTTAAGCATGCTCATTTGAGTTATATCATTTAATTAATATGCCATGTAACACGTTTATGTTTAGCACATGAATACACCCAAGTACCAAGATCGCATTTGATCCCCTAGGCTTAGTTATTCTTCTTAGGCTATGGGGTGTGGGGATGATGGTTTGGGTCATGGATTACCACATGGGACATGATTCGCATGGTACACCACCCTCTTCCAATCCATGCATGATGAGCATGTATTTATCCACGCCGACCACAAGCCTACGTGAATATATTGGGGGAATTTGATTGGTGGTGGAGGATGTTGGATGATGGTGGGGGTCATGGACCATACCATATAGAGTAGTGGATGAAGATGGGGTGATGTGGCGCTCAGTGGCGGATCTTGCCCGTTGAACCTGCCAGGGCCGAAAGACACGGACACTAAAATTAGCACTACGGCCGAAAAACTTGCCAGGGCCGAACATAGTATATATACAAAATTTCGATCGAAATGCGGAAAATTAGCACTACGGCCGAAAAACTTGCCAGGGCCGTGGCCCTGCCACCTCTCCACTAAGAACCGCCCCTGGTGGCGCTGACCTGGAAGATGGTGATGGTGTCACCACGCCATTTAGCCTTAGCATGATATGACTTATAAATGAGTTACGCACACATATAGCATAGAAATCAAATGGGTAATCGATTTTCGATGAGAACTTGAAAAACATCTAATAGAAATTGATCATGTTTAATCACTGGTACAAAATTTTATTATGTATTATGTAAGAGCCTCCACAATAAGATGTTTCATCTTGTTTTCAACCTCCAAAAACGTCATATCATTAAGTTTTACTATTGTGGAGGTCGTTTTTGGCATCCATTTTTGGGTTGTTGTTCTTGGCCAAAATTAAGAAAAAACGGATTTGGGTGGGGGCCATTGTACTATTTGATATTAAATATATATAGAGAGAGAAATAAGTGGTAAAAAATAAAAAAAAGAGGGTGATAATGTGTCAATGTTTTTTACTGTTTAGTTTTTTTATTAGGTGTGTTTCGAGTGTTGTTAAAGGAGACTGTTTTTTATGTGATAGCTAACTAGACACATTTTTTTAGTATTTTATAGATCTCGTTGTTGTTGATGGTCTAATATATAAGTCTATTCATATGGATTTTCTCTCGTTAAATGAAATTCGGGAACACAGCGTAACTGCAAGCTTGATGAAAAAATAATCATCATCATCTTCATCTGTTTATAATTTTGCTGAATCTCTAACATATTAATCTCAAAACCATACAACAATGGCGACATGTTACTAGATAGTTTCTCTCCCGGTACAAACCTCCACCACCTATGCCTAGTATTGCCTACATGAATCAATCTCCAAAAACTCATTCGACACTCCACTAACAACACTCACAATCACCGTTTCATTTCACATAGTTTGTTCTAATTCAGTTATTTTGCCATTCAATATCCCTAATCTTCGTGTCGGTACACTCGATTCGATCCTAGTCCTAAGCGATCACATAATTAAGGTTTCAATTGTTATATAATATAACAAATATTATTGTTATTCATGTTTTATTTTTCGGTAGGTTTCGTTTCTTTTGAACATTTGATTATGATTTGATTTGAATTGAATGATCTGACTGTTTTTGATGTGTTTGTGTTTGTTGTTGTAGGTTTGTTTGGGATGAGGCTAATTAAGTGTCCGACAACGTCTCCGATGAAGGAGATTGTGGAGGGGATTCATGTGTAAGTTGCCAAGATAGACGACGATCTTCAGGTATTTAATTGTTTTGAATTGTATCATTTCTTTCGTTGTAGACAACTAGTAGGAATACCCGAGCTATGCTGCGGGGTTTCGGTCGATATATATTTTGGTTCAGTATACCAACCGAAAGAAATATGCTCAAAAGAATATCGACGCATGTTTTACATCGACCGAAAACCATAAAATTAAATTTAAATTGGACAGCGGGATGAATTGATTTTAAATTAATTGTAAATGAAAACGTAAATGTTATCTTAAATATAGTTTTAATGAAAAGAAACCTAAAACTAAAACACTAAACATAAGGAAAACTAAAAAATAAAAATAATAAAGTCTAGAAAAAAAATCAAGAAAGAAACAAAAAAGTTAATAGGATAAAAGCACTATCTGCATAACTTGCTAATTGTAATTTGCGTTAAAGCGTAGACCAACTACAAACATACATAAAAATAAGCATGAAAACGAATTATATTTGACACATATTTCCGAAGAAAATTTATGTCAAATCATAAACCAACTTAAATTTATACAGACGCGTGCATTAAAATAAGCACGTAAGAAAATAGTTACGGCGTGTTGTGGCGTGTCAAAACGTAAAGTAACTCGAATTTATAGCGTTTAATGAAAACGTATTATATTTTACTCGACGTGTTTTCGAACAAAATTTACGTCAAAATGTAGACCATTTGAACACGTACATAAAAATAAGCATGGAAACAGATTATATTTTAACCGGCTCATTTATAGAAAAAAATTACATTAAAACGTAAACCAACAGAAAATGTACATAATAATAAGCATAGGGAATATATGATATTTGACCCAACTTATTAACGGGAAAAATTAACGTCTAAACGTAAATCAATTTAAATTTATAGAAACACGTACATAAAAATAAACACGTAAAGCTTGATTACAAAATTTTTAGAAAGTTAAGAGGTTGAAATTGTTAACACTGAAAGTTAAATGGTTAAAAATTTAAAGAAAAATAATAAAGAAAGAAAAAAGAAAAAGTGAAAAAGAAAAAAAAAAAAGAGGCTACTGTACAAGCCCTTTGAAATTGTTAGGATATAGAATGTGGTTGTAAAGCATTGGTTTAGATTGTTTCATGCACGCTACATACCGGCTTACCAGTAGTGTTATATATGTAATTTTCGTATAGAAATTTTTGGATATATACGTTTTCGACCCCCAGTTCTATAGAAATTTTTAGGTATATACGTTTTCGACCCCCCGTCTTCATTGTCAAGCTTCGCCACTGTGCAGTAGTATCAATGCTAAAAATTGTGCATGGTATTCAGATTTATGTTTCCTTAAATATGGTATTGAACTTATGTGTGTATCTATTTCCCACAATTAGCTATTAGATTCATCCTTTCATTTGTTTTATCTTTGCTGCTGGCATAATATGGTTTCATCCTTTTTTGGTTGATTCCGTGCATCTGGTGATTTAATCTGTATGCTAATTAGTGGCGTACTCAGGAATTTTTTCATAGAGGTGTGGAACTTTTTTAAAATTTTTAGACCTAGGTAAATAAGTAAAAAAATCGGTTCGGGTTGGGTCATGTAAAACAAAAGAACATCAAAGTAAATTTATATAATCATCAAAAACACGTCAAACATTGTTACAAACATAATTAAAACGTCGCCCTATGGGTTTTCATTTTTTTGAAATCTATCTAAAACATAATGTTTTAATTTAATCATCATCTTTTGATCCATCCATAAGTTCATCGCTCCATAACATAATGTTTCAATTTTAATTTTCAACTATTCAAGCCCTAGAAATCGTGTGTAGTCACCCTAAAAATCATCTAAACAACATAAGCACCCTAAAATCATCTAAACAACCATAAACAACGTCAAAACACACGAAATTTCAAACCTATTTAAGAATTTTATTACCCTTTTTCTCCTATAAATTCAACTAAAATCATCAAAAAAAACATAAAAACTACCTCAAAACACATAAAAGTTTTGAATTTCAACTTTTCAAACCCTATACTAGAATCATATAATCAATAAGAGATTAAGAGACAACAAACTCATCCTATAAAAACTAGAACAACCCCAAATTACCTCAAAACACATAAAAGTTTTAACTTTTTAACCCATCCTATTACCTCATGAGTCTTGAACAAAATCACATAAACATCAAAATAACAAAACACAAAACATGCACCTGTTCGTGGCCAGAATTACGCTGTTCGTGGACGGAATTTTGCAGTCGCCGTCGGGGGTGGGGGTGCCGCAGGTCGCTGGCAGTGAGGTGAGGCAGAGGGAGGGCGGGAGTAGCACAAAGCTGGCAGTCGATTGGGTTTTTTTTTGTAAAATGGGATTTTGCTTAATTAAAGATGTATTTGGGTTGGGCTTGAATTTTATTAACTTATTGGGCTTGAGGGAATGAATTCAAGTTTTATTAAAGGAGTTAGTAGGCTAACTTGTTTACATAATTTGGTAGGGTTTCAATCTGTGTTGATAGTTTTTTTATATAAACTAGGGTGTTACACCCGCGCTTCGCGGTGGGGCGACCCGATTTTTGATCCGATACAAAAGTATGTCGACACATATCTTACATCAAGTGGGAAACTCGATTAGAAAAGTATTTACAAAGTAAAAAGCTTGTCAGTGTGAATGCTAATCAACTTAAGTTTATAGCCACATGCAAAAAAAATAATGACGTAAAAGTTGAATAAAAAGTATTTAGAAAGTTAGGAGGTTGTAAGAGTCAATGCTGAAAATTAAAGGTTATAATTAAAAAAACAAAACCACAAAAAAGAAAGAAAAAAATTGTGCAAGGGGTAAAAGCGTAAACTTTAAACGTTGATGAAAACTGTAAATTACAAAAGAACTTGGTATTTAAGAAACAACAAACAAAGCATAAGAGCCGAAAACGTACATTACAAGAGATGGGAAAAAATACGTAAAAAAACAGAAAAAAAATCAATACAAGGGGTAAAAACGTAAAGTTAAAAAGTTGATGAAAACTGTAACTTGCAAAAGAAGTTGGTATTTAAGAAACAACACACAAAGCATAAGGGCGGAAAACGTAAATTAAAGAAAAAAGGAAAAAAAGAAAAGAAATGGCAAGTGTTCCTAGGAAAAGACAAAAAAAAAATTAAAAAAAAGACCCCACCACCGACATAGCATATTTATAGTATACTAATTCCTAACATTTTTTCCAAGGGGTGCAGACGAAAATTTCCAAGGCGTGCGGTCGGGATTTTTCGCGAAAAATACCAATAATTTTTTTTTACAAGGGGTGCGGCCGCCCACCCACCCTATAGGGTAGGTCCGCCCCTAAGCTGAAGTTTGTGTTTCTTCGTATTATTTGTAGGCCTGGTCTATTCGCACACGTCCTTAATCTATTTAAACACTCAAAGCGCTCCGCTATGGCCAAAGTGGGGCGCTTTGGTGTAAAGTCAACAGACAAGGTCTGACAGGTTCAGTCCTTGTCTGTTGACTTTACATCAAAGCGCCCCGCTTTGGCCTAAGCTCGGCGCTTTGGTTTTTTTTTTTTTTTACATTTTGGGCGTATTTTTTACTGGTGACTGGTCTATGTTTAAGTTCAAATTTTACATTTTTGGTCCAAATTTTACAATATTTAATTTGTTTGTGCACATATATCTAAAGGTGAAGTCCCATCTCAATATTTAATTTGTTGAGGCATCTCACTGTCGCGTACAACCCTTTCCAACTCTTTGACTAGTCCCATCCGTGCTATAGTATACATTTAGCAGTTCTTGTGGGCTCCACAATGCCACTTGCCATGAAATATAGTATACATTAGGGTGTAGGGAGTGGTTAGACACTTGAAAGTGATAAACTTCAAAATTAACCAATGAGAGTGTGCCACGTCATTCAGTCATAAGTGTTTAAACTATTGTCTAATTAAAATAATCAACAATAGATTCAAGTTGTTTATTTATTTTGTAAGTTTCCATTGTTAGAAATTAACATAGTACATTATAAAATACAAATATAGGTACACAAATAATTTACCTAACAACTGTTTGAATAAAGTTTGACCATGGAACAAAACTCACTGTTCTTTTTCATGATTTTATCCTGTGTCGTGTTCTACCATGCACTAACAATTAACATGTTTTGTTCTAATTAATCTTCTTTATCACACCCATTTGAAATCTTTTCTTGAATCTTGATTTTATATGAATTTACAAGGCTTGTTGTATGAGATTCTTGAAAAAAATAGTTCAAATATAAAAAATAAAAAAAAATAAAAAATAATTTTTTTTTACAAAAGTATTAATTTCAAACTCAATACATCAACCCATGTGATAAAATGACAGTATTGATTTTATTACTTTTAATGTAACCCCATATGTTCAAGATGTATGTTAAATGTGTTTAATAATAATCACGTTAATTCTTTTACAATCCAAGAGTACGTTTGTGTTTGTTCAATATATGCGTTACATCACGTTAAAAACCGAATGTCACCGACACGACCCAATCAGATTCAATACGCACTTGTACGACCCAAAATGACAATATACATCATAATACTACAATTAATGAAAAAATACGTCATGTACATGTACGGTAGGCGGCTGATACACATAAAACTACTCATAGGAGTACTTGTGCTTTCAAACCAAAATGATACGATATAATGGAATACGACATCACACGTAACCGATTTGATCCGGAACTTGCAGTATAGTCCATATATATTAAAAAATGATGTATAATGGAAAAAGCGTAAAATTTAGACTATTATCGACACGTTTGTGAATTAAAAACAATTTTAAAAAATTTAAAAAAGGCCCTAAGCGCTGCGCTTTGACCTAAGAGGGGCGCTTTGCCCCAAAATGTAAAAAAAAAAAAAAAAAACCAAAGCCCCGAGCTTTGGCCATAGCGGGGCGCTTTGATGTAAAGCAACAGACAAGGTCTGACCGGTTCAGTCCTTGTCTGTTGACTTTACACCAAAGCGCCCCACTTTGGCCATAGCGGGGCGCTTTGGGGCGTGAAAATAATTTTCTCCGTGTGTGAATAGCATGACCCTATTTGTATTGTATTTAAAACTATTTTTCTGTTCAACTCTTTGCACATTTTGTTGTTTTGAGGCTATGTGCATTCTATACCTTTAGCAGAATAATCAACTAACAGACGCTTCATTGAGATCTATATATTCACACACGTTGGAAAGTCAAGGAATGCTTGATTGTTGATTCCTAGTTTTCTAAATGGCAGATTCGTATTGCTGAGTATAACAGAAAGCAGAAAGCAGACTGGGAGGTAAACTATATACACACTAATGCCTTTGATAATAATCTCTCTGAAGTGGGAATTTCAACTCGTTAACTTATGAGCAGGTCGATTCGGGCTGTGTTATATCTCTAATGGGTAAACTCAAAAAGTACAGCTACAACGAAACGGGTCAAATGTGACACAGAACGGAAGCACAAAAGATAATAATATAGAACACACTTTTAGAAATTGATAATCTTTTATTGAATACCTTCAACTTACAAGAATATCCCATGATAAGGGGCGGATCTAATTGTTGCAATAAGCGAAAGGTTTTCAAAACTTACGAACAATTACTGAAATTAAGCATCTATGATATCATCTAACCAAATGAATTCCCTGATTTTACAATATTCTAAGGCTTTGGTTATCCACACATCCTCCTCAATTTATCCACACATCCCCTAACCCTATACACCCCTCATTGCCCTATACGCCTGAAAATGGACCCACCTGATAAGCCCCTCATTGCCCTATACGTTTACTTTTTGGTTACTTTTTCACACATCCTATTAATTGTCAATGATTGGGTGTCAGCCAATGATTGCCCAATCATTGGCTCTTTTGTGTGGAATAAATTTGAAGGGTATGGAGGGTTTTCATTGGGGTGAAATATTATTTAAAAAAAACTTTATATATTTTTTTAAATTGTTGTTAAAAAAAATATAAACATTTATATTTATTATTATTTATTGTTATAAAAGGAAGGTATATAAATGTCATTTTTTTATTTAATATATTTAGAAAAATGGCAACATTTTTATTAATTAATTATTATTATAAAACGTCAACATTTTTTTTAATTAGTATTATAAAACTTCTACATTTTTTATCAAGTGTTAGTATAAAACGTCAACATTTTTTTTAATTATTATTATAAAACGTCAACATTTTTTTAAATTAGTATTATAAAACTTTACTTTTTTATCAAGTGTTAGTATAAAACGTCAACATTTTTTTTAATTAGTATTATAAAACTTCTACATTTTTTTATCAAGTGTTATTATAAAACGTCAAATTCTCTATAATCCATAACGCAAATGTAAGTGAACATTGTTTGATAAAATAACACAAAACACAACACTTTCATACAAAATGTAATACAATACATAGCCGAAACCCTAAACCCTACACACTAAATCGCTAACTATTACATATTATTACTTAGATTCACACGAACCCGTTGTGTATCTGAATCAGGTTCTCAAACAAACCGTGAAATCGAACCGTTTCTTCGTACAACTGTGGCTAATGGAAATGCATGAAAAATATGATGAAGAAGTTGATTCTTGATTTGATGAACCTGTTCTTATGACAAACCCTTCATCAATTGAGATTTTAAATACAAGGCAATGTCGTGAGTTGGGAATAGAATCGGTTAGTTCATCACGCGTCTGAACCGGCTTTTAAACCGGACAGAATCTACGAAGAAATTGTTCGATTTCACGGTTTGTTTAAGAACCTGATTCAGATACACAACCGTCTCTTTGCTTCGTCCACTAGAACTATTTGTGTATGCATTCTTTTGGTCGGTTTAAAAGCCGGTTCAGACGCGTGATGGTATATGGTGGTCACGGAACTACCGGGCGTCGGAAGATGCCGGTGACGGAACTACCGCGCGTCGGTAGATGCTATCAAGACTACACCAGGAATCGACAATATGAGAGTTCCGTGCTATTTGCACGGTAACATCTGACAATGTCAGAGTTCTGGGTGACTTGGCAATTGATGTTGGATGATGCATCCCCCACCGCCAAGCACCTCACCCTAGACCGACGTCCCGGCGCATGAATCTGAAATATGAACGCAGTGCACTTCTCCATAAAAATTACGTTTCCACCACCGTCAAAACACCAACTTTCGATATCCTGTTAAAAAACATAGAATTATAGTGTTAGACTCGATATTAGAAATTATATTGTAAAATATAATAAACAAACAACACCACCACCACCACCACCACCACCACAGCCGACCACCCACCACCACTATAGCCGACCACCCACAACCACCACCACAACCGACCACCACCACCAGTCGGACGCCCACCACCTTCCACCACCTTCCACCCACAACCTAACCACCACCAAAACCACCATCCCAACTACCACAACACACCACCACCACCACAACCTACCACCCTCAACCACCTCAACAACCACCACAGCCTACCACCCACAACACAACACCACCTCACCACCGTCAACCACCACAACCCACCACCTCAACCACCACAACCCACCACCTCACCACCGTCAACCTTAACAAACCAACAACACAGCCCACCTCCCACAAACACCACAGCCTACCACCGACTACACAACACCACCGCCACCGTCAACCACCACCTAACCACCCACAAACACCACAGCCCACCACCCACAAAACAACACAACCACAACCACAACCACAACCGTCAACCACAAAAACCCACCATCCCAACACCAATATACCGGCCAAAATAAACCACAAAAATCAGAGAAAAAATGAAAATTAAACATAAAAATACAGAATACGAACTAACCTTAAATACTCCGAGCGTATGAAGCGATACGAGAGCGATAACAATACGAGAGACAAAAAATCCGTGCGTGTGTGTGTACTTCCGGATCTTCATCGTGTGGTCCAACGTTGGTCTCGTGTGGTCCAAGACCTTTTTGGGGATCTAGTTGGGTGAATATCCGTCAAAGAGCTCGCTCCTCGGTAAATAAGTCAAACAAAACGCAAGTATTTACTTTTTCTGAAAAGGTGTCAGCGTATACGACCGTATAGGTCAATGTGAGGCATATACAGCACCTAACTTTTTGTTATACGGACCTCATAGCACTATGTGAGGCATATGTATTTACTTTTTCTGAAAAAGTTGTTGGATTTTGTACTTTATACGCATCTCATTGTGCTACGAGTGGCGTATTGAGTCTTTTTTTTTTCTAATATTACGTACGAGAAAGTGTAAACCCAAGTGTAATCCATATCCATTTTTACATTCACAATGGTTATTTGTAGATGTGGAAGGCAAGCTGGGATAAAAACATCTTGGACGGATATTAATCCCGGGCGTCAATTTTACACCTGCTCTCAATTGGTATGTACTTTAAGCACTACTACCCCCGTCCCATTAAAATTGTCATATTTTGAATTTTCAAAGTCTTTATTTATAAACTTTGACCTTAAATAATTTTGTTTGTGTTGGATAATACTTGATGAAAGTTATATGATTTGAGTGTGTTTTACAAGTGTTTTTATCGGGTTAATTTTCATCAAGTTTTATATAACACAAAAAATCGATAATTAAAGTCAAAGTTTATAAATAAATACTTTGAAAATTCAAAATATGACACTTTTAATGGGACGTATTTTTTACACTTAGAAACACTAATTCGCCTTCGGTTTCAGCGTTCTCGGTGCAAATTCTTTGCGTGGATCGACCCTCCCATGTGTCCTCGGGCAGTTCAAGTCATCCGAGGTTTGATGGATACGAAAGGAGTACTTGAAGACGAAGTCAAGCATTTGAGAGAGGAGGTTCGAATGTATAAAGAGCAAGTAGCAGAAATGGAAAATAAAAATTCAAGGGTCGTTCGTAAGAGGGACACCTGTTTGATAATCTGTTGGATTTTGTTTTTTTTGTCCGTATTTGTATTTGTCTTTAGCCGTATTTAAGTTTATGCAACTTATGTAAACGAATGTAATGACTCTCGTATTTTGGTGATTTAGCGGAATGTTATGTCTTGAGAGTTTATGCAACTTATAATAATAAAACATATGCACATTAAAAAAAACGATGTTATATCAGTCCCGACAAACGGGTCGGGCCGGGGGTCGGGTAGGGTTTTTGACCCATGACGATATTTTATGAAATGAATTTTGTGTATTATAAAATGTCAAATTTTTTATTTATCAATTATTATTATGTCTTTACTTATTTTTCACTTGTCATTTATTAACCATAACACAATAAATACAAGAAACATCGTTTTATATTAATACACAAAACATGTCATTTTAATACAAAATGTAACGACTAAACCCTGAACCCTAATCCCTAAATCGCTAACTGTTACATATTATTAAATTCTTGCAAACTGTATCGGTTATTCAGATCTCTATTCGGTCACCATATTGTTGCTATCAAGTTTAAGGATGCATTCCACTGTAAACCTCCGACCTGATCTGGCGCTCCCTCGTTGTCGCAGAAGAATTCTCAGTAACCGGTTCCACAGCATGAAGAACCAATCCATACAGAAGGAGTTCTCCCTCGAGGTTGCTGACGCAGAAGCATTGTCGTTGGTGGAGGTGGAAGAACATTCCAGTTCACCCTCACAGTCACCGGTAAATATCTACTTCCACTGTCACAGACTGTGGGTGCAGAAGCATTGTCGTTGGTGGACGTTCCGATGCATGAATCTGGAATACGAACGCAGTTAAGCGTTTGAATCTGAAATATGAACGCAGTGTACTTCTCCATAAGAATTACGCCACCACCACCATCAAAACACCGACTTTCGATATCCTGTTAATAAAACATACAATTATAGCATTAGACCCGACATCCGAAAATATATTGTTAAAAATAATAAATATAATAATAAAAATAACATATGCACATTAAAAAAAACGATGATATATGTCTAGACCCGACAAACGTGTCGGGCTGGGAGTCAGGTAGGGTTACACTACCACCACCACCACAACCACCACCACCACCACCACAGCCGTCCATCACCACCACCACCACAACCACCACCACCACCACAGCCGTCAATCACCACCACCACCACCATAGCCGTCAATCACCACAACCACCACCACCACCGCCACAACCACCACCACCACAACCATAACCACTACCACCACCACAACCACCACCACCACAACCATCACCACCACCACAGCCGTCAATCACCACCACCACCACCACCACAACCACCACCATTCCCCACCACAGTCAATCCCCCACCTTCGTCAATCCCCACCGCCACCAATCCCCCACCACCGTCAAACCCAACACCACCACAAACGGCGGAAATAAAACCAAAAAATAAAAAAAGTTTGAAGATTAAGCAATAAAATTTGAAATACAAACTAACCTTCATCGTGTGGTCCAGAGTTTGTCTTGTGAAAATCGTGTGGTCCAGAGCGTTTGTGTGTGTGTTCTTGGTGTTTTAGTGTGAGTTTTCAAATTTTAGATCTAGTTTACCCCTTTATTGAAGTTGGGAAAGTGTTTGTGTTCAATGAGAGCCGTATGGTTCAATGAGCACCTTAAAGTGTATGAAGTGTATAAATGAAATACTATAACCAATTTATCAGCTCTTGTACAGGAGGATAAACTGGTTAAGGCATGTGTGTTTTATGCGAAGTGTGCGAGTTCGAAACCCTGGGGAGGCCGGTCCGATACAGAAGGACCCCTCCCTTTTTTATTTGTGTAATTCTAATTTTTCAAATCAAGTATAAAGGATATACTATAACCAGTTTATCAGCTCCTGTACAGGACGATAAACTGGTTAAGGCTTGTGTGTTCTATGCGAGGTGTGCGAGTTCGAAACCCATGGGAGGCCGGTCCGATACAGAAGGTCCCCTCCCTTTTTTATTTATGTAATTCTAATTTTTCAAATCCAAGTGTATAAAGGATATACTATAACCAGTTTATCAGCTCCTGTACAGGAGGATAAACTGGTTAAGGCTTGTGTGTTCTATGCGAGGTGTACGAGTTCGAATCCCATGGGAGGCCGGTCAGATACAGAAGGACCCCTCCCTTTTTTATTTGTGTAATTCTAATTTTTCAAATCCAGTCCCTGAGGTTTGTTTTGCACAAGAACAGTCCCTGCACAGTTATTAAAAACTAACTGTAATTCTAATTTTTCAAATCCAGTCCCTGAAATTCTTATAACCGTTTATACCCCTTCTGCACATGCTTAGAATTTTTAAAAAAGACCAATATACCCCTTCGTTATAAGAATCCCAATACCTTTAAAAAAGACCAATATACCCCTTCGTTATAAGAATCCCAATACCTATTTGTTCGTACAACCACATTAAACCCTTTTTTATTTGTGTAATTCTAATTTTTCAAATCCAGTCCCTGAGGTTTGTTTTGCACAAGAACAGTCCCTGCACAGTTATTAAAAACTAACTGTAATTCTAATTTTTCAAATCCAGTCCCTGAAATTCTTATAATCGTTTATACCCCTTCTGCACATCCCAATACCTTTAAAAAAGACCAATATACCCCTTCGTTATAAGAATCCCAATACCTATTTGTTCGTACAACCACATTAAACCCAAAATACAACATAGATGCTGATAAAATATTAAACATGTTACCATCCATACATGCTGATAAAAGATTAAACGTTTATACAAAAACAACCGGGCATACAACTAAACATAAATAACAAAAGACGAATAAATATTTGTTCGTACAACCACATTAAACCCAAAATACAACCAAACGAAACAGATAAATACTACTCCTAAGCCATTTCCTCGTCACCGTCATCAGAACCACTATCATCATAACATGTCAACTGCATCTGCGTGTCAGACGTGCCTGCCTGTGTGCCGGACGGGCTTGCCTGCGTGCTGGAAGGGCCTGCCTGCGTGCCGGACGGGCCGGCTTCCGAGCCGGACCCCGGATACACTCGTGGTTGTGGCGGGTCTCGAACCGGCAACCCCGCCTCGCTACGCCTATCAGCCTTGCTAGCCATCATCCACTCCATCATATCCTCCATCCGGTCCATCCGCCGATCCTGCAGTGCCAACCTCCCCATTACAGCCGTCTGACCCGCCACAAGCCTCTCGAGGAGACGCTGAGTGGACTGAGGCAACCTCACCACATGATAGACGCGCCGAGGATGCTGTGGCGGCTCCTGCGGATGCCCCTGCTCAACCTCAGGCTCGACGTCACCCTCTCCAATAGGCTCATCAACAACATGAGGCATATCCACCTCCGCAGCGTCCAACAGATGTTGATGTACTAACGGCTGGGCTACGAAAATCTGATCGTTCTCACCGACAAACCGATAACCAATGCCCGGAAAGTTCACCGCCAAGTTCATCCCTCTCATCGTCCTAATACCCTAATACTCGAAAGGGGCAGGCGGTGGCAACTCACCGATGAATGGAAAATACCGACCGCAATGCTGGGCAATACGCGTGATGAACGCCCCTCCGTGCAATCCCCCACGCTTCTGACGTCGGGAAAATGAGGCGAAATACTCCGCCAGGCAGCGATGGAGGGCGCACGGCGTCCCCGTGAATAAACAGTAAAGATAGAACAGGTCGTTTTACGTGACCCACTCGTTGCTTTTGCCACGCCCAGATATCGACGTGGCAATGCAACGGTGTATGTAGCGAACGAGTGGGTCAGTAATCAACGAGACACGGGCCTTATGACCGAAGGGTACATCACAGAGGGTGGGCCACCAAGCAAGCAACTGATCATCAGGCATGGATGTGATCGCGGTGGTATAAATATCCTGAACCAACTCCTCATCAGTGTAGAATCCGGAGGCCAAAGCAAACTGACGCAGCGACATATTTTGTCGCTCCCCGAATAAGCAGAAAGTTACCTCAGCAGGGGGTGGTTCCACCATCGGATCGTCCATATCTGAGTTAGGCTGCTCAGCAGGCCGTGGTCGATAGATAAACGTGGAGAGGAACTCCACCACCATAGGCCTATAAGAAGGCCCAGCCGCATAAAAAAACATACGATCCCACGGATTATTTTCCCCGATTATACCTCGGGCCCTCTGCTCCTCGCCACACTCCCGTAACGCGTCCCAACACAACGCCCTCTGCTGCCTCACTCTCATACCCCGGAACTTGGCAAAACGTCTGTATTCCGTACTGCTCTGGGGGAAGTCTAAAAATCGTACTGCTCACAATTACCCCCGGCCATCGGATTGAATACCGGACCACCATTTGGTGCCTGTTGTTCCTCATCTGACGACATATCCGCAACAATTAAAAGTTAATATTTTGTCAAAATATTAATAAAATTACGACAACCCACAAACACCACAGCCAACCCACAACCACCACAGCCAACCCACAACCACCGTCAAACCCTAACCCATAGATACAACCACCACCGTCCTAACCTCAACCACTCTAACAACCACCACCGTCTTAACCTAAACCACTCTAACAACCACCACCGTCAAACACCTCTACCGCCAAACACCACAACCAAAATATTTCAGAAAAAAAAAACCGTAAAAAAACAATAACAAAAACGAAAGATGAAGATGTTACTAACCTCTTGTGAAAATTCGCACCGTATGGTTCGATACGGGATAGAAATGGTATACGGGAGAGAGTTGTGTGTGTTTTTGGTGTTTTGGTGTGTGTGTGTTTGAATTGATTTTGATCTAGTTTTCCCTCTTTAGTGAGCTGAAATGTTGTTTGTGTTGGTATACACTCCTCATTGGCCAATACGTGGCTTATAGATTGCTTACCAGCAGCCGCTTATTGTGCTATGAGCGGCATATAGAGGCTGGTATACACCTCTCATTGCCCAATATGCTGCATATGATGCCTTTCTTTTAATAAAAATAGTGATGTAAATAAGTGTTTTTACATTATAAAACAATGTAATTAACATTTTTTATAAAATAAATGTTGCTTACACTATATTCAAAAGATAATAGAATGTAAACAAAAATAATAATAATAATAATAATAATAATAATAATAATACGATTAAACAGTTTTACGTGTTACAACGAGAACCTACAACAAGTTAATAAAGTCTCTTCGAACACTTCTATTACTACGAAGTAACTTCTTACCCTCTGAAAGACGAGACATGTACATTGTCTCCCACTCCATAGCTTCAGTACTTCGATACATATTCCATAGTCCATTCGGTGGAGGCATCGGACCATCATCCGTTAACTTAACCATGATGAAATGGCCATCTTCCACATAGGCAATCGAAAGAACAGAATAGCCCTCCGCCGGACCATCAAACATGGGAAAGTATGTTTGACAAACACCATTGCTTAAATGTTGAACAACCACACCAAATTTTTGAGCCACCAACAATCCAGCGTATGGCAAGAACATCCAGCATGCCATTGGTGCAGTTTCCACGTGCAACCAGTTTATTGATCGATATACTGTAGTGTAAAATCCCAGATCAAAAGAGTCAAGAATAGGCCACCACCGGGCTTTGTTAATGAACATCTCATCCAGTAGCTCTTGGCGGACCCACATCCAAGCATTCTGGTCCAACCCCAAACCCATAGCCACCGATCGAAACCCACAGTTACTGTCAGGCTGGGCATCTTCCATATGTGTTATGTATCTTCGATACATAGATGGAAGCCAGTCCTTAAAACGATCGATCATGTTTTTGTACCTGTAATTGGAAAATATATTGTGGAAAATATTTATCAGGGAAAATGTATGTATGGAAATACGTAGGATATTATATAGGTCAATGATTGTTGACGTACCTATCCCCCACCAACAGGGGAAAATCTTCATCTATAATTTCAACTGTCTTTTTAGCCTTATTTTTCTTTGAACGACTGCGTTGCACTGCTGGCTTTTGAGCGTCCTCGTCCTTCTTTTGGCTTTTGCCTTTTGCTTCGGACCGGGTATCTTTACGTCTCGCAACCTCCTCCTTCTTTTTTTGTTGTGCTTTAGAGGTTGGGCGCCCCCAAGTATCTTGTTGTACCTCAGGCGGTTGATGGTCAGTCATACTTGGATTCACCACCTCCTTTATCTTCGACAACATACTTTTTAACACTATCGGTGGTTGCGCCTTCAGTTGTTGCATGACTCTGTCCATTTCCTCTCGAAGATTATTATCGTCTTCCTTAAGTTCTTCAGCATTGAAATCTAGTTTTGTCCAGAATTTGTCTACGGCGGCAAGAGGAATTTTGCAATCTGTATTTTAAAAACAATAGTTAGAAATGAGGGGGGGGGGTGGGTATTCATATGAAGTAGAATAAGTGGTTGAAGCTTGTTTTTATTACTTGTATTTTCCCACCACTCCATCCGACAAGCACATGGCAACCCACAACTCGTAAAAAGCACATGACCACAAGTCCCCCCTGCTGCGAGCAACGTACGTATCTTTTTCTTCTCCACAAGCAACAAATCTAATGCTTTCAGGGAAACATTACCACGTAGGTTATCAAAGAATGATATCATGTGGTCCCCCATTTTCAAGGACCGGCTATCCTGAAAAGTGAGGTTTATTTGTATGCGTTGTGACTCTACAACTTTGTCAACAAGCCAGACAAGTCTATGGAGCGAGCTGTTTGGCCCCTTAAGGTATCTCTTAAACTTAGCATGTTGGCTTTCAACTCTGTTGGTTGTATGTTGACCAAAGTTAGGGCTTGTGTTAGTCCAGGCTGAAACAAACTTTTCTTTATAGGGTAGTAGCCAGACAGTATACAAATAGTCCAAAACTCTTGAAAAAAAAAACAGAATATAACGATTTGTAATGTTTGTATTGTAACACCCCGACCAAAGGCTGAAACAAAATTTTTCTGATAAATTAACTATTTTTAAATAATTAATTAAACAAATAAAACTATGTAATTATTGGATTAAATTGGTTAAAAATCGAATTTTGGGAAAAATATCAATTTTATATTTTCGAACATCATTCTGATGTTAAAATAATTATATAAAAATTTTCAGGTTTTATAAAATTAGTTTACTATTTTTATTGAATTTAATAAGATTAAAACTAACTTAATTCATAATAATTAGATAAAACCGGAAATAATTATAGTTTATATTTTTAGTAAATCAGGTTTGATGTATATGAGTTTATAAAAATGTTAGTTTTTATAAAAGTGATAAAAAAACGTAAAAATAAAATAAAAGGTGTGTGCCCGGTTGGATTTTAAGAAGTGTATAAAATAACTAATGTTAGGGTAACTATCAGCTCCTGTACAGGAGGATAAACTGGTAAAGAAGGGGTGCTTTTACATGAGTGGTCCGGGTTCGATCCTTGCTAAGGGGCGGGTTATACAAGAAACCCCCCTTTTTTGTTATTCTAATTAACGTAGTTAACTAAGTTAACTTTTTTTTAAAGTATAAAACAACTAATGTTAGGGTATCTATCAGCTCCTGTACAGGAGGATAAACTGGTAAAGAAGGGGTGCTTTTACACGAGTGGTCCGGGTTCGATCCTTGCTAAGGGGCGGGTTATACAAGAAACCCCCTTTTTTGTTATTCTAATTAACGTAGTTAACTAAGTTAACTTTTTTTTAAAGTATAAAACAACTAATGTTAGGATATCTATCAGCTCCTGTACAGGAGGATAAACTGGTAAAGAAGGGGTGCTTTTACACGAGTGGTCCGGGTTCGATCCTTGCTAAGGGGCGGGTTATACAAGAAACCCCCCTTTTTTGTTATTCTAATTAACATAGTTAACTAAGTTAATTTTTTTTAAAGGATTTCTTATTCAACATTTAACTTGGTTAAGATTTTAGAGTTAAAATAAGTTTCAAACAAGGCTATTTCAACCCTTATACTTTAGATTTCAATAATTACATTTTATGCCCAATACTTTGTACTTTTAAATAATGTCAAAATAACCCCTAGACTATAACTTTCAATAAATGACAGTTTAGTCCCTGGACTTGCTTTTAACCATTTCTTAAGCAAGTTTCAAACAATGACAAACAAGTCCCTCAACTTATAGTTTCATAAAATGTCAAAATAGGCCTCTATAGTTTGTAATATAATACGTACCTGATCTATGGTCGTCAGTCAGTCGCGTAAATAGCCGCTCAAAGTTATAATTGTATAGCGTCTCAGTGGGAGAATTACACAATTGAGACCAAGAAAGCTTGAATATTTTCCATTCTTCAGCCGTTGCAAATTTTGTCTTGGTGTGTTTTAGAATATTTTGTGAGATGTGCCACCTACATAGCATTCATCAAAGCTTTATCGCAATCTGTTACTATCACGCGCGGTTCCATACCCTCTTCCAACAATCCTTTGAGCTTCTGTAGGACCCACAAGAAGTTATCCTGTTTTTCTTTAGAGATAAAAGCATGAGCGACACAAAACGACTTGTGTGTCGATGTCACACCCACAATTTGAACAAACGGAAGTCTATACTCGTTCGTTTTGTAAGTGGTATCAATCATCAACACATGTGGGAAAGCACGCCACATATCGTATGAGTATTGATGAACAAAAAAACCTCCTCGACCGCATTTGTTTCGGGATTCACCCGGGTGTGGTAAACATACCTTCCTTCATGCAACATTTGCTCCAATATCTGCATTGGAGTTCGATCACCGTACATTTTGACTTTAATCTTTTTTATCACGTTTTGTATGTCTCGTAGAATGCACACGCTCTATGGGTTTTGTTTTCTTATGGTTAAATGTATGTTCGTAGGCTCCATGTTTTGAATATAAAGTCTCTCTACCAATGATTCTTCGTCTGGGGTCAACCTTCTTGCAAACGCGTGACCCTCGAGAAATACCACAGGCTCATGGTTATGATCCTTTTGCTTCACTACTAAGCTCCAATTGCCACTACTTGCGTCTAGTTTCCCTATCATTTTAAAAGGACACCCAATCTTCTTGCTACCAGAACGCCGAACTGTTGCTTTACTTTTGCATGTGCCTCCACGGTCGCATTGCAACCATATCTTCACTGTCCTTGCTGACGAATCTTCACCTTTTGTTACCGTTCGTTGGGTCACAATGACGTAACCTTTCGCAATTTCTGTTTTGTAAGCCCAATTCTTTAACTCGTGAAGTGTCGCAAATACCTGAAACAACGGTAATTTAAAACTATGTTTAAAACTATATTTGTTTAACATCTAATAAACCTTATACATAACGAATAACACGTAAACAAAATCAACTTTGTCTAAATTCTAATAGGCACCCTTCTAATAAACCTATACATAACGAATAACACGTATTGTCTAAAATTTAATAAACATTATACATAACGAATAACACGTAAGTGACGGTTATGTTATACCTTTCCTTGTTTTTTCGGGTCATTAGCACCATAGTCACCGCCACCACCATCGTCCCCGCCACCACCATCGTCCCCGCCACCACCATCGTCCCAGCCACCACCATCGTCCCAGCCACCACCATCTTCCTCGTCTTGATCACTTTCCTCGAAGTGTGTAACACCTTTCTCGATTTCGTTCTCGTCTTCCTCGAAGTCAAAAGCACCTTCCTCGGACTTTTTCTTGCGTTGTTTTTCCTGATGGGAATGATAAGTCCCGTATGCGTGTTTTTCCTGTTGCGGATAGCTTTGAGCCACGTAAGATGGTCCCGCCTCCTCTACGACCTGAAACAACTTAATGGTTATACTAAAATAACCAAAACGACAATATGAATTTTTTACCTGGTTCAAATCAGGCATCACGAACCGCACACTCCCTTCCTGATGCGAATGGTAAGTTCCGGCGTGTTGTGGATAGCTTTGAGCCACGTAAGATGGTCCCGCCTCCTCTACGACCTGAAACAACTTAATGGTTAGACTTTAATAACCATAACGCCAATATGAATTTTTTACCTGGTTCAAATCAGGCATCACGGGCCGCACACTCCCTTCATCACAACGACGCACGGAAACCACCTCCTCCTCACCTCGATCAACGCCGGGTAACCAAACGCTTTCGGAGACGTATGACTCATTCGAAATTTCACCAAAAAAATATCCAAAGTCCCAATTTGACATCGTGATTCGAATCTAATTTAACCAGACCGTTTATTTGAAAATTTTTATCATTTTCATCACTTTTTTGGGATTTTTGAACATTTGTATAGGGCCATGAGCGTATCACCTTTTTTGGGATTTTTGAACTTGGGGTAAAGGGAAAAAATTCGAAACAATACACAGCGTATAGGGCCATGAGCGCGTATAGGCGGATCACCTTTTCAGCCTTTTCAGTCTGAACTCCGCTGTCTTGTCAGCAATATACCTTAAATTCAGATATTATAGTACCAATGAGCAGTGTATAAAGCAATGAGAGGCGTATAGGGTTTAATACTCCAACTACCACCTTTCTAATACACCGCTCATAGGGCAATGAGGGTCGTATAACTTTACTTTTTCTGACATAATTAATGCACTCAACCTCTATACAACCCTCATTGCCTTATACGGGGCTGCTGGGGGGGTCTCATTACTTTTGGGGGATGTACCAATACCCTCACCTTATTCTAAACAAAAGGGTAACAAAACGAAACCGAAACTCCTCACGGTTGGAGAGTTATGCCCTTTTGAAGTTGGGCTTCTTTCCTGCTCATTTCCATTCTTCTATTGCTCCATGAAAGAGTTTTACTGTCTACTGGATCTTTTCCTTATCAAAATGGCAAATAATGGGTGGAACGAGTTGAAAATCGTCATATTGTTTATGTTTACACAGTCACATACAGCCTACTAAAACCCATTATTCAAAGAATTAGATTACAAACTAATAAGATATATATATATTTTTTTTGTAACCAACTAAACGTAATTAACACCAATTCGTATCGCAGCTTAACGGTTTGTGATCTGTCTATTTTACTAACGCCGAATGATATTGTGACTTCAGAACATTTGGTTACACTCATTGCTGTTGTTCCCAAGTATTCCCAGAAGGATTGGTTGTCATGTTAGGAGACATTGACAACTTATGTGGTGAGATCATCTTATTATGATTATAAAATTCAATACTGCCTACTAGTTTAGTTATTCATTTGGTACAATGTTTCTTTTATCTTTAATATATATCCTTTTTGCAAGTTGTACCTTTAAAACGTCCCTAGATCCTCCAAGAATCTACATGAGGACAATGAATATGCTCTCTATACTGTAAGCTTATTTAATCGCGACACTGATAAGAGTGTGCCTATTGGCACACTAAAGTGCCTATTGGCACACCAAACCCTAGCAAAATTAGGGTTTATCTACGCTGCGTATTGGTCAATACGCAACGTATAGGGTTACCCTTATACGCTGCGTATTGACCAATACGGAGCGTAGATAAACCCTAGATCTCAGTGCCTGATTACCAATCATTGCACAGAAAACAATGTTCACATACGCTGCGTATTGATCAATACGCAGCATATATAAAACTGATGCATATTTGGGATCATTTTGGTAGGTTTGAAGTCTCAATTTTTTGCCAGGTTTATGTACGCTACGTATTGAGCAATACGTAGCGTATAACTAGGGACCATTTTTGTAAATTTATGAAACTTCAGGGACCATATTTGTCAGTTTTTGAAAACTTAGGGACCTTTTTGTAACTTTTCGAAAAACCAGGGACCATTTGTGTAAATTTACGAAATCTCAGGGACCATTTTTGTAAATATATCAAAAAAGGGGAAAAAGGGGGTCTTCATTTAAGAACCGGCCCTTGCAAGACTCGAACTCTTGACCTCTCGTTTAGAACCGCAACGCCTTAACCAGTTTATCCTCTGTCCAGAGCTGTTAGAATATGAAACTTAATTTTTATATGTGGTAGCTATCCTATACGCTGCGTAGTGATCTATACGCAGCGTATATGAACACTTATATACGCTGCGCATAGGTCAATACGCAGCGTATATAACCTTCTGAATTTTAATTGCACACAGAACCTGTTAAATAACCTGTTGTATTCCAGAACCTGTTAAATAACCTGACATATTCCAGAACCATATCGATACAACAAAACATGTTATATAACCTGCCATAATTTTATATGTACACCACAATATAAAAGTTTGTGCATACATAACAAAATGATATATACAAGAGTTTGATATATACAATAAAAGTTTGTGAATACATAACAAAATGATAAAATACTACTACTGCTGCTGCTGCTCCTGCTGCTGCTCCTGCTGCTGATGCTGCTGCTGATGCTGATCCCATTCCGCATCCGTAATGAAGGGTAGTGGAGGTAACCCGTCATGCTGTCGCTGCTGCTGCAGCGCCGCAGCCACCCACTCCAACAGATAATTGTTTCTTTCAGATAACCGAAGCTGCCGCTGATATGATGG
The DNA here is from genome assembly GCA_030545235.1 of Helianthus tuberosus. NCBI lineage: Eukaryota > Viridiplantae > Streptophyta > Magnoliopsida > Asterales > Asteraceae > Helianthus > Helianthus tuberosus. The sequence goes on from CM060443.1 coordinate 4,050,385, forward strand.
GTCAGCACCGGGCCAAACATGGCGTGGGAACTGAGGCGCCCCTGGTGGTCCACGCGGCGGTGGTGGCTGCGGAATGACGACGGCCGGCTCATACGGCTCCGGCGGCTCCGGATCGTTCGGGGGATAATACGGAGGGAACTCCGCCGGCAGTTGTTGAAGCTGATATTGCGTGCCGTCCTTGTTCTTAAACCGCTTCCCGTCTGGGAAGTCTTTGGTAACGTGCATTCCGGATATAACATTCTTCCCCATCCGCTTCGGCTGTGCCGGCGGACCTACATTGTCGCGGTCAGTCTCCGGATGATAGCCCAACGAAAGGGCTATCCTAGTCACGTAGGCTCCGCCAAATAACAATCTGCGCTCCTGTCGATGATGCGCGGAGGCGAAGTATTGCGCCAACCCGTGGGCGAGAGCGCACGGCCTCTTGTATAAGAGGCAATATAAGAAAAATAAATCGCCACTGGTGCACCACTCCCGGCTTTTGTTTCGAGCAGTGATCGAAGTGGAAATCATTTTGTGTAAATACCTGCACAAAAGGAAACCAGTCAGTAAATAATAATCAGACGACATCGACTAAGATCGTCGTTAAATAATATTTTTTTATTATTTAGTCGACGTCGTCCGTAAGGCGCGTACGGGCCTAACGAGCGTCGAAACTAAGTCCGTCGTTAAAATATATATTTTTTTTATTGTTTAGTCGAAGTCGAACCGTAAGGCGCGTAGGTCCCTAACGAGCGTCGAAACGGAGATCGTCGTTAAAGTATAAAACTTCGATCTTAGTTTCGACGCTCGTTGGGGACCTACGCGCCTTACGGTTCGACTTCGACTAAACAATAAAAAAAATATATATTTTAACGACGGACTTAGTTTCGACGCTCGTTAGGCCCGTACGCGTACGCGCCTTACGGACGACGTCGACTAAATAATAAAAAAATATTATTTAGTCGACGTCGTCCGTAAGGCGCGTACGGGCCTAACGAGCGTCGAGGCCCGTACGCGCCTTACGGACGACGTCGACTAAATAATAAAAAAATATTATTTAGTCGACGTCGTCCGTAAGGCGCGTACGGGCCTAACGAGCGTCGAAACTAAGTCCGTCGTTAAAATATATATTTTTTTTATTGTTTAGTCGAAATCGAACCGTAAGGCGCGTAGGTCTCTAACGAGCGTCGAAACGGAGATCGTCGTTAAAGTATAAAACTTCGATCTTAGTTTCGACGCTCGTTAGGGACCCACGCGCCTTACGGTTCGACTTCGACTAAACAATAAAAAAAATATATATTTTAACGACGGACTTAGTTTCGACGCTCGTTAGGCCCGTACGCGTACGCGCCTTACGGACGACGTCGACTAAATAATAAAAAAATATTATTTAGTCGACGTCGTCCGTAAGGCGCGTACGGGCCTAACGAGCGTCGAGGCCCGTACGCGCCTTACGGACGACGTCGACTAAATAATAAAAAAATATTATTTAGTCGACGTCGTCCGTAAGGCGCGTACGCGCCTTTCGATGCTCATTTTACTGTTTTGCCCTTGTGTTGAGGCAATACGAAGCCAAAAACAGGGGCTTTTTTGTCCTTTGTACTACATACGTTGCGTAGGGATCCCTACGCGGCGTATAAATAATACAAAAATATGAATAAATTATAAAAATTGAAAATGATACAAACTTTATAAATTAAAAAAATTCTACAATTATAAATGTCATTTGGTAATGATGCAAACTTTATAAATTAAAAAAATTCTACAATTTACAAAAATACAAGTTTCCGGTTAATCTTCGATTTCATTTATACTCGGTTCTCTGTCTTTGTCTGCGTTAGGATTGATTAACTTGTAGTAGTGCTGTAACCGCGGTCTATACATTTCTTCCCACCGTTCCGCAGCTATTGATCGATGTGTCGACCACAACGGGTTCACTAAAGGCATGGGGTAGTCTCCTTCCAACTTAGCATGTATGAAGTGTCCCCCGTCAACATGTACGAGCGTTATCGCTTGAGGTCGTGGATCTAGTGGGGCATCCCTTAATGGGAAGATGGTAGTGCTCCATTCGATGCTTAGCAGGTGGACGACAATATTATACCTTTGCGCTACGAGAAGCCCTGCTTGGGGCATTTCCATCCAGTGACTTGGACCGCACGCTTTCAATGAATGCCATCCGATGCTCTTACGTATTCATTCAAAGTCTCCTTTGTTATATGTTTCGAATACATGCTTCCAACGCGCCTCGTTATGGCCAATTTCCAGTAGTAAATCTCTTCGAATATTGGGCCATGCGTGTTCCAGAAAACCTAATCCGACAGCCACAGACCTGTACCCACAATGACCGTCTGGGATCACATCTTGTATACGCGATATGTAAGAGTGAAACTCTGAGGGAATTTGATCCTTAAACCTCTCAATGCTTAACAAGTGCTCGTCCCCCTTCATTAATGGAAAACCGTTATCATCCCGCGTCTCCTTCTTTTTATAACTCGTTGAACTGTTTCGTTGCGTTTTAGGTTTTTCAGACTTTCTAACCGAACCAGTTCCACGAGAGCCCTCTGACGGTACGTATGAGCTGTGTCGGGGTAAATCGTACCTATGTTTGGGGGAAGCGGTATATACGTTGATGTCCTCGCCATAGGAGCTGTGTCTCGCAGCTTCGTCTAACCTCGCAGCTTCATCTAGCCATTCTTGTACTTTCTTTAATGTAGGCCGACCGCGAGTATTTTGCTGGACGATCGGTGGTTTCTTGGTTGACGATTTCGGGTTGAAGACCGCTTTTATCTTTGAAAGCAAACTCTTTTGCTGAACGGGGGACTGCGCCTCTAAATGTTGCCGCACATTATTTAGCTCTGCTACAACATCGACCTCCTCGTCTACCAGTTTACACGGGAGCAAGTCAAGCTTACGCCAGAATACATCTATGTCGTCGAGTTGTATAATACGCCCTGCACAGTTAAGTTAATACGGTGTGAGAAACAGCTAAATCGTACAAAATAACAAAAGGTTGGTAGTTTTAATATTTTTTACCTGTCTGTTTGTAGTTTTCCAGCCTACAAGCACACGGCAATCCATTGCTAAGCCACATATGGCAACCACATGATGCGTTAAGTTTCCGCAACACCTCCATCTTCCTCAGTAGCTCTTTTTCCAGCAAATCAAGTGCTTCATGGGAAACCTTTCCACGTAGGTTGTCCAACATTCGTTTTCTGTGGTGGTTCATCGTTTTTTCGATGCTCTCAGTGAAACTTTTTTGTATTTCATCGTACTGAGTTTCAACTATATCAATGACGCATCTTGCTATTCGCTCCAATGAACTCCCGCGCGTAATGTATCTTTTTAAATTTGCGTGCTGGCTCTCAACTCTGTTGGTGGTGCGCTGACCAAAGTTGCGACACTTATCGGTCCACGCATAAACGAACATTTCTTTATAGTCTTTGAGCCAGTTTTCGTAGAGGTAATCATAGACACCTGCAAAAATAAAATAATGAAATGTAAAAGCGTGTGTAAAATATAATAGATTGGGTGAGTCATTTGTTGAATGAACACTTACTTTCTCGGTTGGCAACCACGAGTCGGTTATACATTTTCTCCAAGTTGTACTTGTACATGGGCTCTGATGAAGATTCGCACAATCTATTCCAGTACGACATAAATTTCCCCCAATCTTCTTTATCGAACCCTTTTTTGCAATTTCTAGCTATATTTTGTTGGATGTGAAAGTGGCATAGAAGCCTGGTTGCGTTCGGGAATACTTTAGAACACGCTTTAATTAGGGCAAGCTCCCTATCCGTGACTATCACACGTGGCATCATACATTCATGCAATATTGACTTGATCCGCTCAAGCACCCACACGTAGTTACCCCTTCGTTCTTTACAAATAACGGCATGTGCTATACAAAAAGACTTCGCGGTCGACGTCATACCCACAACCTGGACAAATGGCATGTTGTAGAGGTTTGTTTTGTAGGTCGCGTCGATCAACATCACGTGCGGGAATGCACGCCACATAGTGATTGAATAAGGATGAACAAAGAAAATCTCTGTTACGACATCTGTTTTGGGTTCCTGTCGGGTGTCGTAAATGAATCGGTGGTCATGCAGCAGGCTTTCCAGTGCCTGAATAGGATTCTTTCCGTCCGCTATTGTCGCTCTAATTTTTTGTACCGCATTTTGCACGTCTTTCTGAACGTGCAGGCTGTCGGGGAACTGCTTTCTTAGGGTTTGAAATATGATACGTGGCTCCATGTTTTGAGCAGTTAGCTGCTCCACTAGCTTGTATTCGGCTTTAGTAAATCTACGCACAAAAGCGTGGCCCAACAGACTCGTCGTAGGTTCATGGTTATGGTTCGCACAGTCCACTTTTAACTCCCACGTGTCATTCGTCACGTCCCGGATGGCGAGTAATGAAAATGGGCAACCGATTTTTTTGCTACCAGCTTTCCTAACTGTTGCTATACTACGGTGCTCACCACTACGGTCGCACACAAGCCATACCATCCCAGTAGTACCGCCAATATTTTTTGATCGGCGGGTAACAATTACGTAACCACACTCCTTTCCCGTTTCTTGTACCCAATTCTTCAAATCAGTTAGAGACATGAAACGCTAAAAAAAAGTTACGTTAATAATAATAATAATAATAATAATAACAATAATAACAATAATAACAATAATAACAATAATAACAATAACAATAATAACAACAATAATAATAATAATAACAATAATAATAATAACAATAATAACAATAATAATAATAATAATGTGATACCTCCTTTATTTGAAACGGATTGCCCGGGGTAGATGGTTCATAAAGTGATGTATCGTATCCACTGTATCCACCTTCACCCACGTATCCACTGTAACCACCTTCACCCCCATATCTATCGTATCCACTGTGTCCACCTTCACCCACGTATCCACTGTAACCACCTTCACCCCCATATCCACTGTAACCACCATCACCCCCGTATCCACCTTCACCACCGTATCCACTGTAACTTCCGTATCCACCTTCATCCCCGTATACCCCGTAACCCGGATACGATTGCTGCATCGGGTAATATGGTTCATCAACAGGTGCATTCTCAGCACCGTATCCACTTTGTTGCACGTACGGAGATTCATACCCGTATCCGTAATCTGGATACACTTGATGCGCCGGGTAATTTGGTTCATCAACAGGTGGAGTGGGAGTCTTGTTCAAGTCTGGCAACTGTGTTTTTTGATCAACAGGGACTCCAGACACAACCTCCTCCTCCTCGTTGGCAGCATTTGCTCCCCATATGTCGTTAGAATAGCGATTACCGAAATAATTATCGTTCCAAAATGATGACATTTTAACAAGATTGAACAAAAAACAGAATAAATGATGTGTAAATTGGTTACTGAAGAAGAAGATGAAAAAGAAAGCAGTAGGCAGTGAATTCGAATTGTGAACAGATGGATAAATAGACTTTCATGTGACAGTTCAATAGGCAGCGTATTGCCCTCTACTCCCCGTATTACTTTATTCACGTGCCTGGACAACATCGTATCGATGTCAAATCAGTCTTACACATACGCTGCGTATTGACCACTACGCAGCGTATAGGGTTACATCTATACGATGCGTATTGATCACTACGGACCCTATGTCAGACTGATTTGACCATGGTACTAGGTTTGACTGTCTGGTTGTGTACCTACCATTAACATACGCTGCGTATTGGTCAATACGCAGCGTATAGCCTAACTAGTGTATATAAGTAATTAAGTTTCATATTCTAACAGCTCTGGACAGAGGATAAACTGGTTAAGGCGTTGCGGTTCTAAACGAGAGGTCATGAGTTCGAGTCTTGCAAGGGCCGGTTCTTAAATGAAGACCCCCTTTTACCTCTTTTTTGATATTTTTACAAAAATGGTCCCTGAGATTTCGTAAATTTATACAAATGGTCCCTGGTTTTTCGAAAATTTACAAAAAGGTCCCTAAAGTTTCGAAAACTGACAAATATGGTCCCTGAAGTTTCATAAATTTACAAAAATGGTCCCTGTTTATAAGCTACGTATTGCTCAATACGCAGCATATATAAACCTGGAAAAAAAATTACACTTCAAACCTACCTAAATGACCCCAAATTTGCATCAGTTTTATATACGCTGCGTATTGACCAATACGCAGCGTATAGAAACTTTGTTTTCTGTGCAATGATTGGTAATCAGGCACTGAGATCTATGGTCTATATACGCTGCGTATTGACCAATACGCATCGTATAGGGTTAACCATAATACGCTGCGTATTGACCAATACGCAGCGTATATAAACCCTAAGTGTGCAGATAGGCAAAGCGAGTGTCTAGATAGTGAGGATTCCAAGTGAGTTTGTTAATATATTCATGCATACTTCTTGTAATATGACTATTGTACATAAAAACATCTAGTATTTTGTCAAGGTCGTTTATCTTTTTTCGATTTTTCTAATTCTGATTGTTATTCAGATTCGCGATTTTGAATATAACTCGGAAACTCAAGAGAGTCGGAAACAGGAGCTTTAAAAACTGATGCAAGACCAGGAATCCCTGAAAAGTTCTCTTTTGCAATGGTGTTATACCAGTTATGGAGAGGGTTTTTTTGATCTCTCTTAATTTATCTTTTGAATTTGTTATGCTTAGTTTAAGAAGTGAATTTGTTATGTTTAAACCGTTTTTACAAATATATCAGATTAAGAATCCCTGAAAGCTCAAGAACTAATCCAACATATAGGTAGAACATGCAAATTCTAAATGGTTTCAGATAATTAATATGATACTTGAAAAACTCATTGAGGTGTATAGTGATTAGTCCTGGTTCTATCTTTTTTTAATATTCTGCATATATTTGGATTGTTACAATTCCTTGTTGTAAACTTGTAATCTTTAAGCTTGTGCAAGCAAGCAACTGAGCCTCATTAGCAAGAGTGACATAGTACATTTCCTGTAACAATGTTTAATTATTATTATTATTGTTGTTGTTATTCAAATGTAGCATAATTTTCAAAGATAAATTTGGTCTAAACATTCAGTGATCCAACTGTACTCAACAATGTAACAAACGATGCTAATCTGCATGGTATCAACAAGAAGAAGTGTCAGAATCTGTATGACTGAAACTAGGACATATGCATTATGCTTACTTATAGCATGGAGAACTTGTCCCTAGTTATGCATGTTAATAACCTTTTTCTTTTCTTAAATGACAAATAGGACACCCACTGCAAACGAACCAAACGTTTAGCGAACACTTCGTGAACCGTTCGGTGGGAAGTCCGTTTGTGTTCGTTCGTTTAATAAAATGAACGAACACCAATAAGAAATTTTGTTCGTTTAGTTAAACGAACGAACATGAATAGGGGCCATGTTCATTCATTTATCTTCATGAACGTTCAGTAACATGTTCGTTTATGTTCGATAGTTTATTAGGGTTTTGAACTTTTATTTTTATTAAGTACTTCAAAATTCCGTTCGTTACTCCTTATTGGCTAGAAACCCTAGTTAAAACTGTCGTTCCCGCTCTCATTTTAAGCATACGCGACGAGACTACGCCCCCGCTCTCATTCCAGTCTTCGATATAGGGTTTTGCGCTCGTATTTTTCGTCATTCTCAGTACAAGATAGGGATGTTTTGTGTTCGTTTATGTTCATGTACGCTTGTTTGTGTGTGTTTGCCTTCATTTGTGTTCGTCTGTGTTCATGCAGGTTCCTTCGTGTTCGTCTGTGTTCGCTTTTGTCCGATACCTATAATTAACGAACAAACACAAACGAACACGAACACGTTCATTTCCTTAATGAACGAACACGAACAAAAAATCTCGTTTGGTTAGTGTTTATGAACACTTCATGAACACATTAGTTACTTAACATAGTAACACGAGAAGGCTTTGTTTGTGTTCGTTCGATTCTTTTGCACCCGTATATCCATGTGTCCACTAACCCACTACCACCTCGAAGGCTTATGTGGCAGTATTCTAAGAGGTACTTTCTTATACATTTTCAAAGGTTAACGAAACTAGAAAAATGAGTGGTTAATAATTCACTAAAATTAAATCACTCTCGGATTTTGTTATCAAAGGTCTAAAGTACCATTTGTTACCAACAACATAGAACTACTATTTGGACCCAATTCACTACCATCAATGATAATGGGTAAACTGGACCTTTTACAAGTAAATTCTTTCAGAAAATGGTGTTGTAAAATTTAATTCTCCTAGTCTAGTACATCATCAATCCATAGACTAAGAAGGAACAAATACTAGATTCTGGAGGGTGGTACGTACTCCATATATTAAAATGGTCCAAAAATCATAACAAGCGGTTTATAGGTTAAGGGTACGGGCCGTATCTGACCATTTTCCATTAAAATGGTCCAAAAATCATAACAAGAGGTTAATGGGTTAAGGGTACGGGCTGTATCTGACCATTTAAGGGCCTCTGAAAAATTGCGATGATGAGGTTCTTCAGTGGTCTCATGTCTTGGACCACATGATCATTTTGTTATAGTAATGTTGAAAGGTGATAACTAATCTTACGGTTCGGTCTAGGACCACAGGGTCAGAATGTTACAAGTTGTGTTAAGTGTGAGAATTAATGGCTTTTTGGTTGCTATTAATGCAACACGTTTTGCAAAACCGACGACAAAGGAAGGCATGGGTTGCTTGGCCCCGGTGCAGCTGATTCTCACCCATACGTCTTGAACACTAATTTAAAACATGGTTATTTGTTTATTATTCATTTGAAAAAACTGTTGCTTTTAAAATGCTGGAAACGATGTCTTGTACAATTTGAACCAATCTAACTGCACAAACTGAAACAAGTGGTCTGGTTTGAGATCCAAACGGTTTGCTAATTTATCTGGTTTGGAACCAGATATGTAAACCAAACATGTTGTAGAAAACTTTTCTATTTCTTTATTCGTTCATTCTTGGAATATGTAGTCATGTATATATATCATAAACATGAACGATATTTTGTTAACATAAAATTTTGAGTTAATTATACAGTTAGTTCCTGTGGTTTAATGAAAGTAACAAGGTTAGGTACTAATAATTTAAAATCACATTATGAGGTTTTAAATTTTAATTTTGTAACAACGTGAGGTATTAACACTAACTTTTGTTAACTTTTTTTGTTAAGTTAAAGTGTAATTACTAAAATACCCTTTTGTAACTACAAGTACCATTTATGTAATTAACCTTATTTTAAAAGGGTATTGTAGTAATTAAATTGTGGATTTAAAATAAAGTTAATTGTAGTTACAAAAGGGTATTTTTGTAATTACACTATAACTTAACAAAAGTTAGTGTTAATACCCAAAGTTGTTACAAAATAAAAAGTTAGAACCTCATATTGCGATTTTAAACTATTAGTATCTGACCTTGTTACTTTCAATAAACCACAGGGAACAATAGTGTAATCAACTCTAAAATTTTTAATAGGACTTCTAATTTTGAAAAGGAAACTAAAAAAATCATTCATGAAAGCATCAAACCAAACCGTTATATCTGATAAACCGACTGGAACTTGCTGACCTACCAAATCCAAACGGTTTGGTTTCCTATTCCTTGAAATCATAGTTAACGGTTTAACCTAGAATTTTTATCAAAACATACTTACCAACCGTGTACATCCCAGTAATATAATTTTTACATAGTTTGACGTCTACCAGCATTAAATATACAAGTTTAAAAATGATACAAAACTGACCATACAAAATCAACCTCAAATTCTTTATACATAAAAAGGCATACACACACTTAACTTTTTAGACCACAACTTATGTCCCCCCAATGTTGCATTTCATTTTTAAAATCCCATGGCGTGTTCTCAAAAACTTGCCCATCCCTTGCACTTGTGCTTTAATCCGTTTGCACCTTGTGCATTAACACAAGTACATAATACTAATATCGACATATACCACATATTGGTCTATATGATCTTAGTCGGCCCCAACCCACCTCGCAACTAGCCACTTTTGAGCACCATTAGCGAGTGGTCATATTCGATCATAATGCTACTTTTGGATTTTGACTGCTCGTTATGTAACACCGTTAAGCAAAGCCATATAGTCAAGAGTTGCGAATTTGCGATATGACGATGAACATCAATAAACAAAATCCAAAGAGAAGACAAGCAGATCAAGTGATGGCCCCATAAATGTCGTTTGATGGCTCTACAACTTGATTCAATATAATGAAATAATCGTTGTTGCGTATTATAACAGACCTAAATTATTGCCTTGTTCTTTTTCAATTTTGTATAAATATCTATAGCTTTTGCATAAAAAGTTAAGTTAGAATTGTATGTGTTTATTTGATAGTAACAAGATCGGGTTATCAGTTATTTAATTGTTGGTGTGTGATTTGTTGTCTGTCGATTTGTATGTAAAATGTGGTGGGGGTCTTGGTCCCTTGGACCTTCACCAGTCATATCTAGGACAAGAAGTCACCATTAATGCAAGTTCAAACAACTTTTCAAGTGTCCACATTATGCTTTATTTTATTTTTTATTTTTTTTCTTTTTGTTTTTAATGTTATATATTGGAGAAAGATGCTTTAGTTTATGTGTTTATAAAAAGGTAAAATATTTATCAAACTGTGATTTTTCACAAGAATTTTGAGCTGAACAACTAACTACGGTTTTGTTTTGGTGATTACAAACCACATGGGCTGGGTTCAGGGACGGTTTGAACCAGATTTTTTTCTTTCTTTCAAAACATGGTTTTGGTGAGTACAAACCGCATTGGCCAGGTTTGGGGACCGACCGGTTTGAACCAATATTTTTTTGTTTTTTTTTTTTTTCAAAAACATTAGTTTGTATTAAAAGTTTTGGAATGATAAACCATATGGAAATACCATATCGATAACTAAACAAATCAATATCACTTGTGAAAATATTCAAACTTTTAGGCCACCTAAATGAGGTTACAAAAAACCTATTTTTCTTTGCATTTTTTCTAATTAAGTAGTTATTTTCCACCCGCGCGTTGCGGCGGGGACCCAATGACTGCAAAACGCGTGTCAGCAACAACAAGCAGATACCGAATATCATAACATAAATAAAATGACGTGGTAAGTATAGGACCCACACGTCCTACACGTTGGAAATTCAATTGTTTTCAATTCAGTTATTACGGTGCTATCACGTTAAAATATGGATGAGCTCAGTTATTACGGTGCTATCACGTTAAAATATGGATGAGCTCGGTACCGGTAACGGCACCGAAAGTACCGATCCGGAAAATCATCGAAATTAGGTACCGGCACCGAAAATGCTCGGTACAATACGGTATGGTATTTGAAGGTAAAAATCAATAAATACAGGTATGGTGCTAGACCGGTGTCGAACCGAAAGTAACGATTATGAAAACGCCAAAAGGTGGGTACCAAATTGGTATCGAGAATGATTTGATATAGTAAATTTGGTACCGATACGATACCAGTTTGATTATAGGATTTGATACGATTTGCTCATCAATAATCTAAGTATCCAAGTTAATTTTGCATGCTACAATTCATTCATTACAGAAAAAGACAAAAAAGAAACAAAATAAGTTGTTGTGTATATAAAACCTCATTCAAACAAAATACAGTTTACTTACTGTGTGTATGAAAAGTAATCTAACGGTGCAATTACTTGCATTGCTACGTTGCTACAGGATTTGATGAGCTCGGTACCAACCGTACCGAAAATATCGTTACCGAAATCCCCAAAAGTGGATACCGGTACCGAATATACCTAGTATGGTACGGTTCGGTACCGGTCGGTACTGGTACGGCACCGGTATTTGAAGGTAAAAACCGGTGAATACCTGTGTTGAACCGGTATCGAAAATACACCGGTTTGGTAAATTTGAGACCGGTACCTACCCGATACCATTTGCTCATCTATTAATGATGTTATCATTCTAATTTTAAATAATTCTAATTCTAATATAATTTAAAATTCTAATTTTACTGTTTATTCAGTTTTCATTTTATTATATATAGATTTAAAACAATAAATATTTAAGAGTTGTACTACATTGAATAATTTTGTTGGAATGAAAGGTCCTTGTCAACTGTTGGCACTTACTAACTCTCGTTATCAATCCATATGAATATGATCATCACAGTAAATTTTCACAAACTTTAGATGTTTTCCATCAACCAAACATGTTGTTTAGTTAAGTTTTAATCTATAACTAATACGTTTTTACACATTTTTATAGACCGTAAAGAAAAAAGAGTACATTTTCACTTGCGAGCGTTCATGTGAATTAGTTGTGTTCTACATACCGAATAACTATGCTTTTAATCATTAATTAGATGTTAATCATCAGAAAAGAGGGATGCTAAAAGTATCACATGATTACAATTTCATGTAATTGTTTCATATAATATGTTACAACAAATCTGTTCATAATGATAATCGCTTAAGAGTGTTTCTCTTGCTTTATGTTTTTTTTTTTTTTGAAAGATAACTTTTATTAGAAAACAACCGCCGACCCAAGCCGGGCCGACAAAACATAAACCACAACTAAATTACATATTTACAAAAGAAAGCCACTCTCCCCATCCTATATCTTTGTACTTAGACCGACTCGAGAACCACAAGAAATCCAACGCCTTAACTTCACATTGTAATGTGTAGTTTATATATTGCATGTCAGACAAATAAAACACTGAATACAAGAGATGAGATCTCCACTTAGTGATTAAAAAAGCTTCAATTTTAACAGAGTAAACTCCCATTTTAGTCCCTGTGGTTTGGACACTTTTATCATTTTAGTCCAAATCTCAAACTTTTTAAATCTGGATCCCTGTGGTTTCACTTTTATTGTCATTTTAGTCCAAAATTCAAAAACCCCATTTTTTGACTGTTGCAACCTGCCTATTTTGTCTTTTTTGTTCAGGGGCAATTTTGTCTATCTGATTTTAATATAACATATTAATAATTAAAAAACTAAATTAAATATATATAATTCCTTTATACCCTTATATAACCATCATCTTCCCCCATTTAACCATCATCTTCCCAAAAAAAAACCCTAACCCACAAAATCGAAGCAGATCTGTGCTTCCAGATCTACAGATCTAGTTTATTAATCATTGCCAAACCTTGAATCCTTCCCTTTTCAACCTCTCTAAAATATCAAAATTTTGGTTTCACATCATTGATTGATTCTAAACATTCACTCCTTATGTCGAAGAATTCAACTGCTGGTTACAGCACAATCCCCCACCACCACCACCACCACCACATACCTGCCCTCCCAGTCGTCATCTAAGACAGTGATCGCTCGGGCTAGGTACCACACAGAGAAATTCATCGCCAGGTGTCGTCCATGGCGTGAGTTTTTTTTATTATACAGCCATTACTCGGCAACTAAGCTACGAAGACATTAATCGTCGAATCAAACAGAATCTTAGCTACTTTCAAGTGAATTACGCTATGGGGATTCTTCTCATACTCTTCCTCAGTCTGATTTACAAACCTATATCTATGATCATGTTTCTGATCTGTGGGTGCTTCCAGATCTGTGGGTTAGGTTTTTTTTTAGGGAAGATGATGGTTAAATGGGGGAAGATGATGGTTAAATAAGGGTATAAAAGAATTATATATATTTAATTTAGTTTAATAATTATTAATATGTTATATTAAAATCAGATGGACAAAATTGTCCCTGAATAAAAAGACAAAATAGGCAGGTTGCAACAATAAAAAAGAGGGGTTTTTGGATTTTGGACTAAAATGGCAATAAAAGTGAAACCACAGGGACCCAGATTTAAAAAGTTTGAAATTTGGACTAAAATGACAAAAGTGTCCAAACCACAGGGACCAAAATGGCAGTTTACTCTTAACTATAATATTATAATGTTATGTTTATCAAAGTCGAATATGTTAAGCTGTACTATTTGAACGTGTATGGGCGTGTCAATACCAACTTAGTCGACAAGGACGGCAGAACTGGCTTTTTACGGCCACATGTTTCATCTTTATGTTGTATTCTTATTGGTATACTAGTTTTTTTAGGTCGCACGTTGCGTCGAAACCGACCAAATAAAAATGTAAAACAAACGTGATTTGAAAAATAAAACATATTGTTTAGAAAGCCAAACCATTCGAACGGTTTAGTTTATCATCGTATCGTTTTACCAAATAAACACTTTATTTAGAGTACAACTTCGTTTTTAACAAAACTTATAACAGAATGTCGGGGAAAAAATCAAACACAACTACGTACTTAAGTATCTAGAAAAAACTTATAAACATAAATTATTAAAGAAGTATCAAATTTATCGATAAATTAATATATGTTCTAAAAAAAGAAAAAAGAATTATTAAAAAATGGTATAGGAAATATATGGTTCTAAAAAATGAGAAAAAAATTTAAAATATGTTATTAAAAGTAAATATAATAATAAACTATTATAATATATTAAATAAAATCAAAACAAAAAACTATATATTATTGTTATAAAAATAAAGTTACTATTCATTATCTTTCGTCAACAGATACCAAATAAATACTTTATTTAGAGTGCAACTTTGTTTTTAACAAAACGTATAACAGAATATCGGGGAAGAATCAAGCACAACTACGTATTTAAGTTTTTAGAAAAAAAGTTATAAACGTAAACTATTAAATAAGTATCAAATTAATCGATAAATTAATATATGTTCTAAAAAAGAATTAATAAAAAATGGTATAAATATATGGTTTTAAAAAATGGGAAAAAATAAGGAATATGTTATTAAAAGTAAGAGTAAATTGCAATTTTACCCCCTGTGGTTAGGGGGCATTGGCAGGTCTACCCCCCCTAAGGAAGTAATTGCAGTTTTACCCCCCACTGTTTGGGGTTATGTCGCATGTTTACCCCCTGACCATTTCAACGTTAGATGTTACCGTTAATTAGGTTGAAATGTCCAAACTACCCTTCATCTTCTCCATTAATAAGCCCTAATTGATCTTGTTCTACAATTGCTCTTCAATCGACCTCAAGCCCTCAATCCCTCAATTCTCTGCCCTCTAATCACTGCCTTGAAAATGCCTTCATCTTCGTCGTCTGTGCTTCGATTCAAGGGCAAGAGTCAACATTCAGACATCATATGTCCATGTGGTGCGAAAACAGTGGTGAAACAATCAGCATCAACAACTAATCCTGGTCGTTGGTATATTCGATGTGTAAGTTTCTTCTGTTTTATGCTTATTGAATCTTAACTTTGTTGGATAGTGTTGCTTATGATGTCCGATAATAGGTTGGAGGATGTGGATTCCTAAGATGGGCTGACAAAGGTGAAGAACAGGGATGTCCGGTTTGTGGAGAGGTAATGCCTGGTTTAATCATTGACTTGGCTAACTGCAAAGAACAGTTGGGTCGGTACAAGAATGGAGATGTGTTGAAACTGAAGATGTACTTTGAGATACTCAGACGTTACATGGAGCAAGAAACAGATTATGAAAAGTTATTCGGAGATCCGACAAAGGATTATGACCCTGAAGTGCTTGAACATGCATGGGATTACACATATTGGGATGAAGATGATGATTCGTACTTTGACCCATATGAAGGGGAGCATGGTTCTGATTCGGATTGGTCTTGTTTGGATGATTGTCACTGGAAATAGGCTAGATTTTGTTTGGTTTTAAGTTTGTATGTTGGACATCTTATTTGTACTAAATGTTGCAATGTAATGTAATCGAATCACTTTCCGCCTCTTAATTGTACCAAAATGGGGCACATGGTACTTGTACCAATTATCCAAACATGTTGCAAACCAATTATCCAAAACTGCTGCAAATTGATATAGGCTGCAAATGGATCATATGGTCAAAAGCTGCTGCAAATGTACCATGCCAGTTATAATGAACTCAAAACATGCTGCAATGGATCATATGGTCATTTTGACCATATAAACTAGTCAAACCTGCTGCAAATGGATCATTTGGTCATTTTGACCTTATAAACAAGTCAAACCTGCTGCTAATGTATAATATGGTTATTTTGACCTTATAAACAAGTCAAACCTGCTGCTAATGTATAATATGGTTATTTTGACCTTATAAACAAGTCAAACCTGCTGCAATTGACCAAAATGGTCATTTTAATATAAACATAACATTGTATTGACCAAACCAAACATAAAGGTACAAACCAAACCAAACATTGTCTTGAACATAGTTGACAAACCTAGCATTGTCTTGACCAAACCAAACATAAAGTTACACACCAACCAAACATTGTCTTGAACAAAGTTGACAAACCTAACAAACATTGTCTAAACTTACAAACCATCCATCACTCATCAAGATTGTAAACTGGTGCACCTTGAGTGGCAGTGTGTGATTCCTGTGAAGCAATGGATTGTTCAACCCCTTGTCCTTTGCAGCTCCTGACATTGTGACCCATATTCCCACATTTACCACACCTGATGCTACTACCTTTCTGGTCATTTTACCTCCTTTGTCGAACTCTTTCTCAAGTTCTTTTTCACCATATGCCTTCTTTCTTTTCTTCTTTGGCCTTCCAACTTGTGTATGATGCTTAGGTGGGATGAGTGTTGTTGGACACCCTGAAGGAGTCCACATCTCCGGCCCGTTGATTGGCTCTATGACATTGCAATAAACTTTCTTCCATGTTGACAGCCAATACACTTCATCCACCCACTCTTCTGGTATGCCAGCATCAATGCTATTCCTTGACATATCCCATATGGCTGCAACTGCATGTTTGCAAGGCATCCCGGTCAAATCGCACTTTCTGCATGCACATGTTTTATGTTTAACATTCACAACACACTGTGATCTCGGACCTGTGACTTGATACTTGTCCGAATCAACCATTAAAACAGACATTTCAGCAGCCTGTTTCTTGATCTGATCGAAGACCTCAGTGGCATGAGGAGTCAGTGGCCCCATACACTTTGCTTGTAATTTCTTGACATTCACTATCCTCTTGGTCATGTACTCCCGAATGAATTCTAGGCATGTGATAATCGGCTTGTCCCTTGCTCCTACGATTTGTCTGTTAAAAACCTCACATATGTTGTTCAGCAACATATCTCATTTAGCTCTTCCAGAAAAATATGCTCTTGACCAAGCGGTGAATGGGATCTCATTCAGCCAGTCATACATGGCTCGTTCGGTTGTCTTAATTTCTTCCATAGCTTGGTTAAAGTATGGAATAGATGTCTTCCTTCCGGCTGACCAAAGCAAATTCTTGTAAACATCTCCATGCCACTTGGATTTCATATTCTCATGAATGTGCCTCAAACAAAATCTGTGCTCAGCATTAGAGAAAACGGCTAGCATAGCAGGAATCAGACCCTGTGATACAAAATGAAATTAATGACACTATTTTGCAAGGTTTTAATTAACAATTAAGAACATATTACCTTTTGTCTGTCACTGATGAAGGTGAAACAAGAGTCTGCCGTACACTCTAGGTCATCTCTCAAGAGTTGCAAAAACCATTTCCAGGTTTGTGTTGTTTCTGCCTCAACAAGGGCATAACAAACTGGATATATGCTATTGTTCCCATCAATACCAACAGCACTCAAGATCTGTCCTGGAAATGGACCTTTCATGAAACAACCATCCACACCCAGCAATGGTCTCCCAATCATCTTAAATCCTCTCATCATAGAGGCAAAACCAAAATAAACCCTTCGAAACTGCCTTGTAGGAGTAGCTGGGTTCCCACATGGCTCCACATCAATTTTAATTGTACTACCTGGGTTGGCTTTTAGAAGTTCACCACAGTATGACCTTAGCAGACCATACTGTTCTTGGTAATCACCATAGATCTTTGTAGTTGCTATCCTCTTAGCTCTGAATACCTTATGTAGTGATACTTCAAGTTGATGCTTCCGAAGCAGTTGACTTTGGATTGCTTGAATTGGCATGTCTGGATTGCTTTCAATCATAGGTTGGATCTCTTTGGCAATCGAACTCATTGTGTACAAAGAAACGGCCCTTGTTTTCAAACAATTGTGTTGATTATGAATGGTCTTCACACACCACCGGTCCTTGTCTGTGTTCCTTGAGATGTGAACTGCCCAAGGACATGTGGGCTTGGTATGCCTTTTGAGGTGCTTATATTTTTGCCCTACTTTGGTGCATTTACTACTTTGCCCCTCTTCTCCTTTATTTTTTACATGACCAAGTAGTGGTGGATTGCTTCCAAAACATACTACCCTATACCTTAACAATTCATTTTTTTGAATAAAAACATCCCTCCTTGCCTTAAGAGCATAATCTTTCACCATCTGATTCATCTTTTTCTTGTCATCAATAAGCTGACCAATGTAGAATGGCAGATCATTTGGACCTTTTGAAGCACTCTTGTTTCTCCTCCTTATCTTCCTAGCAACCTTATCTCTAAGGGTTGAATTGTCATCCGATCCACTTTCAAAATCCTCCAAGTCAACAGGCTCATGACCTTCATCAGTTCTGTCATCATCATGATCCTCATCACCTGAACCATCCAACTCTTCCCTAGTAAAATCAACATTAGCCCTGAACCTCTGCATATCAACCTCTATTTCATAAACCAAATTATCTTCTTCAACATACTCATAATCAGGATCATAATCAGGATCACTACCTTTACTCTCTTCTTCATCACTTCCTTTACTCTCTTCTTCATCTTCATTCATACTATAATCCTGATTATTTATTGTAAATGATGCTGGAACAATTGCTTTACATGCCCCTACAGGACCTTCACTTGTATTTTCCAATATTGTTGACATCCGGTGTTCAACATACATGTCTATGGTGTGGACTCCTTGACGCACATGATCGAAGATAGGCTCTAAGTCAACATCACATTTTAATGTCCTAAGACCAAAATCCAACGAACAATACGGTTCCTTGTAATGAATGCAGAAAAACAAACCATCATTGTATCCTAATTTCTTAACAATCTCCTCTAAAACATCAGTATTCAACACTCTAAAATCTACATGATCAATGTAGCTCATCTTCCCACCAAAGTATTTCCTATTTGGGTTTTCTACAAAATTACCTCCATGGTGAAATTTAATGGTAAATTGAGATTGGGCTTCTCCTGTAAACACACATCAACAACAAATTAATACCGAAAAAAGTTAACATCTTACCAAATTCAGACCCTTTGAACTTGCATGTCACTTACGGTACATTTCACCCGGTTCGAAATACTAATCTTCAGCTCGTATCTTTCACATTCGAACATCCATGCTCGTAACAGACTTCAAATCTGCTGTATCTGTTGAAGAATGGCTGGTTTCGCCTGTGCGGAGGTCTTCAATTTCGACTTAGGTTAACTTCAGGGTTTCAATGTGGTGAATGGTTGATTAATTGAGGTTGCAGGTCAACAGGAAAGCCAAATTACCTAATTGCCCCTTGACCATTAACAGTTAACGGTAACATCTAACGTTGAAATGGTCAGGGGGGTAAACGTGCGACATAACCCCAAACAGTGGGGGGTAAAACTGCAATTACTTCCTTAGGGGGGTAGACCTGCCAATGCCCCCTAACCACAGGGGGTAAAATTGCAATTTACTCTAAAAGTAAATATTATAATAAACTATTATAATATATTAAATAAAAAACAAAAACTATATATTATTATATAAATAAATTTACTATTCATTGTTCTTCATCAATATTTATATAATTTATATAATAGTGTACTTCATTTCCTTAGTTATAAGTGTAATATTTTTTAACCGTTGTTATTTATGCTACTGAAACTTACTATGGTGTTGCGTGCATTGTCTTATTATGATATCGATCTCGTCATTTCATCATCATATCTCGTCACTTCAGTTATGATGAATCACATAATACAATGATTGAACTTTTTGACCAAAGAGTTGTAAATTTAGGGGTGCAAACGAGCCGAGCCCGGGCTCGACCAGGCTCGAGCTCGAGCTCGTTTAACATATGAAAACTCAAGCTCGAGCTCGGGTCGATTCGATCTTTATTTCTAAAGCTAGAGTTCGGCTCGAAGGTAATTTTTCAAGCTCGAGCTCGGCTCGGGCTCGACTCATTTAGTATTTATTAATTAATTTATATTAATTATAATTATTATTATATATATAATTAAGTTATTTTTTTATATTTATATAAATGGTAATTATTATTATATAAGTATATGTTTAATATATTAATAAAAAAATATATAAACAGAAAGCTCGTTTAGGCTCGCGAGCCGGCCCAAGCTCGATAAGCGAAGCTCGGGCTCGGGCTCGTTTACTAAACGAGCTTGTTTTTTAGGCTCGAGCTCGAGCTCGTTTAAGCTCGGCTCGTTCGAGCTTTTTTTCGAGTCGAGCTCGAGTAGCTCGCGAGTAGTTCAGCTCGTTTGCACCCTTAGTTGTAATAGAATTCTTTCTATACTCACATGAACTAATCTAACAAAAATAAATTAAGTGGTTAAACCAGAAAATAAGTACTTTTGAAAGTTTTAGAGAAAACATAAAGAAATATGCAGTTATGGTATGACATGTACGAGATTAGACTAACGACTTTCGTTTCATACGTACGGAACCATCACAATATTTTAGTTGGCATTTAATGGTTGATGATTATAACTATCAACAGTTCTTTAGTTACATCAGCAGAAAAACCCTTAGCAAAATCTGTATCACTATGTAGTATACTAACTCAGGAATTCCCAATCGCTCAACTTGCCATTGATGCACTAGTTGCTTTTATTGACCAGTTACCATTGCTCGCAGTTAATGATGATCATGAGTAACTTACTAGTGATGCCATTTGCCGATGATGGACTAAGTTACCACTTACAAATACAACTTACGGCTAATCATTGCCCAAATAATCAGGTACGAATGATGATCAATACTCATGCAACTTTCCAATAGTCATGCAAATTTAAAGCAACTTCCACTAGCATTTTAATAACTGATGTGTTGCAAAACACATCTGTTTTTCCCTGTAATTGAATACGTTTTGAGTCATTTTAGTTAGTGTTTTTGTTGGTGTTAGCTTGTACTTAGTGGATTAATGTTTTTAGGTGTTCATGTGCAAAAGGAGTAGAAAAAGAGTCTAAATCATAAAGAAACGAGCACATGAGGAAGAACAGAGCAAAACAGTGCGACAGAAAAGAATCAGGACTTCAAACAAACGTATCTTGAGCTAGAAAATGAGTTACAGGGCATATAATATATGAATCTTAATTGTTTCGATGATATAAATACAAATATGGGGTTTTTGGGCCTTAATTATAAAGGTATGGACCATACTCCCTTTATGGGTACGAGTAGTACGCATCAAAAATCTTTGGGCGCGCTCGTAGTGTTATTATTGGGTCTGGGTCTTACTTATGTTAGTATGGATTGTACTCCCTTTAAGGGTATTGGTTGTACCCAGCCGCGTAAAAACCCTAGATTCCGGTATTTAAGTACCATGACGACAAACAACGGGGATAGGACTAGAGGCTACTCTTTTCGAAGGAATTAAAGATTTTGAAGAGACTTTGAGCAAGGAGAAGTTGTTCAGGATCAAGAATTGGAGCTTGGAGTTGCAAATCAGATTGGTTAACATTATTCATTTATGTTTTGCAAACTCTTTTGTTTTTCCATATTGTTAAACATCATGTTAATGAATTTGAGACTTGTTTTCTATATTTCACAATGACTGTTGGCTAGATCTTGATACTACTTAGGTTATGGATGAATAATTATTGACTATTGGTAATTTTCTCGGTTTTATGGATGGATTAACGCTTTTGTAAATAACTTATTTGTGATTCATCTGATGTGTATGTATACTTTGATCTAATTCACGATTAATCTTTGTTCCATATATGTCTTGTTGAATGTCTTTTACTTAGTGTATTTGTGATTAGTTTATGGTTACGAGAGCTTAGTTTCCATAGGAACATTTATTGAGAGTTAAGAGGATCTTTGTATTTCACATATTTAGATAGTTGACAGGAGATAGAGAGTCATTTAGTCTTTGGTGTTAGGTGGTTAGGTGTAAAGACTCTGACATGAGGGTTCCCTAGTTAGATTCCCTAGCATCTTTGTTATTTCGTGTCATTTCGAGAGTTCATAGTTTACCCGTTGCATCTTAGGATGTATTAAGATAGTGAGACTGACAGGTAATTCATTTTTTTGGTACATTAGTGTTGTTGGAGAGACTGACAGGTAATCCGACCAACCAGTGAGTTTCACAAGCCCTTGGGGTTTCCATTTAAGTCACACCCAGAGAATGATCAGAGATCCACTAAGTTGTCTATGGGTGTCGTATTCTAAGATCCTGATTCCATCATAGTTTCCATAACTAAGAGAAGACCAAGAGTAACAATTAGGATTCTTAACCTAGGTAGTGCTTTTCCCACTCTTGAATTCGTCTAAGTAATCAATTCGATATTTGGTAGTTTTAGTTTTCTTTAGTTTAGTTTTCCATAATTTAAAGCAATCAAAACCCTCTTTTCAACAAATCAAATCAAACCTTTTAAACCTTTATTAGTCGGAGTCTAGTTTGGTTATTGTAGCTGTCTCTAGGCTTCGATATCCAGACTTCCATTAAGCTTTACTACATTCGATAGGTACACTTGCCAGTTTTTGTGGTCTAGTTTAGGGTTTTCCAGAGTATTACTAGAGTGTCTAGGTTAGTTCGCTAATTTTAGTAGACCGTATTTAGAACATCAATAAGTAATAAAAAAGTCATTATGGGTGCCCTTTGGACCCGACCTGGGGTGCTGCCTCTGAACCCTGTAAAGGGAGCGCTCCCCCCAAATCTCGGGTTCATTGGGAACTGAACTTATAATACTCCTAATCAAGCATGTACTCCTAGTTTGTGTCGATGTATATTGTAATTTTACTTTGGTTTTAGGTAATTAAATCCAATTATGCTAAAATGGTTTAGCCGACTAAAATAATGTGCATGTTCTCATTATTTTTTATAGTTAAAATTTATACCACAAACCACAGACTAACCTCTTTAGTTCTTGCCTCCTTTGCCCTTCCTATCTTTTAGGATGGGAATTTCATATACCCCTTCTAACTTGTAAATTACATATTTCTCTATAACACAAGTTTTTAATCTTTCTATACTAATAAACAAAAATCCTTTTTGGACACATGTCATTCTCTGGTAATTTCTCACCTTTATTTTTTTATTTATCTCTTTTATTAAATAATAATAATAATATTAAACATCAATTTAACTAAATCTATTTATCTCTTTTGTTTTCATAATCTGAATTTGATTTATTTTTTAACTCTAAAGTTTCAATCTTTGGTATTTTAACCCCTTTGATTAATTTGATTTTTCACTTCTAATTCAAATTTGGTAAGAAATTACATAATTGAAAGGACCACATAATACTTTTAATTGAGATAAGTGAATCCCACACTATAACTGGACGAATTAAATTATGTATTTGAGATTTTGTATAAGTTTTGGATAATAGATATGCTCAGTTCATTATATGTGATTTCAATTTGAACTTCGACCAAGATAACTTTATCTCAGAAGACCAAATTTGACTTATCATACGCCACCGGGCCTTAGGTGAAGCCTCACGGGGTTATCTTTCGATACCCGTGTGGCGTCCCCATCTTCCCGAGATAAACCAATCCGTCTTAAAATATAATATAATATAATAAAAGAAACTAATTGATGGACACGTGTCGATACAATAGACATCTATTTTTTAGTTTTCTTGCCATATATTTATTTTTATCTTCAAAATTACAAGTTTTAAAATAATTTATCAAGTTATCCCATATTTTAAGTCGACGTTTATCTATAACTATATCTCTATATTTATATTTATCTTCTAATATAATCTTTATACTTATCTTTAGTTTATTATTTTGTGAGTAAAATTGCACAAAACGTCCTTTATGTTTCCTCAAACTTGCAGGTTCCAGCCTTAATGTTTAAAACTTGCTAAAAACATCCTTTAAGTTTATTTTTGTTGCTGGTTTAATCCTTTATGACTAATCAAGTTAATTATCTCAGTTTATTTCCCTCACATGCCTAACACGTGAGGATCCCACTATCGTTTGATGACCGACATCAACTGACTCGCAAAATGGAAGGGGATGTGGTGCAAACGCAAAACTGCCTGAAACCCAAGTAAAATTGCCTCTGTTTTCACCGGAGATGTAGTCCAAACACAATTGGATCTCTTAAATTTATGGGGTCATTCACATGGAGCAAGCCCCTTTTCATTTCGAGCTATCAACATCCACTCAGAGGAGAGATCCAGCCCGCATTTCGCTAACTAAATGCCAAACAAGCCATATTTGCAGGTTGATAGCCTCATGTTAGTTTTGTATGTGAATTCAAATTGAAAAGTGCATATCATTTTTTGTAATTGTTTTCCTCTTTAGTTTTGATTACTTGATTGAGATTACATGTATTAAGTAGGGAAGAATAAAAACTAATATTTAGGTACAAAGCAATGGGTCATGAATGGAGAAAGAAGAAATAAGTGGATTTAATGGACTTTTGTAATACACAAGTTTATAACCTAATAATAGAAAAATAAAAAAAACAAAGTAAAATGTTCTAATATGTAAATAATACATCAAAGTTCTTTTTACAAAAAACGTATTTTGACGACTGTGTGTTAACTGATTACATTATATTTATTTAAGCCGTGTAGTACATGTGCCTATTCAACTCATGTTATACACGGGTAATTAAAGATGTAACTTTTTTATTATATAAAAATATATTTAATCAACCCGTGTAATACACGGGGTTCTAACCTAGTGCATAATATACAATACTCATCAAGCATGATTTTACAAAATATGTAATTTTCCAAGTTTGGAGGGTGATATATAAAATTCTTTCCCTTTTAAAGCTCCATCGCCCTGGCAAATAACACATGCTTACTTCATAATATATACTTTATTTTTCTGTTACCGACCAGAACGGTCTCTACTTAGGGTTACACATGATCTAAGTTCCACATATAACTAAGCCATGAGTTCCGAAAGCTATTCTAATTTTGATCATGCTTGGTGTGAAGGCTATAACCGGTCCAAAATACATTAACGTACTAAATAAGCATTGGGATTTCGGATTATTTATTTTATACTTCTTTCATGTAGAAACGATGTTTTAACTAAACCATTGCATTTTGGCCTTTGATGGCGTGGGGCGATATGATAGAGATGTATCATGGGTGGTGGAAAGACGTGATGTTTCAATTTAAACACTTTTATTAATTTCCTCGTATGAACTAAAATGAATTATATAATTCTTAGCCCTACAAGTTTATAAAATGGACTTATTGTTCACTTTTTTTCTTGGAATCCTTCAATTTATAGGTCTACATTTTTGAAAAGTGTGTATGTATATATGTCATGAGACCCACAAAACCATTGCATTAGTTATAATCGAGACTTTCTAAAGAAAACAAAATTTTCAAAATGCGTATGCAAGGGTTGACCTAAAGGGCAACTTTAGTGCAAATTGGGAAGTAATCTAACTTGTGAACTTTCATAAAAGTTTTCAGTTCCATTATAAAATGTATTACTTTAATGTGTTCTTATGTAAAAGCTTAAAAAAAAGTGTAAAATATTTTTTTTTAAGTAAAAAAGAAGGTTTTATGAGTTTTTTACATGTAAAATTTGTAGTTTCCCGTTTCTCCATTTTATTTTGGTTCCCCAGTGAACCTCTCTCTTTTAACATATTAGCAATATTCTACAAATTATCCATATATCGCATAATAAATATTCAGATTTAGGTGTTTATAATTTTTTACAAATTCATATATACCCTACAAAGTTGATTTTAGCTACTTCTATTGGAAATTTTGTGAAAATAGCATTTTTCACAAATATAGGAAAATGATTTTTTCCTATTTTGGACTAGAAATAAATATAATAAAATGAGCGGGTTTTATATATTTATTTGTGGGTTTGTGTTCTATGTCGGAAGAGCTTCGCAACGAACTAAACCACGTCCAAAATGGAGCTAAGATGAATGAGATATCGATGCTCAAAGTTTGGTGTTTTGAAATTTGAATGCTGAAATAAGTGGGAAAGTGGCACATTGTCCCACATCAGATGAGAGATGAAACAGAGGCCCAAAAGCAGTTCTCTCTTATAAGTCCAGTGCTCCACTTATTTGCATAAGTACAACACTAGACTGGGGGGACTTGAAGGGGTAAGGTCCCAAAAACCTCATAATAAACACTTGGGACCATACCACAACCTTGCTTGCCAACCTTTCTACCTTGCGCGGCCGCGCACAGGTCTTACAAAGGAAAGGCTTAAGAAACAAGCAACAGTCAACACTTGCGCGCCAAAGGGAAATCATAAGTCCTTGCGCTTTCTCCCACAAAGCAAAGGGTGAAAATCCTACATTGAACACTTCCGCCCAATATCCAGACGTGGATATTATTTACCCAGGCTTGGGATTTATTTATTTAGCTGATTCCACACGATAAGGAGTCACACCAGATTACAGCAGTAATCTTCTAGAAGGGCTTCAATCGTGTACCACTAAGACGGTTATAACCGCCTGGACACGTGTCGCCATCTCAGGCATCCCTGAAACCACAACGATAGCATGTAATTGGAGAGTAATCTCCAATTAATCACTTTACACATGGCAAAACCCCAGCCATCGATCTAAGCCACGATCCGTGTGCACTTACGACGAATCAAGAAGCTTGACGGAAGGAAATGTAACCGCTTACGGGGTTAGCATCTTCCGTCAACTTTTCACTAACGGGTTTTCCCGCCCAAAGGCTCCCGGTTATAAATACGAGAAACAACTCAGGTATGAATTCAAGTTTCACACACTTCTCAAATACATCTTCTTCTTCATAACCCATACTTATTCTCACACCGGAGTCGGGTCAAGGAGAGAACCCTTTTCTCCCCTTGGCGAGGCTAACGGTGCTTCTTTTTTTGTAGAGTTATCGGAGAAGGAGATCGATTGTACCGAATCAAACGAGAGGAAAACCACATTTTTATGCGGATTCAAACCCCCTAGATATTACGGTCCCGGTCGTTTATCTAGTGTTTCTTCATTGGAGCCCACCGTGGGGCCTCTGTTTTATCAATTTTCATCTCGTTTCGATTCTGTCTTTTCATTCTCTGTTTTAACATGGCAGAAAATTCATCATCTCACCCATTAGGTCCTCGATCTGAATTCAAGGGTTCTACAATCCGGAATACCCAGATTGACGGAATCATGGGAATCAACAAACATAACAGTCACTCAGACGGAAAGAATTCCTCAGATCAGATTACAGAGAAAGCTCCAGAGTACTGGTTCGACAGATGCCAGACTGCTTTAAACCAAATTTTCACGCAAATTTACAGATCTGAATCCTCAAACATCAGATCTGGCGACCCAAAAGGAAACAAGAATGAATTCAATACTGCAGCATTGGACCTACAGACACCTTGTCAGTGGGACATCCAATCTGACAGCCATGTTGAGATACTTCAACAATCAAAAAATACCAACTACCAGGAAACCAGACAAATAAACATGGTTCAAGGAGGTCCGTCACGAAGGCCAAACAAATGAAACCATGATCAACATTGGAGGGAACAACAAGTTGTGTTTCCTATTGTTCCTGGAGGCCCTCAGGAAGAACGACCAGTAATTATTACTGGCATCTTCAGCCATTACCGGACGGACTATATGTTTATAGATCCGGGAAGCTCGATGGACATCATATACGCGCAATGCTTCAAACAGCTTGACCTAGAAGACAAAACACGTCTAGAACCGGTCGATTTCCTCTCACCAGATTTTGCAATGAAGCTGTATTCCCATTAGGGCAAATAGATTTTCCTGTGACTCTATCTGATGGCGAGCATTCATGAACAGTCACAGTAAATTTCATGGTCATGCCGGCAACATCACGCCATGATGTCCTGCTCGGAAGAAGATCACAAAGAGAATTCAGCATGATCACCTCTATCCCACATGCTGCATGTGGATTTCCAATAGAAACCGGAGTCGCAATTCTATACTCAAGCAAAGAGGTCATGTACGTAGATGACGAGCCACCAACAAAGGTAGCAAAACCTTCAGCATCAAACGAACCGGAGAAATGGGTTGTGAACAACGAATATCCAGAGCAGACCATCCTGCTAGGACATGCCATTTCACCGGCAACACGAATACAATTAAAAGAATTGTTGTCCAACAACAAAGATATATTCGCTTGGTGCCCAGCAGACATGACTGGGGTTCCACGCGACGTAGCGCAACATTGCCTGAATATCAAACCATCAGCCGAACCTGTTGCTCAGGGGAGGCGCAGCTTTAGTGAAGAAAAAGCGAAAGCCATGGACGAACAAGTAACAGAGTTACTCAATGCGGGAATCTTGCGCTAAGTTAAATACCATACATGGGTTGCCAATCCAGTAATGGTACAGAAACACAGTGGCGGATGGAGAATGTGCGTCAACTTCAAAGACCTGAATAAAGCGTGCCCCAAAGATTGTTATGCGCTTCCCGAGATAGACAAAAAAGTCGACTCTCTAGCATCATTTCGATGGAAGTGTTTTCTTGACTGCTACAAAGGCTATCATCAGGTCCAGATGAAATAAGAAGACGAGGACAAAACTGCATTCCGTACAGATAAGGGCATCTTCTGCTACACCAAAATGCCCTTCGGTTTGCGCAACGCAGGCGCAACATACCAACAACTAATGGATACAGTCTTCAGAAGTGACATCGGTAAAATAGTCGAGGTATACATGGACGACCTTGTCATTATGAGTCATGAGGAAGAAACAATGTTGGCAAACATTCAGCGCACATTCAACTCATTGCGCAACGTAAATTTAAAACTTAACCCAACAAAATGTTCCTGTTCCTTCGGGATGGAAGAAGGGAAGTTTCTGGGTTTCATAGTAACACGAGATGGGTTTAAAGTAAATCCAGAAAAGGTGCAGGCCATCCAGCTAATGCCATCACCTGCAACAATAAAAGAAATGCAAAGACTCGCTGGGCGCTTAGCAGCTTTGAACAGATTTTTGGCCAATCATGCGGCAAAGTCTTATCCATTCATCAGTACATTGCGGAACTGCGCCAAGAAAACCCACTTCTAGTGGACACCCGAAGCAGAAGCAGCCTTCAAACAAATGAAGGAATGCTTAATTCAATTGCCAACGCTGACAGCACCACGAGAAAAGGAACCGCTGATCTTATATTTGTCTGCTGCGGAAGTAGCAGTCGGTGCAGTATTAATGGTAGAACGAGAAAACGTTCAGACTCCAATTTACTATATAAGCAAGATGCTCACCGGCCCGGAAACTCGTTACTCGATGATAGAAAAACTGGTCTTAGCACTGGTACATGCATCACGACGCCTACGTCGGTACTTTTCGGGTCACGTCATCACAGTTCTCACTAATTATCACTTAGGCCAAATCTTATCCAAACCCGACGTGGCGGGAAGATTGGCTAAGTGGGCTATTGAGCTGGGAGGATACAACATCCTGTACAGACCAAGACCAGCGATCAAGGGGCAAGTCCTAGCAGACTTCGCCACAGAGGTTCCCATCGATAAAATCCAAGAATGCGAGGCAATCCAGAACCCTGTCCCTATTTTCGACGATAGGGTCTGGACTTTGCACACAGACGGAGCTTCCAATGACGACGGAGCCGGCGCAGGTCTCCGATTGGTCAGCCCAGACAACCATGAGCTTACATATGCCATTCGCTTGGATTTTCGAAGCACGAACAACGAAGCTGAATATGAAGCATTCTTGGCGGGTCTCCGCTTAGCGCTCAAAATGGGGGCAAGAAACCTTGAAGCCAACGTCGATTCAAAGCTGGTGGCCGAGCAAGTTAATGGCCACTATGATGCAAAGGGAGAAGCTATGGCATTATACCTTGAACAAGCGCGGATGTTAATCAGCCAATTCCAGACATTCAAGGTTAACCATATAAACAGAAGCGAGAACAAGCACGCAGACGCGCTAAGCAAATTGGCTGCTACCAGCTTCAAGCACTTAGCAAAAGAAGTGCGCATCGAGGTATTGTCCAATCCTTCTATTCACCTCAAACAAGTAAATGTTATAGAAATCGGGAATCCATCCTGGATGTCTCCGATCATCTTATACTTACAACACGGAAAGCTCCCGGAAGAAAAGACAGAAGCTCGAAAAATCCAACACAAGGCAATAAACTACGAAATGGCGGATGGCGTCCTGTACCGGAAGTCATTTATGGGACCATTGCTACGCTGTGTTGACAAAACAGATGCGCAATATCTGGTTAGAGAAATCCACGAAGGTTTATGCGGAATACACGCAGGACCGCGCATGGTCGTGGCAAAAATAATGAACGAGGGATACTATTGGCCAGGAATGCATATGGACGCAGTAGAATTATTACGGAGATGCGCAGCCTGTCAACGCCACGTGCCAAAAACACTCCGACCAAAGAACCCGCTTGTACCGTCACATCCGCCTGGCCATTTCAGCAGTGGGGCATCGACCTCGTTGGTCCTTTCCCTGACGCACCAGGAGCGGTAAAATTCATCATTATAGCAGTCGACTATTTCACAAAATGGGTCGAAGCCAAGGCACTAGCCTCAACAACAGCAATGGTAATTCGCAAATTTATATGGGAGCATATTATCTGCAGATTCGGATTACCATTGCGCATCATCTCCGACAACGGCACAAACTTTGCCTCAGAAGATATTCAGAAATGGTTCAAAGAAATGAAGATTGAACACAACTTTGCCTCTGTGGCGCACCCGCAAGCAAACGGCCAAGTCGAAAGCATCAACAAACAAATAGTCGACGGCATTAAGGCACGGCTGGGCTCAGCGCGCAGAGGATGGGTTGATGAACTCCCCAGCATCCTATGGGCACATCGCACAATGCCAAAGACTAGCATGGGAGAAACTCCATTCAGCTTGGTCTACGGATCTGAAGCCGTAATCCCAGCCGAAATCGGCCTACCGTCCCCGCGCATGATAGCCATGGAAAAACAAAACAATGAGCAAGAACGAAGAATGGATTTAGACCTTCTTGAAGAAAGGCGCGAAAACGCCGCCATCACAGAAGCAAGGTACAAATCCAAACTCGAAAAATATTACAACGCGCGCGTACGCGTGTGTACCTTTCTCCCCGGTGATTTCGTCTTACGCGACAATGAAGCGTCAAATGCAGAAAAACAAGGCAAATTAGCGCCAAAATGATAAGGAACATACATCATCAATGAGGTCCTTGGTAAAGGGGCATACACCCTAAAAAGAATCGATGGGACTCGAGTTCCCCTCACCTGGAATGCGCAGCAGCTGCGCAGGTGTTATATATAGGACAAATCATTCACAGGCAATGTATTTCCTATTACACTTGTATTGCAAGCCTCGCGCTTTATTAATACAAACATCATCTTCATTCTTGTTACTGTTTGTTACAAATTTCATGCAATTCTTTTGGTTTGCGCGAAAATAATATGGTAAAAATTGTACACCTCATGAACAGTCTGGAAAAAGCGCAACATAAGTGCATATTCTGGACAAACGTTCACACATGAGCACAATACCATCTCTCATTCGCTCTACCTGATCAAAACAATTAAAACGCATGCAACATATTGTAATCCAAATGTAACACCCTTAAATTTTTACTTGAATTTTTCACTAAATTTTATACATTTTATACCAAAAGATATTTAATTAACATAAGTTTCATAAGTAGCATAAACTTTAGTCAACTAATGACTAAGTTGGAACATTCAAAATTCATTTAAGAAATTAATTACAACCCATGAACAAAATCTAAGTATGATTAAAACATTGCGGAAGCTTCAAAAATCGTGTTCGGTTCTTCATCGTTCGCTTGACCGCCATCCGTAAGATCCACCTTGTTACCTATGGTCAAAATCTTTAAAACATTAGATCTGACTCAGTTATATAGCACATAAATATAAAATCCAACATCAAATCCAAATAACAAAATAATGTTTTGTTTTTCTGATTCCACCGTAACATACGGTGTGACCGTAAGTTACGGTAGATTTTGGAATTCCTTGGTCACCGTAACTCAGGGGAAAACCACCGTAAGTCTTTCATCTCTACCGTAAGTTACGGTACTACCGTAACTTACGGTACTACCTGGAAATCTCTATTTTGTTTGATTTGTTTATTACACTTAAACCCAATCTCGGATTTCGCTTTTCTAGCACACCAAAACATTAAATCTTCGTATTTCTGATATGTTATATAATAACCAACATCAACAATCAATCTATCATGTTCCGGAGCATTAACTATGCCTTATATGATTATTCGACCCGTTTGGCTAGTCTAAGGAATCCTCCTTTGTGACTACTACCAACGAGTTCCAACCAAATTGACTTATCATTCAATGTAGCGACATCACCGCTTAAATTCAAACAACTCTTATTCAAAGATTCAATTACACATTTTATAATCATCAAATCTACTTAATGTAACGGGTCAAGTTACATACCTTAGTGTACGCCCTTCAACCGCAAGTCACCACCGGCTTGTCCACTCGACGTTCCGGTATCCTTTCCTATAGAGTTCAATTCAAGACATGTTTAGAACTCTTGGTTTCACTTACATAACGCACACTTTGTCATACATCATAGTTATGCGTTTTTAACTTAACAATTCAGTTTCAAGCCTTCTTTGAGGCATTTCAACAAACACTATACGGGCAGAATTTCTACATCTTTCGTATTCAATTCCATAGCTTGCTAATTAGCTAACTTGACAACAATAAAGCCCTTATATAGTATTTAAACATCATATCTTTCTGGAATCACTTTCTATAATCAAATTACACTAGGATAATCATTCTAAACCCTAATGTTCATCATTATCTTGTAAAACCCATAACCCACCTTCAAGGTGTTCATGGAATTCCCTGAATTTGAACATGATTTCACAAGTAGTTGTCTAAGTTTCACTCCTAGACACTATATCATCCTTAATCTAACCACATAACACACATGCAACATCTGATTTCGGATTTACCAAAATCATGAGAATTTCAAGTTTAGAGATTTCATCAGATTTTGCATACCTTATAATCCTCTTGCAATGAGGATCACGATTCTATGCTTTAAATTCGATTCCGACTTGGATTGAGCCTTCAATTTACTGATTTTGTGTGTGTGATAGAGTTTTTAGAATGGGGGTGTCGCCCCCTTCTGCTTGTTCTTGATCGACCAGCCCCCTAGTGGGGTGTTT
Organism: Helianthus tuberosus; assembly: GCA_030545235.1. Lineage (NCBI taxonomy): Eukaryota > Viridiplantae > Streptophyta > Magnoliopsida > Asterales > Asteraceae > Helianthus > Helianthus tuberosus. The sequence continues at coordinate 4,083,553 of CM060443.1, forward strand.
GGTTTTTATTTTTATCAAATTCTACAACACAAGTTTCACTTTTATCATCTTTGGTCCCTCCACTTGTTAAATAACATAAAGTTTTGGTTATTTAACCCTATTTCATGTTATTTCTATACTTTTTATTAACTAGGTTAAATTCCTAGTTGGTAAATTCTCATTTATTTATACTATAAAATTTTAGTATAAAGTTTGATATTTTCGGGGTGTTACAAGTCCACCCCCCCTTAAAAAGGGTTTCGTCCCCGAAACCGAAGTACGTACCAAATAATGTAGGGTGAAGACGTCGCATCTCCTCTTCGGACTCCCACGTAGTGTCCGAACCTTTCCTATGCTCCCATTTGACTTTGACTTGGTCAATTTGTTTATTTCGTAAATGTTTGACCTTTCGATCTAAAATCTCTACCGGCCTCACCACATAATTCAGACTATTATCCACTTCGATATCATCGTAATGGATATAGGTCGTTTCGTCTGCGAGGCACTTCCTTAATTGTGACACGTGAAACGTGCCATGAATCCCACTTAGTTCCTCCGGTAGCTCAAGGCGGTAAGCTACCTTGCCAACTTTTCCGATAATTTTAAATGGCCCAATAAACCTCGGGCTTAACTTCCCCCTTTTTCTGAATCTAATAACGCCCTTCCAAGGGGAAACTTTTAGCATGACCATGTCGCCAACCTGGAATTCGATTGGCCTTTTTCTTTTATCAGCATACGCCTTTTGTCTGTCTTGAGCCGCTTTCAAATGTGCCCGAACTATTTCTATCTTTTCATTCGTAGCACGTACTATATCTTGATGAGCGAGTTCATGTGGACCCACTTCACCCCAACATACCGGGGTTCGACACTTCCTACCATAAAGCATTTCGTACGAGTCTCACGGATCGGAATGAAGTGAGCACTTTTCGTCAATCTATCTACCACTACCCATATGGCATCGAAACCACGATTCGTTTTAGGCAACTTGGTTAGTAGGTCGATTGTGATATGTTCCCATTTCCAAACTGGAATTTCTAACGGTTGGAGTTTGCCGTATGGTTTCTGATGCTCCGCCTTGACTTGTAAACATGTCAAGCATTTTTCCACATACTTCGCCACATCCCTCTTCATTCCGGGCCACCAATAATTTTGTTTCAAATCATTGTACATCTTGGTCGCACCCGGATGAATTGAATAACGGGATTTATGAGCTTCATTAAGTAGAAGCGCCTTCACTCCACAAGTATGTGGGACCCATATTCTTCCGGATCGAGTCTTCAACCCGTGATTCCCATCCGACAAATCTTTCAATTGGCCGATTATTCTTTCTTTCTTCCAATTCTCTTCTTTTATTGCTTCTAACTGCGCCTCTCGAATACGTTCAAGTATACCCGAGGTCACCACGAGTTGCATCGATCTCACTCGTATTGGGACGTAGTCCGCTTTTCTGCTCAAAGCGTCCGCTACCACATTTGCTTTTCCGGGGTGATAATGTATCTCACAATCGTAGTCTTTCACCGTTTCCAGCCATCGCCTTTGTCGCATATTTAACTCCTTCTGATCGAAGAAATATTTCAAGCTCTTGTGGTCGGTGAATATGGTGCACTTTACCCCATACAAGTAATGCCTCCATATTTTTAATGCAAATACCACCGCTGCCAATTCGAGATCGTGCGTGGGATATTTCTTCTCGTGTATCTTCAATTGTCTCGAGACATAGGCTATTACCTTGGCCCGTTGCATCAACACGCAACCGAGCCCCGATAATGAAGCATCCGAATAAACCACCATGTCTTCGACTCCGTCCGGCAATGTCAATACCGGAGCTTGAGTTAACTTTTCTTTTAGCTTTTGAAACGCTTTCTCTTGATCAGCACCCCAATTGAACTTTTCTTTCTTCCATGTTAGCTTTGTTAGTAGTGACGCAATCTTGGAGAAATCTTGAATGAATCTCCTATAGTATCCCGCAAGCCCCAAAAAGCTTCTAATTTCTGAAGGGTTCTTTGGGGAATTCCATTTTGACACAGCCTCTATCTTTGACGGGTCCACCAAAACTCCGTCGGCACTTATGACATGGCCAAGAAATCGTACCTCTCGTAACCAAAAGGCACATTTAGAGAATTTTGCATACAACTTCTCTCGTCTAAGTGTCTCTAACACTTCTTGTAAGTGGTGTGCGTGTTCAGCTTCACTTTTCGAATACACCAAGATATCATCGATAAACACGATGACCGACTTATCCAACATTGGCTTGCAAACCCGGTTCATGAGGTCCATGAAAGCCGCGGGTGCGTTTGTTAGTCCAAATGACATCACGAGGAATTCGTAATGTCCGTATCTCGTGCGGAAAGCCGTCTTCGGCACATCTTCTTCTTTGACCTTTAGTTGGTGATACCCCGATCTAAGGTCAATTTTTGAAAACCAGTTCGCACCTTGTAGTTGGTCGAATAAATCATCTATCCTCGGGAGCGGATATCGGTTCTTTATCGTGAGTTTGTTTAACTCCCGGTAAACGATACACATGCGCATGCTCCCGTCTTTCTTTCTCACGAACAATACCGGTGCGCCCCAAGGAGACACACTCGGCCTTATGAATCCCTTGTCAAGCAGGTCTTGAATTTGGGACATCAGCTCTTGTAATTCCGACGGTGCGAGTCGGTACGGGGCCTTTGCTACAGGTTTCGCGCCCGGAATCAATTCGATCCCGAACTTTATTTCCCGTTCAGGCGGTATCCCCGGTAAATCCTCCAGAAATACATCTTCATAATCTCGTACTACCGGTACATCTCCAATATTTCGTGATTCTTTTTCGGGCTCATTAGCGTATATCATGAATGCCTTGCATCCTCGCTTCATAAGCTTGTGAGCTTTCAACATTGAGCATACTATGGGGTTGCCTCCTTTTTCGCCATAAATGGTGACGTGTTTTCCGCTCGGAGATGTTAATTTTATCTCTTTACGAAAACACACGACCTTTGCATGGTTTTGAGATAGCCAATCCATTCCAACTACTACTTGAAATTCTCCAATTGACATCGGGATTAGATTTATCAAATATTCTTCGTCATCAATGCTCAGTTTACAGTTTTTACATACATCACAAACAATGAAGCTCTTGTTATTACCTATCTCTACTTCTAAGGGCACAGGTAATTTTGTTAGAACAAATGAAGGATGTCGAATAAATCCATATGAAACAAAGGATTTATTCGCACCCGTATCAAATAACACGCGTGCAGGAATCGAATTTACAGCAAATATACCTGAGACCACGTCAGGTTCAACCTTTGCTTCTGCGGCGGTTAGTTGAAAAGATCTTGCCTTTGCTTTCGGGGCTTCACCTTTCGGTTCCTGCCCATCCTTCTTTCCAACCAGTTCCGGGCATTCCGACTTCTTGTGACCCGTTCGATAACAATTGTAACAAACCGTCACTTTCTCCGGGCACGATATAGCCATATGTCCCGTTTTTTTGCATATGGGACAAGGCTTATCCTTGTAACGACATTCGCCTTTATGACCCTTTCCGCAGATTCTGCAACTTGGCGACCCTCCTTTCGTATCAAATTTCTTTGCGGTTTCGTTTGTTCGTGCCTTCTTAGTAGGGCTTGGGTTTACATCTTGTGCTTTCCGTTCACCCCTTTCAATACTCTTTTTCAGTTCGATCTCCCTTTCCCGAGCAGCATTTATGATCTCGGTAACGGTCTCGTATTTGGAAGGGGTGATAAATTCCCTATACTCGGCACTCAACATGTTATGGTAGTAGTATATCTTTTGTTCTTCATTCGTCACTAGATCATCACAAAACTTCATCTTATCCATAAACATTGCCGTAATCTTGTCTATGGTCTCACTCTTGTGCCTAAGTTGCATGAACTCCTCCTTGATTTTATTCATAACCGCTTTGGGGCTATGATGCTTAAGAAATGGCGTCTTGAATTCTTCCCAAGTCATGACCTTAGCGGCTTCAATACCGATCTCTCTCTTTTTGTTATCCCACCAATCTTTCGCTTGACTCCTTAGTTGACCCGTACCATAGGCTACGTAGTCATCTTCGTCACAATGGGTCCTTTCGAATACCCCTTCGATATCACTTAGCCATCGTTGGCACACTATTGGGTCAACCTCCCCATTATATATTGGTGGTTTACAAGCCATGAATTCCTTGTATGAACAAGGCTTTCGTCCTCCATGCTTTTCCTTTGCTGAATTTGAATCATCTTCCAATTTCTTGATTCTATCTTCTACTATTGATAAAACTGTGTTTTGAATTTTATCAATAAAGCCCGACAAACTGTTTTCGATCGCCTTTCCAACCTCTTCGGCAATCACTTCCCTCATTTGTTCGGTGACTCTTGGCACCGCATTATCATTACCTCCATCAGCCATCTCTATTTCTGAAATGTTTACATAGATTGTTAAACATTCCATTTATAACACATGCTTTACTTGTTTTGATTTAATCAAGTTCATAACTTGATTTAATCATTCTTGTTTTGATTCAATCAAGTTCACAACTTGATTTAATCATTCTTGTTTCAATTCAATCAAGTTCATAACTTGATTTAATCATTCTTGTTTCAATTCAATCAAGCTCATAACTTGATTTAATCATTCTTGTTTCAATTCAATCAAGCTCATAACTTGATTTAATCATTCTTGTTTCAATTCAATCAAGTTCATAACTTGATTTAATCATTCTTGTTTCAATTCAATCAAGTTCATAACTTGATTTAATCATTCTTGTTTCAATTCAATCAAGCTCATAACTTGATTTAATCATTCTTGTTTCAATTCAATCAAGTTCATAACTTGATTTAATCATTCTTGTTTCATGCATTTCTTGTTTTTGAGTGAGCTTACACACTCTTTTCATGCATATTTGTTCATTTCTCATTCTTTACGTAGTACATAATTTATTAACAAAATAAGTTAGTTCTTACCGGACGATCGATCAAGCTTGAACCGAACACTTATTGACAACCTTGAGCTCTGATTACCAACTTGTAACACCCTTAAATTTTTACTTGAATTTTTCACTAAATTTTATACATTTTATACCAAAAGATATTTAATTAACATAAGTTTCATAAGTAGCATAAACTTTAGTCAACTAATGACTAAGTTGGAACATTCAAAATTCATTTAAGAAATTAATTACAACCCATGAACAAAATCTAAGTATGATTAAAACATTGCGGAAGCTTCAAAAATCGTGTTTGGTTCTTCATCATTCGCTTGACCGCCATCCGTAAGATCCACCTTGTTACCTATGGTCAAAATCTTTAAAACATTAGATCTGACTCAGTTATATAGCACATAAATATAAAATCCAACATCAAATCCAAATAACAAAATAATGTTTTGTTTTTCTGATTCCACCGTAACTTACGGTGTGACCGTAGGTTACGGTAGATTTTGGAATTCCTTGGTCACCGTAACTCAGGGGAAAACCACCGTAAGTCTTTCATCTCTACCGTAACTTACGGTACTACCTGGAAATCTCTATTTTGTTTGATTTGTTTATTACACTTAAACCCAATCTCGGATTTCGCTTTTCTAGCACACCAAAACATTAAATCTTCGTATTTCTGATATGTTATATAATAACCAACATCAACAATCAATCTATCATGTTCCGGAGCATTAACTATGCCTTATATGATTATTCGACCCGTTTGGCTAGTCTAAGGAATCCTCCTTTGTGACTACTACCAACGAGTTCCAACCAAATTGACTTATCATTCAATGTAGAGACATCACCGCTTAAATTCAAACAACTCTTATTCAAAGATTCAATTACACATTTTATAATCATCAAATCTACTTAATGTAACGGGTCAAGTTACATACCTTAGTGTACGCCCTTCAACCGCAAGTCACCACCGGCTTGTCCACTCGACGTTCCGGTATCATTTCCTATAGAGTTCAATTCAAGACATGTTTAGAACTCTTGGTTTCACTTACATAACGCACACTTTGTCATACATCATAGTTATGCGTTTTAAACTTAACAATTCAGTTTCAAGCCTTCTTTGAGGCATTTCAACAAACACTATACGGGCAGAATTTCTACATCTTTCGTATTCAATTCCATAGCTTGCTAATTAGCTAACTTGACAACAATAAAGCCCTTATATAGTATTTAAACATCATATCTTTCTGGAATCACTTTCTATAATCAAATTACACTAGGATAATCATTCTAAACCCTAATGTTCATCATTATCTTGTAAAACCCATAACCCACCTTCAAGGTGTTCATGGAATTCCCTGAATTTGAACATGATTTCACAAGTAGTTGTCTAAGTTTCACTCCTAGACACTATATCATCCTTAATCTAACCACATAACACACATGCAACATCTGATTTCGGATTTACCAAAATCATGAGAATTTCAAGTTTAGAGATTTCATCAGATTTTGCATACCTTATAATCCTCTTGCAATGAGGATCACGATTCTATGCTTTAAATTCGATTCCGACTTGGATTGAGCCTTCAATTTACTGATTTTGTGTGTGTGATAGAGTTTTTAGAATGGGGGTGTCGCCCCCTTCTGCTTGTTCTTGATCGACCAGCCCCCTAGTGGGGTGTTTGGTTTTTATTTTTATCAAATTCTACAACACAAGTTTCACTTTTATCATCTTTGGTCCCTCCACTTGTTAAATAACATAAAGTTTTGGTTATTTAACCCTATTTCATGTTATTTCTAGACTTTTTGTTAACTAGGTTAAATTCCTAGTTGGTAAATTCTCATTTATTTATACTATAAAATTTTAGTATAAAGTTTGATATTTTCGGGGTGTTACACCAAACATACAAAACAAACATCACCTACAGGTACAGCGGTACACCAAAAACATATACATTATCAAATGTAGCATAAACACTTCAAAGATCATGACAATGATCTTCAAAATTTCAGTACCAAGAACAACATATTTCCAAAACATCAAAACATCAAAAGAAGGGAATACACAGTTCCCAAACCTAACCTAACCAACATTAGGGTCATCATCAACAGTTGGCACCTGATTAAACCGGCGACTTTTCCGACGTTGATATACCAGCTTACATCCACCGTACTGCATCATCGGAAAATGGGACATCAAGCATTCAACGGATAGTACACTAATTTCCTCATCAACAACACCCTTTTTCCGGCGAACATCACAACCAGTGCCGATAACCACCGAGGAAACAGTGTTGAACGGCTTTTCTTCTTCATCAATCACTAATGATGGAGAATTAGCAAGAAGCAGGAGACCTGCAGCAGCTTCATAAACCCTCAGAGCTTCCAAAGGTCACCGAGAGCGGAGAGAACGTTTCGCCTTCATTTTATCCAAAACCAAATGTCACGGCCCCCGACCCGGTTTAACCCGTTTCAGGAGCCGCGGGACAGAAATCCCGTGGTATTTAATTAATTGAGTTTAACAGCGGAATTTTAACATCAGGATCTTTTTAGGACTGAAATATTTCCCGATTATTTTATTTCACAACGCGGGATAAAACCCGGTAATTTAAAATCTTGGGATTTCACGAAGAAATCTTTTATATTACAAAACATGTTTTCTTTATTTTATACTGAGCCACTTCTTTGAGCTTGTAGTGCTATATGGCACTTTTCCTGGATCATAATAGATTACCTGAAACTTGTTTGAAAAAGGTTTTGTCAGCGGGAAATACTGAGTGAATCATTCTATTTTGCATAATGATGCATAGTTATTAATTACAGCATAAGAGCGATTACAATGGCTTCTATCTTATTTTTATCTGGCATCCTGTCACAATGGTGACATGTCACAATGGTGACGATGGTCATACCACTATTAGATCAATGAACCTAAATAGTGATGATTATCCCTGTAGGTCAATGAACCTAACAGTGATTATCCCGAGTAGGTCAATGAACCTAACTGGGAGAAAATTAGTAATGTGCATAATACCCCACTAACCAGTAATTCAAGATATCCACGACTTAGTCCCTGTAATTATAACCTTGAAAATAATTTGAGGTATTGTAAAATAATTGATAAAAAGAGAATGACTCACATTGCAGATTTATACGGGCAGAGTTTAGCCTACTGATTAGCCTTTTTAACCTAAATTTATAACAGGCACACAATTCAGTCAGTAACTTAATACAGCATTTACGATAACTCACGAGATCAAACCCTCACAACGAATAACAAAGTGCGATACTTAAACATCCATCGAATTAACGACGAATGACAAAGCATAAACCCTAATGTGGGCAGCACTTAAACATCCATTGGATAATTTAATCAATCGGACATTGAATCGTAGCAGCGATCGAGTTATTACCCTGATTGCGGCGTCGATTAGTGATCCGTGTGTGTTAATTGTGATAAACAGAAGATATCTCGGAGCATAGAACGAATTTCTTCGTCGAACATACGCAGAATTTCAAGTGCCAATGTCTGCTATTTATACCCAAATTTTGACAACCCTTGCGCACCGTAACACTCTGACCCTTACGGTGCGTAACCACTAGGGGTGTTCATCGAATCGAATATCGAATTTTCGAATTATTCGAATCGAATTAATCGAATAATTTTTTTTTCTCTTGAATTCGAATTCGATTCGAATTCGAATAAGACACATACTATTCGATTCGAATTCGAATCGAATTCGAATAAATTCGCTTCAATTCGTATTCGCTTCAATTCGTATTCGCTTCGTATTCGAATAATAGATATGGTATTTGGTTGATGGTTCATCATGTCATGGGCCATATGCCCATATCATATGTAATGGGCTTAGTAATAACTTAAATGGGTAATTTTATATAGCCCAATTAATTTATATATGTATTAAATTTTAAATTATATATATTATATATATAAAAATAAAAATACATGTATAATTCTTATTCGAATTTCGAATCGAATCGAATTTAAAATTGTAAATTCGTATTCGATTCGTATTCGATTAACTTGACTCGAATCGAATCGAATTCGAATTCGAATTCTTGCGACTCGAAACGAATTCTTGATAATCGAATCGAATTCGAATCGAATTTCGAATTTTTCGAATCGAAACGAATTCTGAACACCCCTAGTAACCACCCTTGCGCACCGTAACACTAATTTCCTTACGGTGCGTAAGGAACACCTAAGCACTATAGGTTTGCCACGTTTGGGACTAGGCCTGCTGAGTCGACACATTTCATTAATTCGATTTTTACAGCGAGATTTAAAGATAATCGTTAACTAGGAAATACCCCCCCTGAGTTTTAGGGGCCCTGATCCTGATTCTGATTGTTCTGAATATTTTAGGGTTTGCGCAGAATCACTTGGGTGTCTCAATTAGGGTTTCCTATTGGTCAAATTAATTTAATAACTATGACTTTAAATGAGAGTTGTTACATTCTCCCCACCTTAATAAAAATCTCGTCCTCGAGATTTACTAGAATAATTGAGGATACTTTTGCTTCTTTTCTGATTCCAGTTCCTAAGTGTATTAGGGTCCTATCTTTGAATCCCACTTTACTTGAACTAACACTAATCGTTTGTGTTTTGAGAAATTTGACCTTTCTATCTTCTATCTGAAGAGGTTTCTCTACAAATTTTTCGTTTACCTTTATATCTTGGAGAGGTACTACCAAAGATTCGTCTGATAGACATTTCTTGAGATTGGATACAAGAAATACATCATGTACTCCTGCTAATTCTCCTGGTAGTTGTAAATGATAAGCAACTGGTCCTATACGTTGAATCACTGGAAATGGTCCTACATATCTTGGATTTAACTTTCCTTTCCTACCAAATCTAACTACTCCTTTCCAAGGAGATACTTTCAATAGCATTTTGTCTTCAAATCTTGAAATTCCAACGGCTTTCGTCTATTATTTGTATAACTCTTCTGGCGATCTCTAGCCGTCTTCAGCTTTTCCTTCGTGATACTGAATATCACAGTCGTAGTTTCTTAGGATTTTCATCCATCTCCTTTGCCTCATTTTTAATTCTTTTTGCCCAAATATATATCTTAAATTCTTATGATCCGTATAGACAGTAAACTTACTTCCATACAGATAATGTCTCCAAATCTTAAGGGCAAAATTTATGGCTCCTAATTCTAAATCATGTGTTGTATAGTTCTCTTCGTTCTTTTTCAACTGTCTTAAAGCATACGCAATTACCTTCTTGCGTTGCATAAGCACACATCCTAATCCTAGGATTTTGTTAATTTATGTTTTAATATCCTAAAGGCTTCTTCTTGTTTAGATCCTTTAACTGTTTTATAGGTTAGCTTAGTTAATGATATAGCTCCGTCTATAGTATCTGGCTAAACCTACAAAACTACTAATTTCCATTGCGAATTGAGGAATTTTCCATTTGGTAATTGCTGCTATCTTAGCAGGATCTACGTGAATACCTTCATGATTCACCATATGACCTAAAACTTGTACTTTTGGCAACCAAAATTCACAATTCGAGAATTTGGCGTAAAGCTTCTCTTTTCTTAAAAATGCTAAGAGTGCATGCAAGTACTGACAATGTCCTTCCTGACTTTTGAAATAAATAAGTATATCGTCTATGAAGACAATTACAAATTTATCCAAATATAGTTTACAGATCCTATTCATCATGTCCATGAATGCTGCAGGTGCATTCGTTAATCCGAAGGGCATGACTGTAAACTTGTAATGACCATACCTAGTTCTGAAAGCAGTTTTAGGTATGTCTTCCTCTTGTACTTTCATTTGATGATATCCGGAACATAAGTCGATCTTAGAAAAATATCTATCTCCCTGGAATTGATCGAATAGATCATCAATTCTAGGTAATGAGTATCGATTCTTAATTGTAACCTTATTCAATTCCCTATAATCAATACACATTCTTATCGAACCATCTTTTTCTTAATAAACAACACTAAAGCCCCCCATACGGGGATAAATTAGGTTGTATGAAACCTTTACTTAATAATTCATCTAATTGCTTTTTCAGTTTTTTTTTCTGTAGGTGCTAACCGATAAGGTTCCTTGGCTTATCGGTAAAATTCCTGGAATTAGATGAATCCTAAATTCTATCTCCCTATCTGGTGGTAATCCAGGTAAATCTTCTGGAAATACATCTGGGTATTCTGAAACTACAGAAATTTCCTTAAATTCTTTATCTTTAGTATTGATGATTACTGAAATCATGTATACTATTCCTTGCTTTTGTTCATAATTAGCAACTTTCATTACTGATATGAACTTTATGGATTTACATGGCTTATCTCCTGTAATCATTATTACTTCTCAAGTGGTGCACAAATTTCTATGAAATTCTTATCATAGATAATTCGAGCATATTTGTTTTACTAATCAATCCATTCTTAGCACAACCTTGATTTCAACTAATTTCATAGATAATAGGGTTGCAGAAAATTTATGACTTAAAAGTTCTATTTCTACGTTTTGCAGAACCTTATTTATTTTAACTGAATTCCCATCTGCCGTTTCTATTGTAGAAATTTGCCCAATGCTAGTTAAAGGTAAGTTAAAAGTTTGGCAGAATGAAGTATTTATAAAACTTTGGTTTGTACCAGAGTTGAATAATACTTTTGTGTAAACGTTGTGAACTAAAACGTACCGGCTATTACATCTGGAATGAGTTCTGCTTCCTTAGCAGTTAGTTGGAAGGCTCTTACATTCCTTTTTGCTCCTTCTGCAGGTTTAGCTTTATTGTCAGATGGTTTGTTTAATTTTGGACAATCTGGCCTAAGATGTCCAGCTTCTCCACAGTTGTAGCAGACTGAAAATTTCTTCCTCCTGCAGTCTTCTTCTTGATGCCCTGGAATTTTGCAAAAATTGCAATATCCTTTGCATCTTCCAAAATGCTTCCTTTTGCAAAAATTGCAAAATGGACTAGTGGTAGATTGCCCATTTCCTTTTTTCTTGAAATTGTTATGGTTACCCGGATGGAATTCTTGGGTAATCTTTTGGGCTACTTCCTTCCTTCTATTTTCTTCTCTTGTCCGTACTAGCTCATCAGTCAGAGTATTGGCTAAATCCACCGCATCATCAATTGTGCGAGGTTTTGCAGCCTTGACGATATTACGAATTTCGCCAATCATTCCCCAAATATAACGAGAAATAAGTACCGGCTCTGGCGAAGCCAGGGTTGGTACCATTCGAGCATATTCGAAGAATGTCGTAGTATACCCTCGACAATCTACATCCACCATCCGATGGGTTAGAAACTTATTTGTCATTTGTTCCTTTTCATACTCGGGACAGAATTTTCTTTCTACAAAGCTCTTAAATTCTTCCCAGTTCATAGCATATGCCATCCTTCTTCCTTTTGCTTGTAACACCGTATTCCACCATTCTAGCGCCACTTCTTTGAAAAGATTTGACGCGTACATGACCTGATCATCCTGAGCACATTTACTTATGGCAATTACTGCCTCGGTTTTCTCTAACCAACGCAGTGCCGCAGTCGCTCCTTCATTGCCTGCAAACTCAGTGGGTTTACAAGCAAGAAATTCTTTGTAAGTGCAACCAGGCGTTGCAGTTTTCCTTTTCTTAGGGAGCGGAGCTTGCCGTGGTTCATTATCATGATTAACATGATTACTGCATCCGTTTATACTATTACTGAAGTTATCTTCAGAAATACGTTTACTAGGAACGATTTGTTGCGGTTCGATTGGATTTTTAATAGCAGCAACGATTGATGGAATAGCATTGGCTATCCCTTGAGCAACTATTTCTGGAATAGCGTTGGCTATCCCTTGAGCAACGATATTTTCTATATCCTGCCTAGTCATAAATTGATCCCCCGGTTGTTGCTCAGATTGATTAATCTCGTTAACTGGTTCATTATTAGCGTTTTCCATCTGATAATTAATTTATAGATAAATAATTAGCATAAAAGAAATAATCCAAGGTCACAATTAATTGCACATAATCACGTAAACGAATATACAACAAAATTGTAAATTTTCTAATATTTCATTTGTTTTATAGATTATATCATGCTTCTATATACAACCGTTTTATTATTTATTTACACATACTGATTTTACTATTACTATTACACAACCACAGTTTCATAATCCCCTATCCTTTGTCAGGTGATATTCTAGTAACGGCGTTCCTTCTCATCGTATTTCCACGAGATCTGTCCCAAAATCTCTTGGATCCTATTCCCAGCATCCATTAGTTCTTTGTTAAAATAACGGAGTTCAGCCATATTCTCGTTACTCATTGGTGAATTTGGTAAAGGTTCTGGATTGAACTTAGGAAAAAGCTTATAGGGATGGTTTTGTAACAGTATTTCATTATTCATCCATTCGTCTATTTGCGAGTGGATTGAAGGGTTTGGAATAGCTGGTTCTAAATTCATTGGTAGTTGTGTTTCAAGAGAATGAATAAAATCATTTTCATTAATAGGCTCAATAGTATCATTGTTTGCCATTATAAAATCTAGTTCTTCTTGAGATAGTAACCCCTCAATTTGCCTAGAGCTTTCCCCAATTTCCATTTTATTAGACTTGGGTTTCTCGAGAGGTGAAGCGTTGAATTCTATAGGTTCTTCTATGTCTGGTATATATCTATTGAAATCTCTGGAAACTTCTATTCTTACTGGATAGAGATTTAAATTCTGAAGGGCTTCCGACAAATCACTCATGCTGTTTATGCAAGATACACACAATTACTAAGTTAAAATTATGACAAAATTTTATAGAAAAACTTTTAAATATTATTTCATATTGGGTAATTATGAAAATTAAAACACACTAGGTTTTATTTGTAAGGTTTCTAGACTATAGATAATAAAGGTACTAAACTTGGGTCAAATTATTTAAGAATTTGTATTAATTGCTACATTGGTTAGCATATAAAGATCTGCCCATACTGTATACAAAATTAGTCAGATAATAAAACACATAATCATAAAATAGCAATTAATAAAAATTAAGTATTTTCTAAATACTTAATTGGCTTAAATCAGTGGCTCAATCAGTGGCTCGATCAGTGGCTCTGATACCACCTTATTTCTGTCACGGCCCCCGACCCGGTTTAACCCGTTTCAGGAGCCGCGGGACAGAAATCCCATGGTATTTAATTAATTGAGTTTAACAGCGGAATTTTAACATCAGGATCTTTTTAAGACTGAAATATTTCCCGATTATTTTATTTCACAACGCGGGATAAAACCCGGTAATTTAAAATCTTGGGATTTCACGAAGAAATCTTTTATATTACAAAACATGTTTTCTTTATTTTATACTGAGCCACTTCTTTGAGCTTGTAGTGCTATATGGCACTTTTCCTGGATCATAATAGATTACCTGAAACATGTTTGAAAAAGGTTTTGTCAGCGGGAAATACTGAGTGAATCATTCTATTTTGCATAATGATGCATAGTTATTAATTACAGCATAAGAGCGATTACAATGGCTTCTATCTTATTTTTATCTGGCATCCTGTCACAATGGTGACATGTCACAATGGTGACGATGGTCATACCACTATTATATCAATGAACCTAAATAGTGATGATTATCCCTGTAGGTCAATGAACCTAACAGTGATTATCCCGAGTAGGTCAATGAACCTAACTGGGAGAAAATTAGTAATGTGCACAATACCCCACTAACCAGTAATTCAAGATATCCACGACTTAGTCCCTGTAATTATAACCTTGAAAATAATTTGAGGTATTGTAAAATAATTGATAAAAAGAGAATGACTCACATTGCAGATTTATACGGGCAGAGTTTAGCCTACCGATTAGCCTTTTTAACCTAAATTTATAACAGGCACACAATTCAGTCAGTAACTTAATACAGCATTTACGATAACTCACGAGATCAAACCCTCACAACGAATGACAAAGTGCGATACTTAAACATCCATCGAATTAACGACGAATGACAAAGCATAAACCCTAATGTGGGCAGCACTTAAACATCCATTGGATAATTTAATCAATCGGACATTGAATCGTAGCAGCGATCGAGTTATTACCCTGATTGCGGCGTCGATTAGTGATCCGTGTGTGTTAATTGTGATAAACAGAAGATATCTCGGAGCATAGAACGAATTTCTTCGTCGAACATACGCATAATTTCAAGTGCCAATGTCTGCTATTTATACCCAAATTTTGACAACCCTTGCGCACCGTAACACTCTGACCCTTACGGTGCGTAACCACCCTTGCGCACCGTAACACTAATTTCCTTACGGTGCGTAAGGAACACCTAAGCACTATAGGTTTGCCACGTTTGGGACTAGGCCTGCTGAGTCGACACATTTCATTAATTCGATTTTTACAGCGAGATTTAAAGATAATCGTTAACTAGGAAATACCCCCCCCCCCTGAGTTTTAGGGGCCCTGATCCTGATTCTGATTGTTCTGAAAATTTTAGGGTTTGCGCAGAATCACTTGGGTGTCTCAATTAGGGTTTCCTATTGGTCAAATTAATTTAATAACTATGACTTTAAATGAGAGTTGTTACACCAAACAATAAGAAAAAGGCACCCAAATATATATATAGGCAAGTAACTCCGAGGAAATGGAAAGGCATGATTACCTGTCAGATGTCCTTTTCAAACGGCGCTACAGGAACAAGTGTCATTTCCTCATAAATGAAGCCTGACAAGCGCCATTACGTACCCCAAGATAAGGAGGAAAAATATCGCAAATACCAATTTTTTTTACTACAAACTGACGTCACCACAGGTCAGGTCATGATTACAAAAAGGCAAAAAATCATAATTTCCCTAAAAAAGTTTTTAAAGCAAAATTAAAATCTTCTCATAGAAGATTCCCCATTTTTCGCGCCCAAAAGCACTTCTCTCTTATAAGTCCAGTGCTCCACTTATTTGCATAAGTACAACACTAGACTGGGGGGACTTGAAGGGGTAAGGTCCCAAAAATCTCATAATAAACACTTGGGACCATACCACAACCTTGCTTGCCAACCTTTCTACCTTGCGCGGCCGCGCACAGGTCTTACAAAGGAAAGGCTTAAGAAACAAGCAACAGTCAACACTTGCGCGCCAAAGGGAAATCATAAGTCCTTGCGCTTTCTCCCACAAAGCAAAGGGTGAAAATCCTACATTGAACACTTCCGCCCAATATCCAGACTTGGATATTATTTACCCAAGCTTGGGATTTATTTATTTAGCTGATTCCACACGATAAGGAGTCACACCAGATTACAGCAGTAATCTTCTAGAAGGGCTTCAATCGTGTACCACTAAGACGGTTATAACCGCCTGGACACGTGTCGCCATCTCAGGCATCCCTGAAACCACAACGATAGCATGTAATTGGAGAGTAATCTCCAATTAATCACTTTACACGTGGCAAAACCCCAGCCATCGATCTAAGCCACGATCCGTGTGCACTTACGATGGATCAAGAAGCTTGACGGAAGGAAATGTAACCGCTTACGGGGTTAGCATCTTCCGTCAACTTTTCACTAACGGGTTTTCCCGCCCAAAGGCTCCCGGTTATAAATACGAGAAACAACTCAGGTATGAATTCAAGTTTCACACACTTCTCAAATACATCTTCTTCTTCATAACCCATACTTATTCTCACACCGGAGTCGGGTCAAGGAGAGAACCCTTTTCTCCCCTTGGCGAGGCTAACGGTGCTTCTTTTTTTGCAGAGTTATCGGAGAAGGAGATCGATTGTACCGAATCAAACGAGAGGAAAACCACTTTTTTATTCGGATTCAAACCCCCTAGATATTACGGTCCCGGTCGTTTATCTAGTGTTTCTTCACAGTTGTAATTGTATTGTACTTTATTTCTTTTCTGATTTGTTCCTGTAATTCGAGTTAATAAAAAATATTTTTATTTATTTTACACGAACGGATTCCTACAACTTCAACTCATTCAAACATAGCCACTTCTTCTTATCTTTCATAATGTATGAGGAGCAAAACTATATATGAACCACGTCAACCACTACATCAAAATAAGACTCGTTGTTGGTCCGGGTAACATGTGTGCACGGGTAAGTTTACCTTCTAACCGAACCATAAGCTAATGTGTCGATTACAGGGAGCGTCTAACGATTTATTCGGTTAACATTTGTTTCAGTTATTGATTAATTTCATGTATTTGGTTTGCTTATGGTTTGTTAACCACCTATTAGCTCTATAGTTTTAGGTTTGGGCCTAGCATAATTGACAAAAAATAATATAGATTTTATCTTAAACTTTTTTTTTAATTTTAAAGAAATTTTTTTCCTTAACCTTATCATCTATTACTATGCCCATGATTTTACTAATCTAAGTTCTTTCATCTATTTTGAAGATAATTATAGACACCAAATCCTAAAACAAACCAAGACTCATAATTGTTTTGACACTATTTGAAAGATTACAATGTGCTTGGCTCTCCTCACAAATCTTTGTACTAGAGATTTGTAATTCTAGAGTGATTTCATTCATTTCTTGCAAGTTCAAATAGTTGTCGAGGATATGTTGCAATATATCATACGAGTCTTTACGATGACATGGAACCAGGGGCGGTTCTTAGAAGAGCCGTGGCAGGGCCACTGCCCGGGCAAGTTTTTCGGCCTTAGTGCTAATTTTCCGCAGTGGCAGGGCCACTGCCCGGGCAAGTTTTTCGGCCTTAGTGCTAATTTTCCGCATTTCGATCGAAATTTTTTATATATACTATGTTTGGCCCGGGCTTGTCTGGTTTTTTTTAGTGCCCGTGTCTTTCGGCCCTGGCATGTTCAACGGGCAAGATCCGCCACTGCATGGAACTACCGCATGATTTGATACTAACAAAAAAATTTAGTTAAGAAACTGTTTTCCAAATCTTTTGGTGTTTGTGAATCACATGTTAGATCTTTTTACAAGCACAAACCTCCTTATATGGACTTGTAATCTCCACACCGCCTTGCTTATCATTGTGTAGACTCTATTCTTTAATCTTCGATATTGTTATAAAGTGATTGAAGTTATGGTAATTGGCATGAGAGATTAGCTTTGGTCTAACAGACGTACGATTAATAGAACATTCATGTGTTTTCCCGACAAGAATAGATAAGTCTTCGGTCATCAGGCCAACAAGACATGATGATCTGGTTATAAGGTTAATACAACTTATTGCTAAACCATTAGAGAACTTTCTTTGGGCTTTTAAAAAGGTTAAGCAAATGGTCATACTGACTCTTAATTCAACATTATTGAATATATGAATGGCTCAAAGTTGAACTCAATTAAATCTTCCAGCATATGAAACGCCCAAGGATAAGACACGGTACATAACGAACATGTAGATATCTAGGGATGGACATTCATATGTATTCTCGATATATGATACATCGATAATCGGTGTTAAAGACCTACCTGAATCTATAAATTCTAAGAGTTAACTTATTAGCTTTACCCAACTAGATAACGATCGAAGGTCACGTTCTACAAAGATGGAAGTCAAGTATATATAAACATAGACGAACATTTAACCATGACTAGGTCAAGGTAAGGGAAATATGATATAAACTCTTTCTCATCAAACGTAGTCACTCTATTAATGCCAAATGCCAAAAATTTGGCATGAAAGAATTGGTCACATGAAGTTATTTGGAAGCTCAAAGCTCCTTGTGAAAAAAGAAATAAAAGGGATCCAAAAATGATAATAAATGGGATCCAAGTATAACTTGTTATAAGAAGGACAAGATGTAATTAGTTCCTTCTCATGGAAGCAACAAGTTTTGTGTAATGACTATGCCCTTTCAAACCATGCCTATTTTGCTTTCACCGACTTTGCTTCTGTCTTCCATTAGGGGATAAGAAGACATATAAAGTAACAAAATATGTCAATCTTACACATCCAACGTTGTACTTACCCCTAAGGAACTCTTTGAGCACCTCATTGTTGTAGTGGTGAATAGAGTTTGGACCAAATGGTAAGAGGCCCTATGGACGGACCCAGACCCACATGATGTACCAATGGTCCTTAAAACATTGTTTGGTGATATTCGTAGCAAAATATATTAATGTCTTCAAGATGATCCAAAATTGTTTGGTGATATTCGTAGCAATATATATTAATATCTTCAAGATGATCCAAATTTGTTTGGTGATATTCGTAGCAAAATATATTAATTTTACAATATACATTTATGAGATAATTAGTGATACTAGAAACTAGGTAAAAGCGATTAAACTTATTTGATAAATATTAGCTTTTGACGTTTTGTCACATTCAAGGGGAGCTATTTAGTGATTTAAGTTTAAACACTTTTTCGATCATATATATATGGACCATGGTATTAACAATCAATGGACGAGTATTAGTAATCCCAGTAAAATACATACCTGGTTGTAAAATCAGTTCTCATAACCGGCATAAGACCTGTTGGGTGTCTGACATACTCGTGCGTATCGGATATACCCATTAATTTATTAAAGAATTAGCCGCTGAGATTTTTAAGTAACATTTTTCCTTTCATCTTAATGTATTTTTAACTCCAATAAATTAAAATATTATATGATACATTATACACATATCATAATCATCATAAAATACATGAAATATCCAATTTATTAATGATATAAATCTCAAAATATAATTTTGTACTTGATAACATTAAAAAAATATAAAAAATATCACCCAAATACAAATCCTAAAAGAAATAATTCGTAATCTATGTAATTAATCTACTAAAATAAAACACTAATAGACAAGGATTAATGGAAAATTAAAATTAAAAGTTATGGCATGATAGCCTAGTGACGTCTTAGGGTGGGATAAGGGTTAGATACCATTAGGTCTTGTGTTCAATTCGCACAAGTGAGTTTTCCCCAGATTTATTGAGTTTCCTCCTGAATTTGTCTATAGACATTATTGTTTAGTGGAGATGGATACGATCGTGTGGTTCCGCTAATGCCACGATTATACTCCACTAGTTCGTAAGTGATCCAAATTTTCCGTTAAAAAAAAGTTATTGGATATGGTTTCTGATAATTGGGTCGGATATCTCCTAATCACATACTTGTCCCATACCCGTAAAATAATTGTTTTTCAATCATGTACCTAAGTATTGTCCCATATGTTTCACGTATTCCAGTTAGATTTGGGATATTTAACATCCCTATATCTTTTTTTTGAAAGGAAAACTTCATTCAAACAAAAAAACCGCTCGAAACCGAGCGGCCAACCCCAGTTACATATTTACAAAATTACCCCAATCTACCCAAGAGATACTATTATTCTTCGACCTATTTTTATACCAAACAAAACCCAAAGATCTAATTTCACTAAAAACCTCATTGACGTTAAAACTCTTTCCGGAAAAAATCAAATCATTCCTAGCCTTCCAGATACTCCAGCATGAAAGGATAGCGATGCCACGAAATACTTCCTTCCTTTGACCATCCAACCCAACCCAATTGTGCACCTCTAAAACATCACGGAACGAAAACAAGATAAGTATAGGAGCTTTACACCAACTTTGAACCTTCTGCCAAATGACCTACGAAACACCGCACGACGTAAAGAGGTGATCTACCGACTCAACCCCCATATGACAGAGCAGACAGCTACTGTCTTCCACCGAAACGTTCCTCCTTTGAAGCGCATCTCTGGTAGGAATACGATCCTGTTCAGCTCTCCAAGCAAAAATATTGCACTTCTTGGGAAGCCATCTACTCCAATTCCAGACATACCGAGCGCTAAAATCCTTATTAATATCGAAAGTCCTTTTAACCGCTCCCATCGAGAACCCATTTGACCCGTACCCTCCTAAATCCAACCATCCTTACCGTCCAAGAGAGAGAAAGGACGAAGTAAATTGCACAACCGGCTCCACTCTGCCAATTCCACATTCGAATCCGGAGCCGACCTCCATTCCCACTTTCCGCACGGATTAGTCAACGGCCTCAGTATACAATCCCTAACCAAACACGATTTGTGAATTTCCAGCCGAAACAAATTAGGGAACTCCTCCTTAAAAGGCTTAGCCAATAACCACGGGTCCAACCAGAACAAAATATCCTGCCCATTACCAACCTCAGCTCGCATAAAACTTTTTAAAGACATGCCATCCCCCAACTAGTTCGAGCAAACCTTATGGATATTACACCACACTCCACTAAGAGAAGGCCGAATCGGAAGGAAATCCCAACTACGACGGTGCCGATGAATGGCGTTGATCACCTTGACCCAAAAACTATTCCTCTCGTTCTTGAATCTCCATCCCATTTCGCAAGAAGGGCTTTATTGATGATTTCGAGATTACACAGGCCCAAACCACCGACCCGAACAGGCGAAGCCACACGATCCCACGCAACCCAATGAAGTTTAGAACCCACGCTAGTCCAACCCCAAAGAAACCTTTTAATAATTTTTTCAAGATCTTTAATAACCCCAACCGGGGCCTTGTAGAGGGAGAAGAAATAAATTGGAAGACTCTCCAAAACTGCTTTAATAAGGGTCACTCTTCCCGCCAACGACAGTACCGACGCCTTCCATAACGATAACCTCGATTCAAACACTTCAAACACCGGTCTCCAATTACAAATCCTATTCATATTAGCCCCCACAGTAATCCCGAGATATTTGAAAGGAAAAGCGTCCACTTTGCACCCAATCGTCTCCGCCACTCTATTCAAATCATTATCATCAACCCTCACTCCATAAATGTTAGATTTTTCACATTCATCTTCAAGCCCGAACACGTGTAAAAGCACCTCAATAACCGCACCACGGCTTGAACATTCTCAGAGGACCACTCACCCATGATGATGGCATCATCAGCATAAAACAGATGGGAAACACACGGCCCGCCATTTGGCAGATAAATCCCTTTAAAATACCCATCCTCACCACTTTATTGATTAAACGAGAGAGCGCTTCCATGACAACAAGAAATAAAAAAAGGGGACAACGGATCTCCTTGCCTGGAAATCAAAAGTGGGAGCACCAATTTGTTGATCTTAATATAACAAGTATGACTCACCAATTTGTTGATCTTAGTTTTAAACGCTTTTCTTTAAATGTGTTTTTAGTATTAAATGATGAATGTCCCTTGAAATATCAATAATTATACTTTACATTAATTAATTTGTTAATGATAATAAACAATTTATTTAGAGTTAAATGCCATTTTAGTCCCTGTGGTTTGGGTCATTTTGCCAGTTTAGTCCAAAGGTTTCATTTTTAACCTGTGGGTCCAAAAAGGTTTCACTGTTGCCATTTTAGTCTACTGGGTTAACTTTATCCATTTTTTCTGTTAACCAGAAGGGCAATTCGGTCATTTTATATGTAATTCTGTTAACTAGAAAGGCAATTCGGCCATACAAAATGACCGAACCGCCCTTCTCGTTAACAGAAATAATTGATGAAGTTAACCCAGTGGACAAAAATGGCAACAGTGAAACCTTTTTGGACCCACAGGTTAAAAATGAAACCTTTGGACTAAACTGGCAAAATGACCCAAACCACATGGACTAAAATGGCATTTAACTCATTTATTTAATACCTAAAAACCCCGACTAAAGTTGATAAAAGTGAGAGGTGGGGAAGGTTAATCTAATTGGACAAGTCAAGGCTTAGGTGCCACACCAAGATCAACATCCATGGACCAAGGAGACAAATTAGATTCAACGGCCAAGAAGCACACCCATATGGGGTTGCACCGCTGGTGGACCACCCTTCCGGCCCCCCATTAATTAACAATTCATCTTAAACTTTTTTTAATGATCTTGCAGAATTAAGATGATTATAAAGGTTATCAATCTACTAAAACAAAATTAGGATGATTATAAAGGTTATCAAACTACTAAAACAAAATTTCAAAAGATAAAACCTTAGTACAGTCATTTACACCGAAACTGATGTACACACGTGGGGCATGGTGGGGTGAGAGTTTGAGGCATGGGTTGACACGTTGCTTGGGGGGGGGGGGGGGTTCGCTGGGCTGACCCACATTGAAGACGGTATGGTGGGGCGGGGGTTTGGGGCGTGGCCGGCCCAAACTGCTATTTTAATATTTTCTAAAACAAAAAATTTAAATTTTTTAATGTTTTTTAAATAAAGAAAATTACATAAAAAAATTCCGAGTGCTTATATTTTTTTCTTTATCTCTTCTCTCGTCTCCAACATTAATTCCAACTCTTCACCTGATAGGTGATCAATGAGCTGGGCTAGAAATTTCATATCATCTCGTCTTTGTTTCAGGGCATCCCTAGCTTCTTTGCTCTTCCGAATTTCAGCCATTTGTTGTTGGAATACGTTGAATGTATCTAACTTGCTTGCAATGTCATCCAACTGATCGCTGTATACTCCCCTACCCCTACGCGAGCCCGAACTCCCAACTGAAGGCGATGCCGTACCCGATCTTGATTTTTGAGCGCGCCTTTTTGCGGCATCTCTTCCGTATTCGGGCCGGTTTGGCGAATCATCCAAAAAGTCATCCAACTCTTGATCTCGTGCATCCGATTGGGCTTGGGACGAGGGTGCCCTTGACCTTTTGGAAGACGTGTTAGTTTCGCTACCACTGGGGATATTCGCCCACTTGGGATGGAACTTACAAATTTCCCAACAATGCATGAAACGGAAGTCGCTCCCCACATTTGTTTTGAATGTAACAAATGCATTTGTCACAAAGTCGGCTTCGGTTTCACCACTTTTTGGGTTTTGCTTTGTTTTATTTAAAAAAACACTAAATTTGGTGAGTTGCCCGCTTATCTCGGTCCACTTCGAGGATAGACCCGCTAGCCCAACGGCTAGTTTGGTTTGGCCATTGAGAGCCCGCCATGTCATATTGATAGACCCGCCCCACGCCCGGCCTTAAACTCCCGCCCCTTGGGCCACGCCCCAACACCCCGCCCCATACCCCATAGTCTTAGCTTTAGTCATTTTCAACTTTTTTTCTTTTTTGTTAAATGAGGGGTATATTTATCTTTTTATAACACGTTTTATTTTATTTATTTTTATCCCCATTAATTCACCGGTTTTATTATCATTCAAAATCTTATCATGATAATTTATGACGAATCATCCTTTGTAAAGTCGCACTCACTTGACAGTAAGTTAAATATCCTTAGGCTACACGGTATGGTGACATCCCATCCTTGGAGGATGATCCGCCACGTAGGCGCCACGTCATAATCCTCCCAAGTATGGTCTATCCCCCAAAAGTAGAGGGTATGGGAGGATGGTCCTAGTCATAGTCCTCCCCACCATTTTTATATATATATATTTTTTTATCTTCTACTTTTTTTTAACATTTAAAAAATAAACTAACAAAATATTTTCATTAATATTAAAACCACATTACATAAATTTAAAACAAAACATAAACTTAAAAAAAAACATAGACTTAAATAATATTATGCTTCTTCATGATGTCGGTTTGAAGTTTTTTCAACATCGAACGTTTCGGCTCGGGATACTGATCGACATCCATTGTTATCATTTCCCATTCCTTGAGCCGAATTTTTTCATCCGAAATTCTGATTTTCTCATTCGACAATCGGACCTTCTCGCGTAACTTTTCTTCCGCTACACGAGCTTTTTCTTCGACGGCCCGCTCCTTCGCCTTCGTCTTTTGGGCCGAGACTTCGTTGTACATTTTTAAGATTTCCATAAACTCTTCCATCTTCGGGTCCACCTTTTCCTTTTCTTTCCTCTTGGCCCGCTCCTTCTTTGATTTGTCTCGGCCCGGTGGACGCTCGGCTTCATGTACGGCGTACTCCTCTTCGTCAAAGTCGGCGTCATCATTTAAGTTTATTTGACACCTCGCGTCCGATCCACCGGCGCTAAAACTACCCGTTTCCGATGTTTTTTGGCGTTTCGCCATCTCCACCTCGTTGGGAATCGGCGCCCATTTTGGATCGTCTTTTAGAATTGCCCACGCGCGAACGTGTGTAAAGTTGGTACCACCGTTGTTCGCCTTATACTTGTCCAACACTTTTTGGAACACATCGTCGTCGCTCATGCCGCTACGACGCCCACTTGTATATAACTTATTATATTCCTCGCAAAACCTATTGACGGACGCGTTCAATTTCCGCCACTTTGATGAAACCGAGTCGACATCTCGATACGCGCCTTGGTCCATAAGGCCGAGGAACTTCGCCAAAACCTTGGACCAAAACCCGTCACCCGTTTGGTTATTACCTATAAAAAACAAACAAAATATATAAAGTGTTAACAAAAATAAAAAACCTTTAAAAAAAATACAAACTGTTAACAAAATAATAAACAAAAAAAATTAAACTTTAGGAAAAGCCAACTGTTAAGAAAAAAAAAAACAAAAAAAAAGCTTAAACTTAAAAAAAAAACAAACTGTTAAGAAAAAATAAACAAAAAAATGTATAAACCTTAAAAAAAATACGAACCTTTTGTCAGGTGGTTAGACGTGCCAAGGTAAGCCTTGGCTAAGGCTTCTTCTTCGATTGGCGTCCACTTAGTCGCCTTCGGTTTGGACGGTTGATCACCCACCACTTGCTTGCCTTTGTTTCATTTTCCTTTTCCTTTAGGCGGTTGGGTTTCGGGAACAACCTCCACATCGTCGTCGGGTTCGGATTGTTGAAAGGGTTGCGTCGGGATCGGTTGGGGTTGAACGGGTGGTGTCGGGTTCGGTGGGAAATTATAAGCACCCCGCATCATCATTTGTTGAAGGGATTGATTTTGAGAGAATTGAGCGAATTGGTTTGGCGAGTGTTGGAATGATGCAAACGCATTTGATGAATATTGCGAGAATTGGTTCGGTTCTAGCGTCGGATAATATCTCGGAACCGAGAAAACATTCGGTTGGGTCGGGTTCTTGGGATTGTTCGGATTGTTTGGATCGTTCGGGTTGTTGAAGGGATCCATGATAGAGTATAAGGTTTATAAAAGTGGGAGAAGATTTATAAAAAATTATGTGAGAGAGATGAAATATTGGGGTTAAAATTGTGAATGGAAGTGAAAAGAGAATGAAAATATATATATTTTTAAAATTTTGACCGTTTGATTGTTTTTAAAAATGGAAATTAAATTTTATTTTATTTTTTAATAACGGTAACTTTTTGAAAATGGGCCCCACTTTTGGTTCGTTGCCAACGTCCAAAAGTTGACGGTGAGGACGGGGACGCGGCGGGGGGGGGGGGGGGGTTGGTGTAGCATTCGGCGCCGGGGCAGGACGGATGGACGGCCCCATACCGTGTAGCCTTAAATGAAATCTTAATTGAAATCTAATCCTTAAAATTCACCAGAGATTCACCGGTAATTTCCAACATATACTTTGAATATCATAACTTTGGATTTTTTTTAAGTTTTTTTAAAACCGCAGAAGATTCTATGATATATAAAGGTCAATAAAACTGTCAAAACCCAACATAGTACAAAGAAATAATGATATATAAGGGTCAGTAAAACTGTACAACCCAACATAGTACAAAGAAAAGAAAAGAAATAACAAACAAATCACGACAATCCATCAAGGTAGTGACAAAATTGGATCTAAATTGGATCTTAAAACCCGTCAAAATTGGATCGTTAAACCCGACCTGTTTGTAACCGGATTCAAATCCTGATAAATAAAAGATGTGAATATTTCATTATATATTATTATTATTAGTATTATTATTATTCATTATTGTATTTTGTTGAGTTAATAAATTATACAACCTTCAAACTAGAGAACACCTTCCAAACAACAACCTATCCAAACTACACCTCGATAACCCTCCAGAACCCAACCCCATCCCAAACGATACCATGCATTTTCCTAATCCGCCATTTTCCAAACGACAAGGGTAAGTCTAAACGATATCCTCTATCGTTTGGAACCCAAATCCAAACCACATTCCATGTCGTTTGGCTTAGCGACATCCCTATCCCCATGCAAATGACACTTACCTGCTACTTTCCTTCTTTTTCTGAACACGAATCACCAAATCTTACCGCAAATAGTTATATTCCAATTTAACTTAAATGAGTCAAGACACCAATATACACCCATAACACGTCCAAGTTCATTTCTATTTTTGAATAATTTGTAATCAGAATCAACCACCCATAAAGGTATAAAATGTATCAAAATTTTATTAACCGAATTCGACATCCTCAACCATTATTCTAAACGACATTTCCCTTCAGTACTCACTACTCATGAATCCTCACCTTTAATTCATGCCAAAATCCTCTTGCATTCACAAATTCAGAGCAAAGGAATCCTAGGGCTTGGAACTTCACGATGCATTTTCTCCCTCAATTCCTAACTAAATCAGGTATTTCTTGAGCGAATTTAGTTTATTTTTCGAGCTCTACAAAACCCCTTTATTAATTTGTGTGATAGAGGGTATTCTGATACATATTCAAATTCATGATATTCTAGGGTTCTTAGTTTATATTTTTGGGACTTTTTATCTTAGGAATGGTGTTTTGATGAAATTGAACTCATGTTACTATTCATAATAATGTAAGATTATTATGTGTAAACTGAGTTTTGAATTTATTTCATATTTTAATCATATTACATCCTTAGGAAATTATATATAAATATAAAATTTATCAACCTAAAATTTTATAAATGTTATTTTCGATTATTTCAGAATATATTCATGTCATGGAATTTTTGTAAAAACTATTAAACTTTTTGGTGATTTAACTTTTAATAAAAGGGTTTAAGGAATTATTAAACAAAAAAAAGTTTCTTTGTAAAATTTATTAGGTTAAATAAAATATAAGGAAATTATAAAATCTCAATTATAAATCCATTGGATATATTTTACTAATTTATTTAAGAGTAAATATCCGTTTTCGAGTCCCTGAGTGTTTGTCCATTTTAACTAGTCTAATCCAAAAATCTAATTTATAACAAATTCAGCCCTGAGTTTTACATTTCTTAACGCTTTTCATAGGGCTCTTCATAAAGCTCGCGACTCGTAGCTCGCTCGAAAGAAGCTCGAGAAAAACTAGCTAAAAAACTCAATTTGAGATGACGTGAACCAAGCTGCCTCATTTTGTAACCAAGCCTAGCTCGAGCTAAGCTCGGCTCGGCCCATGGCTCGGTTCGTTGGCTCGTTCTTAGGCTCATTTAACTCCTACGTAAAGCTCAACCCAAGTTTAACCGCCTAAATTAATTTCGAGCTTGAGCTCGACCCCACAATGGCTCGACTCGTTTACAGCCTAGCTTTTCATCCAAATAGCTAACTTGATTTGTTTTTCTGTTAAGTTTTTACTAATTGACCAGAATACCCCTGACTGAAATGAAAGTTTATTCTTATATAGAAATATATTATATATATTTAAAATTGTTTAATGTATAATGTGTGTGTATATATATACATATATTTAAAATTGTTAATGTTTAATGTTAAAATTCTTTTGTATAAAAAATTATATACATTTTAAATTATATATATATATATATATCTAATTTATTTTTTAAGAAAAACACACATACACAGAAATTATACATGTATAGTAATAATAACATACCATATATGGCCTAAAACAATCATAAATAACGGTATAAAAGGTTTGATGAATTTATGATCGAACCTGGTTTTCAAAGGAGTAATGATGATAGTTGTGTCTTCAATTTGTGTATTTATTTATTAATTAATTTAGTATGATACGACAAAGAACACAATACACTAACATAGACATTGTAAAACGTGTAATCTTATATAATTTAATGTAAAAAAACCATGGCAATACCATACTTAAATTATATTTTTATAAGTTGCGTAATACGTAATTATTTTTTAGCAGTGCATAGTTATTGTGTGTAATTATATATATATATATATATATATATATATATATATATATATATATATATGTATGTATTTTAAATATAATAATAAACTTTCATTTCAGTCCCTGGGGTATTCTGGTCAATTAGTCAATACTTAACAGAAAAACAAACCAAGTTAATTATTTGGATGAAAAACGTTAAGAAA
Source organism: Helianthus tuberosus (assembly GCA_030545235.1). Taxonomy (NCBI): domain Eukaryota; kingdom Viridiplantae; phylum Streptophyta; class Magnoliopsida; order Asterales; family Asteraceae; genus Helianthus; species Helianthus tuberosus. The sequence continues at coordinate 4,112,422 of CM060443.1, forward strand.
TTCAAACCTTAGGGATGGAATTGTTATAAGTTAGATATTTGGACTAGACTAATTAAAATGAACAAAGCTCAGGACAAAAATGGATATTTTCTCTTTATTTAATGTTTAATCATTTATAAAATATAGTAACATATCAGATTTTAATTTATAAACATATCAGATTTTTAATCATTCATCATATAATTTTACTAGTGTTAATCTATGTCAGAAATTTGGGTTTATACTCATATTATAATAAAAGTCCCCAAAACATAGGATTTGTTGTATGGTTTTGTTTATGTGTTTGGTTATGTTTAGAGTTTTTCTTTCGTTATGTTATATTTAGGGTAATTTCTATTTCTAGGAATTTTCCTCATTTTCTCTATTGGTATTTACTCAAGGATCAATATATCTAAATCGTGAGTGGATCTCTAACTCTCATTTTTATTAAACTTTTGTTGTAACACCCTGTGCTTTCGTAAGTCAAAGTCAAGATTTAAGTCAAAGGAAGACAAGATTGCTAATTGTGATATGTCACTCCTTGCTCCTTTCCTGTTTTGACTTCTTTGACTTGAATTTAGTCAATTTTATTATTATTATTATTATTATTATTATTATTATTATTATTATTATTATTATCGCGTTGATTGTATTATATGGAGTATCTATTAATAATCGCATAGTGATTGCTATTTATCGCATGTTTAATCAATTTATCGCTTTATCGCTACCGCAATCGCACTCGCAACTCGAATTACGCATTTTGGTTATTGTTATACATGTGTGTGTGCCTTATGTGTTACTTGTGCATGTTTATTTATGTTTATGTTGTGGTGATCAATCGAAACGCAATCGAAACTCAAACGCAATCGAATCGCAAACGCTAAAAGAATACGAAATAAGAATGCTTGTATGTTGATATAGTAGTTGGGATTAAAAGTAATTTGACTAGGAAATGCCATCGCTTCGCAACGCTCGTAATCGCAAACGAAACGGCAAAACTCGTCGCACCGAACACTCGAATCAAGTGGCCAATCAACCAGGTGACCAGCCGAACGACCAGTCGTTCGATCGAGCTGCCGCTCGATCGACCAACTGTTCGATCGGGCTGCCAACCGATCGACCAGCCCTCTCCTCCCCTTTCCTTTTTGGGAAACCCTATAAATACCCCTTGTCCACATCAAACTTTCCACTTTTGGCAACTCTCATCCGACCAGCTCATCTTCCCCACTTTTCCTTCGATTTCTCGCGATTCCGGTAAGATCTCGTCCTAAATCTTGTACTTCCTTAATCTACATGCACTCCTACACCTTTCTATCTTTTGAATCTTAACTTTTAACCGTAAAATCACTAGATTTGAGGTGTTCTGGGGTGATGTCATCATGGTGTTCTTGAAAACTTCATGTTTTGACTTCAATCCACCAAGAACAACTTAGATCTGAACGATTTCCACACAAATAAACAAAGATCTTGCATAGATCTAAACATATTCAGAGTGAAAAAGGATTGAAGGATGGTTTCTAACTTTCTTTCAACTCTTTTACACTCAATGCCTCAAAACCGATAGAATCGGAGCTTGTTCTAACCTTCTACTCCTTCTTGTTGATGCGTTGGTTCAAGATCTGGATTCTATCCATGAGATTACCGATTTCGGGTTAAACATGGGACACCGTCTCGAACAGTTAACCGGCCGGATTTGGGTGATTCCTGTCCGATCAGTTTACTAAGTCATGGCAAGGTTCCTGTTGTCTAAAACGTTATCAAATCATCTCGATAAAACAACAAACTACCAAAATAACCAAGGAAGAAGACGATCAGGTCGACCAGGACGGAGTGTCGACCGATCGGACTGCTGTCCGATCGGACTGTCACCCGATCGGGTTGCCACCAGATCGGCTTGCACCTTGGCCCCACACTTGACATTTATTTCAAACATTGGAAGTTGTGGACGTGGAACGAACTCCTGTCCGAACGGACGACCGTCCGAATGGATTGCCGCTCGATCGTGTAACGTTCTGACTTCAAATACTTAAACAATTTTCAACATGTTCAATGCACAAGTGTTGCCACCCGATCGAACAACCGTCCGACTGAGTGACAACCTGCTGAGAACTTGTTCTCGCTGAAGTGTCTAACCAATCGGATTGTCGTCCGATCGAACGGTCGTTCGATCGATCGACCTGAAAGGTAGAGATACTTCTAAGTTTTCAAAATGCTACAACGAAAACTTCAAAAGTCAAACCATCATACACAAACACATCCTTCCCAAAGGAAGTAACAATCCACTCGAAAGGCCACCCGAATCGGATGAACATCCGAGCGGACTGTCACTCGAACGACCGGCTGTCCGATCGGACTACCATCCGATAGAACTGCTGTTCGAACCACTTGCACTTGTTCCGTTTTACGCATCGCTTATCGTTATTCTATCAATCTGCTCAGGCTAACCCTACTCTCTAGCGCTCCCTTCAATCCATCAATCGATGTGAGCATACTCGATCCCTTTTTGCTTTACGCACTTTTGGGTGTTACACACGTTACTTATACCAAATCACATCGAACACACTACGCAATACTTTAACGTTAACCGTTACCGCATGTTCTACGTGACTTAATGAATGCTTTTCTGTTATGTTTACACATGGAATGCTCTCTACCTGCCTTAGCAACGGTAGTACTATTTGTTTGGACTCAGCACCTGTTCACTCAGGGGTTGTTAAGGACAATTAATTACATGGGTCACATGGGAGATCATGTAATACGAACTACTTTGGGCAGTCAACTCGCAATCATTGGTATTGATAGGTTCATGTCGATAACTAACATGCCTCATTTTACACCGTGTACGTGCTGGTTATGCGTAACGATTTCGAACCCTATATGCTACTATTAAACTTGTATGCTCACATTTACACTATGTGTATTGACTTTTACTTTAACGTATGTGACAGGTGCTTAGGATGCTTGTTTGCTTAGCTTGCTGTGTGATGAAATCGAGGCTAGACAGGTCTAGAAACCAATAAACAAATGTCTGTATTTGAATCTGAGTTGTCGGAACAGAACAATTTGATTAGATTTGTCTGTAATGATTATGTTATCTTTTAAGACATGGTATGGGACATGTTGTTTAATTAATTGGTAATTTTAGTTGTTATGGAAACTTCTGGATAATCTGTTTCAGTCAGTGCCAAGCCCCGATGTTTCCGCCATCGGTTGGGGTGTGACAGATTAGTATCAGAGCCATAACTATAGGGAATTAGGCAAAACTCGACCTAGTATGGGCCGACGTCTTAGAAATGACCTAGTCTATAGTTAGGAACCAACAGACCGACTTGTGCATTTCCAGTAGGGATTGTGTACGAGCTTGTTGTTATTTTTCGCTATTCTCACCCACGTTGCACTATCACTGCACTCTTGCTTTCGAAAATGAACGAACAATTGGGTCGGGATTAGGTGTGAAAACCGCAAACTCTCGACCAAATTGCTTGTTCGCCTCGTAATTTCCTCTATAGACACGAGAATTTACGTTGAATCGGGAGTGAAATCCATACTTTGACGCAAAATTCTCTTTTATTTTATCAAAAAAGGAACGAAGTTGTTAAGTCAGGGGTGAAACCCGAACCTTGGTGACTTGTTCCGACCTTTATTTGATTTTACAAAACTCTCACCAAAGTCTCGACGGACTCCAACAACTTGAAGTTACGCTGAAACCGAAGAGATGCGTGCCATTCGCCCAGAATCGAGGCGAGAGCACAGTCCTGAAGGTCAAAGTATACTCAGATAGTCTTTGTGAATAGTTGAACCACTTTGGTTAGTCAATGTCTATCAACCTGAGACAATCTATTCTCGATTTTTACGTGTTTCAATTCTAAGCCCGCAACTGCTGACTCTGATATTTGTCGATTTTTATGTGTTTATGTGTGCATTTTTCTGTTTATATGTTTTGATTTCTGGTGATTTATTCAATTTTCGACTTTCGCTTTGATCGACACCCACGACTCACACTGCACTTCTACCTCAAAACGCTAACAAATCACTAAATCATGGACGACTTTATGCTATGTTATACGCTATGCTATACGCGATCGCTATACTCGAACACTCGCGCACTTTGAATGATAGGTTTCTGTATTCTGACTGCTTCATGTGCTTACGTGCTTATGTGCTTATGTGAATATGTGATTATGTGCATAAGTGATTACGTAGCTATACGTGTTCCTGAGCTTTAGTAGTATTAGACGTGTGAGGTGAGATTCGATTAATACTATGTCTGAGACCCAAGATAATGTCTGTTGCAGACAATGTCGACTGGACCATCATCTGGACTCCGTCACCCACGACTTTCTCGTCAGGAACAGAGAGACAAACGCCTTGTTGCCATCCTCGCTAAACAAGTGGCAAAGGTTGTGCCTCAGATCGTGAGTGAAATTTACGAGAATGTTAGCAAATCATCTGAGGAGTCCATAACCGAAGCTCCTAAAGTTTCTCCCAAGACTGCTTTCAACTTCAAGCAGTTCAAAGCTTGTGGTCCAAAGGAATTCACTGGAGAAGACGGCCCAACGGCTATGTTTCAATGGTTTGATTCTGTCGAAGTCACTCTATGCCAGAGTGGTTGTCCTGAGAATCTCCGCACTCTAAACGCCACCGGCGTCTTCCAGTCCCGCGCATTAGACTGGTGAACGGCCGAGAGGAACAAACGCGGAAATGACGCTGCTTATGAGCTGACGTGGGAAGAGTTGAAGGCCATCATGATGGATGAATTCTGCCCTCCCCATGAACGCCAAAAGCTGGAGGACGAATTCTGGCATATCCAGCAGAAGAATGGAGATAACGCAGCTCTGACTGCTCGCTTTAAGCAACTCAGCATCATCTGTCCCAACCAAGTGAAGACAACCGACATGACCATCAAGAAGTACATCCGAGCTCTACCAGACTGTGTTGCCGATTTTGTGTATGCCGCAAAACCAGCAACAATAAAAGAAACTTACTTGCTTGCCACTGAAATCAACGACAAGCGGGTAAAAGCTGGTTTTTGGGATAAAACTTCGAAGAACCTGCATCAAGTCACCACCACACCAACTACCGAAACCGCCGCCGCTCAATCGTCAAAGTCCTCATGCCGCAAGAATAAGAACAACAACAGCAACTCCAGCAACAAGAACTGTGCTGCCACCACCGCTGCTCCACTCCAAGCCGTACCGGCTCAGCAGCAGCCCCAGCACCGATCAGCTCCAGCAATCTATGCACCGCCTGCAAAGCGCGCATACACAGGCCCCCACCCTGCTTGCCCGACATGTACTTATCACCATCCGATGGGTATCGCCTGCAGATTCTGCGTGCATTGCAATATGTACGGTCACTTCACCGCTAACTGCCGTACTGGCCCTCAAGGCCAACAAGCGGCTCAGGCCACTGCTCATCAAGCTCTGCTTCTAGCTCCTCAAGGCCAACAAGCGGCTCAGGCACCCGCGATCAACGCCAGAGTCTGCTTCGCGTGTGGTGATCCCAACCACTTCGCGAACATGTGCCCGAACAGGGTTGTGAAACAAGAGCCTCAGCAGCAGCTGTAACACCCCGTGTTTTCGGGAAGTCAAAGTCAAAGTCAAGGTCAAAGCCAACGACCGATTTCGCGCAACTTGACTTGTAGTAGATTTATTTTATGTGTTTAATTTAGCTGTATTATGTGGAGTAAGTGTCAATAATTACAACAATCGACGTATTTCAATCGCCATCTAATCGACTTACGACTGAGAATTATAGGAAGTAACAATGCGATAAAGTTAACTAAACGATAATCAAACTATGTTAATCAAATCGACATCGAATCGAATCATAACTCGAGCTACGTATTTTAATTATTGTTATACGTGTGTGTGTGTGCCTTATGTGTTACTTGTGCATGTTTATTTATGTTATGTGTGGAAATCAATCGAAACGCAATCGAACTCAATCGAAACCGAATTATGATAATTAGTGGAGAAGAGACAGCGCAAGATATGAGTGGTTGGGATTAAAAGTAATTTGACTAGGAAACCCTATCGTATCGAACCGCTCGCAACCGAAATCAAAATATCAATAATCGTCCGCCGAACACTCGAAACGTGCAGATTGATCGATCAGGCTACCAGCCGATCGGCCAGCACTTTCCTTTTTTGGCATCCTATAAATACCCCTGTCATTGTCATCCTTTCCACTTTTGGAAACCTCTGTTCGGCCAGCACACTTAGTTCAACCTTTTCTCAGATTTCTCTCGATTCCGGTAAGATTTCGTCCTAAATCTTGTACTTTCTTGATCTACACGCACTCCTACACCTTTGTATCTTTCAAATCTTAGCTTTTAACCATGAAATCATCAAGATTCAAGTGTTCTAGGATGATGTCATCATGGGTTCTTGAAGAACTTCATGTTTTGGCCTCAATCCACCAAGAATAACTTGGATCTAGCCGATTTCCACATAAACAAACAAAGATCTTTCATAAATCTAAACATATACATGGTGAAAAGGATTGAAAGACGGATTTTCCAACTTTCTTTCAACTCTTTTTCACTCAATGCTTTCAAACCGATAGAAATGGAGCCTGTGCCGGTTTACAAATCACCCCGGTGGTTTCATGGCTCAAGATCCGGATTCTATCCACGAGGTTAACCGATTTCGGGTTAAACGCTAAACCCCGTTCCGAACAGTTCGCCAGCCAGATTTGGGTGATTCCTGTCCGACCAAGGGAACCAAGTAAGGACGAGGAATCTATGGTTCGACTCGTTGTCAAAATACCTCAATAAAATGACAAACAAACAGAACAACCAAGTGTTAGACGAATAGGCTGATCTGGTCAGGATGCTGACCGATCGGACTGCTGTCCGAACGGACAACATGCCGATCGACTGGCCAGCCGATCGGTTAACACATGGTCCCACCTTTAATCAATTTATTTTGAAGACTAGTATTGAACGAACTGTTGTTCGATCGAACTACTGTCCAATCGGATTACTCTTCGGATCATGAGATACTATACTTCAACACTTAATCGATTTTTCAACATGTTCGATGCACTAGGAGTGCCACCCGATCGAACAGTCGTCCGATCAGGTTACACCCCGCTGAGAACTCGTCATGGTGGTTCATGCATGTTGTCCGATCGAACAGCATTAGTGTTCGATCGATCAACTACCCGATCCACTGCACCATATTTTGCATTCGTTAAAGATTGTTGACCATTGTTGACTTGCCAACTGATTGGTCAGCAAGCCGTATTATTGCGTTACTTGTTGACCTGACCGATCGAACACCTGTCCGATCCAAAGCAAATCACTACAATTCATTAGAATACCTAACCGATCGGGTTGCCGGCCAAATCGAACAGCCGTCCGATCGACCGACCGACCTGAAGGGTAAATGTACTTCAATGTTTTCTAATACTAAAACGAAAACTTCAAAAGTCAAGCCATCATACACAAACACATCCTTCTCAAAGGAAGAAACAATCCACTCGAATGACTATCCGATCGGACAACCGTCCGAACGGACAGTCGTCCGAACGGCCAGTCACTCGCACGACCAGCTGTCCGATCGGACTGCCGACCGATCGACCAGCTGTTCGACCCATTTACGCTTTGCACCATTTGACGTGTAAAACGTCACTTATCGTTATGCTATCAATCCTTTCAGGCTAACTTTACTCGCTAAGCGCTCCCTTCAATCCATCAACCGCTGTGAGTATACTCGATCCCTTTTTGCTGTAAGCACTTTTGGGTGTTACATACGTTACAACTATTCAAATCACATCAAACACACTACCCAATACTATTTGAAGGCTAACCGTTAATGCATGATATACGTGGCTTATGAATGCTTGTTTGTTATGTTTACACATGGAATGCTGTCTACCTGCCTTAGCAATGATAGTACTATAGTTTGGACTCAGCACCCGTTCACACGGGGGTTGTTAAGGACAATTACTTGCATGGATTACGGTGGTAATCATGTATTGCGAACTGCATTTGGCAGTCAACCCGCAGTCATTGGTATCGATGGATCTATGTCGATAACTAACATGCTTCATTTCACTATGTGTACGTGCTGGTTATGCGTAAACGAATTCGAACTCTATATGCTATTATCAAACTTGTATGCTCACCTTTACATTATATGTATTGACTTTTATTTTAACGTATATGACAGGTGCTTAGGAAGTTTACATGCTTAGCTTGCTGTGAACTTGAGGCTAGGAAAGGTCTAGGATACTCTCTGTGCTGTGATGAAATTGAAGCTAGGAAAAGAGGTCCTAGAAACCAATAAATAAACTATTCATGTATAAATCTGAGTTGTCGGAACAGAACTACTTGACCATATTTTGTTTGTAATAATTATTTTACTGTTTGAGATACGGTATGGGACGTATTAATTAAATTGAATAGTATTGATAATTGTTATGGAAACTTCTGGACAATCTGTTTTGCTCAGTGCCATGCCCTGATGATTCCGCCATCGGTTGGGGTGTGACAGCAGCAGCAGCCTCAATAGCAATAGCAACAAGCCGCCAAGCCCAGGCTGACAACAACGTGGTCAATGATACGTTCCTTGTGAACGGTATTTATGCTTCATGTTTGTTTGATACTGGAGCCGATAACTGCTTTGTGTCGTTTGAATTCGAGAAGCTCCTTAGTCATAAGCGCTCCCATCTCCCCTCGACCTTCGATGTTGAAGTCGCCACTGGAAGAACCGTCACAGTCAATTCTGTTCTTCGTGATTGTACTCTTGAGCTCAACAATCACATCTTCCCAATCGATCTTATTCTGATACAACTCGGAAGTTTTGACGTCATAGTAGGCATGGACTTTCTTCATGAAAATCATGATGAAGTTGTGTGCTTCGAAAAGATGATTTGATTCTTGCTCGCGAATGGTGATGTACTATGTATTTATGGCGAAACTGCTTCGAAAGGTCTCAAGCTCATGTCATGTGTCCAAGCTAGTAAGTATCTCCGCAAGGAATACAGAGATTTCTTGGCTAATATTGTAGTAGCGGAGAAGGAAAAGAAAGGAAGTCCGGGAGTAAACGAAGTCCCCGTTGTGTGTGAATTTCCCAATGTGTTTCCTGATGATTTACCAGGTCTTATGCCAAGTTGTGATATCGACTTTCGTATCGACCTCAATCTTGGAGCCAACCCTGTTGCCAAAGCTCCTTACCGACTCGCACCGTCCGAAATGCGTGAACTCTCGAGTCAGCTTCAGGAATTACTTGAGAAAGGCTTCATTCACCCGAGCACCTCTCCTTGGGGCGCGCCAGTCCTTTTCGTCAAAAAGAAGGATGGGTCGTTCTGGATGTGCACCGACTATCGGGAACTGAATAAGTTGACTATCAAGAATCGTTATCCCCTGCCTCGCATTGACGATTTGTTTGATCAGCTACAAGGTGCTACATGTTTCTCGAAGACCGATCTACGTTCAGGCTATCACCAACTACGCATTCAAGAAGATGATATACCCAAAACCGCTTTTCGCACTCGATAGGGCCACTATGAGTTCGTTGTTACGCCTTTTGGCTTAACCAACGCACCCGCAGTTTTCATGGATCTGATGAATTGCGTGTGTAAACCATATCTCGACCGTTTCGTCATCGTGTTCATCGACGATGTCTTGATCTATTCCAAGTCGAAAGCCGAACACGCGCAACATCTACGTTTGGTTCTCGAACTACTCCAGGGGAATCGACTCTATTCCAAATTCTCCAAGTGTGAATTCTGGCTGGAGGAGGTTCAATTTCTGGGTCACATTATCAATAGTAAGGGTATTCACGTCGATCCCACGAAGATTGAAGCTGTTAAGAGTTGGATTACACCTAAGAACCCGTCTGAAGTTCGTTCTTTTCTCGGACTAGCGGGCTATTATCGACGATTTATCGAAGGATTCTCAAAAATCGCTGTGCCGCTTACCGCTCTCACGCATAAAGACAAGCCTTTTATTTGGGGAACCGAGCAAGAGTCTGCTTTCCAAACCCTCAAGCACATGCTTTGCAATGCTCCTGTTCTCACTTTACCCGATGGAAACGACGACTTCATTGTCTATTGTGATGCCTCGAACCTTGGTCTTGGTTGTGTCCTCATGCAACGGGACAAGGTCATTGCTTAACCGTCTCGTCAGCTCAAAATCCACGAGAAGAACTATACAACCCATGATCTCGAGCTAGGCGCAGTTGTTTTTGCGTTAAAGATTTGGCGACACTACCTGTATAGTACCAGGTGTACGATCTTCACCGATCATAGGAGCCTACAACATATCTTTGATCAGAAGGAAGTTAATATGCGCCAACGCCGATGGGTAGAACTTCTCAACGACTAAGACTGTGAGATTCGTTATCATCCTTGCAAAGCAAATGTCGTTGCCGATGCCCTCAGCAGACGGAGCTATCTGCTCAGCATTCGTGATGTCCAAGCCCAATACGATCTCGAAACCCTCATCCGTGAAGCTCAGCATGCATGTTTTAACGAACGCACTCTGAAGAAGGAAAGATTCTACCACGATGGAGCCCAGCTTGTGAATAAGTCGAATGGGATATTCCACTTTCTGGACCGAATTTGGATCCCCAAGAGAACCAATTTGCGACAGATACTGATGGACGAAGCCCACAAATCCCGATATTCTATTCATCCTGGTGCCGACAAAATGTACCAGGACCTTCGCTACAAGTACTGGTGGCCGGGCATGAAAAGAGATATCGCTCTCTACGTTGGAAAGTGCCTGACTTGCTCGAAGGTCAAGGCCGAACACCAAAGACCCTCTGGCTTACTCGAACAACCCCCGATCCCTATGTGGAAGTGGGAAAGTATAGCTATGGATTTTATAACAAAACTTCCGCGCTCGCCATCAAGTCACGACAGCATCTGGGTTGTCATTGATCGTTTGACCAAATCCGCCCACTTTTTGCTAATACGGGAAGACTACAAGGTAGAAAGATTAACCCGAATCTACACCAATGAGATCATTTGTCGACATGGGACGCCTCGCGACATCATCTCTGACAATTACCTCACGTCTGTGGGAAACGTTTCAAGCGGCTCTCGGTACTACGCTTAATCTAAGTATCGCATTCCACCCTTAAACCGACGATCAGACGGAAAGAACGATCCGTACTCTTGAAGACATGCTCCGTTCGTGTGTCATAGATTTCGGTGGTAATTAGGATGCTTACCTGCCGGCTGCCATTAGTCGAATTCTCGTATAACAACAGTAATCATTCCAGCATTCAAATGGCACCATTCGAGGCCTTATACGGGAGAAAATGTCGATCGCCTATTGTGTGGCACGAGATCGGGCACTCACAATTAACTGGTCCTGAGCTATTGCAAGAAACGAGTGACAAAGTCCTCCAAATTTGAGACAATCTGCTGAAAGCTCGGAGCCGACAGAAAAGTTACGCCGATAGACGATGCAAGCCCTTTGAATTTGACGTTGGCGACTACGTACTCCTAAAGGTATCACCTTGGAAGGGTGTGGTCAGATTCGGCAAGAAAGGGAAACTAGCGCCTCGATATGTTGAACCTTTTAAGATTCTGGAAAGGATCGGAAAAGTCGCCTACAGACTCGAACTATCGGAGGAACTTAGTAATGTCCACCCGACTTTCCATGTGTCAAACCTCTGAAAGTGTCTGGCTGAGCATGATTTAATTGTACCTCTTAATGACCTCTAAGTAAACGAAACACTACACTTCGTGGAGAAGCCTGTCGAAATCATGGATCGCCAAACCAAGCAGCTCAGATGCTCGCGCATTCCTATCGTGAAAGTCCGATGGGAAGGCAAACGAGGCGCAGAGTTCACTTGGGAACTCGAAAGCGACATGAAGGCGAAGTACTCGCAGTTGTTTGTTACGGCTTCGACCTAATTTCGGGACGAAATTCCCTCAACTAGGGGAGGCTGTAACACCCCGTGTTTTCGGAAAGTCAAAGTCAAAGTCAAGATTGAAGTCAAAGGAAGACAAGATTGCTAATTGCGATCTGTCACTCCTTGCTCCCTTCCTGTTTTGACTTCTTTGACTTGAATTTAGTCTATTTTATTATTATTATTATCGCGTTGATTGTATTATGTGGAGTATCTATTAATAACAGCATAGTGATCGCTATTTATCGCATGTTTAATCAATTTATCGCTTTATCGCTACCGCAATCGCACTCGCAACTCGAATTACGCATTTTGGTTATTGTTATACGTGTGTGTGTGCCTTATGTGTTACTTGTGCATGTTTATTTATGTTTATGTTATGGTGATCAATCGAAACGCAATCGAAACTCAAACGCAATCGAATCGGAAAAGCTAAACGAATACGAAATAACGATGCTTGTATGTTGATATAGTAGTTGGGATTAAAAGTAATTTGACTAGGAAATGCTATCACATTGCAACGCTCATAATCGCAAACGAAACGGCAAAACTCGTCGCACCGAACACTCGAATCAAGTGGCCAATCGACCAGGTGACCAGCCGAACGACCAGTCGTTCGATCGAGCTGCCGCTCGATCGACCAACTGTTCGATCGGGCTGCCAACCGATCGACCAGCCCTCTCCTCCCCTTTCCTTTTTGGGAAACCCTATAAATACCCCTTGTCCACATCAACCTTTCCACTTTTGGCAACTCTCATCCGACCAGCTCATCTTCCCCACTTTTCCTTCGATTTCTCACGATTCCGGTAAGATCTCGTCCTAAATCTTGTACTTCCTTAATCTACACGCACTCCTACACCTTTCTATCTTTTGAATCTTAACTTTTAACCATGAAATCACTAGATTTGAGGTGTTTTAGGGTGATGTCATCATGGTGTTCTTGAAAACTTCATGTTTTGACTTCAATCCACCAAGAACAACTTAGATCTGAACGATTTCCACACAAATAAACAAAGATCTTGCATAGATCTAAACATATTCAAGGTGAAAAAAGATTGAAGGATGGTTTCTAACTTTCTTTCAACTCTCTTACACTCAATGCCTCAAAACTGATAGAATCAGAACTTGTTCTAACCTTCAACTCCTTCTTGTTGATGCGTTGGTTCAAGATCTGGATTCTATCCACGAGATTACCGATTTCGGGTTAAACACGGGACACCGTCTTGAACAGTTAATCGGCCGGATTTGGGTGATTCCTGTCTGATCTGGTTACTAAGTCATGGCAAGGTTCCTGTTGTATAAAACGTTATCAAATCATCTCGATAAAACAACAAACTACCAAAATAACCAAGGAAGAAGACGATCAGGTCGACCAGGACGGAGTGTCTGTTGGTGCACGATGTCTATCGCCTATGTCAACAGTCTAGGTCATGTCGGTAGCTTGTAATAGGGTTAAATATGTCAAAATGTAATGTTATGTGTGTTTGAAAGTCATTTCGCACGAAATGGTTTTTGGCCATTTTGTACGAAATGTGGTTTTGCTATTTCGTACTAAATGGCATGTTGCCATTTCGTGCGAAATCAGTTCCCTATAAATTGGGCAGTTTGGTTTTTCATTTAGCACGAAATAGAGAAGTGTGTAACGAAGTGCTGCCAGTTTCTCTCCGTGTATTGACGTCATATATCAATGAAAAACCTGTTTTAAGTATAAATCTCTGTTTCTACTACATTCTATCACCGATTCTCAGTTGTTAGACTGTTTCCGCCTCTCTAACAGCTTAGCCTTGACTTTGAATGACTCATTCAGGTCGTATATCGATCCTACAGTGTCGACCTATCGGACTGCTATCCGATCGGACTGTCACCTGATCGGGTTGCCACCCGATCGGCTTGCACCTTGGCCCCACACTTGACATTTATTTCAAACATTGGAAGTTGTGGACGTGGAATGAACTCCTATCCGAACGGACGACCGTCCGAACGGATTGCCGCTCGATCATGTAACGTTCTGACTTCAAATACTTAAACAATTTTCAACATGTTAAATGCACAAGTGTTGCCACCCGATCGAACAACCGTCCGACCGAGTGACAACCTGCTGAGAACTTGTTCTCGCTGAAGTGTCTAACCAATCAGATTATCGTCCGATCGAATGGTCGTTCGATCGATCGACCTGAAAGGTAGAGATACTTCTAAGTTTTCAAAATTCTACAACGAAAACTTTAAAAGTCAAACCATCATACACAAACACATCCTTCCCAAAGGAACTAACAATCCACTCGAAAGGCCACCCGAATCGGATGACCATCCGAGCGGACTGTCACTCGAACGACCGGCTGTCCGATCGGACTACCATCCGATCGAACTGCTGTTCGAACCACTGGCACTTGTTCCGTTTTACGCATCGCTTATCGTTATGCTATCAATCTGTTCAGGCTAACCCTACTCTCTAGCGCTCCGTTCAATCCATCAATCGCTGTGAGTATACTCGATCCCTTTTTGCTTTACGCACTTTTGGGTGTTACATACGTTACTTATACCAAATCACATCGAACACACTACGCAATACTTTAACGCTAACCGTTACCGCATGTTCTACGTGACTTAATGAATGCTTGTTTGTTACGTTTACACATGGAATGTTGTCTACCTGCCTTAGCAACGGTAATACTATTTGTTTGGACTCAGCACCTGTTCACTCAGGGGTTGTTAAGGACAATTAATTAGATGGCTCACAGGGGTGATCATGCAATACGAACTGCTTTGGGCAGTCAACTCGCAGCATTGGTATTGATAAGTTCATGTCGATAACTAACATGCCTCATTTTACACCGTGTACGTGCTAGTTATGCGTAACGATTTCGAACCCTGTATGCTACTATTAAACTTGTATGCTCACCTTTACACTATGTGTTTTGACTTTTACTTTAACGTATGTGACAGGTGCTTAGGATGCTTATTTGCTTAGCTTGCTGTGTAATGAAATCGAGGCTAGGCAGGTCTAGAAACCAATAAACAAATGTCTGTATTTGAATCTGAGTTGTCGAAACAGAACAATTTGATTAGATTTGTTTGTATTGATTATGTTATCTTTTAAGACATGGTATGGGACATGTTGTTTAATTAATTGGTAATTTTAGTTGTTATGGAAACTTCTGGACAATCTGTTTCGCTCAGTGCCACGCCCCCGATGTTTCCGCCATCGGTTGGGGTGTGACATTTGCGGTGTGTCATGTTTCATGTTATTTCTCATATTTTTCATTGAATTCAATTACAAACACGCAAATAAAATGTGTGGTTTATGTGTTATATATTTTGGTTACGTATCTGTTACATGTTACTTGTTACTTGCTTTGTATCGCAGTTTCACATTGTGGATCCACTAGCTGACCGGTTCCACACAGCCATAGGTTAAACTTGGTATCGCCACCATTGTTTCTCATTGTTTCGCATTATATCGCAAGTTTTGCTATTGGTTTATTTATATATATTTATTGTTGATGATATTATTAGTGAATTGTCTCATTCACATTTAAATTGCATGTTAACAAATTTTAAGTAATAAATTATTTTATTTAAACCAAGATTTACTTACGAACTATTGTTGACCCAAAACTATTTTATACATGATATAGGTGATCAGATTTGAAGTGACGAGGATGGGGACATATAAGAAATTACCTTAGACAATAAACTAGATTTTTTTTATGTTCGATGTCTTAAATTATGTATGGATTATTTGGTTTTATTTGTTTATGTGACATTGTTTAATTTGACATGATTTAATATTAAATTTTTAATAGTTGTTATGAGCTGTGGACGAATATCTTACTCCGACCAATAATCCACCACTGGTTGGGGTGTGAAATTGATTTCGAGTTCCTTTAGGAGCCACCACATCCATAGAACTTCACTCATGGTTGTAGACATTCCTTTGTATTCTAGCTCTGTCGAGGACCTGGATACAATGGTTTATTTCTTCGTGTTCCATGAGATCGAGGCACCGCCAAGTAGGAGAAGATAACCAGTTCTTGAAACGTCTTGTGAATGGACACTCAAGCTCATCTGAGTCACAAAAGGCAACAAGTTCAGTTCCACCTTTGCTTGGTAAGAAAACTCCTTGTCCAGGTGTGCTCTTAAGATACCGGAGGACCCTATGGATGGCATCCAGGTGACTTTGTCGTGGGTCAGAGACGTACTGGCTTAGCACATTTATTGTGTGTGCTATATAGGGTCTTGTGACTTTCAAGTATAAGAATTTCCCTACCAAGCGTCGATACTGGCTAACATCCACCTTTGATTCTTTCTCTCAATTGTCAAATTTAGGTTTTGCTCGATAGTAAAAGCACTTGGCTTACAACCCAACATTCTTGTGTCTTCTAGGATATCAAGGGTATATTTTCTTTAACTTAGAGCTAAACCTTAGTTATTCTTACTGCCTCGATACCAAGAGAGTATTTCAAAGTCCCAAGATCTTTTATGCTAAATTTTTTTTCGAGATACGTCGTCACTTGTTGAATCTAAGCCATGTTATTTCCAACAAAAATAACATTGTCTACATAAATTAGAGCAGCAATAAAGTCATATCTTTATTTGTAAATGAAAAGTGAGTGATCGGCTTTGGGCGGTTTAAAGTTGAAACTCAGAAGGACAGTTGTCAACTTTTGATACCAGTTACGAGCGGCTTGTTTGAGTCCATTAAGTTACTTTCGTAACCTACACACCCTAGTATTGTTCTCCTTGAGAAAACCTTGAGGAACTTTCATATCTACTTCCTCGTCAAGATCCCTGTGTAGGAAAGCATTATCGACATCAAATTGATGGATGAACCAATCATTCTTAACAGCAACGACTAATAATGTTTTGACGGTCACTAGTTTTGCCACCGGTGCAAAGGTGTCGTGGAAGTCAACTCCTTCAGTTTGTGTGTAGCCTTTAGTAAAGGGATGGGCTTTATATCTCTCTATTTCTCCTTTTGGCTTGTAATTTATCTTGTACACCCATTTCCAATCAACAACGCGTTTTCCTTGGGTAATGGTTGAAGCGTCCACGTCCTATTTTCTTCTGGTGCTCGAATTTCCCTCTTCATTGCTTTTATCCACTTTTCATCCTGCATGGCTTGTTTAAAATGTTTTGGCTCATCGTTGGTAGTAAGGGCTTTACACCCACTTAATATCAAAACTAACCCCCATCCACGCTAGGGACTATAGCTGTAATTTTAGAAATGTATTGACTATAGCTGAAAATGGAGCAAATCATATGGAGTATCCAACATTTTTCTCAATTATACCAAATCAAATTTTTTTCTAAGTCAATTATTTTGTTGTTAGCCAAAGACCTAACCGCTCTTGGATATGATTATTTTTGCATTAGGATGTGATGTGAACATGGATATGATGTTGTTTGATTATATATATATATATATATATATATATATATATATATATATATGGTAGGCTTCTAGAGTGAACACTAGGTTGAGAGTGAACTGTGTGAACTAATCTGGGCCATTGGATTACATCATCTAAAGATTTTTAAACAATGGCAAGATTGTAATTATAATGTTGTAACCTCCCTTTAAATTAATTGACAGAAGGGTATTTGTGTCTTTTGTAAATTGCTTTTATTAAACAATATAATCAAAATCCCTAAAATCTCGCTAGTTTCCGTATATACAAGATACACAACTGTTAGTGTATACACATGTGTACAGTCTCGCTAGTATTAGTTTATACAAAAATACACAGATTTTAGTTTATACACATGTGTATAGTCTCGCTAAGTGTCAGTTTATATAAGATACACAACTATTATTTTATACACATGTGTACAATCTCGCTAACTATCAGGTTATATAAGATACACAACTGTTAGTTTATACACGTGTACAGTCTTTTATACATCTGTGTATTATATTAAAAAATGGTTACATATGTATATATTAACAACACATAGTATATTGTGCATGCGCACGAGTAGATTCATATAAAAATTATGAAATTAATGAAAATAAAACATATCATATGTATGCAAATATAAATAACTTCATCACATATTAAAAAAAAAAAGAGTTGATGCCCAAAAATAATTACAATTTCAATCTTAGAGAACATTTTCAATATTTATTGAAAATTATAAAAAGTTAAAAACAATATATTATGATATCTATATATATGGATAATAAAAGAAAAACAATATTAAAGTTAAAATTAAAACAATTCTATGGATACAAAAATGATAGAGAAATAATAAAAAATGAGAGAGAGAGAGAGAGAGAGTTAAGAGAGGAGAAAATTAAGGGATTTTATTTAAACATATTTGGCTAATGTCAATCTTACCCTTTTAATCTAAAAAATGATCAAGGGTCAAGATTAGTTCACACAGTTCACTCTCAAGAAGTTGTTCACTCTTGAACCTAATCCTATATATATATATATACATAATGGAATAAGAATCTCTTGAAAATGTATGTGATAGTGAAAATTTATGTATATTATGTTCAGTTAATTTGATTATGCCACACACCCATACATCGAAACCATAACCGAACCATGATCTCGGTTTATCCTTTCTGGCTTAAGTGAACCAATCTAAGTATTGTGCTCCCTGTTGCATCGCATGGGTATCCTAGTAGTATTATATACAAGTTTTAATGAATACACAAAAATAAATAAAAAATATCATTTTTGTGATTTTTTTATTATTTAAAGAGTAAATCCTTCCAAATTTAATTACACTAGGTTTAAAGAAGTTCATCGCGTTGCGGCGAATTTCTTTTGTTATTTAGTCTGTGTTTACATGTGTTTTGAAATCACTACGAGCGTGTTGCGAACGAAACTGCTGACAATAATAAAAAGAAAATGTAGAAAAAAAAACATTAAAAGTTAACCGAAAGAAAATCAACAAAAAAAGTTGTATGGTAATGTTGTTCGTATGAAACCAGTGGTTAGAGATGGGCAAATGGTTTTAGGTAAAAGTTGTACGATACCGTTGTTGTTCGTACGGTACCAGGGATGAGCAAATGGTTCCGGGTAGCAGCACTGAATTTCCCGAACCAAAAGATTTCCAATATCAATTTGGCACCAACTTTTGGTGTTTTCTGTATTAGTTCGGTTTTTTACCTTCATGTACTGATACCAAACAGGATCGTATCGGTATTTTCGATACCAGTGCTGGCTCGATACCGGTTGACACCAAGTTTATTTCAACCCGTGATATTAAAAAAATGATTAAAGTTAAAAGTAATGAAAAGAACTATTATTTTAATATAAAAATAAAAGTATTAAAAACTATATATTATTATAATATTAAAATTACTATTCATTAGCTTCTATATTTAATATATATATATATATATATAATTACACATATTGTACTTGTATTGAATTTTATAATTATAGAGCTCCACCTCATATATTTTTATAGTAAAGAGTTTAAACGAGATTTTTTTTGTAAGAATAGACATAATAAGTTTAAACGAGTAGAAATGTTATAGTTAATATGTGTATTTAATGTTATTGTATAGGATATCAGACAAGATAAGAACTGAAGTTTTTTCTGGAAAAATTAGGGGTGGCTAGGGTATCAGAAAAGATAAGGGAGTTGAGATGGTTTGGACATGTTATGCGGAGGGAGGTTGAGATAGTTTGGGCATGTTAGGAGGAGGGAGGTGATGGACATAGTTAGAATAGTGGAAACTTTTAATGTTGAGGGGATGAGGAGTAGAGGAAGGCGACACAGTTAGAACAATGAAAACTTTTAATGTCGAGGGGAGGAGTAGAGGAATGCCAAAATTGACCTGGGATGAGCGGATTCGGAAGGATTTGCTAGACTTAAACCTTTCTAATGATATGGTCGAGGATAGGTGTTCGTGGAGACGTAGGATTAAGGTTAAAGACTTTTAGAAGGATGACATGGTTTTGTACTAGTTTCTCGATTTAGGAGTTTAGCTTCTTTAGTCTATTTTGCTGGCCTAGGAATATTATAGATGGCATGTGTGTCTATTTGAAGTGTTATTTGTTCCTATTACATGTTTTCACCATTTTTTGTTTGGTATATTTAGTACCATTTATGTGGTTGTCTTTTTTTCTGTTTTCTTTTTTGATTCTTTTGACTAGATATGATTTTATGTGGTTATATGTCTCTTTCTGTTTTTATTTGACTATTTTGCCTAGATATGATTTTGGTGCTGAGGTACTCACTAGAAGCTGTCTCTCTATTCCCCGGGATAGATGTAAGGTTTGCTTACATCTCACCCTCCCAGGCACTACCAATAGCTAGGCTATGATTGGGATTATACTGAGTATGATTAATTGATTTAATGTTATTGTAAGGGCATATCGATAAATTTAAAATTTTCATTAATTTATTGTATTCCCTTAAATTAACAAACTAATTAAACTTGTAACGCGTTTTTAAAATATAAACTTTCAAGACAACCTACTTATGGTCTAGGACAATTTTTATATGTATAGAATAAAGTGTAGAATAAATATCAATATGTGTAGGATATATGCATGATAAATTTTGATGTGTATGATACATTTTGAAATATACAGGATAAAATGTTTTTACCTAATTAATGAGAGAGAAAATAATTAATCAAATGAGTTATAAACTAGTTATTGTTTTACCCTTATGTCTTTTTCTACCTCTATCTTTCTTTTCAAACACTACTTATGTTTATACTTTGCATTAATAAGATCACTGACGTTCGTTTCAAATCCTTTTGTGTCTTTTGCAAATTCTCATATAAATCTCTATATATGTCATTGTTAAACCTCGACCTTCTTGCTCTACCTGATGATAAAGGTTAGCGTCAAATTTTCTTTGGAGGTGGTGTCAAAATTTCATGTTGTTGGCGAAAAAATTTCAATAGAGTGCTAGGGACTAAATCAAACATAAACTCCGAAAAATGATATTTCATGGGGTGTGGACAACCCTGTCACCCACCAATAAGTCTGCCCATGGTCTATTTTTTTTAAAGGTAACACCACCTTTTATTTCACAAAAATTTACGGGCCCATAGCAAGAAGCTACCGACCCGATTATAAATAACATCTACTTACGTAAAAAAGAATTACATTACGCCTGTTCTATTACACTTGTATATTAAAGTACGCCATTCCTCCCAAGAAAAAATCTTTGAATTTGGATCGATTGACCAAGTAATCGAATGCCATCTCTTTAATTTCCTCCACGAGCTTGTGCCTGTTTACATTTCCACCTTCAATTTTTTTTCCTGTTTCTCACTTTTCATATACTCAACATAGCCAAAATGTATAATGCATGAATTATATACTTCCTATTCTTCGATTCACTAGACCCCCTAACGCTCAACAACCTTTTTTCTTCAACTGTAGAAAGTGACTGACCCGCCGGAACATTCATCCAATTTAGCAATTACTTCCAAACTTCGACTGCCACTCTGCAATTCAATGGAATATGATCCGATGTCTCGACATCATACTCAGTTACCCACGCAGTACGCACCTATTATTTTATACATGTATCCCCCTAGATTCCAATGCCGCCACCCCACCCCATGAACCCCTCAAAAATCCATTATTGGGTGAGATCCACAAATGAATATTTTAAATGTATGTAAATGTATATAATGCATGTTCCAAAATAATGATGATGACGATGATAATAACAATATATTTTTTTTTTAAATCTCCCTTATATTTCTTCAAATATGAACGAACGATGTATTTTTTTTAAATGTAACTTATTATATTAACTATTTTATGGATTAGTTTTACTCTGTAAGTAATTAGAAAAACAGTTTAAGTTATATAAATATTTTTATTATAAAAGTTGTTGTTTGGCATGGGCGGACCTAGCCTTTGGCCAGGGTGGGCGGCCGCACCCCTTGAAAAAAATTAGTGTATATTTTAGGCAAAAAAATCCGACCGCACCCCTTGAAAATATAGTTGAACACTTCATCCGCACCCCTAGCAAAAAATTTCTGGGTCCGCCATTGTTGTTTGGTATGGAGAATAATCTCTGATTTGGTTTGAATTGTATTGAAAATTTGTATTCTACTCAAAATAGGGTTACACAAAGATGATATTTATATAGAACACCATATTACACACTAGCCCCTATACTATCTGTTTCCTTCTTTTCTACACTCCCCCTCAAGTTGAGTAGTGGGGTAACTGATACTTAACTTGCTCAAACAGCTACTAAAAGCGTTTCTGTTAACCGCTTTTGTGAGAATATCTGCGAGTTGATCTTTTGATGATATATGCGGGAGCTCTATGATCCTTTCCTCCAGTTTTTCCTTGATGAAATGTCGATCTACCTCCACATGTTTTGTTCGATCATGCTGAACTGGGTTTTCTGAGATTTGTATTGCAGCTGTATTGTCGCACATAATTTTACTGGGTGTCGCCCTTTGGGAGAAACCAATGTCTTCTAGAAGCTTCCTGATCCAATGAACTTCGCTTAATCCTCGAGCTATACCTCTAAACTCAGCTTCTGCACTCGACAGAGCGACCACCTTCTGTTTCTTACTTCTCCAGGTAACAAGGTTTCCACCAACCAACGATAAGTACCCTGATGTTGACCTTCAGTTTCCCTTATCTCCTACCCAGTCGGCGTCAGTGTAGAGATCAACATTTAAATGTCCATTTGCTTTGAACAACACTCCATGGCCTGCGGTACCCTTTAGATACCTTAGAATTCTCTGAGCAGCTTCCATGTGGGCAACTTGTAGTTGGTGCATAAACTGGCTTACCACTCCAACATCATAAGCTATATCAGGGCGAGTGTGAGAGAGATAGATTAACTTGCCCACGAGCCGTTGATACCTTTCTTTGTCTGCAAGCTCTCCATTAAGTTCCATGTGAAGATTGTGGTTCACCATCATTGGCGTATCTGCTGGTTTAGAATCAATCAACCCAGTTTCCGTCAGGAGATCAAGGACATACTTCTTTTGGCAGATGAAAATCCCCCGTTTAGACCTCAGAACTTCTATTCCGAGGA
This sequence comes from Helianthus tuberosus, assembly GCA_030545235.1. Taxonomy (NCBI): domain Eukaryota; kingdom Viridiplantae; phylum Streptophyta; class Magnoliopsida; order Asterales; family Asteraceae; genus Helianthus; species Helianthus tuberosus. The sequence continues at coordinate 4,135,269 of CM060443.1, forward strand.
AATACTTAAGTTTCCCAAGGTCTTTCATTTTGAACTTTGAAAACAAATTCTTTTTCAGCCGTGCTATATCTTCTACATCATTTCCGGTAATAATCATGTCGTCTACATATATGATCATGCAAGTTACGAGGTCGTTTGTTCTCTTGAGGAACAGAGTATGATCAACATTACTTTGGTAATACCCGTATTCTTTCATGGCCAAGGTGAACTTTCCAAACCATGCCCGAGGAAACTGTTTTAGTCCGTATAGAGATTTTTTCAACCGACAAACTTTCCCATCTTTAAAACCCCCTGAAAAACCTGGAGGTGCATCCATGTAGACTTCTTCCGTTAGGTCTCCATGAAGAAATGCGTTTGTAACATCAAACTGATGAAGAGGCCAACCCTTATTGGCTGCCATGGAGAAGAGGACTCTGATGGTATCCATTTTTGCAACCGGAGAAAAAGTCACAGAGTAATCGATCCCATACGTCTGAGTGTACCCTTTGGCTATAAGTCAAGCTTTATATCTTCCAATGGAACCATCTGGTTTATATTTAATTGAATACACCCACCGGGAACCAACTGTTTTCTTTCCTTTTGAGAGAATGCACTTTTCCCACGTATTGTTTTTCATAAGAGCGTGCATCTCCGTTTCCATTGCTTCTTTCTAGTTCTTCTTACCTTGCGTTTCCTTTATAGAACCAGGTATTTGTTCGGAGTATAGTGAGGTATCTTCCGGTTGTTTCTGATTCAACTAGTTCCACATATTAAATGATTGGTTCAACCTCCTCCAAATCTGGTTCAAGCTGTTCCACATCTGGTTCAACATGTGGAGTGTAACACCACGTAAAATCACGTCCAATGATGTATTGACACGTGTCATGAGCTTTGAACGTGTAAAGAATTTCTTTAGAGGGACTAAAGTTGACAAACAAGGAAAGTATGTGAATATAAGGGTTCAAAATGTCAACAATGGATAAATATACTTTACAATAACCCTACATGATGTTTATACCCTTAAACAAATAAATCATGGATCATACGAAGCTAATTGTGAAAGAAAGTGAGGAATTACAAACTACCGGGGTTAAATGTGTCAACATGTTTAAAATATACCTTCGAGTGACCTTTTAGCGAACCCGAAGCTTTGTAATGATTAATTATACTCACGAGAATAAGTGATAAAAATTTCACAAGGTTTCGATAAAGTATGAGAAAGTTATGACAATATTCGTATACGAGGGGTTAAAAGCGTCAACGATGGAATTTAAGACTTTTCGGTGATCGTATGAATAACCGGGGACTTAACAAAGTTGGTTTATAACTTGGGGTCCTTAAAAGTCAAGTTTGGGGGTTAAATGTGCAAGAAACCATGTTAAAATCAAGTTTGGAAGGACCAGGGGGCCAAAAGTGCAATTATGGCAAACTTGGAAACCGGATGGAGGAGCCATACCGGGTGCGTAAACCCTCTATGGGATCTTACGCGGCCCGCCTAAAGTGCCCATATGCAGATTCTTTGGACAGGTGCCTGTTCCAGCAAGTTTAACCGACTTAGAAGCTTGGTTTTTAATACCTGGGGCTTGTTTGATGGTTTATAAGGGCATAGGGACACTTGTAATGATCTGGAATCATCCCTTAGGCTTGATTGGTATGATCTTGTGGGATTAAAGTCCCTATATAAGAACTTCTATGTTGCAATATTTTGGGCACTCACTTGAAATCATTCAAACTCACTTCCTGGGGACTCCTGGAGCTCAAGCACCCTTCCTAGTGATCTTTAGTCGTGCATAGGACCTTGGTAAGCATCATTAACCTTCCTTAATTAGTCTAAAGTCAAACCGTCGTAATTAAGATTTGACTTCGTCATTAATCTTAATTTGTCCAGTCAAATTTCAAATTGAAAGTACCTATGAGTTGGTACTTATGTGGGCAATAAACCCTTAAAAGGGCACCATCTGATTCCCACTCTAACTAGGTCAATTGTTGGGTCAAAGTTAATCTAAAAAAGTCAACAGAAAGCTTATTTTCAAATAAATGCATAATTAACAATGTAGAAGCTATGCAACCTATTTTGTCATTAATATAACTTGGTAATTAATGTAAGAACATGTCTAAACATGTTCGACTCGACAATTTTCAGTTTAAGCTCGGTTCGGAACCGAAAGTCGCAAAAGTAGACGTTTGCTTTGACTTTCAGTTCTGACCCATTAGAGCATAGTTTAGAAATGCCTTAGAGCCTTATTAGGACCAAGTTACCTATAAGTATAACCCTCTGAGATTATACAACTTGGTTCATTAGTTATCCGATTCATATGCATGTTTCCGTTAAATGCTTAAATGTTGACTATTATGCCCTTTTGACCTTAAAACGTGATTTTTGAAAAATTAAAAGAATAGAGACCTTAGTTACTGAATTATAAACTTGTCCCTAAAATTTGACATCAGTTTGAGGTCTAGATTAAGAGTTATGCTCATTAGCGTAATTAGAAAGATTTTTAGTAATTAAGCGGCGTAATTAGCGTATAGCCTATCTAAACCCAAATTTTGATACCAAACTTTTTACCTACTGATATAAAATAATATTTTGGGATTTTTGGAGATTTTTATTTATTTTTAGGCTAAGCATAACATAGAGTTCTAAGCTTGATCCGGTATTTGTCGGTTTTGCCCTTTTAGGCTATAAAATGAGTTTTACCAAGTTACCTGTGATACCAAACCTTTTTCTAATGATAAATAGAATATTTTAAGCCTTCTGGAATAATAAAAATATCAGCTTTTCTTATAAAACCCGAAAATCGCTTAAAATCGCCTTTTTACGCGTTTTAAGTGCATAGTATGTATTAAAATCATTTTAGATATATAAGACTTGATACCTACTGATGTTTTAAGTAAATTTTTATACTTTAGCAGTAAGCAAAAGTTTTAAACTCAGATTTCCAGATTTGACCTTTAAACCTTAGGTGAAATTACCAAAATGCCCCTTCGGTGCATAGTATGGTTAGAAATGATAAATTTCACATATAGGTTATACCCTACTGAGATAACTTAGTAAATTAAGTATTTTTACTGATTACATCAGACCTGAAACTCAGATTTATATCTAAACTCTTTTATAACCTTTTAAATGACCAAAATGCCCTTGCGGGGCATAATTTGAGTTTAAATTCATTTGGGGCATAATAGAAGATATCTTACTAATGTCACAACATATTTAAGAGATATTAACTTAGGAAACTTGTATATGACCCTTATGGTTACCCGTTACGCACTTTTCGCGTTCGGATCGGCTTATGTAACTAGTTTGCATAAATTAGCCGAAACGGGTCAAACCATATCGTTTTTATCTCAAAATCCAGAATGTGTTTAGTTTACCCATATTAAACAAGTATACCTGCTTGTCGGGTCTAAACCACATTCTAATCCGGTTCTCGCTAAATCATGCGTTTTGAACCGTATCCTCCTTTAAAACTAACCGGTCTAAGCATAGGCTTAATTAAGACCCGTTAGGAATCTAATAGGTTATTAAAAACCTTCGTTCCAGATTTAGGAGCCCAGTAAAAGCTATCTGTACTTGCTGATTTGATATACGGCTGGGATTGAATTTATATTTAGCTCAGGTAAATACTTTTAACTTATTTTCCCTATACGGGCTTGGGGTACGGTATATACAAATACCGCTTGGTCGGGCATTGAATCATTAGTCATAATAAGGTTAATGCATTGAGATCTCACGTTTAAATTGTTTTGTTTGCTTAAAACCTTTGGGGGTTAATGACCATGTCCCGGATATCCTTGGCATCATTCATGAAATGGCCATGACCTAAGCACGGGGCGTAGGCATACACCTGACAGTGCCTATGTAAAAAACTGGTAATCCACTTAGAGGAATCAACCTCGTGGGCATTATACCTGTGGTGTGTCTATTAATCTTTAACCTGGTATACAGGCCGGGCTACTGAACATATAAGAAACATGTAAATCTTTTACAAGTATTATATACAAATAATTATCCCAAGTTATAAAAAGTTTTGTGCCATGCGCACTCAAATCAATTTTCTTAAACATTTTCAAAATGAGTTAGTTAAATTGTATTTACCAGTGTAAACTGACGTATTTTCCAAAAAGGCTAAGTGCAGGTACTAATCGGAATAGGCTGGCTACTCCTAGCATCAATAAAGAGTCTCGCAAGCTTAGATGCCTAAAGTCTGTTGAACAATGTTTCATTTTAATTTCGATCCGCCTGTGGACCCTTTACTTTTCATTTGTAATACTTTGTTATTACTTTATATCGGATTGTAATATAATTATCTTTTGCTTCCGCTGTGCATTTAAATTGTGTTGTTTGACTATGATGATATCAACTACGTCACGATATTCCCCACCGGGCCCACCGGTAATACGTGAAAATATCGGGGTGTGACAGGTTGGTATCAGAGCCAACATTGAGTGAATTAAACACTAGCCTTTTGTGTTTAATCTCAATGACACAGTAGCACATTCCTTGACCTTCTGAGTCTAGACTTAACATAGGAATACTCTCATCTCTATTCGGAGAATTATTGCCTTCAATTCTTTATATTTTTAATATGTCGCCAAGCAAAGAAGCCGTAATGGAAATTCTCCCCATTTGAAGCCTAGGGAAGGACGAGCTTCGTACTGCGACTAGGATTAACGTGCAACCAAGGAGAAAACATTCAGAAATAAAATGAAGAAGAAACTCCTTTTGCTGAAATTTGTTTCCACAGTAAGTCCTTATAAGGGCATTTTTATCTTTCAGTCCCTTCGAGGACAACATTATTCCTTTCAAGTCCTGTTCAGGGCAATTCTGTACCTCTTTTAAAAAATCATTGGGATGTTTTATCTAAATTTCATTTATATCATTGTATATGAATATAATATATGAAATAAATTAAAATAACATTCCTTTTATAAGATCTACCATTATAATAAAATGGCAAAATCTAAAAAGAACAAGACCTAGCCCATGTGTCATTTTAAGAACAGGGCCAAGATGGCAATTCCTCAATTAGATTCAGATCCCTATTAACATCTCAATTTAGGATTGTTCTGCGTTAAATATTAAAAAGAATCTTAAAGGTAAACCTCGCCTGAATGTCATTAAAGACCTGGCAACAATGGTAAAACCTGTTTAAAAGAGATTCAGATCCTTGTTAACATCTAAAAAACATGTTAACACTCCTGACAAAGGTGATGCGATAAAATCACACTTGTCATCTTTATATTAGGAACTTCCAAACCCCTTATTTAGCCTAAATGATCAGTAGGAATCATGGCTAATAAACGTCGAACATGATGTACACATCAAAACATCCATTTGGGATGTATACCTACGGGCGAAGATGTATACATGAAAAAAATAGTTTTATTTCATAACTTCTTGTCAAGACAATGAACTGTGAAATTTTCCGACCCAAAGGATCATTGATTATGTTTTAAAACTTCCCTAGCGACAAGGCCTCTGTGCCATCAAAAAGTCCTTTGGAACAAGCCCTTGTGCTATATGAAATGTCGGTACGACATTGACAGTCGTGACTTATGCCCCCTGTCTAATAAACATAAAGGATTATATTCTGTTTAAATTCCAAAGATGGTTTATTTAAAAACCTAGGCAAAACATAATCAAATAAATTAAATACTATCTATTGGCCTATATGGTTTATTCGCACCATGGCTATTTAATTATCAAGTTCGACAATTCACTATATAATTAAACAAGGTATTATTACTTGGTTTGTAGCCTTCAAAGCTTCACCATGGCTGACTCCTCTAAAGCTCACAATCATCCAGTTGATCAGAATGATGATGCAAGACCGAACTTAACGGGCACCGAGTTACAGGCTATGATAGATACAGCCGTAGACAAAGCCGTGGACCGTGTGTTAAAGGATCATAAGCGAAAGTGCGATAATACCCCAAATAAGGGTTATAAAAAGGGAAAGACTGGTCCAAACTATAACCAGTCTAAGCCAAAGGAGGCAAAACCCGAATGTAAAACCTGCAAGAAGAAGCACTTCGGAAAATCCTTCTATGAACAAACCAGGGGATGTGACATCTGTAAGGAAATGGATCACAAGACTCATGAATGCAAGGACTTGAAGGACAACCAGCAGACCGGTGAAAAGACCAGATGCAAAACCTGTAGGAAATACCACCTCGGAAAATGCAGATTTGGATCTCAGCCTTCACTTTGTGGAATCTGCAACTCCAAGGAGCATAAGACCTTGGATTGCAAGAAGTTGGAAGATGCAACCTGCCATGGTTGTGGTGAAAAAGGGCACATAAAGACCCGCTGCCCAAATAAGGCGACTAAAGGAAAAGGCACTTTAAATTCACAAGCTAAGCCTTGTGGAATTTGTAATAAGGAAGGGCACAAGAGTTTGAAGTGCCAAGACATAAAGGACGCAACCTGCTATGGTTGCAATGAAATAGGGCACATCAAAACTAATTGCCCTAATAAAACCAAGAAGTCTGGCAAGGCTAAGAAGACCAAAGCTGGAAGCTCTCAAATGGATGCTCAAGAGGCTATTCAGGATGACAATGTCACAACAGGTACTTTCTTTATCAATAACGCTCATGCTATAGTATTATTTAATTCAGGTTCAGATAAGTCTTTCGTAGACAATGGATTTTGTAAATTATTAAATCTGTCTGTTAAAAATCTAAGCGTTAAGTATAAAGTAGAATTGGTCGATAGTACCTCAGAGACTACTTCAGCAATATTAGATGGATGTTTTATATCCATTAGGAATCATTCTTTTCCGTTGTCCTTGTTTCCGTTAAAATAGAGGGACTCGATATAGTAATAGGAATGGATTGGTCGTCTTGGAACCAAGCCCATAATGTGGGTAATAAGAAGTAAGTAGTTATCAAGACTCCTTAGGGTAAGCCTTTGACAATTCAAGGAGACACCGGGTATGGATTGCCCAAGCACTTGTTGAATTTGGTATTTAATAAGCTTCGAGTATGGAAAACTCAGAAGAGACATACAAAAGTCGCGATGCTAGAAACGCGACAAATGTTAATGGTGCATCAGATGTGAACCTCAATGTTAATGAAGTTAGTCTCCAAAACTGCAATTAACGCAGCTGTTAGAAAGGTTATGAGAAAAGTCAGGAAAAGGTTTCAAAGCCTGCTTATCATAAATCCATTATGGATCTACCTCAGTTACTCACGTTTTATAGAGTAAGAAATAACCAGTCAAGGCTGAGACTGCCCTAAATTTGTCAAAGATTTTGCAGCTAAGTTTAAAAGGATTAAGAGTGGAGGCGCTTAACCCTCCTGTTAAATGATTAGAGGCATTTCACATTAATAATGACACCAGATAAACCCCTTATTGTGATTTTATTAGTTACGTTTGGTTTCAGGTGCTGCTAAGTCTCTCATAAGACCATAAGTTTAGCAAACTTTTAGAAACTCTCCCGTAAGAACCCCAGATATTAAGCGTAAGGTAAAACTTACAGGCGAAATCATAAGAACCATTTCTTCTGTTCCTGTCAGAAGCCTTCAGGCGTAGAATTTTAGAAGTATCCTCTCTCTGGAGGAAGTGCAGCAGCATGCATAGTTGATATCTCTTTGATCTCTATCGATTGCGAATACCAGACGGTATGATAAAAGCGCCACATGAGGATTGGTGTATCTTAATATGTTCCATAGATTGCTTCCATGCCTGATCAGTATGGAGGTTTAATGCATGGAACCACAAAGATATTCCGATGGTCATATGGTACTAAAATTAGCTAAAGGTATTCAAAGAAGATATCCAGAATGGAAGTTTCCAAGTAAGTGTTTCCGATTAAGGAATTCGTGGACTTGTAACATGAATGTGTCATTTATTTGACACAAGCAATGATGGATGAACTGGAGCCTGAGATTTGGAAAGTCTCTGTAACCTCCTTGTATCTTGATTATCTTCTCCTAAGATTACCCTGTATACCTCCTGAGAGGGAAGTAGAGTTAAGATTTATATTCCATTTAAGGCCGTATTATTATGAAATCTCCAAGACGGCTAGTACCATCATTAGAAGAATCGAAACCCTGATTTAGTAAGTTTTAAGATAGAGGATTCATATAGCCTAACTCAATATTCTGAGAATTCGGTATAGTTAATTAAGAAAGACGGTTCATTTTGCTTATGCATTGATTACCGCAACCCTAATTAGGCAACAATTAAGAATTGCCATCAGCTGCCCAGGATCGTCGCTTTGTTCGACTAGCGTTAAGGATTAGCTATTCCTTAAAATTATTTTTAAGCAGTGGTTGGAATAACCATCTCACCTTAAAATAAACTTTTCTAAATAGATGTTATATAAGTATCAAGGCTGCTTCTTTGGGGACCTAGTATAGATGGAATGTTAAACAATTATTATTAGACAAAGATTGGTAAGTCCAATTATCAGGATCTGAAAGTTGCCTTGGAAACAACGAACAAGATCAAACAAATTCATAATCATCTGTAAGTTGCCAGTATTCGGAAGAAAATCAAGGATTAATGATATTAGCAACCCTCCTAAGTTCTTGTTAAGGAATAAGGTTCAACAAAAGATATCACCCTGGAAGGGTGTGCCGATTTGTTAATTATCATGTTAGTTAAGCTTTGAATATATAGAATCATTCGAAGGATTCGATTGTATCAAGATTAAACAGCTTATAAGCTAAGACCTACTTAAGGAACTTGGTGGAACTTGCAATGTGACCCACACTAATGGTTTAAGGATATGTTTCCCCAATAAGTAGAGAAGCATTATCACATAGTGATATGCAGATTTATGATATGATGAGGAACCTGTATCGATTGAGGATCGATAGGTTAAGAAGCTACGAAAAGGATACATGTACCTATTATAGAGGTCAACTTGGGAGCTTGGAGAGGCTCCAGATATGCTATAGAAGTTGAGTCCATTATGAGACAAAAAGTACTTCCGGAATTTTAGCAAATCTCGAGGTCGAGATTTCTTTTAAGGGGGTGAGGATGTAACACCTCGTAAAATCATGTCCAATGATGTATCGACACGTGTCATGAGCTTTGAACGTGTAAAGAATTTCTTTAGAGGGACTAAAGTTGACAAACAAGGAAAGTATGTGAATATAAGGGTTCAAAACGTCAACAATGGATAAATATACTTTACAATAACCCTACATGATGTTTATACCCTTAAACGAATAAATCATGGATCATACGAAGCTAATTATGAAAGAAAGTGAGGAATTACAAACTACAGGGGTTCAATTGTCAACATGTTTAAAATATACCTCTGAGTGACCTTTTAGTGATCCCGAAGCTTTGTAATGATTAATTATACTCACGAGAATAAGTGATAAAAATTTCACAAGGTTTCGATAAAGTATGAGAAAGTTATGACAATATTCGTATACGAGGGGTTAAAAGCGTCAACGATGGAATTTAAGACTTTTTGGTGATCGTATGAATAACTGGGGACTTAACAAAGTTGGTTTATGACTTGGGGTCCTTAAAAGTCAAGTTTGGGGGTTAAAAGTGCAAGAAATCATGTTAAAATCAAGTTTGGAAGGACCAGGGGCCAAAAGTGCAATTATGGCAAACTTGGAAACCGGATGGAGGAGCCATACCGGGCGCGTAAACCCTCTATGGGATCTTACGCGGCCCACCTAAAGTGCCCAGATGCAGATTCTTTGGACAGGTGCCTGTTCCAGCAAGTTTAACCGACTTAGAAGCTTGGTTTTTGATACCTGGGGCTTGTTTGGTGGTTTATAAGGGCATAGGGACACTTGTAATGATCTGGAGTCATCCCTTAAGCTTGTTTGGCATGATCTTGTGGAATTAAAGTCCCTATATAAGAACTTCTATGTTGCAATATTTTGGGCACTCACTTGAAATCATTCAAACTCACTTCCTGGGGACTCCTGGAGCTCAAGCACCCTTCCTAGTGATCTTTAGTCGTGCATAGGACCTTAGTAAGCATCATTAACCTTCCTTAATTCAGTTTTGCTTAGTTAATTAGTCTAAAGTCAAACCGTCGTAATTAAGATTTGACTTCGTCATTAATCTTAATTTGTCCAGTCAAATTTCAAATTGAAAGTACCTATGAGTTGGTACTTATGTGGGCAATAAACCCTTAAAAGGGCACCATCTGATTCCCACTCTAACTTGGTCAATTGTAGGGTCAAAGTTAATCTCAAAAAGTCAACAGAAAGCTTATTTTCAAATAAATGCATAATTAACAATGTAGAAGCTATGCAACCTGTTTTGTCATTAATATAACTTGGTAATTAAGGTAAGAACATGTCTAAACATGTTCGACTCGACAATTTTCAGTTTAAGCTCGGTTCGGAACCGAAAGTTGCAAAAGTAGACTTTTGCTTTGACTTTCAGTTCTGACCCATTAGAGCATAGTTTAGAAATGCCTTAGAGCCTTATTAGGACCAAGTTACCTATAAGTATAACCCTCTGAGATTATACAACTTGGTTCATTAGTTATCCGATTCATATGCATGTTTCCGTTAAATGCTTAAATATCGACTATTATGTCCTTTTGACCGTAAAACGTGATTTTTGAAAAATTAAAAGAATAGAGACCTTAGTTACTGAATTATAAACTTGTCCCTAAAATTTGACATCACTTTGAGGTCTAGATTAAGAGTTATGCTCATTAGCGTAATTAGAAAGCTTTTTAGTAATTAAGCGGCGTAATTAGCGTATAGCCTATCTAAACCCAAATTTTGATACCAAACTTTTTACCTACTGATACAAAATAATATTTTGGGATTTTTGGAGATTTTTATTTATTTTTAGGCTAAGCATAACATAGAGTTCTAAGCTTGATCCGGTAATTGTCGGTTTTGCCCTTTTAGGCTATAAAATGAGTTTTACCAAGTTACCTGTGATACCAAACCTTTTTCTACTGATAAATAGAATATTTAAGCCTTCTGGAATAATAAAAATATCAGCTTTTCTTATGAAACCCGAAAATCGCTTAAAATCGCCTTTTTACGCGTTTTAAGTGCATAGTATGTATTAAAATCATTTTAGATATATAAGACTTGATACCTACTGATGTTTTAAGTAAATTTTTATACTTTAGCAGTAAGCAAAAGTTTTAAACTCAGATTTCCAGATTTGACCTTTAAACCTTAGGTGAAATTACCAAAATGCCCCTTCGGTGCATAGTATGGTTAGAAATGATAAATTTCACATATAGGTTATACCCTACTGATATAACTTAGTAAATTAAGTATTTTTACTGATTACATCTGACCCGAAACTCAGATTTATATCTAAACTCTTTTATAACCTTTTAAATGACCAAAATGCCCTTGCGGGGCATAATTTGAGTTTAAATTCATTTGGGGCATAATAGAAGATATTTTGCTGATGTCACAACATATTTAAGGCATATTAACTTAGGAAACTTGTATATGACCCTTATGGTTACCCGTTACGCACTTTTCGCGTTCGGATCGGCTTATGTAACTAGTTTGCATAAATTAGCCGAAACGGGTCAAACCATATCGTTTTTATCTCAAAATCCAGAATGTGTTTAGTTTACCCATATTAAACAAGTATACCTGCTTGTCGGGTCTAAACCACATTCTAATCCGGTTCTCGCTAAATCATGCGTTTTGAACCGTATCCTCCTTTAAAACTAACCGGTCTAAGCATAGGCTTAATTAAGACCCGTTAGGAATCTAATAGGTTATTAAAAACCTTCGTTCCAGATTTAGGAGCCCAGTAAAAGCTATCTGTACTTGCTGATTTGATATACGGCTGGGATTGAATTTATATTTAGCTCAGGTAAATACTTTTAACTTATTTTCCCTATACGGGCTTGGGGTACGGTATATACAAATACCGCTTGGTCGGGCATTGAATCATTAGTCATAATAAGGTTAATGCATTGAGATGTCACGTTTAAATTGTTTTGTTTGCTTAAAACCTTTGGGGGGGTTAATGACCATGTCCCATATATCCTTGGCATCATTCATGAAATGGCCACGACCTAAGCACGGGGTGTAGGCGTATACCTGATAGTGCCTATGTAAAAACTGGTAATCCACTTAGAGGAATCAACCTCGTGGGCATTATACCTGTGGTGTGTCTATTAATCTTTAACCTGGTATACAGGCCGGGCTACTGAACGTATAAGAAACATGTAAATCTTTTACAAGTCTTATATACAAATAATTATCCCAAGTTATAAAAAGTTTTGTGCCATGCGCACTCAAATCAATTTTCTTAAACATTTTCAAAATGAATCAGTTAAATTGTATTTACCAGTGTAAACTGTTGTATTTTCCAAAAAGGCTAAGTGCAGGTACTAATCGGAATAGGCTGGCTACTCCTAGCATCAATAAAGAGTCTCGCAAGCTTAGATGCCTAAAGTCTGTTGAACAATGTTTCATTTTAATTTCGATCCGCCTGTGGATCCTTTACTTTCCGTTTGTAATACTTTGTTATTACTTTATATCGGATTGTAATATAATTATCTTTTGCTTCCGCTGTGCATTTAAATTGTGTTGTTTGACTATGATGATATCAACTACGTCACGATACTCCCCACCGGGCCCACCGGTAATACGTGGAAATATCGGGGTGTGACATGGAGTAGGTTCTGTTGTTGTCGGTTCTATGTGTTCCCCTGTTGTCTCATGATTATAAAACGCAGGACATCCAGGGTCCTCAGTATTTCTTACCTCTGGTATCACGTTGGATGGACTTTCTTCTGTGGCACTGTGCTCCGTAGATTGTGTGGCTGTGTTTGAAGGAATCGAAGTAATGTGATGATTTTCTGTTGTTACTTCTTCAGATGAGGGAAGTTGGGTTAGCCAACTCAGAATGTCTATACATTCGTTCTCCCCCTGACCACTGAGTTGGGTGTCATAAAAGTATTTTGTTTCAAGAAAGTCAACATTCATTGTGGTAAACATTTGATGAGTTTTTGGATTATAACACCGGTAACCTATTTAATCGATCCCATAGCCGACAAATACAAATTTCTCAGCACATGGGCCAAGCTTGTTTCGGTTGGTTTTGGGTATGTGGACAAATGCGGTACACCCGAAGATTCGAGGTTCAAGTGTAAGAGGATGGGGAATACTAGCAGACTTAGACAGACAATCTAAGGGAGTCTTAAATTTAAGAGCTTTTGTGGAAAGCCGATTTAGGAGATACATGGAGGTTGCAACTGCCTCCGGCCAGAAAGATTTAGGAACCTGAGATTCAATTAAAAGAGATCGAGTCATTTCAAGAATAATACGGTTTTTCCGTTTGGAAACCCCGTTTTGTTCGGGGGTATGAGAACAAGAGGTTTGATAAATTAATCCTTTGGTTTGAAAGAATTGTTTCATGGATGTATTGACAAATTCCCCCCATTGTCGGATCGAAGTATTTGGATTTGAGTTTGGAATTGAGTTTGAAAATTTGTATTGTACTCAAAATAGGGTTACACAAAGATGGTGTTTATATAGAACACCATATTACACACTAGCCCCTATACCATCTGTTTCCTTCTTTCTGACAAAAGTAAGAGACTCAAATTGAGGTATTAATATAAAGTAAAGTTTGTGTAAAATGTTTAGAGTTAGAATTTTGATACATAATCGATATGCAAAAATCAATGATTAATCATTTAAAAAAATATTTTTCAGTATATTGAAAGATAGGTCAAGAGTTAGCTATAAAGTCCAAATTTACTAAAAAGTGTAGAAAATCATAAAACACTGTAATGTCAACCATAAAACACATCAAAAACTCACAAATAACATGAGGATTACAAAAACATTATATCTCTGGGCTTTGTGTTGTGTTCTGGATGATAAGGCTCGAATTATGTATACTAAACATTATAGTATTTTATGTTACTTAGCATGTTTGTTTTATATTCATAGTTCTACGATGGTTTGTTTAGTTTTGAAGGACTATTAAGGTTTGAATATGGTGTTTTAATAATTTTCACTCTGTTATTTATGGGTTTTAGATATGTTTTATGGCTGAAATTATAGTGTTTTATAACTTTTTACCTTTTTAGCAAATTTATACTTTGTAGACAAACCGATCTTTGAAAGATAAATAAAAAAATAATGATTGAAATGGAAATGTGGGTTTATGTTTTAGTCTGTTGTTTTCATGTCGGCATGTTTGATTCTGGTAAGTATCACGCATACCATGCATACATCATTATTATATTATATACATCTATAATCTTGAAGCACTTCCAGTTAAATCATGTCAATCCAATTATCATTGAAGTGTCACCTCAGAAAGAACGTCCTGGAAATCTAAAGATAAAGTGGTTTCTTTCAAGTGATCCAGGACAATATATGATAAAGAAAAATAACACACGTGTATATGCATAATACATGATACAATAATATAATTATGAACTTAAATATCGATTAGAGAAAATAATACAACATAAATTGAGAAATAGTTATACAAATGAATACAATATGTGAGTACATTATAGACTTGCAGAGAAATTTATGCAATATAAATTAGTTTTCATTTATTATTTTAGATTATATATAACCATGTTAGTTTATTAATAAACTACGCTAAATTAACCCTACGTTTCCGAGTGGTCTATAGTCAGCACTTTGAACAAGTTATATATGGAAACAATCAAACATATTAACCTATTTAATAAATAACTAAAAAAGCATGTTGTGATTATTAGTAATTTCATGTTTTCTTAAAGAACCTTCACAATATATATTTGTAAAACAAATAAAAATACATAAAAACATACGGAAAAACAAAACACTCAGAGCATACATGTTTGATTGTTTCTCATTTGGATGACTATTTAGTAGGCGTTGGGGTGTACTTTAACTTCATTGATGTTAAAAGTGACATGACAAGTTAACATTTCTCTCAAACCACTTCATCCCCATAGTAAGAGGTGCTAAAACTTTCCTTGGTTAACATGTTAAGTTAGACAAAAAGTATAAGATATTAATGCTATTTATACATGTTTATTTTAGCTAAAAAGTTAATGAAATGGTATTATTATTATTATTATTATTATTATTATTATTATTATGGGTTATTGGATTTTATCACCCCCAACTATCGGCCTTTGGCCGTTGCCACCCCCAACTAACACTTTGACACCCGGCACCCCCAACTTGACTTTTTGTTTGCAATGGCACCACCCAGTTAAATCTCCACTAACTAAGTTTGTTTTTTGTTCGAGATGATTATGTGGCGATGACGTGTATGTAAACCTCACCTCCTTCTTTATAAAACAGAGACAAGTCCAAAACACACACACCATCATCATCATTCTCTTCAATGGCGATCCTGCAAACCCTCCGCACCTCCGAGCTTCGTCTTCTCCATTGCACACTTTCACCCAATCAAACCCCACCTTTTTCCACACCCCTTCAAATCTCAATCCAAACCCTCCTTCAATCACCGTCGTACGCCGTCGCCGGCGACAATTAAAATTGTGTAATGATTTCGCCAGAGATGACTTTTCCGTCCGCCGTTCGTAGATGCCGTTCTCACCTAACCTAAAACCCTAGCGAAATCGAACAAAATTAGCCGAAATTAGAAGTTATTTCATCAATTATCACACAAATTGATGTTAAATGAACACAAAGAGTATGTTAATACTGCTAATTCGAAGACAAATACATAACTTTTTCAGGTTTTTTTTTTATCAGAGTTTTAGAATCAAAACAACTTACGGTTACAGGATTGCGAAGATTGGCGCATGGCGGTAGTGAGGCTGTGCGTGGGGAAGTGAAGGCGTCGGAGAAGAATGAGCGGAGGCTTGAGGAGAAGGCGGAGATGGTAGTGGTGAGTAGAGGGTCGGCGGTAGAGGGCCACGTGGCGCGGGAGATATCCGACCATAGGTGTTGGTCGGAGCAGAGGGATTGGAGTTTGGAAGAAGATGAATGGTAGATATCGATTCAATGTCGTCCACAGAAACCAGGGATTGGAGTTTGGGAGCTTTTTGCAGGGGAAATGGGGGAAATTGTGTTTGCAAGTGTTTATATGCCACACAGGTTTTTATGTACACATATAGTGTCGCATATTCGCCATGTCATACTGTCCATTCTGTCCACACGTAAGCTTGGTTGTGCCACATCGGACAAAAAACAAACTCAGTTAGTGGAGATTTAACTGGGTGGTGCCATTACAAACAAAAAGTCAAGTTGGAGGTGCCGGGTGTCAAAGTTTTAGTTGGAGGTGGCAACGGCCAAAGGCTGATAGTTGGGGGTGTTAAAATCCAATAACCCTATTATTATCAAAAGAAACTCTCGATGAATAGTAATCATAACTTTTCATTATTTGTTTTATAGTAATAATCTTTATAATTATTATATAACGAGAATAAAAGCTCATAAACTAACCAAATATTGTGTTAGTAGGGTTCATAGGATCTTGATTTTTGGCGCCCTCACCTATCAAACGCTCTACTTCAACAAAAGCAACGGAAGAAGGTGTGCTTCGGTTGCCTTGATCGTTATGGATGATCTCGACCCGATTATGCTTCCAAACGGCCACACATGAGTACGTTGTTCCCAGATCAATTCCGATCGCCGGTGCGTCGTCTCCATTTCCGGCCATAATATGAAAAACTGTAAAAATGTGAGTCGCTTTTGACAGTGACTTCTGCTGACAATCGTTTTTTTCTTTTTTAAAAAATATATAGGGTTTACATGTGACCTAACACTGTGTTCCCGAGTTAAGTTGAGCAGAGAAAAGAAATGATTCTCTCATTTTCTTTTCTTTTCTCTCCGTTTCTTTCCAAATTGAAAAGATTAATTTTAGACAAAAAATCTCTCTTTTTCTCTTCTTTTCTCTCCTTTAATGAAACTCTGGAACACAATAAAAAAATAATTCCTTCCAAATCTTTTCTTTTCTCTCATTTAATGAAACTCGGGAACATAGCGTAAAAGTTGAGTATATAGTTACTTAAATTGGGGAAAAAAAGAAGTTTGATAAAAACTAGTGGGTTACAGCCGCGCTTCGCGACGGGGCGACCCGATTTTTGATCCGATATAACAGTCGAAAGAGAAAACTTACAAAATAAAGTCGTGGTAAATACAAAAGTATGTCGACACGTGTTTTACATCGAACGGAAAACTCGATTACAAAAGTACTTCGTAAATTAAAGGGTTGTTAGTGTCAGTGTCAATGCTAAAAGTTGAGAAAATACAAAAAAAAAAAATTATGTCGAAATATAAGTCAACTTAAGTTTATATCAACACGTAAATAAAAATAAAGACGTGAAAGTCAATTAAAAAGTATTTAGAAAATTAAGAGGTTATAAGAGTCAATGCTGAAAATTAAAGGTTAAGGAAAAAAAAAAGCAAAAAGACAAAAAAAAAAAAATCACCGACTACAAAAGTATTTAGAAAGTTAAAGGGTTGTCAGTGTGAATGCTGAAAGTTGAGAAAACACAAAAAAATTATGTCGAAACGTAAATCAACTTAAGTTTATATCGTCACGTAAATAAAAATAAAGACGTAAAACTCGGTTAAAAAGTATTTAGAAGGTTAAGGGGTCGTAAGAGTTAATACTGAAAGTTAAAGGTTAAAAATAAAAAAAACACAAAAAGACAAAGTCAAAGACCAAAATGTCAAACACAAAAAAAAAGGAAAAAGGAAAACTACTATAACACTATTCATCCCAATGTTTCAAATTAATACATATATATGAATTTGTTTTTAGTGATAAATAATGGTTCATAATATTTAATAATTTGTTTTTTTAATTTTTGTTATTTATCATTCAATTTGAATTTTTAGTAATAACTTGCATTCATTAACTTTTAAAAAAAGTTTGTATCTAAGTTTATTTGTTTTTTAACATTCGAAGTTATTTTGTCGCGTGTTGTGACGGTACATTACCGCAGGCATTGTATGGATTTGGTTCGTATAGAAATCAGCACGTGATTTATATCATCCGAACACGATAAAGACGAACATCGGTACCGATAGTGATGGATTGAGCGATTCAGAATATCACGATACTTGTACCGATACTTATTTATTGTTACAGACAGAGTTGTATAAAAAATTTTCTTTTTGAAATTCGAAAAACCATAAAAATGAATACAAGTATTGATATGCGTACGTGTTATTCAGTACGGTAGTGATACAGTGTCAGTTTATCGAAAGAATAACAATAAAAAAGTTAGTGTTACCCAAACCAATGTTGTTAATTTTGTTCACTACGGTAGTAGCATGATATCTGTTATTAAACAAAAAAAAACCGTTAAAGTGAATACATACAAGTACGGATACTGTTCGGTTTGGTGCGGTATGGTATGGTATGGTATGGTTTGGTATGCTATGCTATGATAGCGACAGAGTGTCTGTTTATCAAAAGCAAAAACAATAAAAATAAATACAGATCCCGATATATATGTTGTTCAGTTGGTTTCGATACGGTTTGGTATGATAGCAGCACCCGCCGCAAAGCGCGAGAGAATATCACTAATAAAGATAATTAGAAAGTGAGTCTGAATAAAAACTTTATTTTTATAATAATACATAGTTCTTTTGTTCATTTTTTTATTTTTTAATACTATAGTAGATTCTATTATACATATTAATATTTACATTTAATTTTACCGCTATCTTATCAAAAAGAACCAAAATCAACCAAATAATATATATATTGGTACCAATAAAGAACCGAAACCGACCGAATAATATATATATATATATATATATATATATATATATATATATCGGTACCAATATTTAATTATATTGTTTTTGCTTTCGACAAACCAGTATTTATTTGTATTGATTTTGCTTCTGATAAACTGACATCGGTACCTGTACCTGTACTCATTTGTATGGTTTATGTTTAGTAATGAATTTTGTGCCACAACCGTAGTCAACCGAACGAACAACACCAGTATTGGTACATATACTTATTTTTATTGTTTTTACTTTTGATAAACTGACGTATCCTACGAAACAACATTGTTACATTTATCTGTATTCATTTTTATAATTTTCAGTTTTGATAATTTTATTTATACAACTCTGTCTGTGATGATAAACGAATATCATTAACAGCACCATTACGACCTGAATTGATAGATACCATTTGGACAACATTGTTGTCGGTACCAGTGTTCGTTTTTTCGTTTTCAATTGATGTAAAACATGTGTTGATGTCTATACCGAGTGCATGTATCACCAGTACTATAATGAACCTAACCGATACCGATCGGATGCCTGCGATAACGTATCGCTGCAACGCGCGGGGAAACAACCTAGTTTTTATTATTATTATTATTATTATTTTGTATTTAATTCAAATATTTAATTAAAAAATGATGGGTGAGTTAGAGTTAACAAGGTTAAACCATTTTCTTATGATAAGGTGGAGTAAAAAGGGAAAAACGGGTGATTAAAGTATACCTTATGACGTTACAGAAATTTCAATATACAAGTGTTGGTTGTTTTATAGATGAAGGTCTTATGTGGAGTCATTGTCATGAATTGTCGTTACACTTTGATGAAAAATGATTCAGTCTTTAGTTTTCAAATTACATACCTAGTCACTCATTTATCAGTAAATTAAGCATTTCATTATATTTGTATTATTAAAAGAAACATAAAGTAATTAATCCACCCTTCAAATACTAGTCAATGTCATTGATTCTCTCACTCGCCCCTCCCTTTACCACCACCTTTGGTGTCAAACCCCAACCGATGGCGGCAACATCGGGGCGCGACACTGAGCGAAACAGATTGTCCAAGAGAATCCATAACAACTAAATTACCAGATATTAAACGTTACGTCCCATACCATAACATATCAAAATAAAGCAGTTATTACAGACAAATTGTTCTCAAAGACAAATCATTGTTTCGACAACTCATAAATTGTTTATTGGTTTCTAGACTCTCCTAGCTTGATTCCAGCAAATAGAGCAAGCATCCTAAACACCCGTCACATACGTTAAAATAAAAGTCAATACACATAGTGTAAAGGTGAGCATACAAGTTTAATATCATAATAGTAGCAAAAGTGATTTACGCATAACCAGCATGTAACATGTATAATGTGAAGCAAGTCGGTTATCGACAATGAAATATGTATAGCCGTGACTGCGAGTTGTAGAGTGCGCAACACATATCACCACCGTGACACGTGAAGAAATACCCTTAGCAACCCCCGTCCACGACAGGTGCTGGGTCCAAACTATAGTACTATCGTTGCTAAGGTGTCGGGCAACAATCACTGTGTAAACATAACATACAAGCATTCATCGAATAACACGTATATCATGCAAGCGGTTAGCGTATAAAAAGTGTTGCGTTGTGTGATCGTTGTGAGTTGATATAGGCAACGTATGTAACACCCAAAAGTGCTTAAAGCAAAAAGGGATCGAGTATACTCACAGATCGTGTTTAGTAAATAAAGACTCTCTTGGATTGAAGGGAGCGCTGAGAGATTAGCCTGGACACAGCACGACAGTATGAGCGCTGAAGGATGCGTAAAACGGTGCGTCGAAGTTAAGTGGGGACGGATAGTCATCCGATCGGATGACCTTCCGGACGGATGGCCATTCACTCGGGGGGTTGTCCGTTTGGGATGGATGTGTTTGTTTATGATGGAACTTTGAAGTTTTCGTTGTAGCATTTTATAAAACACGAAGTATTTCTACCAATCAGGTCATCCGGTTGGACGGTCATCCGGACGGATGGCCGTCCGCTCGGATGGCAATCCGAGTGTAGACTTCATTCTTGAAACTTTTGAAATTGTTTAATTATTTATCAACACAAGTCACTGGTCCGGATAGCCATTCGATCAGATGGCTATCTGATCGGATGGCCGTTCATCCGGGCGACTTGTTCGAGTTGAAAAGTTTGTAAAATCAGCCAAGTTTAGAAACTTTAACGTTTGAACTGAGATGGTATAACAACGTGTTAAACAACGGAAACCCCATCAAGTCCATCTCATCCGATCGGATGGGAAATCACCCCGTCCGATCAGTAACTGTTTTTGACGGTATTTCCTATTTAACCCGTTAAGTCAGTCATCTCTTCGGTAGTAATCCGTTCTCAGACCGACACTTCACTAGAGAATGGGTAGAAGGCCTGAATGAGCTCGGATCCTATCGGTTTTATGTGAAAAGTTGAGATTTATTGAAGAAAAGTTTGAAACACTTTGATTATGTTTAGATTTAGGAGAAATCAGTGTTTAAACATGTTGAAATCACTTAGATCTGAGTTGTTCTTGGTGGAATGAGGTCACACTTTGGTGTTCTTGAGAACCCATGATGACATCATCCTAAAACAGCCCAAATCCACCGATTTCATGGTGAAAAGTTAAGATTTGATGATGAAATCGATGAAGAAGTGTGTGTGGATGATGGAAGTACAAGATTTGAGGTAGAAACTTACAAGAATCGCGAGGAATCAAGAGGAAATAGGTCAAAAGTGTGGTGGTCGAATGAGAGCTGTCACATCACATGAACAATGATGTGACAGATGCTATTTATAGGCAAGAGAGGAGAAAGGCGGTGTAAGGGTGACGGATCGGAGGTCCTTCCGATCGGATGGTCATCCGGTCGAATGGTCCTTCGATCGGATGGCTTTTACCAGTTGGTTTCCGACTTTTGTTTCGTGCGTTGAGCGTTGCGAGTAAGCGATGCGATAGTAATTCACATTAACTCATTAACAGTCATAAACCTAAACATACCCATTCTGCTTTTTGTGTTGCAATGAGATTGCGTTGTGATAGAGTTGCGATTGCGTTTTCGAATAACCACCACAAATCAGATATAAACATGTACAAGTAACACATAATTGCACACACACGTAAAACAATATCCATAACCTTTAATTCGAGTTGCGATGCAGTAGCAATGTGATAGCGCTAAGTCAATTAGCGATTATTTGCATTATAACTCCACATAATACAACTAAGTTAACATAAATTAAAGTATCGATTAACAGGTCGGGAAGTACAAGTAATAATTAGGCAAGGAATGACAGATCGAATTAGAAATCTTTTCTTACTTTGACTTTGACTTTGACTTGTACTTTGACTTTCCAAAAGTCAGGTTGTTACAGCCTCCCCTACTTTAGGGAATTTTGTCCCGAAATTAGGGCGCAGGCGTGGCAAATAGATGTGGATACCTTCATGTCACTTTCGAGTTCCCAGGTGAACTCGGCGCCACGTTTGCCTTCCCAGCGAACCTTCACAATGGGAATGCGTGAGCGTCGAAGTTTCTTGGTTTCTCGATCCATGATCTCGATTGGCTTTTCCACGAAGTGTAATGTTTCGTCCACTTGTAGATCCTCAAGTGGTACTTGTAAATCCTGCTCGGCTAGACATTTTCTGAGGTTTGAGACGTGGAAAGTCGAGTGGACGTTGCTAAGTTCCTCCGGTAGTTCGAGTCTGTAGGCCACTTTGCCAATCCTTTCTAGGATCTTAACGGGTCCAACATATTGAGGCGCGAGCTTTCCTTTCTTGCCGAATCTGATAACCCCCTTCCAAGGTGAAACCTTTAGGAGTACGTGATGGCCAACGTCAAATTCAAGGGGCTTGCGGTGTAACGCCCCAAAATCCGAATGTTTATATTCGTAAAAGGTTCTTATATAATATATCCCAAAATAAATATTAGGCTATTTTACCTAGTTAAGGTTTATGGTAAATACTAGTAAAAGAGATAAGTAGTGCCAATTGTGTCTTAGAGGCAAACTCAAGGGGTTAAAGTGGGATAAATAAAAGTTAAGTTATTAAAAGAAAAAGATCACACACACACACATCTTCGTGTGTGTTCTGGATGGATCGAGCAGGGGCTCTCAAAAGCCCCAAAACCCTAGTTCTTCAAAAGCTTCAAATTGAAGAATGAATCAAGGCTCAAATTCACAACCGAACATGAATCAGTGATCACCTTCATAAGGGGATCGTAAGGTATGTCTTAAATCAAAGATTGGTGATCATGTGTGAAGTGGGTTATGTTCTAATCCGTAAGTTAATGTGAAATTGATCAAGTATAAGGGTTAGAATCATCATATAGAACATAGGTTATGTGTGGTTTCTGTTAATACGATGTTTAGAGATGAAACCCGTTATGTTTAGAATCACCACCTATGTCCAAGTCTTGTTGAAAGATTGATGTATTTTGTGAGTATGATGAGTTGTTTTTAGATAAATTGAATGAAATGTGGTGTTGATATGTTTGATGCTTATGTGTGAGCGATAGGTGTTGGTTAGGAAAAGGATTTGATGAGTTATGTAGGAGTTTAAAAGATTTATGCATGAATTAGTTGTACGTTATGCTTAAAAGGTGGTACGCACACCTAGCGTATGATAAGATATATATAGTGTCGTCCGTATAGTCGATTATGATGTTAAGGGTACATGATGTTAAGTTGATAGTTAAATATGGTTAATAGTTGACTTTCAAAAGTCAACTAAGTATAAGAAACATGATGTGACTCGTTGTCGTAAAAACATGATTATAGGAAGTGGTATGGTACTTGTTATGTCGATACGTATTAAATGGAATGATCTGATGAATTACATGCGTTTAACGGGATATGAATTTGGTTATATGTTTTGCGTTAGCTAGAATCGACTAATGAAAGTCAAATGTGAAACATGTGATTAATATGATCATTAAAATGTACAATGATGTAAGCTAACGAGAATGCGATGTTGGTGGTATGAAAGTATAGGAATCATATCGGGGCGGACTCAAACATGAGAAGCTAACGGGTCAAAAAGAGGCAAGGAAACGGATACGAACATGAACGCGTAAGGTAAGTGATTCCTGTAATCACTTCTTAGTTTGTTAAGTAATATAGTGTTTTAACTAATTAAACGTGATGTTTTGAGGTTAATTATGTGTTGAAGTCCTTCGTCGCAAAGGTTGGTGCTAAAGTTGACTAAAATGCCCTTGGTGGGTATATTGGGCAAACGACCTTTAAAAGATGTTTAGAAATAAGATAAATGATCAAGTGAATAATTAGGATAAGTATGGAAGCGAAAAGTATGTTGTTGAGAGTCAAATGCATTGAAATACGTAAATACCCTTAACGGGTCAAAATAGGCATTTAAGCGTAAACGGGACTTTATCACGTAAGGAACCCGTGATTTGAGTTTTATATGATAGGGGATGTTGAAATAATGAATTTCATGAGTTTAAAGCTCAAATAAACATGCTGGTGTGATAAAATTATGAACGGGTCAATTCTTGGTAAAAAGGGTAGTAAGCCGAAGACTTAAAAGTCTAGAATTTTGATAATCCGAATGTCGGATTTTAACTCCATAAGATGGAGAATTAAATTACGGACGCGTAGGAAAAAGAATCGGTAAAAACGGACCAATAATGAAGAAGTTATGGCCGTTTTCGTGAAATCTGGTTGTGCTGGAAATCTGCAGATCAGCAGCAGCAACATTCTGTGAAATTCAGGGCGTCGCGCCACGCGACGGGCCGTCGCGACGGTGGGACTGGTTGGCGAAAGTTGTTCTTTTGCTTCGTTTTGTCTTGGGAACTCGTTTAAACGCGTTTTAAGTTGCATATGACTAATTTAACTTACGTTTTATGAGCATACGTGTATGCACATATGTAGATAGGCATGTATGTATGTTTGTATGCATCTATACACGTATGTAGAAGTGTATGTAAGCATGTATGCGCAAACGTATGTAAGAGTATAAGTGTGTGAGCAAGTACACGCGGATACATGAAGGCGTATATGAGTCGGCAAGTGTGAGTTGGGTATGTGCAAATAGGGACGTATGTATGTATATATGTATAACTTCATGAGTGTGCGTCATGATGTAGGTAGGGGTGTATGTAGATATGCATGTATTATCGTAGATGTGTTTATATGTGAGTATGTACATAATTGATTAAGTGTGTATATATGAAAATGATTGTAGGTGATCGTAAATATATATGTAGGTATGTATGAAGGTAAATACGTGTGTGGGTAGGCATGCATATACATTGAGTATCGATGATGTTAATATCATGTTTTGTGTATAAAGCGTAACGCAGGTTCAATAAGGAAGTCTTACTCAGATCATACACGCAGAGGGAAAGCTTGAATGTAAAGAGAATACGGAATGATAAGTAACGAGAATAAATATTGTTATGCTAAGGCTGTGTACCAATGTCATGAACATTTATGGTGAGTGCAGGTTGTACAAGACATAGGGGATCATCGAGGAACAGAGATCGAAGATCGAGTCACTAGACGGATTGTACGGAAGTAATTGAGTGTGTAATTTAATAAGTATAAATTATGTCTTCGTAGGGTAAAAGAGTATGATAGATGTATTTATGTTAAAAGAACTATTTTAAATGAACTTTTAACTAAGGAAAAAATGTTTTTAACGAAAGAAATTTCTAGGTATGAATTTCCGCTGCGACTTTAGTCATTTACGAATTAGGGTGTAATAAGTTGGTATCAGAGCCCTGGTTTGAGGGAATCAAGTACGAGAAGGTAAGTACTTGAACTCAAACTTGTGTGCTCTTGAGATAAGAAACCCGTACAATCTAAGACTCGATCAAGATCCAAAGGTAAAAGCTAATGTAAGTATGTACTTATGTATACGTATAAAGAAACTGATGGTTTTGTATGTGCAAGGTAAGCATAAGTGTTTGAAGAGGATGATCTGTGAATGCAGTCTAGGATGAATACTAAGGCAGTTAAAGAGGTAATAAGCCAAATTTGAATCTAGGTACGTAAATTCGATATGTGGGTATATGTAGTAGTAAAACTCATTAAGGGAAGGAAAATTTTTAATTGAAGGATAATGATAGTATAGTAATGAAGTACTGAGAGTGATACACGCGCCGAAACCTAAGTACGGACATAAGGTGACAATTACATGAAGGCACGAAACTAGTAGGTGGATTGTGTACCTGGCCAGTACACAAGAAACATATGACGTTCGTGAGATCATGATAATTGTTACAGGTATGTCCGGTAGAGTTGGGTAGCAGGCGGGCGTGTGGATGAAATGGGAAGTAAGACTCTCGGGAAATTGAGAGTACTATGTAAGAATGAAAAACATGCCTGATAAGAATGAAGAATGTTGAATCTGTGATTAAGTGCGGATCAACAAGATATGAATAATATGTTTGAATCCGTGAGACGGATTCAGGGAATGAAAGGTATGAATGCAATGTTTGAATCCGTGAGACGGATTCAGGGAATGAAAGGTATGAATGCAATGTTTGAATCCGTTAGACGGATTCAAGGATGAAAGGCATGGATGATATGTTTGAATCCGTGAGACGGATTCAAGGATGAAATGCATGGATGATATGTTTGAATCCGTGAGACGGATTCGAGGATGAGAGGCATGAATAATATGTTTGAATCCGCGAGAAGGATTCAAAACGCAGAAGTAATGAAAGGCATGAATGTAATGTTTGAATCAGTAAGGCGGATTCAAAGAATGAAAAAGCATGAATGATGCGTCTGAATCCGTGATACAGATAAAAAATAATAATAATAATATAAAAAGATGAAATTAATCCGTATAAGAAGATGTCGACAGTTTGACCATGATTGAGGTTTAACGGTCATAGAAATAAGTATAAAGTAAAAGGTGATAGTATAATAGATGAAGTTCTGTATAAGTTACGTGTTAGATGTGTTAGTAATTGACTCTTAGAAGTCAGAATGATGACGGGCTGTGACCCGAACAATAACTTAAGTAGGGGCGGGAATGGTAAGTTTGGTAAGAAATATTGAAACAATGTAATAAGGTCTTTGCAAGTAAGCATGAATAAAAGGAAGTACAAGCGTGTACTTCAATTGACGAAATGATTAATAGAATGAAAGGATTGCATGTAAGAAATAGAATGTGTGGTACGTTATAGCAGGTACGTAGGAAATTGTAGAAGAGTTATTGGTGGGTAATTCCCTAGTATAATGAATGTTTAAATGAAATATGTTAACCGCCAATTTTGTTAACGATAATGTTAGAATTATTGATGTGATGGAACCAATCGTATTGGTGAAAGAATGTGCACGAGCGGAAGCTCATTATACGAATGAATGAAACCTGGTCTGTTACGGCTAGTACTCGAGGAGAAGATGTTCGATCAGGGTTACGGATCGTCGGTTTGTGAAATGAAAAGAGGTTAGTAAGATGTTTAACTTATGTTGGATAGATATAAACTAGTATGACACACATGTATATATGTAAATTAAGTAATGCATGAAGTGAAAGCAATAGTGATGTGACATGGACGAAATGATTTAAAGGTAACGTAAAGGTATGCTAGGTACAAGTAACTGTAGAAAACGTAGAAGGATGTTCACGTTAGAGCTAAGTACGTAGGTGTGAATATGAAATGATAGTTTTGATGTGATAACAAAATAAGAGTTAAATATTATACAGTGCATGTAGAGAATGTAATCTTACGAGATGAGACGAAGATATTGGATTCGTTATGAACAGATCATATGAAGGTGTGTATGATTACAGGTCAAAGAAGTATGTATGTTGGCCGTTATTAACAAGTCAAGAATGAGAATGTTACGTGAAAGTAAAGTATGGAAGGCATGGACTTATTAGGAAGAAGTCAATTATATGAATAAATTATGAATCGAGGATGGATAGTTACCTAATATGATAATGTACCAGTTAATGTTAAACATACATGTGTATGTGTAAATTATGAAATAAGATCGAATAGTGACGAAAATAACATGAATGGTTTCAAGTAGACCACACATGTGCACAGGATATACGAGTAATAGAATGATGAATGAATCACTGGCTATGTAGTGCGTTAGAAATTAGCGCTATCATTGAAAGCGACACTAATAAGGACCCTGGGGACGGGTTCTTGAAGGTAGAAGATTGTCAAAGGTGGGCTCGTGGGCTCATTGATAAACATGAAGAGAAGATAATCAGTGTTAAATGGAAATGAAGAAGGTTTCGGGGACGAAACCTTGTTTAAGGGTGGTAGACTTGTAACGCCCCAAAATCCGAATGTTTATATTCGTAAAAGTTTCTTATATAATATATCCCAAAATAAATATTAGGCTATTTTACCTAGTTAAGGTTTATGGTAAATACTAGTAAAAGAGATAAGTAGTGCCAATTGTGTCTTAGAGGCAAACTCAAGGGGTTAAAGTGGGATAAATAAAAGTTAAGTTATTAAAAGAAAAAGATCACACACACACACATCTTCGTGTGTGTTCTGGATGGATCGAGCAGGGGCTCTCAAAAGCCCCAAAACCCTAGTTCTTCAAAAGCTTCAAATTGAAGAATGAATCAAGGCTCAAATTCACAACCGAACATGAATCAGTGATCACCTTCATAAGGGGATCGTAAGGTATGTCTTAAATCAAAGTCATGTGTGAAGTGGGTTATGTTCTAATCCGTAAGTTAATGTGAAATTGATTATGTACAAGGGTTATAATCATCATATAGAACATAGGTTATGTGTGGTTTGTGTTAATACAATGTTTAGAGATGAAACTCGTTAGTTAAGGTGAAGATGATGACTAGAATCACCACCTATGTCCAAGTCTTGTTGAAAGATTGATGTATTTTGTGAGTATGATGAGTTGTTTTTAGATAAATTGAATGAAATGTGGTGTTGATATGTTTGATGCTTATGTGTGAGCGATAGGTGTTGGTTAGGAAAAGGATTTGATGAGTTATGTAGGAGTTTAAAAGATTTATGCATGAATTAGTTGTACGTTATGCTTAAAAGGTGGTACGCACACCTAGCGTATGATAAGATATATATAGTGTCGTCCGTATAGTCGATTATGATGTTAAGGGTACATGATGTTAAGTTGATAGTTAAATATGGTTAATAGTTGACTTTCAAAAGTCAACTAAGTATAAGAAACATGATGTGACTCGTTGTCGTAAAAACATGATTATAGGAAGTGGTATGGTACTTGTTATGTCGATACGTATTAAATGGAATGATCTGATGAATTACATGCGTTTAACGGGATATGAATTTGGTTATATGTTTTGCGTTAGCTAAAATCGACTAATGAAAGTCAAATGTGAAACATGTGATTAATATGATCATTAAAATGTACAATGATGTAAGCTAACGAGAATGCGATGTTGGTGGTATGAAAGTATAGGAATCATATCGGGGCGGACTCAAACATGAGAAGCTAACGGGTCAAAAAGAGGCAAGGAAACGGATACGAACATGAACGCGTAAGGTAAGTGATTCCTGTAATCACTTCTTAGTTTGTTAAGTAATATAGTGTTTTAACTAATTAAACGTGATGTTTGAGGTTAATTATGTGTTGAAGTCCTTCGTCGCAAAGGTTGGTGCTAAAGTTGACTAAAATGCCCTTGGTGGGTATATTGGGCAAACGACCTTTAAAAGATGTTTAGAAATAAGATAAATGATCAAGTGAATAATTAGGATAAGTATGGAAGCGAAAAGTATGTTGTTGAGAGTCAAATGCATTGAAATACGTAAATAACCTTAACGGGTCAAAATAAGCATTTAAGCGTAAACGGGACTTTATCACGTAAGGAACCCGTGATTTGAGTTTTATATGATAAGAGATGTTGAAATAATGAATTTCACGAGTTTAAAGCTCAAATAAACATGTTGGTGTGATAAAATTATGAACGGGTCAATTCTTGGTAAAAAGGGTAGTAAGCCGAAGACTTAAAAGTCTGGAATTTTGATAATCCGGATGTCGGATTTTAACTCCATAAGATGGAGAATTAAATTACGGACGAGTAGGAAAAAGAATCGGTAAAAACGGACCAATAATGAAGAAGTTATGGCCGTTTCCGTGAAATCCGGTTGTGCTGGAAATCTGTAGATCAGCAGCAGCAACATTCTGTGAAATTCTGGGCGTCGCGCCACGCGACGGTGGGACTGGTTGGCGAAAGTTGTTCTTTTGCTCCGTTTTGTCTTGGGAACTCGTTTAAACGTGTTTTAAGTTGCATATGACTAATTTAACTTACGTTTTATGAGCATACGTGTATGCACATATGTAGATAGGCATGTATGTATGTTTGTATGCATCTATACACGTATGTAGAAGTGTATGTAAGCATGTATGCGCAAACGTATGTAAGAGTATAAGTGTGTGAGCAAGTACACGCGGATACATGAAGGCGTATATGAGTCGGCAAGTGTGAGTTGGGTATGTGCAAATAGGGACGTATGTATGTATATATGTATAACGCCATGAGTGTGCGTCATGATGTAGGTATGGGTGTATGTAGATATGCATGTATTATCGTAGATGGGTTTATATGTGAGTATGTACATAATTGATTAAGTGTGTATATATGAAAATGATTGTAGGTGATCGTAAATATATATGTAGGTATGTATGAAGGTAAATACGTATGTGGGTAGGCATGCATATACATTGAGTATCGATGATGTTAATATCATGTTTTGTGTATAAAGCGTAACGCAGGTTCAATAAGGAAGTCTTACTCAGATCATACACGCAGAGGGAAAGCTTGAATGTAAAGAGAATACGGAATGATAAGTAACGAGAATAAATATTGTTATGCTAAGGCTGTGTACTAATGTCATGAACATTTATGGTGAGTGCAGGTTGTACAAGACATAGGGGATCATCGAGGAACAGAGATCGAAGATCGAGTCACTAGACGGATTGTACGGAAGTAATTGAGTGTGTAATTTAATAAGTATAAATTATGTCTTCGTAGGGTAAAAGAGTATGATAGATGTATTTATGTTAAAAGAACTATTTTAAATGAACTTTTAACTAAGGAAAAATGTTTTTAACGAAAGAAATTTCTAGGTATGAATTTCCGCTGCGACTTTAGTCATTTACGAATTAGGGTGTAATATGCGGCGTCTATCGGCGTAACTCTTTTGTCGACTCCGAGCTTTCAAGAGATTGTCTCGGATTTGGAGGATTTTTTCAGTTGTTTCTTGCAACAGCTCAGGACCGGTAATTTGCGTATCTCCGATCTCGTGCCATACAATAGGCGATCGACATTTTCTTCCGTATAATGCCTCAAATGGTGCCATTTGAATGCTAGAGTGATAACTGTTATTGTACACGAATTCGACTAAAGGTAAGTGCGCGTCCCAATTACCACCGAAATCTATGACACACGAGTGAAGCTTGTCTTCAAGGGTACGAATCGTTCGTTCAGTCTGACTGTCGTTTTGGGGATGGAAAGCAGTACTTAGATTAAGAGTAGTACCGAGAGCGGATTGAAATGTTTCCCAAAGGCGCGAGGTAAACCGACCATCGCGATCAGAGATGATATCACGAGGCGTCCCGTGTCGACATATAATTTCGTCGGTGTAGATTCGTGCTAACCGTTCTACCTTAAAGTCTTCTCGTATTCGCAGAAAATGAGCAGATTTAGTAAGACGATCAATGATAACCCAGATGTTATCGTGACCTGATGGCGTGCGCGGAAGTTTCGTTATGAAGTCCATAGCTATACTCTCCCATTTCCACATAGGGATCTCAGGTTGCACGAGTAAGCCAGAGGGGCGTTGATGCTCAGCCTTGACTTTTGAACAAGTCAGGCACTTTGAAACATAAATAGCGATATCCTTCATCATGCCCAGCCACCAGTACTTGTAGCGAAGGTCCTGGTACATCTTATCTGCACCGGGATGAATGGAATATCGAGACATGTGGGCTTCGTTTAGCAGAATCTCTCGTAGGTTAGTGCATTTGGGAATCCAAATTCGATCTAGGGAGTGGAATATACCATTTGATTTATTCACCAGTTGTTTGCCATTATTTAGAATCCTTTCCTTCTTCAGAGTGCGTTCGGTAAAGCAAGCATGTTGGGCGTCACGTATAAAAGCTTCGAGATTGTGTTGGGCTTGAGTATTACGAATGCTATGCAGATAGCTTCGTCGACTGAGAGCATCGGCAATGACATTTGCTTTGCCAGGGTGGTAACGAATCTCACAGTCGTAATCGTTGAGAAGCTCAACCCATCGACGTTGGTGCAAATTCAGTTCCTTCTGGTTAAAGATGTGTTGTAGGCTCTTGTGGTCGGTGAAGACCGTACACTTGGTACCGTAGAGGTAGTTTCGCCATATTTTCAACGCAAAAACAACTGTACCAAGCTCGAGATCGTGGGTTGTATAGTTCTTCTCATGAATCTTGAGCTGTCAAGAGACGTAAACGATAACCTTGTCTCGTTGCATGAGAACACAACCGAGACAGAGGTTCGAGGCATCGCAATAGACTACGAAGTCATCGTTTCCGTAGGGCAGTGAGAGTACGGGAGCATTGCATAGCATAAGTTTGAGAGTTTGAAAGGCTTCCTCTTATTCGGTTCCCCAAACAAAAGGTTTGTTCTTATGTGTAAGAGAAGTAAGCGGCACAGCGATTTTAGAGAATCCTTCGATAAGTCGGCGGTAATAGCCCGCTAGTCCGAGAAAAGAACAGACTTCAGACGGGTTCTTTGGTGTAACCCAACTCTTAACAGCTTGAATCTTCACGGGATCAACGTGAATACCTTGACTATTGAGAATGTGACCGAGGAATTAAACCTCCTCCAGCCAGTATTCACACTTGGAGAACTTGGCATAGAGTCGATTCCCCTGGAGTAGTTCGAGAACCAAACGTAGGTGTTGCGTGTGTTCGGTTTTCGACTTTGAATAGATCAGGATATAATTGATAAACACGATGATAAAGCGGTCGAGAAAGGGTTTATACACGCGATTCATCAGATCCATGAAAACCGCGGGCGCGTTGGTTAAACCAAAGGGCATAACAACAAACTCATAATGACCGTATCGGGTTCGAAAAGCGGTTTTGGGTGTATCTTCCTCCTGGATTTGTAGCTGGTGATAACCTGAACGTAGATCAATCTTCGAGAAACATGTAGTACCTTGTAATTGATTAAACAAATCATTGATTCGAGGCAGGGGATAGCGATTCTTGATGGTAAGCTTGTTCAACTCCCTGTAGTCGATGCACTTCTGGAACGATCCGTCCTTCTTTTTGACAAAAGGGACAGGCGCGCCCCATAGAGAGGTGCTAGGATGAATAAATCCTTTATCGAGCAATTCCTGGAGTTGACTCAAGAGTTCGTGCATTTCAGACAGAGCGAGACGATAAGGCGTTCTAGCGACAGGGTTTGCTCCAGGAATGAGGTCAATACGAAAATCGATATCGCGAGATGGCGGTAAGCCAGGTAAATCATCAGGAAAGACGTTAGGAAAATCACGAACCACAGGCACCTTATCCATTGTCTTATTTTCCTTTTCCTCTGCTACTACGATGTGTGCCAAGAAAGCTTGGTATTCCTTACGGAGATACTTGCTAGCTTGGACACACGACATGAGTTGTAATTTCTTCAAATCAACTTTGCCATAGACACACAATTGGTCGCCGTTTGCGAGAGAGAAATGAATCATTTTATCAAAACAAACAATTTCATCATGATTCTCCTGGAGGAAATCCATACCTACTATGACATCAAAGCTACCGAGCTGCATCGAGATAAGATTGATCGGGAAAACGTGACTGTTGAGCTCAAGAGTACAATCACGCAGAATGGACTTAACAGTGACGGTTCTTCCAGTGGCAACTTCTACGTCGAAGGTCATTGGTAGGTTAGCGCGTTTACGATTTAGGAGCCTTTCGAATTCGAACGATACAAAACAGTTATCGGCTCCAGTATCAAACAAACACGAAGCATATATACCATTTACGAGAAACGTACCATTAACCACGTTGTTGTCTGTTGGGGCCTGACGGGCCTTGATGTTGAAGACTCGCCCACGGGCTGCTTGCTGAGCTGGTTGCTGCTGCTGTTGCTGTTGCTGTTGTTGCTGCGCTGGCTGCTGTTGCTGTGGCTCTTGCTTCACCACTCTGTTCGGGCAGACATTTGCGAAGTGGTTGGGATCACCACATGCATAGCAGGTTCTTGCGTGAGCAGCGTGAGCAGGAGCTGTTTGTTGTCCCTAAGGAGCTGGTAGAGCAGGAGCTTGAACTTGGGCTAGAGCTTGGCGGGGACCAGTACGGTAGTTGGCAGTAAAGTGACCGTACTGGTTGCAATGCACACAAAATCGACATGTGATCCTAGCAGGATGGTGATAAGTACAGGTAGGACACAGCGGGTGTGGACTAGTTTATGTACGCTTTGCAGGCGGCGCATTGGTCGCTGGTGCTGCTATCTGGTGGTTCTGGTTTTGAGGTGGAGCAGGCACTGCATTGAGTGGAGCGGCTGTGATAGCAAAGTTCTTATTGTTGTTGTTCTTGCACTTGCGACATGAAGGTTTGGAAGCTTGCGGTGCAGCGGCCAGTTTCAGTGGTGGGAGCAGCGGTAACTTGGTGAAGACTCTTTGTGGTCTTATCGAAGTAACCAACTCTGACTCGCTTGTCATTAATCTCGGCAGCGAGCAGGTATGTGTCTTCGATGGTGGTTGTCTTGGCGGCTTGCACGAAATCAGCAACACATTCCGGTAAAGCACGGATGTATTTCATGATGGTGATTTCTGGAGTAGAGACTTGGCCAGGACAGATTATGCTAAGCTGCTTAAAGCGGGCAGTTAGACCAGCATTGTCGCCACCCTCTTGCTTAATGTTCCAAAACTCGTCCTCCAGCTTCTAAAGCTCATGGGGAGGGCATAATTCCTTCATCATGATCTCCTTCAATTCCTCCCAAGTAAGCCCATAGGCTGAATCATTACCTCGCTTGTTCCTTTCGGTAGTCCACCAATCTAGAGCCCTGGACTGGAAAACGCCAGTTGCGTTGACAGTACGAAGGTTATCAGGACAGCCGCTTTGGCGCAGAGTGACTTCAATTGCATCGAACCATTGAAACATGCCAGTAGGCATCTTCACCCGTGAAGTCTTTAGGGCCGCAGGCCTTAAACAGCTTGAAGCTAAAAGTAGCTCGGGGAGAGTCGGTCCTTGATTCCTCAGAGGACTTGCTAGCGTTCTCGTTAAGCTCGCTGACAATTTGTGGAATGACCTTAGCCATTTGCTTAGCGACTAGTGATGCGATACGCTTCTCAACGTGGTTTCGGCGAGCAGCGCAAGAAGAGTGAGTTCCGAATGACGACATTGTCTGCAACAGACATCGTCACAGGACTCAGACACAAGTAAGTCGAGTATAGTCTATTATCTCACCAAAAGCTACTTTATATAAAGCACAGGAACACGTCTAATCACATAATCACATAATCATGTAGGCACATAATCCACAGAAGCACGTTTGCACATAAGCACGTAAGCACGTAAGCACAAAAGCACGTAATCCACGTAAGCACCGAAGCACATTTTTTAACTATATTTTGCACGTATTCACCTACATATATTGCACATATTCACCTATCTTTCACAGTTGCGTGAGCGATCAAGAGTTACGAGTGCGAATAGCGAGTAGCGATTGCGGGTGACATAAGCCATTTGTTAACGTATTGTGAGTTGTGTGTGGGTTGCGGAGCGAAAAACGTGAAATCGAAACCATCAGTGTAGGTCACAACACTGTTTACCTCAAAACGCTAACAAAGTAAACTCATAAGAACACATAATTTTTTTTACATAAAATCGAGTAATCAGCGGTTGCGAGTCCAGTATCGAAACACATAGAATCTTTAAAAAATTGGAATGTCTTGGGTGTGCTAGACCTTGACTACCCAAAGTGATTCGAATGTTCTCAAGGTTCTTAAGTACACGTGTTGGCTTATTAGACTGTGCTCTCGCCTCAATCCGGGCGATCGGCACGCATCCCTTCGGCCATTACGTGACCTCAGTCGTTGGAACCCCATCGAGACTTTGGTGAGAGTTTGTAAAACTAAAATAAGGAACGGAAAAAGTCATCAAGATTCAGGTTTCACCCCTAACTTAACAACTCCATTCTTGTTTGTGTGATCAAATCACAAGATAGAGGGAGAGACTTGCGTCGAAGTATGGATTTCACTCCTGATTCAACGCGAATTCTCGTGTTTATAGTAAAAAAAGGTGCATCAAATGAGCGATTTGACCGAGAGTTTGCAGCTTTCACACCTAATCTCAACCAAACCATCCGTTTGTGTGTGTTGCCAGCTTTAGGAAAGGCTGACCTTACGCGAAACAGTAGTATGCGATGTCTGCGCAAGAGTGTAGTGTTTAGCGAATTAGAGCGAGATCATCAAATAAGCCCGTGTGAAACCCCTACTGGATTTGCACAAGTAGGTCTGTTGGTACTTAGACTATAGACTACATCAATTCTAAGACATCGACCCAGACTAGGTTGAGTCTTGCCTAATTTCCTACGTCAATTCTAAGACATCGGGGCGCCGTACTAAGCGAAATAGATTGTCCAAGAGAATCCATAACAACTAAACTACCGGATATTAAACGTTACGTCCCATACCATAACATATCAAAATAAAGCAGTTATTACAGACAAATTGTTCTCAAAGACAAATCATTATTTCGACAACTAATAAATAAAAGTCAAAACACATAGTGTAAAGGTGAGCATACAAGTTTAATAGCATAATAGTAGTGAAAGCGATTTACGTAAAACCAGCATGTAACATGTATAATGTGTAACAACTCTCATTAAAAAGTCCTAATTATTATTTTAATTGTCCAATAGGAAACCCTAATTGAGAAACCCAAGTGATTCTGAACAAACCCTAAAATTTTCAGAATAAACGGAATCAGGATCAGGGCCCCTAAAACTTAAGGGGGGTAAAACCCTATTAATGATTATCTTTATAAAACGCTGTCAAAATTGAAAATTCACGCAACGTCGACTCATCAGGGCTAGATAGGTGACGAAGCAGGCCTACCCTACTTTGACACCCCAGGCGACACGCGACAGGGACCATGGTGTCCTTCGCGACACGCGGGCGGCTCAAATTTTGGGTATAAATGCAGGGGCTTGGGGCCTGAACTATTTGCTCAGTTCGACGGTCTAAAACGTCGTCCTACTCTTTGTATCTCCGTTTCTTTCTATCAACGCCCTAAAACCTCGAAACTCTGCTCGTTATTAGGGTAATAACTCTAATCGCTGCTACGATTCAATCTCCGATCGACTGAAACTATCCGACGGGATGTTTAAGTGCTATCCTTTGTCATTAGTCATGATTCCGACAGGATGTTTAAGTACCACCCGAACTCGGGGAATACTCTGTCATTCGTTGTGAATCCGATGGATGTTTAAGTGATTACACTTTGTCATTCGTTGTGAGGGTTTTATCTCGTGATTATCGTTAAAGTTGAATTGAGTTAATACACTAATACGAGTTCCTTTGTATCTAGAAATTAGAACTCGTAAGCAAGGAGCTGCTAGAGTACTTAATAGCTAAGTAAACTTAATAGTTAAATAAACTTAGCAGCTAAGTTAGCTGAGTAGATTAATTAATCTATTAATTAAGTTAAGCATGATTAATTAATCAGGATTAATTAAGTTAATCAAGATTAATTAAGATTAATTAAGCTAAGCAAGATTAATTAAGCTAAGTAAGTTATTTAGTTAAATGGATAAGCAAACTTAATAGTTAAGGAAACTTAATAATTAAGGAAACTTAATAGTTAAGGAAACTTAATGGTTAAGGAAACTTCCTAGCTAAGGAATAAATCTACCTATAAATAGGAAGCTTAGGATTCATTTTTCTTTGTTCATTTCTTCTATTCTTCTCTCTATACGTTGGTGTTCTAACCAATAATCACCAAAGCGATGTCCTGTCCGATCGATTCAGGAACCATCTAACGAATGTCGAAGTGTTGTGCTTTGTGAATTTCGTTAAACGGAATCCAAAGTACTATACTTTGTGAGTTCATTAAATGGATACCAAAGTACTGCCTGAATAAGACTATACTTTGTGAAATTCGTTAAGGTTCGAATCTCGTGACTACCGTTAAGGTTTGATTTGGGTTTTACACAAATACGTATTCCATTCTGTTAAACTATGTGTTTAACTACCAAGAATACTCCCAACTACACACTTACAATCAAACAAACTATTAAATCATCAGAAGATCCAGAATAATAAAGTGCATGCTTAATTATCGGAAGAAGTAGAATCAAGAAGCTTGTTAACTCAATCCTGCATGCTTATAAAGTGAGTCATTCTCTTTTTATCAAATTATTTTCAAAATCATGTTTATTTTCAAAGGTTATAATTACAGTGATTAAGTTTATGTAATCACCAAGTTACAGCCGGTATGCGGGGTATTGTGCACATTACTACTGTTGTTATCACTTTAGGTGGGCGAACCTAATTAGTGATATTCGTCACCCTTGGGGCAGCCAATGGGTGATATGACCACAGTCACCGAAATGAGTCGAGTGACAAATACTGTGGGTAGTTGGTTTGATATCAGAAACATTGTAATCTCTCTTAATACTGTGAATTATAACAAACGAGTCGTTTTAGCAAAATGAATGATTCACTCAGTATTTCCCGCTGACAAAACCTTTTTCAAACATGTTTCAGGTAATTACAGTAGATTGGAGTAAGAGATGAATACGGCACTGAAAGGCTTCAAGAAGTGGCTTATTTTATTAATTAAATCAAATTAAGAAATATTGTTTTATGTAATCAAATTTATCCTTATTAAAGCTACCATCGTAAAACATGGGTTTATCCCATCTATTTAATAAATAAAATCCGGTGTTTTCTAAACTCTGATATTTTTCCTAACTCACGGTCCTGATGAAATTTCCGCTGCAATATTTTTCAAAATAATCACCGGTACCACTAGGCTGTTCGCGGCTTCCGATTCCGTCCAGGGTGGGTCGGGGCCGTGACAGAAGGTGGTATCAGAGCCACTGATTTAAGCCAATTAGGTGTGTAAAAATACCTAAGTTTATATAAAAGAGTTAGGAGATTGCTGTTAATTGGTAGCACACATGATAGCATTTAGACTTGAACTTAAGAAAAGATGCCTTAATATCAGCTTCAAGATAAGCTAAGTACTTATGTGAATAAATTATGATGGGTTTTGATATACCATAAGAATGGTAATTAGAATATTGCAAGATATGATAAATAAGCAAGAATTAATAATAATTATTGCTTATTGATATTACTTGGTCTAGAATAATATATGTTACGGGAATACAAATTTCCTTAATTCTGGATAAAAACCCTAATGAAAGAGGCACTTTTGAAAAGATACTATTTATGGGAAATAGAAAATTTTCTCTGGTAAGACTGGGTATGGTGTAGTAGACTCTCCAGTTTGTCCAGATATACTGAGGTTACCGCTCCGGCGCGAATCGGATAAGACGGGATAGATAATATGTCAAACAAGTGACAAGATTTCCCTAAATAGTATCATGACCAGATATTTGACTGGTTTTTGGAAATATGAATCTGTTAAATACATTAACCTGATAGATGGTATGTTTATTTCAGCATGTGAAATATATGATTATATAGATATATATATATATATATATATATATATATATATATATATATATATATATCTATAAGGAATTCTAAAAGCCAAATAGGAATAAAGCACAAGCATATGTGTCTAGATTTCTTTATTAGGAATATGTAAAATAATGTCCCATTCAATAGAAAATTATTGAAGTGAAAATAATCAATTTCTTGCCATTATGCGTTTAGGGCGTTAAACTAAGGATCAGGTAAAATGTGAATCTGATAAGTTAGTTTCTAATAATTCATGAAATTGATTAGAATATCGCCGCAATTGTAAGTAGATTTTAGATCTATCAATCTTTGTTATTCATAGTTGTATAAGCGCTTTTTATTGGAATCTTTTTTTATCTTTTAAGGAATTGGTTAGTCGTCCAGTAACAAGTAAGAATAGGAAATTTTATTCGATAAACGAAAATGAACAACGAATGAAATAATTGGAATCACTAATGCATGCATTGTTGTATTAGATCGAAATATGAAGGTTCTTTCTTGACCTAACTATAAAGAGACGGATTTCAAATATGGAAAGATACAAAATAGAACTTCTAAAGCAAAAGATAATAGAAATGGCTAGTCTTAGAATATAGTTGAACCAAAACACCTATTTTTCTTTGGAGTGATCGTGTGATAACTTTTTGTTCTCATTCATTCAAGATATTATATGAGTGAACCTATTACGGAATCTAATTAGTTAAAATGAAAGTAAAAGTTTTATAAGATTACCGTTCGCTCTAAAATAGATTCGAAAAAAAAAAAGAAATGATAAAAATAGGAATAATTTTCTAATTTGATTCCATAATGATTCGAAAAGAATTTCATTTTCAAACGAAATTACACGACCCAATTCTTATTATTCGTTTATAAGTTGAGTTGAAAAATGATCCAATAATGCATTCGCTGATTGCAAACGCGGTATACGTAGATGTTACAGATGATTAATCAATTTCTTTTTATAAAGTTGGGATAGGAATCTCTTTTCCGATATCAAACATTATTTCGTTTGATTATCTGCCTAGTAACTCGAGCGACAATAATAACAATAGAAACCCATTAAGTTGGGATACCATCAAAAGTGTAAAGAATTTCTAACGCATTACCATAAACTATTAACGCAAGTAAGAAGCATGTAAAGTTGTGCTAATGCACAAGAAAACACATGAAAATTTAATTATACGTCCACAGACGTTGAAATATATCACACACGGCTTTCAAGGCAAAAACCTTTGAAAAATATAAATTAGGCACGATGACACCAATGCTAATTCCGTCAGTAGAATAATTAAAAGTAGCACTTTGCCAAGTGATCCTATAAACGATATGAATCTCGCTGAGGTACGTTGGAACAATATTTCACAACTATCGGTGCACAGTCTAATCAGAGTCATAATTATTAGCACTACAAAAGAAGTCATATATCTTTACAAAATTCCTATTTCATTTTATTTACATTCCCTGATAATGTCACTTAACAACAGTTATCACACGAAATTCCAGATAAAGTTCTTGTATTTCTTTCGTTGAAATTCTGACTTCTGCATATAATAAGTTGAATTTCGCAATTCTACTTCCCCTAATGGTCATCATACCATGAGAATTTCTTTCATAGTAGCGAATATTGATCTGTTTCATTTCTTGGTAAATCCACACGTTACACATGCACTGTTTGTTACAAATGTGGTTCGTTTGATTTATGAAGACCACTAGAGGGCTTCATTCCGATTTATTATCTTATCAAAACTCAAATATCATTCCGCTTTTTGCACTGTGAACCGCATTATTGCAAAACAGTGACTCTT
Source organism: Helianthus tuberosus (assembly GCA_030545235.1). Taxonomy (NCBI): domain Eukaryota; kingdom Viridiplantae; phylum Streptophyta; class Magnoliopsida; order Asterales; family Asteraceae; genus Helianthus; species Helianthus tuberosus. The sequence goes on from CM060443.1 coordinate 4,176,364, forward strand.
TGATATCGAGTCAATAAATTTTGTTAAAACATTAAGGTAAAGAATTTATATTATATATATATATATAAAATTATATTAAAAATATACTCTCATTTAAGTTTATGTTTAAGTTATTTATTATTAATAATTTTATTATTAGTAATAAATTAATAACAGAAGTGTTAGTATTATTTGGTACTAGGGTTATTATCAAGGGCAGGTATTGAATAGCCTAGCCTTAGTTAGGCATGGACTGATCACCTATGCTTAAACAAGGCAGCACTAACCAATATCCAACCATGATAATGACTAGTTAATATATATAAATTAAGTCATCATACTTATTTAGTAAATTTTAATTATATATAAAAATATTTTACTTTGTGCTATAAAGAGAAGATATAATTTCATAAAATAATACAAGAATTAGAGGGATGAATAAAATTATATAAATAATTGTCTATTACATGTTTTGTGGTAACTATATACTATAACGCTCTAGCAAGAAAATAACCATATAAGAATAATATTGTAGTCATCAACTACGTTGAGTTAGGGGAACATTATAATATATAAGACCAGTCCCCATTTTTAATTATTTACAACATTTGTAAAAACAATCACAACGTTATATGGTTTCAAAATGAAAATAAGTAATCACATAGAATCAACCTATTAAGTGTTATATATTTACAAAATATTTTACAAATATTTTTGTACAATAAATATTTTTACACCTTTATTTTACAATTTTCATTTAACGTTATAAATAAAAGTGATTTCTTTCACAAAATAATAATACTAAAATATTTTGTAATGTAATAACTTTATTACGGTGTTTTGTAATTTATATTACATAGTAAATATAAGTTATTTTACATAGTATAGTAAAATACTAAAATAATATTTATTTAAAAATGATGACTATTTACATATAATGAAAATGCGTAACAACTAATATATATTACATTTGCTTTACAAATATAATATGATGGTTGGTTATACCAAAACAACTTGTTCTTATTATATTTTGATCTCTAGGACATAGTATGAAAAATATGGTCACTAATAGTGTACTATCACATTGTTTCACAATTAAAACAACTTGGAACTATAAACAATGATACACTAACTCTATTGTCTTTTTGTGTATCTTTGCAATTCACTCATCTCAACACTTTGATTTTCTCATATCATAAATATTTGACAAATCATTTTTCATGCTTTTATTTCATTTGGAACCTGTCAATTCTAAGTCTTCCTCAGTTGCCAATCAAAGTAAGCTTTCTTTTGACAAAAGAATTTTATTGATTCTAAAAAGTCCTTCACATTCATTTTAAAATATCTATTGATCATATATCTTTTGGCTTGAACTTAGTCACTTTGGAAATTATATCATTTCATTTCATTCATTTGTCATCGATTTCTTGAACTAATTCAGTTAAACCATTGAATCCTACTTAAGATACAACTTGTATTCACAAAATTCGATATTTTAAATTTTGTGTCATCTACCTTAATATTATTTTTATTTAACTAAAAGGTGACATAAATTTAAAAGAAATATCATAACCTAAATACACTTGGAAGCTGGAATCTGAGATGAAGAAAAAGTATTCCTACTTATTCCAGTAAATCTCGAGGACGAGATTTTTATTAAGGTGGGGAGAATGTAACAACTCTCATTAAAAAGTCCTAATTATTATTTTAATTGTCCAATAGGAAACCCTAATTAAGAAACCCAAGTGACTCTGAACAAACCCTAAAATTTTCAGAATAAACGGAATCAGGATCAGGGCCCCTAAAACTCAAGGGGGGTAAAACCCTATTAATGATTATCTTTATAAAACGCTGCCAAAATTGAAAATTCACGCAACGTCGACTCATCAGGGCTAGATAGGTGACGAAGCAGGCCTACCCTACTTTGACACCCCATGCGACACGCGACAGGGACCATGGTGTCCTTCGCGACACGCGGGCGGCTCAAATTTTGGGTATAAATGCAGGGGCTTGGGGCCTGAACTATTTGCTCAGTTCGACGGTCTAAAACGTCGTCCTACTCTTTGTATCTCCGTTTCTTTCTATCAACGCCCTAAAACCTCGAAACTCTGCTCGTTATTAGGGTAATAACTCTAATCGCTGCTACGATTCAATCTCCGATCGACTGAAACTATCCGACGGGATGTTTAAGTGCTATCCTTTGTCATTAGTCATGATTCCGACAGGATGTTTAAGTACCACCCGAACTCGGGGAATACTCTGTCATTCGTTGTGAATCCGATGGATGTTTAAGTGATTACACTTTGTCATTCGTTGTGAGGGTTTTATCTCGTGATTATCGTTAAAGTTGAATTGAGTTAATACACTAATACGAGTTCCATTGTATCTAGAAATTAGAACTCGTAAGCAAGGAGCTGCTAGAGTACTTAATAGCTAAGTAAACTTAATAGTTAAATAAACTTAGCAGCTAAGTTAGCTGAGTAGATTAATTAATCTATTAATTAAGTTAAGTATGATTAATTAATCAGGATTAATTAAGTTAATCAAGATTAATTAAGATTAATTAAGCTAAGCAAGATTAATTAAGCTAAGCAAGATTAATTAAGCTAAGTAAGTTATTTAGTTAAATGGATAAGCAAACTTAATAGTTAAGGAAACTTAATAATTAAGGAAACTTAATAGTTAAGGAAACTTAATAGTTAAGGAAACTTAATGGTTAAGGAAACTTCCTAGCTAAGGAATAAATCTACCTATAAATAGGAAGCTTAGGATTCATTTTTCTTTGTTCATTTCTTCTATTCTTCTCTCTATACGTTGGTGTTCTAACCAATAATCACCAAAGCGATGTCCTGTCCGATCGATTCAGGAACCATCTAACGAATGTCGAAGTGTTGTGCTTTGTGAATTTCGTTAAACGGAATCCAAAGTACTATACTTTGTGAGTTCATTAAATGGATACCAAAGTACTGTCTGAATAAGACTATACTTTGTGAAATTCGTTAAGGTTCGAATCTCGTGACTACCGTTAAGGTTTGATTTGGGTTTTACACAAATACGTATTCCATTCTGTTAAACTATGTGTTTAACTACCAAGAATACTCCCAACTACACACTTACAATCAAACAAACTATTAAATCATCAGAAGATCCAGAATAATAAAGTGCATGCTTAATTATCGGAAGAAGTAGAATCAAGAAGCTTGTTAACTCAATCCTACCAATCAGGTCATCCGGTTGGACGGTCATCCGGACGGATGGCCGTCCGCTCGGATGGCAATCCGAATGTAGACTTCATTCTTGAAACTTTTGAAATTTTTTAATTATTTATCAACACAAGTCACTGGGCCGGATAGCCATTCGATCAGATGGCTATCTGATCGGATGGCCGTTCATCCGGGCGACTTGTTCGAGTTGAAAAGTTTGTAAAATCAGCCAAGTTTAGAAAGTTTAACGTTTGAACTGAGACGGTATAACAACGTGTTAAACAACGGAAACCCCATCAAGTCCATCTCATCCGATCGGATGGGAAATCACCCCGTCCGATCAGTAACTGTTTTTGACGGTATTTCCTATTCAACCCGTTAAGTCAGTCATCTCTTCGGTAGTAATCCGTTCTCAGACCGACACTTCACTAGAGAATGGGTAGAAGGCCTGAATGAGCTCGGATCCTATCGGTTTTATGTGAAAAGTTGAGATTTATTGAAGAAAAGTTTGAAACACTTTGATTATGTTTAGATTTAGGAGAAATCAGTGTTTAAACATGTTGAAATCACTTAGATCTGAGTTGTTCTTGGTGGAATGAGGTCACACTTTGGTGTTATTGAGAACCAATTTCATGGTGAAAAGTTAAGATTTGATGGTGAAATCGATGAAGAAGTGTGTGTGGATGATGGAAGTACAATATTTGAGGTAGAAACTTACAAGAATCGCGAGGAATCGAGAGGAAATAGGTCAAAGGTGTGCTGGTCGAACGAGAGCTGTCACATCACATGAATAATGATGTGATAGGTTCTATTTATAGGCAAGAGAGGAGAAAGGCGGTGTAAGGGTGACGGATCGGATGGCCATCCGATCGGATGGTCATCCGGTCGAATGGTCCTTTGATCGGATGGCTTTTGCCAGTTGGTTTCCGACTTTTGTTTCGTGCATTGAGTGTTGCGATGCGTTGCGAGTAAGCGATGCGATAGTAATTCACTTTCTAGGGTGGTACTTTCTGTTGAATCTTGTTCCTTAATGAGAACTCAAGAGGTTTGCGACTCATATTATCATGGATTTTCTGTCAATTACTGGCAGCTTTCAATCGATCACAGATTTGTATAGTCTTATCCATGGTCTCCAGGGTAATTCCAGATCCTGGTAATTGGACTTACCAAACTTCTGTCCATCAAACGAACGTTTAACATTCCATCTATACAAGGTCTCCAAAGGAGCATCCTTGATGCTTATATACTAACTATTAGTTATAGGAGAGCTTATCTAAGGTGAGATAGTCATTCCAACTACTGCTTAAACCAATCCTAAAGAATATCTAACCTCATGGTTAGTCGAACAAGTCGACGATCCTGGGTAGCTCATAACGATTCTTAATTGTTACCTAAGTAGAGTTGCGGTAATCAATGCATAAGCATAATGAATCGTATTTCTTAATTAATAATACCGAGCTCTCAGAATTTTGAATTAGGATTTATGAAACCTTCTCTAACAGTTTATCTAATTGGTTCTTAGTTCTTCCATTTCCGTCGGTACTAATCGATATGGAGATTTTTCAATAGATGCAGCCCTAAGTAGGATATTAATCTTAACTCTACCTGCCTCTCAAGAGGTAAACAAGGTAGTTCTAGGAAGAGGACAATCGAGATTCACAGAGATGACAGAGATATTCTGAATCTTCAGGCTTTGGTTCATCTATCATTACCCGTGTCATATAAATGACACATTTTCTTTACGAATGCATGGATGCCTTGATTAGTGACACTTATTTGGGCATTTATATATTCGATATCTTCTTTGAATACCATTAGCTAACTTTAGTACAAAATTACCATTAGGATATCTCAGTGGTCCCATGCATTAAACCTCCATACTGATCAGGCATGGAAGAAATCTATGGGACACATTAGGATACGCCAATCCTCATATGGCACCTTTATCAAACATAGTTTGGCATTCGCAGTTGATAGAAATCAATAAGATAATTTTAAAATAACGCATATCATCGTACTTTATCTGAAGATAGAGTATTCCAGATCGATGAGAATAGAAGGAAAGGCTTCTATGATTTTTGTTGGTAAGTTCTACCTTACACTTAATATCTGGAGTTCTTACATGAAAAATTCTAAAAGTTTCCTAAGCTTATGATTTATGAAAGACTTAGTAGTACCTGAATCAAATAGAATTCTTAGCAATAATATCATTGATAAACGATAAGGAATGTACTTAGTGTCATTATTGATATGAACCGCCTCTTGGCATTCATCAGGAGTGTTTAAGCGCCTCCATCCTTAGTCTCTCTATACTTATCTATACTATCTTTGATAGTTTTAGGGCAGTCTCAGCTTTGACTGGTTTATTTCTTAACCCATATAACGTGAGTGGCTGAGATAGATCCATAATGGATTTATAAGAAGCAGGCGTTTAAGCCTTAATATGCCCTCTTATTCTGATGCTAAACCACCAATATATTGTGCATTATGCTCAGATCTTGGGTTAACCGAATAGGGCACTATCTTAGACAATGAATTGAATTCTGTAACATACTGTCAACAGTCTAGAACTTTTATGGTGAGAGTCAGAAAATTCTGATTCCACCTTTTCCATTTCGTGTTGCAGACAACAAGTTTTTTTTTCTGATAAGGTTTATAAACTTGGACCATCCCATATTGTATAAGGGTATCTTTCTTGTGGACTTTATTAATGTCCTCACCAACTAAGGGCTTCGCCATTGAATGACTGTGATAGTTACCTCACAATGTCCTTCCCAGCATAACCGCTGATATACTTAATGGTTTCTATTTCATCCAACAATTTTATGCAATCAATGGCTCTCTTTTTCGCCATTAAAGTCTCTTGGCCTGCAAGAGACAAAGTACTTTTAAGTACATCCTTTAGAGGAACGGGGCTCCTCACCATATGTCATCTTATTTGGTTTATTCTTCGCATTTGAAGTATGAATAAAGCTCTTCTCATGAGTAGAGGAATGTGTTTAGAGCAGTAGCATTCGGCTCTATGAACCTTTTCATGACCTTTCTCATAGATTTTCTAATAGTTGCATCAATCACAGCTTGGAGATTAACTCCGTTAACATTGAGGTTCACATTTGTAGCATCATTAACATTCGTCGCATCACTAGTGTTGCGACTGTTATTTGTCTCATTCAAGTTTGCCATACTTGAAGCTTGGCACTAAACACCAAAATTAAACAATTTTTTAATTATATTACAATAGCGATGTAGGATCGTTGTACGACCTGACTGAGTCGATCAGAAGAGCTTTATATCCGAATCAAAGGCGGAATCAATGAAACGGACACTCGATTCAATTTAACTGTCTCTTATATTGATATAATACTGATTTACAACCTGGAGACGATCCGGCAAAGCTTCGCTACTCAGATCCGAAAGTTACAAATGAATAACCAAGTATACCTATATATACTAGTGAGGTTTCGCTTGAAATGGACATGGATGCTTCAAGCGAAATCAAGTCCTTCTGATTTCGCTTGAAATGTCACTTGACACTTTCAAGCGGAATCATCACCTATTTCCTCAAAATCTGTTTCTCGCACCTCGAACACTGGTTATCCTATCCTATCTCGTTACATGACTCGATACAAGACGAAGTCAATAGACATAGTGCACTAACAAACTCCCCCTTGGATATTGACGTAGTCTTCAGTGTCTAATCTCTATCATGACACCTCTTCAGTCTTGATCAGTCTTCAAGCTCTTTCCAAAATGTCTATCATTGTAAGCATCCATCAATCCTTTTCTTTAGCTTCTTCAGGCTCCCCCTTTCATCAAGCTTCCATGCTTTTGGGATCGACACCTAGCTTTCTGGTTACAAGCTCCCCCTTGCTTTGAGCTCATCTTCAGACTCCCCCTTAGACTCTGCTTTCAGGATCGTAGTCTGGTACATAACCTGCAACACTCATACTTTTATAAATAACAACATTTTAGACTATCAGAAATCGTAACCTGGCAATTCAATCTTCTCTAAATCGCTCCCTCTATCAACAATCTTTACAGATATGGCAATGTCAAGAATCCAAAATCCCTCACACTTAATCATCCAAGTTCAAACTAATGACCTTGGAGATATCACAAACTGTTTTTGATTTTTTGTTAAAAATTCATGTTTCAAATTAATGAACTTGTTTTATTTTCAGAAAAACAATCAGCTTACTTAGATTTTGACACTCAGCATCTCAGACATCAGTTGTCGAAAATAAAGCAGAATCAAAAATCTTTTTGTATTTTCTTAAATATAGAGCAGTAAAGAAATATGTACAAACATATTTACAGACAATATTTTTGTTTGAGTATGCGTCAGATGATCATATCAGTTTTTGACAAGTCACAAGTACCGTTGAGCTTAGTTACACATTAAGAATTAAACAATTCACTTAGATTGTTGATATACTGATCCATTTAAATTTGCATACAAATTTTAACTTATTCAGGATACTAATTAGATGTATTAAGAACTTAAACTCATTCATGTGTCCCACCTCTTGAATATACTCCCGTATCCAGATCCCAATATTCAGTCTTACAGGTGAGTATACCTAGATGATATCTGTAAGGGGAATAAATTATGAAACCATATGAGCTCAGGTCATAACTTCCGTTCAGCAGAGAACTCAGGTTTGACTTTAGGTGTGTCCCCTTTAGAGGATCTTTTTTACAGCAGCAATGATTATCAATTTTATTGTTTCATCATTTTTGCTGAGGGCGGCGCTATATTTCAAGCAAGCAGAAAGTATTCTCCAAGGACTAGGCCATTGCTTCCGCAAAATCAGAAGTCCCAGGATAATACCCCAGATATCACTAAGTATAAAGACCTAGTATCTCAGAAAGAGGGGTCCTTCAAACGAGATTTCAGGGGTTACCTATATATCCAAGTAGTGTCCCCCACGAAATAAGCAAGTTTGAATTTAAGTTTATATCCCGAAAAAGTTTACTAAATGTATAAAAATCTACCGACACATCCACAGTGAGATCGTTTAACACATTTTAACTTTCCAATTCTTTAGCGTACTATAACTGTCTACTGATTTACTATCATTTCCTCTTTTTACGCAAAAACTCAATTTTCATTTTTAATGTTTTTGTCTTTTTGCCAATAGGTTTTTATCATGTTTTTGTCATTTTCAAATTTTCAAATGTTTTTGGATTTTCTGACAATTTTTCTCCCCCTAAAATGCAAAATCATTTAAAGAAAATTTGACAACCAATATTGATAGCTTTGTCTCGCCATCCATTTTCTGCTTAATGTGCTCTGTTTTGCAGAAAATCTAATATAAAGTACCAACAATTACCCCCATGATTTACAACCCATTGATTTTCGACAGTTTGAAAACCGTTTTTCAATCTTGTGAAAGTAATCATGTTTGTTCTGCCGTGAGGGTTTCGGCATATTCAAGCAACATTTTTTTTATATACAGAAAACGATAAACTCCCTGTTCAACCAAACCAGGGTTCAGCAGCCTCTTCCTGTGCCAGGCTGCCCCAACTTTCATTCTCACAATCTTCGGTTTTGTTGAGCTCCTGCACATTCAAACTATTTCAATTACTTAAACAATTTAGCCCAGGTCTGTTTGACCTTAGGCATTTCAACACAATATGCTTCATTCAATTTTGGAAAATCTTTGTCATTCTGAACAAAGACTTTTTCATCTTTTACTTCAACTTTCTCATCTTTTACCAAAGTCACTTGTTTCTTAATACTCCATGTTTGACCTTTTGGAGTACCTCTTTTGTAAAAATGTGACTCCTTTTGAACATTTTGACTTTGAACAACTTTTGGTTTCCAAAACTCTTTGGGTTTTGTCATATCAACGGATTTTTGCCAACTTTGCGTTGTTCTAAATCTGGGTGTGTGAAAAATCTGTGTTTGTCTTGAATCAGGCCTAGTCTGTTTTGGTTTCCAAGTTTGATTCGAAGCAAACTTGTTTGTGTTGTACCTCCAAGTTTGTTTTGAATCAAATCTGGCTGACCTTTGTTTCACACCCTCAGATTTTTGTTTCTCAATATTTTCAGGCTTCTTTTTGTCAACATCCACAGGTTTCAGATTCGGACACTTTCGTGCAAGATGCCCAATTTGATCACACTTGAAACATGTTCTCTTGGACACATCTTTGACCTGTGGTTGTTGCTTTTTCTTTTGAGCACAAACCTCTTCATTAGACTGTTGTCTAAATTTGAGTTTTTCCTCTTCTTCAAAACTTTTTCCTTGAACAAAACTCATTTTTGCCTGAGAATTTTGTATTTCATTTTTCTTCCAATTTTGTTTCTTCTTATAACCCAACCCAGCCTTCATGTTTTTCTTTTTGAAACCAAGTTTGTTATAAAAAGGTTTCTTGTTTTTGCCAGCAAATTTTGAAATTTCTGACTTTTCAATCTCAACCATCTTAAAAACTTTATCAATTTTCTCTGAAATCACATTCTGAATCGGGAATACAATATCTAAGAATAGTTTGTCCGATCCAATCATGGTATATACCAATCCTTTTGAATCATCATTCACAACTTTCTCAGATTTTATGTTTTTCAGATACTCATCATGAAAATTACCTTCATTTTCATCCTGTGATTCAGACTTACCTTTTGTAGACTCATATTTCAGAACGCTATCAACAACCTTACTTACCACCTCTGAATCATCAGCTTCATCAGATTTGGTGTAAGTCACATTGATACTTTCAGGTAATTGGTCAACTATGTTCAGACCTTTTGCCACCTTTTCCTCATCATAAAAAGTATAATTGTTTCTCAATGGTGGTGGTACCTGATGAAATTCTGAACCAATACCTTTCCTATTCTTGTCAGTATCTTTGTCATCTGGTGTGATGTTGAAAATGCGTTCGAGAATGTACGAAGAGTTATGATAACTTTGAAGTTTGGTAACAACCTTTTCTTTTTCAACCAGAATTTGTTTGAGATTAGCAACTTCATCAACACACTTGTTTAATTCAAGTTGCTTTTCATTAAACTTTCTCTCATACAATTCTTTAGTTATTAAAGTTTCAGACAATCTTTGGTCAAAACATTTGACTTGGCTCTTCAAAGTATCATAAGCTTCTTGTACTCTCTGACTCGACCTCTTCAAAACATCACACTCTTTTTGAAAATCTTGAAACTTATTTTCTTTTTCAACATAACCAACACATTTTGTTGTACACATTTGTTCATACACATCATTTTCCTTTTCAAGATCTTGACACTTCTGTGTCAGCTTTTCAACCTTTAGTTTCAAAATTTCTTCTTTTTCAATCATTTCTTTACATTTTATTTTGAAAACATTTTCAAGTTTGTTTGTTTCAATATCTTTTGTTTTGATTATATCATCTTTTTCAATACAGGCTTTGCACATTTCTATGCAATTCCTGCACTTGTTTTCATTTTTATCAACAATTTTAGCATTTGATAAATCAGAAGATTCATTTACCTCAGTTTCTTTCAGCACCGATGATTCTTCTGTTTCAACTTTCTGATCTTCTTCTTTCTTCTCTTCTTCTTCCATCTTCTGTTGTTTTTCAGTCTTTTGCTCTTCTTCTACTTTCTGTTCTTCTTCAGCAGCAAGCTTTGCAGTAATCTTCACTTCTTCTACCATCTTTTTCAACTTTTTTTCTTTCCTCTTCTTCATTTCTACCACCTTTGGTAGACTTGCTTCACAAACTTCTTTTATTTTGTTCACAAATCCGGCAAATATTCTTTATCAGATAACCTTCTTGTGTTGAAAGTAGCCTGACTTGGAAACAAATTTGTTACAGCTTCAGAATCCACCTTTGTTGGGTCAACAACTGGATTACCCCGTGGATCCATGTAACATTCCAATTCGTCATTCCATCTTTTGGCTCTCTGGGCTTCTTTGAATGGTTCTCTGAATTTTTTAATTTCCCATCTCGCATAATCTCTTCTCCACCATAGATCATGATCAACATTAGCCACAAATGCATATCCAACTGCATCTTCTTCAGGGAGAACTTGACTCTAGTCATAACCTTCATCGTGATGAATAACTGCAAGAGCTCTTGATTTTTCTTCAACCTGCTTCATTCTGGGAGGTTCAGACTTGTTCTGATGATAGATTGCTTTCTTGTAGTAATCTTCCTTGAACGGATTAGCAGTATCATCAGCATAAGCATTTCTGCACTCACGTTTAAAATGACCTTTCTGTTTGCATTTAAAGCATGTCACTTTGGATTTGTCAAAGCCTAACTTGGTAGAAGGTCCACCAATAGACTGCCTTCCGGTAATTTCCATAAAACGTTGTGCCCTCCTTACTGCACTAGCCATACACCACCGTATATCGATCAATTCCATCTCCTCAGGATCGATTTGATCGTAGTCTTCCTTAGTTAGATTGGTGTTGCCTATCTTCCCTTCAACGAGACTTTCATACGACTCCAACACAGATGCTAAGAAGACCATCTGTTGCTTTGCAGACTCCTCATTGAAATTTTGAGTATTCTTCAAATCTACTGCAATGTTGCATTGGAATACATTCTTTGATGCAGATTGGCTCGATGTTGTTGAAAAAGATCCATTGTGAAAACCACTGTGAGGACTTTCATTGTTTACAGAATTTGAGCTTTCTGCAGAAAATGTTGTTCTTGGAGACCCAGCCTGTGGTAGATTTCCTCTCTAGTATAACTCCACATTCTGCTGATGAGCTGGATTGTTGACTTTAGATCTCTTTATCTCCAACCCATGACTTTCAAGTCTTTTGATCAACAAATCCACTATTAAATCTTCAGACTTGATTGTGTTTTTCAACATTAAAGCGAAGTATTGCCAATCTTGATCATTCGGCAATGAGTCAAACAATTTATCAACCAGCTCCTCTTGAGTGTATGTGATTTTGTGTCTAGCCAGCTCCATCTTCAGATGCCCAAATCTCTCGATCATTTTACAAACAGATTCATTTTTCATACAGCCAAATAGATCAAACTCTTTACGCAACAATTTCTTTTTGTTTTTTACAATCTCATTACTTCCTACACATTTTCTCTCTAAAGCTTCCCATAAACTCTTCGATGTTTTCTCTTGTTCAAGTAACGAAATAATATCTTCTCTCACTGACTGTTTTATCAATGTAATCATTTTGTTTTCAACTACAATATTTTTAACATCTAATTCTGTGAACTCTTTTTCGTTTACTAACTCTCCTCCTTCTTTTACCGGTTCTGTATATCCGTATTTTAGTTTTAACCAACTTTCAGAAGCAAAAGCTTTTACCCAACCCTCAAATCGGTTTTTTCCACCAGTTATAATCTTCAATCTTCATTAATTTCGGTGGTTTCTGTTGGCTTCCATACATATTCTCGTACTTCAAATTCTCTGAAATCTCCTTTGAATATTCTCTTGTTTCAGATCTTCTTTCGGATGATTCTGAAGTAAAGGCATTGTAGAACGTGTTGTAAAATTCTTCACCGCTGCTCGACATCTTTAATCACCTGGAGACAAACAAACAAACACAATCAGTACAAACAATATCAAACAACTTCAAATAGACTGACACTCGGTTGACGTGAAATAATCTTGACGCGAAAAATCCTCTTTCAAGCGAAATAAGGGTTTCAAGCGGAATCACTTTGAATGACACTTCAAGCGAAATCCCAAGTTGAAGTGGAACTACTTTTGAAGCGAAATCACTAGACTAACAGCTTCAAGCGAAATCACTTGATTAACAACTTCAAGCGAAAACAGAACTAATCTTTCAAGCGGAATACTAAGTTCAAGCGAGATCAGGTCTAATTTCAAGCGAAATGTCAATATGAAGCGAAATCAGCTATAATCTTCAAGCGAAATAGCACTGTTCGTTGAAGCGGAATCTCATTTTTGGTCCAATTTTATCACTTTTACTTCGAATTTTGATCTGAAACTCTCAAGGGTTTGTTAAAACACTGTTTCGCACGTTCTGTGAAAAATTCAATCCATTTTGTCCGTAAAATCTTGTCCAATTTGAAAAAGAAAGTGTAGAAGTCAGAAAACTGATGCAATCGAGCTAAACTCTTCTTCCTGAGCTCTGATACCACTTGTAGGATCGTTGTACGACCTGACTGAGTCGATCAGAAGAGCTTTATATCCGAATCAAAGGCGGAATCAATGAAACGGACACTCGATTCAATTTAACTGTCTCTTATATTGATATAATACTGATTTACAACCTGGAGACGATCCGGCAGAGCTTCGCTACTCAGATCCGAAAGTTACAAATGAATAACCAAGTATACCTATATATACTAGTGAGGTTTCGCTTGAAATGGACATGGATGCTTCAAGCGAAATCAAGTCCTTCTGATTTCGCTTGAAATGTCACTTGACACTTTCAAGCGGAATCATCACCTGTTTCCTCAAAATCTGTTTCTCGCACCTCGAACACTGGTTATCCTATCCTATCTCGTTACATGACTCGATACAAGACGAAGTCAATAGACATAGTGCACTAACAAGCAAGTCATCATCCTGACCACCTAGCATACATTAGCCATGGTATCATTAAACCATATAGGCTAATAGATTATGAACATTCCTAATGAATTTTATTTGTATGTATATCAATTACATTTAGCCTAAGTCACAAAAGGACCATCAATGGCATTTAGGGTTTGGACCAAGTCCATTACCTTTTTGACCGGGGATCAAATGTCACAGCTGTCTTTGTCATATTGACTATTTTGGATAGCTCGAAAGCTTGCCACAAGGACTTTTAAAATTATGAAACATAATTTCGTCATGAAGGACATATAAATGTAGTACATAGGCTTGTCATGAAGGACATTAATAGCCATAAGGCACGAAGGCCTTGTCGCAAAGGACATATAGGATATGGCAAAAAAGGCCTGTCACAAAGGACATTAATATATAAGCCGCAATCTTATTTGATCAGGGATTTTAAGGTTTGAACATAGTTCTTCACCTTTGGGCAGAGAGTCATAGACTACATCTGTCATTGCTTAAAAGACAACTTATTTTTCCACATAGGCCAATCAATGGACCTCACTAATGGATGTTTATACATATATGTATATATAATTATGGTAATTGAGGATATTAATCATAATCTTATCGATCTTATAGACTATAAGGCTTGGGCATTGCCCATCACCTTTGACGGTGAACCATAACGGTCACATTTGTCAATGTCACTAATGGACAATATAGTATATAGCCCGTGGGCGAAACACCACTAAAGGATATTAAATAATATGATCATCGTATTAGATGATATTAGTCATGATCGCATTGATCATATATAGACTATTAGGCTTGAGCATAGTCCAATATCTTTAGACAGGGGGTCATAGACCACAACTGTCGTTGTCTTATTGGACAACAAGTTTAGCCCGTAGGCACTCCATCACTAATGGATGTTTATATTATGATCATCACATTGATGATACTTGCCATGATCTAATTCGATCATATAGGCTTTAAGGCTTGGACATAGTCCAAATACCTTGACGGCTGGTGTGGTTTCTCAAGTCACACTGCCAGAAGTGTTAACATGTTCTTAGATGTTAACAAGGATTAATTTGTCTTAATGGTTACACAATATTACCATGATCGCATTAATCATATAGGTTTGGAGACTTGAACATAGTTCACCACCTCTGGATAGAAGGGGTATCTCCTTTAACTATCCTAGTAGAAGGAATAATTATCCTTAACTACCAAAAGTTTTGGCCAATTAATGTGGACTTGCCACTTGGCAGGGGTAAATCATTAAGAAGATCTTTTGAAATTATTTAGCTGACCGATAAAGTTCGAGTAACATTAATACAATTGTTTGATAAAGGACAAAATGAATACCTATATAAAATTTTCAAAACTCTCCATAAATTATTAGGGAATCTACAATAGTGCCTTTATCAGGACTTTTAGTATCTTATTTGTTCATAGAGGACTAAAAGAGAATTATAAGTCTATTTGGGGGCTATTAAAATATTATAAGTGCGTATAGGGACTATAAAATATCATAAGTCCGTATAGTGACTATATTAAAACAGTTTTCCCACGAAGGGACTATAATGAAATCTCGTGTCCACAAGGGACCATTTTGAATAGCATATCCCAAAAGGGATTTTAATAAAATTTCATGTCCACAAAAGGACTATATTGATACAGCGTGCACACAAAAGGGCTTTGCTGAACAGATGTCCTCACAGGGACTCAATTCGAAAGGTATGTTCATATATAAGGATTATAACAAACAAATGTCCATACTGGGACTATATAGAAGAGATAGGTCCTTATAGGGACTTTGAAGCAATACCTGTCCCCACGGGGTCGAAAGGGAAAAATATAAGTCTGTTTAGGGTCTATAAGACATGTCAACATCGGGATTATAATGAAACGATATGTCCTCAAAAGGACTATGAAGAATTATTATATTCGCCAGGGGACTTTAATGAAATAACATGTTTACGAAATATTTTAAATGAAATGACATGTCCATGAAAAGACTATAACAGAGTATGATGTCCATGAAAGGACTACATTGTAATATAATGCTCACGAAGAGACTATTTTAAAACACAATGTCCTCAAAGGGACTTTATTGAAATATAATGTCCTCGAAGGGACTATGATAATTAAATGCCCATACAGGGATTTAGAGGAAAAACGAAATGTAATGGAAGAAAGGTCTTCTAATCCCTTCCCTGCTTCATTCCGATGGTTTCTCTTCTATGTTTACCGTATGTGGTAGTGATACTGAAGATCTTAGTGAATAAAGAAAACATTTGAATTCAGGATCTGTTGCTAGAAGTAGGATTCAAAGATTTAATGATTGAAAATTTTAAAATCGGATCACGGATTGGGTTTTGTCTGTATAGTCCAAGTCTGGAATTTCAAAACTCGGAGATAGGAAATAAGGATTAATAATATCTTCTTGTATCATCTTCAATATTGGAGCCTTAGGGATCTTCTGGTATGGACTCTGAAGTCTGGTTAAGAGTTTAAATAGGTTTGGTTTTGGGAATAGGTCCATAAAGGTCTTTCCTCCAACTGGTTGCACGCTTATCCTAGCTGTGGTACGTGGCTTGGCATTTCTAGGCTTCGGATGCGGAGATTCTTCCATCAACGGCTTCTTTGCCTGGCGACACAATCAAAACACATAAAATCGAAAACAATGTTTACTTAATAGGTATGAGAGCATTCCTATGTTAAGTCTAGACTCAGAAGGTCTAAGGAATATGCTACTGTGTCATTTGAGATTAAACACTAAAGGCTAGTGTTTAATTCACTCAAACGTTGGCTTTGATACCAACCTGTCACACCCTGATATTTATCGCTCAGCCCGGTGGGCCCGGTGGGGAGTATCGTGACGTAAGATTGATATCGTCATAGTCAAACATACACATAATAGCACAACGGAAGTCTTGAAATATAAAATATTATTACAATTTCAAATATCGGAAAATACTGAAATGGTAAATACATACGAGATTTTTAATATTAAATCCACAGGCGGATCTAAATCAAATATACAACATGTTCAACAGACATAAGGCATTACAGACTTGCAAGATCCTCTACTTAACGCCCAGAAGCTTCCAACCAATTTGCGTATAGTACCTGTCACTTAGTCTTTTGAAAATACGTCAGTTTACACTGGTAAATACAATTAACCGACACATTTGAAAATGTTTATGAAAATTGGTTTAGGTGCACAAGGCACGACAATGTTTTATGAAAATTGATCTAGATGCAAAAGGCACAAATATTCTTTTATAACTTGGGACAATTATATTAATAACAATCTTGTATCAGATTTACATGTTTGTCCAACACTTAGGGCCGGTATTAAATAAACCGAACAAGATTAATCGACACACCACAAATATAAACTCACGGCGGGTTATCCCAGCAAATGAGTATATCTTTTACATACGCAACTGATAGGTATTATGCCTACACCCCGTGCATAAGTCGTGGCCATTTGCAATTCTTAAATGAGCCAAGGATATCCAGGACACGGTCGTTAATCCCCAATGTTATTTATTATCAAGCATCACTGATTAAAAACGGGATTATGCAATTTAACCATCTTCGATTAAATTGTTTCTACACCCAACCAAGCGGTGATATTTCACCGTATCCCAAGCCCGTATAAGGGAAAATAAGTTAAAAGTATTTACCTGAGCTTAAAATGCAAGATTTGTTTACTCAGCCGTATAATCTACTCAAACAAGTGCAAGTATCTTTTACCGGGGCTCCTAATCTGGAACGAAGGTTATATTAACCTATTTGATTACTAACGGGTCTTATTTAGGTTATAAACTTAGACCGGTTAGTTTAAAGAAAAGTTTACGGTACGAAACGCTAGATTAAGTGATGTCCGAATTGGAATGTAATTTAGACCCAACAAGTATGAAGACTTGTATATAATGGGTAAACTAAATACATTCTGGATTTTGAAGTTAAAACGATAAGGTTTGACCCGTTTCGCTAATTTATGCAAACTAATTACATAAACCGTACCGAATGCGTATATGCATAACGGGTAGCCGAATGAGTCATGTACAAGTTCCATAAGTTATTATGCTTTAAATATGTTATGATATCAGTAGGATATCAACAATTATGCCTCAAAAGTTAAAACCAATTTAAGTCCCGAAAGGGTATTTTGGTCATTTTAAGATTTATAAAGGAGGTTTTAAAGGATATTGATGTTCTGGTCTATAATATTCTGTAAAAATATTTATTTTATGATGTTATAACAGTAGGATATCACACATATGTGTGGTTTACCATTTATGGCCAAACTATGCACCGTAGGGGCATTTTGGTCATTTCACATATGTTTTTAAGGATAAAATTGGAAGTCTGAGTTCATGAATTATACTGTGACAACCCGTAATTTTGAGAGTCTTTCGTGATACTGGTTTCTTTGCATGCATGGTGATTTGATTTAAATTACGTGTATGCTATGTGAAGTGTTTAAGTAAATGGGAATGATTACGAATCTTTGCATTACAGGAACGTTATAAGTTTGTATGTCATTACGTGTATGTGTTGTGAAGTAAATGAGGTGATTCATTTTTTAATAACGTTACGGATTATTAGATGTTGGTGCTTCAAACACTTAGCCACACAATGCATAGGGGTCGCACACCCTCCTGCACCCGCAACCCCCTGTTGTTGTAGACGTGTACTCGGCCCAAACCAACACCCCTTGTGCGTTAATGCATGGGTTATGTAAAGCCCAAGCAAAGCTTGGGAGTTGGGCCGGCCTTTGTGGAAATCGTATATACGCCCACACACAAAAGGATTGTGTGTGGTTTTCATAATCTAGCATTCACAATTAACAAACCCTAACCGCTTCTCTTCTACCTTCCCCGTAACTCGACGGAAGCTTTCTTTTCCACTCTCGAAGCTCTCTTATTCAGGGCATCTTTCAGTTCTACCTTATTATCAGGTTAGTGTATGCCTTTGTCCGATTAGCTAATGATCGATACATGTGGATATTTGATCATGTTCTTACGTGGTGAGTTATGTTAGGGTTGCATGATAGTAGAGTCTACTTGCATGATGATTCATGTAGAGTTGTATGTTAATAAGAATCATGTTGTATTGTATTCATAGAGATCATTGTAAAAGTTGTGATTGTGTTTAGATGGAGCGGATGGATGCTAATGATCAATGGTTCTATGTTGTGTATTTTGGTTAATGATTTGTGAATGTTTAGGAATGCATGATGATCTGATTCGAATGACAATGGTTCTATGTTGTGTATTTTGGTTAATGATTTGTGAATGTCTAGGAATGTATGATGATCTAATTCGAATGATTGGTATGTGTAACTTGCTATTCGTGATTTAATAAAGAGTTGAAATTATATTATGCAATCTTGATTTGGGCCTCGTATGGTAACTTGACCGCACAAACAAAACGAAGACAATTAGCTTTATTTTTGGGCCGCATGCTACTCGGGTGTGGGCGGCTGCACTTTTGGGGTGGGCTGAGCTCCGATGGACACACACACACTTATTATATAACTTTTCACATTGGGCCGCACCCTACTTTGTTGGGCCTGAACCCAACTAGGCCGCACCATGCTTTGAATGCCGGAGTGGGCTGCCAAGTTATGGCTGGTCTTATATAATTTCGATACAAAATTCTTGTAACCAAATGACTATTGAGTGTTATGAATTCTTGTTATTACAAGCATGCTTATTTGAATTAAACCGAACCATTTGACATGTGCTATGGCCCGATATGAACTTGTATGTGGAATGCAACATAGACCCGGATACTTGCTAGGACGAGTATAATGATATATGCATTTCTTGGTTGATACTTGAGTAATGTGTACGACGAATACGTGTATTATAAGTATGCAAAACTGACTGTCTTTGGTAACCACGGTAGGGTTTGGATTGACCAACTAGGAACGGGTAACATAACACACCGAGCAATCTAAGGTGAGTTCATTTCTTTTGAGCATGCGTCCCGGTGGGTGGGACAATCAAACGGGTATTCCTGAGAGGAATGCATCTTTTCTGTGTTAAAACTGGGAGGTTGGATAATACACTCACACCTATCACCTTAAGTCCTATCTTATACCGAATTAGTTACCTGAGAGGTAACGGGGTATTAGTTGATAGCGCTATTAGGCTTGGCAACCTCACACCGTACCTGAGAGGACGGGCATGAACTAATGACCTTAAATCATGACCAATGTTTGGATAGGGGCATTGGGGACGGGCAAAACAATCTGGTAGCCATCTTGTACGGTACTTGAGTTATTATCAACATTATTATCTATGAACTGAACTAAACACTTGGTAACTAACGTTTTCACAAAACTATGAACTCGCCAGCTTTGTCTGATACACTTGTTGCATTCTCGCAGGTCGTTAGATTTCTTGGATTTGGAACTTGCTGTCTGGAGTGGCTGGAGTGGTCATGGGTCGAACTGATTTGATTCACATGACGGGATTATTGATTTCACACATTTGCTTTGAAACATTTAAACTATGGTTACTTATTGCTTCCGTTGAACTTGTTGGATTTTATTAAACTTATTGTTTGGTACATTTTATTTATAATTGGCAAATCCATTTGAAAACTTTTTATGAGTTCAACATGATTAGTGGTAAGATCTTGGTACGTCGCACACCTAGCAGGGTTTTCCGTATGTGGTACTTTGGGGGTGTGAAATATACCTACTGTAAAAACATTAAAAATTATTTATAATTTCAGTAGGTAACAAGTCTTGGGTGCTAAGTATGGTTTTAAACCATACTATGCGCCTAATTAGCGTAAAAGTCGATAATTGACGATATTTGAGATGTTTATGAAAATCTGAGATTTTGATCAGCCTTTAAGGTTTAAAATATTGTATTTAACATATAACATCAGTAGGAAAAGGTTTGGCATGTTAATCATGTGTAAATCTCATTTTATAAATAAAAAGGGTATTATCGTCATTTATCGAATTATACGAGAACTCAATGATATGGTCAGTTTATAATCTGACCAAAAATTCCAAAAATCCCTAAAAATAATATCAAAACAGTAGGTAATGAGTTTGGTGCCAAAATTTGGGTTTAAACATGATTTATGCTAAAACTGTAATTTAATTAACAAAAAGTTTCATTTTACGATATCCTGCATATCTTTATTTTGAGACCAGAAACTGATGTCAAATTTATTTGACATACTTATATATCAGCAATAAAGCTATTTGTCCTCTCACATATCCAAAAATCTCATTTTTATAACATAAGGGCATAATAGTCAATTTTTAAGCAATTAACGGAACATGTGCAAAAACTCAGATTTCTAATATGATCATGTAATATAACCTTATAGGGTTATGATACATTAAATTACGATCATAACGGAACCTAAAATCAGTAGCAAACTAATCTAATTCGGTTCATAATCGAAAGTCAACGCTGAAGTCAAACTTCGCGACTCTCGGTTGCGAACCGACCCTAAAACTGGAATTGACGAGCCGAACATGTTTACACATGTTCTAATAATTATTACCAAGTTGTTTAAATGATAAAACGTATTTTAGAACATTTCTAAACTCATATCGCAATTATTTCGAAAACTGACCCGTTGACTATTTAAACAATATTACTTTGACTCGTCAATTGACCAAGCAAACGTGATTCTTAGGAAGTGCCCTTTTGAGGGTTTAACATCTACCTAATTACGATCACGTAGCCATGTTCGTTGCGAACAATGGCTTGACCATTTACGGTCTAGCTAAAAGTCAAAGCGTTTATCGTAAACGCTTGACTTTTTGGCTTTTTAAGCCAAATAAAATAAACTAGTCACGAAAGGACACTTACATATGGTCCAAGGGATTGAAATAAACTCAGAGGTGTGCTCCTAATGCTCAGGAGCTCCCTTGGTTGAGAGAATGGAAAGATTCAAGAATTTGTACAAATGTTCAAGTGAGAATTAGAGCCTATTTATAGATTTTTAGAATTGTTTGGATGATGCCATGTGTCTAGGATCATGTTAAGATCATTACAAGTGTAAAACCAGCTTATGAAATCAGTTAACAAGTCCAAGGTTTGTTAAAAATGGTTTTGCTGAGAGTGGAAAACAAGAAATAATCAAAACCATCAAAACAGAAACTGCCTGCTGCTAATATGCTCGTTCGCGGCCCACGTTGGCCTTAGGCCCGGCGGTCGCGGCCCGCGAGCTAGTCCGGCCCAGTTCAAAGTTTGGTAGATTTGCATGTTTGGTCCCTGTTTTCATCCATGTGCTTATTTCACTTATATAAACGACATAAACAGTCCCTCTAACTTCTACATTAGATGTATTCATGTTAGAAACAACTTTTGAAGGTTGACAAGAACAGTCCTTTACCCCTTTACTTGTTATTTAACTTTCAAACTTTACATTATTGACACAATATTTTCTAGTTTATTATATCATGTTAAAACAAGGTACAAATACCTCTAGTGATCGTTCTTAGGCATCCCGGGAGCTCGACCGAGCATTGCGAAGTTCTCGGTTTGTTTAAAAAGATCCTCCAAGGCGTAGTTTCGCTTATTGTCGCTTTTAGTCCTTTAATCGCATAAAGTAGCGCGTAATATTGTTTAACGCTATTTAAGCCTTTCGTAGCCCATATTGAGTATTCCCGAGCATATGCTTAAATATTATGATACTCCCATTCGCTTAAATGGTCACCCAAAGGCGTAGATTTAAAAATTGATGCTTTTTGTCCCTCTAACGCGCAAATTTGTGCGCATTATCATTCTATTGCGTCAAATCCCTATGCTGTCCATATTAGGCATTCTCGAGAGTATTATCAAACATCACGATGCTTCGGGTTCGTTAAAAGGTCACTCAGAGGTATAATTAAACATGTTGACGCTTTTAACCCCTTTAACTTGTAAACTTGCGTGTAATTTCACTTATTGGCGTAAAAGCCCTTAATGGCCAATATTAGGCATTCCCGAGAGTGTAATCAATTATCATGAAGCTCTCGGTTTGTTAAAAAGTCACTCAGAGGTAAGAATTAGCATGTTGACGCTTTTAACCCTTCGAAGCGCAAACTTTCAAATAATTGCGTAAACGGTTCCTCTCGACCATTGAGTGGCTTAATTCTAATTATGAATACCGTGTATTGTTATTCAGAGGCTTATTTTAAGCATGTTAACACTTTTAGTCCTTCTACATTCAAAGTTTTTGATTTTTCGCAAAATTTGTTCTTTAAAGTCAACGTTTGACTTTATTAGGGTTTAGTAGACGCGTCAACACATCATTGGACTTGATATTTACGAGGTGTTACAATGGATGATAGCCAGAATGGTTTCTCGGTGAAGCTAGTGAAAAAGGCGTTGATTGAGGATAAAGGCAACTGTCACACCCCAAATTTTGTCTGGTGTAAATGGGTTCCCATCAAATGTAATATTATGAATTGGAGAGGTAATTTGGACAGGCTTCCCACAAGAGCTAATTTAAAAAGGAGGAACGTCGACATTCCCTCGATTATGTGCCCTTTTTGTGACGAATTCGAGGAAACGGTGGAGCATTTGTTCACCGCTTGTTCAATGTCTATTAAGGTTTGGTCGGCTTTCAGCGTTTGGTGCAAACTCCCACCGGTTTACTTTTTCGAATTTAGAGACATCCTAGACATCCACGAGTTCTCTAAGAGTGGTAAGAAGGCGGAAAAGCTCATTCAGGGGATGGCTATGATAGCTTGTTGGTGCATCTGGAACGAAAGGAACGAGGTGGTGTTGAGTAAGAAAATTGGTTGTCCGTAGGATATCATAGGGGAGATAAAGTCGAGAGGTTATAGTTGGATTATAAATAGAACGTCTTGTAATTTTATTAGATGGACGGACTGGTGTAAATATCCTCTGTACATGTTGTAATTTCTTTCCCATATGCCCGTTTGGGTCAGGGGTTTTGTTGTCTTGTTTGGCCTTTTGCCCGTTTGGGTCGGAGGTGCGTTTTTAATGAAGTATATCTTTCAAAAAAAATGTATGTAACGGTTACGAATTACGAATACAGAATCATTGTTTACAAGTTAAACTTATGTTTATGGGAATCGTGAATCAAGTATCAAACAAACGTATGTATCAATGTATAATCATGTATAAACAATGAATATTTCACACAAAAGATCAATTTCATTACGATCGAAGTCTCGGTTTTACAATGACTTGAAACGAAATACGATTACAAAGGAAACGAGTTTCTGAAAATAGAAATACGATATAATCTTTCTAAAAACGGAAAGTTGCGAAAAGCAAGGCGTTACACCTTTCTGAGCCAAACGAGTCACGAAGATTGTGAACCCGTTCAATGGACCATTACCATAGGCGGTTTCTAAGGCAAGACACATTTGACGGGCAGTGGGGAGACCGATAGTGATGGTAACCGCCTCTTCAAATAAGGTGGAGTTGATGATTGTAATTGTTTTCTGGTTAGCAGAGAGACAAGATTCATAAAGCGGGTTATCTAACGTTTTGTCATCTTTGGTGAGTGTTGTAGGTGGGACAGGGGAAGAACCTTCACCATTGGAGAAGAGTCCCTGATATTTGAGGAGGGTGTCCATCTTGTGTCACCACAGCAAATAGTTTATGGAGCAAGGTTTCATTGGAATTAAGTGAGCAAAGGAGTAGGGAAGGGGAGCGGCATCTGCGGAAGAGGTGGATGTAGCCATGGCGAGGGGAAAGGAGAAAAGAGGTCGGAATGGGTGAAGAGGAGAAGGGAGGGAAAGGAAGGAAAGGCTTGATCTCATATAAAGAAGGCTCAATGATCTCCACCAATGAAGAAGATGAATATTAAAAAAAATAAGGGAATACAAAACATGCAGGAGAAAAGAAAATAACCTATATTAAATATACAATCAATATGAAGAAATAAATAAGTTGCAATTAGTGGAGGTTAATAAAAACCAACGTACCAATGATGTGGTGATCTATTGAGAAAAGCAAAGCCTTTAAACATTTTAGGAGAGGGAAGTTTTGGATTCAAATATCACAGAGACAGAAATAAAAGAAATTTGCCGAAGAAAATAGAAACCAACGTGATTGACGAATGACACAAATTACATGATATTGATTTTTCTCCACTTTTCAATTAATCACACGATCACTTAAGTGGACCAATTAAATTAAGGATATATGACATGTAGTGAAATAAGTAACAAATATTTGGGAGTCAAGGGATGGCTTTAAAGTTTTGCTCTCATCAAACCATTTCCGTCCAGACCTTGTCATATGAGTGAAATTCTAGTGAGTATGTTTGTTTGTTATCTTTATATAGGTGCCAAAACTTAGATGTGTTTATCAGTTTGGTTTATGGTTTATTTAGTTTATTCGGTTTTTAAATTTTTTTACCTCAAACCAAAAACTAAACCAAACCAAATTAGGAATATGCAAACCAAACCAAAGTAAACCAAATTCAATTCGGTTTGGTCTCGGTTAGAAACCAAATTTTATCAAAGTACTTTTTTTCCTAATTTATATTTATGTTTGTGCTCTAACTTTCGAACATCAAATCAACAACAATTTAAACCTAACAATATATAAATAAAAGCATAGCAAAATAAAACAAACATATCGATAAAACAGTCGCACACACAACCACAAAGTTAAAACTTCAAAACATAGATAATAGAAACTATAAATGGTGAACAAGTCTAATGACACAAAATATAAATAATCTTCAAACCATGGGAACACATATACTTAGATATTAGACTTAGTATTTTAGACTAATAATTAAATTGTATATAGTTTGTTTAACATTATTATTTTTATTTAATAATTAATTAAATTAACCGTTTATTCGGTTATCCGAATAAACCAATTTAAATAAAAAAAAATGTGGATCCAAAAACCATATTCACAACTCGGCTTCGGTTAGAAACCAAACAAAAAAACGAATTCATTGTTCGGATCAATTTATTCGGTTACGATTCGGTTTACGGTTTTTTCTGAACACCCCTACCAAAATTGTTTGTTGTATCATTGTCTGAGTCTCTAGTCAACCGGATAAGATAGTGGAAAAATATACAAGACTAGTGGGTATGGGGATGCTCATCCCCATGAGGATGGGCCGCCACTTAGGCGTCACATCACCGACTCATGGAGGATGGGCCTCCTCCCAATTTGAGGGGGTGGAGGATGGGGCTACCCCACCTTAATATTTTATAATTTTCTAAGTTTTTTTTTGTTAACTTAATAAAAACTTTATAAAAATTAAAAAATACAACATAAAACAACATAAATAAATTCATTTCATAACATAAAAAAATTACATTTCCTAAAAATAAAAATAAAAATAAAAATACATTTCCGAAAAATAAAAAAAAATTACATTTCCTAAAAATAAAAATAAAAAACCTACGACGTCCATTTTTTCTTCACCTCTTCCTTGATCCTCCGATACACCTCGCGTTCATCCTCCGGAACCGAGTCGAGATCCAACCTCATTATCCTAAAATCCTCCGCTCGAGCATAGTCGGCCGACACGTTTTTCTTGTTGAACTTGGGACATTTGTGAGAAGGCGTTGGGTGATTGTTTGTAACCCGAAAACGTAAATTGTGGAGACCCCCACGAAGGATCCATAGTCGGAGTGTAAGCGGGACTCGAAAAAAAATTAGGTTGGTTCGGGTTGGGATCGTTCGGTTGGGGTTGTTCGGGTTGAATGGATTCATGATTTGTATAAAAAAAGAGTGTTTTTTTTATAAAAATGGATGAGAATGAGAGAAGAATGTGAGAAGTATTTGTGAAATGGTATAAAAAATGGATGAAAAGAGGTTTATATTTAAAGTGGAAAAGTTTTTTTTTTTTTTTTTAAATTATAGCCGTTCACCAACGGCATTATTTTGAAAACATGGCCCGGCATAACCGGCTTGGGCACGCTGGTTTAACATGATGGGCCGAGGGGGGCGGTGTGAGGGACCGGCGCCGGGCCTCGCCGAGCCTAAGCCGGCACCCATACCTCTTGGTCTAAGACTAGAGGGTATGGAGAGCCTCATCCCCAAGGGGAAGGGCAGCCACGTAGGCTCGGCTTGGAGGGGATGGACCTAGGTGGTGGAGGATGAACCCCTTTATATATATATACGTATGTATAGATGTGTATGTGTTAGGAGAGAGGAGAGAGGGGCGTCGAGTTCGGCTGGTGGGAGCCGAAGTTGCCGGGCTTGGGGCGGCGACGGGCATGGGGGGTGGGGAGTTTGGGGCGGCGGCGGGAGGACGGGCCTAGGACGAGCCTCCATACCGCTTAGTCTAAGTAGAATTGATGGAGAGGAAACACATATTTTTCATTAGATTGCTTATGGTCTGACATCTCAGACCCACATAAAAAAAGCAAAAATAAGACAGCCAAATACAATGAACCAACACAGAAAGGTGTCACCAATAGTAAACAACTGTAGCCTTAATTTAGTTCACGATACAAAATACAAAATAAATATGGAGTTACTACTTCTACAAACATTAAAAATTAAAATTACAATTTTTAACTGCAGTAATATGTGCTCATAAATCATCAAGTTCTTCTTGTTCTTTGGTGTTCTTGGTCAATCTGCTGGATCCGTAACCCCCGTATCGAAACCCATGATTCTAGATAATGATCACTAAATGTCACATTTTTTGTGTTATTCACATGAAGTTTAATTAATTTGCTTCTCCAATGATGATGGGATGAATTTCCATGCATGCACTATAATCTCGTACACTAAAACAAGTTAAAAACTGCACTTAGCACACGGTCCTACATTTAAGTAAATTAAAGAGATATTATATACCAATAATAATTAATTTAATATTCATTTACCATGACTAGTGAAAAGATGTCAAGTTATTGTTGAGAGCAAAATGATTGTCAAGTTTTAGTCTTTGTTCATCCACATCCCACAATTCATGTTCATTTCCCTGAAAATTAAGTTATTTATAAAAAATAAAGAAACAAATATATATCCTCATCACAATAATAATAACAATAATCATAATAATAATAATAACAATAACAATAATAATAATAATAGTAATAATAATAATAATAATAATAATAATATTTTCTGAATATTGTTTGTGCCTTTCATGAGTTTGAAAAGATACCTGTGAAAGAATATTTGGCATATGTTCTTGTTGAAACAACAATGAATTAGTAGCTGCTGAACTATCAATCAGCTGTGGCAGGTAGTTGCAGTTGTCGTTCGTCGTTGGAGCCAAGGTGGTGACTCCTTCATTGAGACTACATTGTTGTAAACTTGGCATGATTGGCAATACCATGTTGCTCATATTCTTCACATATATTACAGGATGAACTATTAATTATTGTTTTATGAAGATAAAATAATCCCACAAAACCTCAATTTATTTATTGATTAATTATTACCTCATCAGGTTTAAGCATGAATGAATCTAAATCCAGTCCAAAATCATATAGCATGGGATTGACAGAAGCCAGCTTCATGGAAAGAAACTGAAAGTTTGTTTATTAGTATTAATAATTAGCAAAGTAAGTTTTTTCTTTGACTAAAATAATCAAACAGAAAACTATAAATATAATATATAAATATATACCTCGACTTGATTTTGTAATGACTGGACATAATTAATAATTTCATCCAACATGAGGGCCTTTCCAGTTACCTACATATCAATCAGTCCCACATGAAATTGTCAGATCAAATATTATTATCAGTCTAATTTATATAATTAATTTATTTATTTATCCAGACAAACAAATAATTAAACAACAAAGACAGAAGCAAGCCAGTTCACCTTGTCACAACCTGGAACAATTGCTTGCAACAGCTTCATCCTTTCACTTATTTTCTCTCTCCTCACCTAATGAAGAAGCAAAAAATAAAAGTTTTCAGTTAAAGTAAATTGGTAAGTAGTCTACTACATAATCAAAAAATTAGAAATTCAAAATCTTGTAGGGTGCAGCTGATATGGTTGATATGGTGTATTTATTCTAGAAAATCTAGGAACTTTTTAGTTCAAAGAAAAAAAGTTAAGTAATAATCAGTTTTTGTGATTATTCAAAAAAGAAGAGGAGGGCATAATTGGAAAATGAGGTGTGAAAATGTATAAGAAAATAAAGGGTACCCTTTCAGCAAGGCTATGGCTATCAGTAGCTTGGCCTCTTCTTGCTCTAACATGAATGTACCCAACTGCACCTTCTTCTTCAGAAGTAGAACCTTTCTTTGTATTCTTTTTCTTTTTCTTTTTTTCTTCTTGATAATCATTGGTTTTCTTTTGCTTCTTCACTTTGTTGCTTGTATCCTTCATAATACCGTATAATTTTTTTTGTAAGTAATTCACAAATTTCAACATAGGATAATATTAAGCAAATGTTGCTTGTATCCTTCATAATACCATATAATTTTTTTTTTTTTTTTTTTGTAAATAATTCGGACAAATTTCAACATAGGGTAATATTAAGCAAAAAATGATTAATAAAGTTAAATACTTTAGATTGAGCATGATGAGCAAGCATTTGTTTGTCCTTCCTCTTTTTTGCTAACAACTCATTGCCACTCTCAACTTTCTGATCATCAAGAACCATTGACATTGAAGAAGCTGGGCTTTGTAACTTATTTGCTACAGAAGCTTGATCATGATGATAACCATGAACAGCATGATTATGAGGTTGGTGGAACTGAGGGAAACAGGCAGCAGTGGTGTTAGGGTTTGGAAAGAGAACAGTTTGATCAAGAAAAAAAGATTGGTGTTGTTGGTGTGAAAAAGCTGCCATTTTGGTGATTAGGAATTGGGTGTTTTCAAGTTTGTTATTTGGAGCAGAAATACTGAAAATTTGGTGATTACGAAATTGAAAGAGTTGGAAAAGAAAATGTGGGTCTATGATGATCTTGGAGTTCAGCTATATATAAACATGTGGAGAGAGAAAATGAGGGAAAATTAAATTGATAAGTGCCAAAAATTTCCCATTATTTTTTAACGGTAAATTTGGATCAATAGACTATCATCGTTTCATCAGCGTAATTACACGATCATATTCATTTTCACTAGGCTATAATATCTAGAAACCCGCTATAATGTCTATACACCAATTCATGAGAAAACCCAATAAATTTAGGAAAAACCCCCCTTGTGAGAATCGAACTCAGGAACTCATACCTATAAACTATATAAATTAGAATTAGATCAACTGTAATAGTAAGCTCATTATCAACATGTTTCTTCATCAATGTAAATTTGTATCGGCAAACTAGAAGAGGGATAATAATACATTATATGTATGTATACAAAAAAAAAAGGACAGGTATGGAACCAAAGGTAGGTCAAGAGGGTTTATCGTTGGCCCCTCGGTCACTGAAACTTATTAGATATTTATATGTAAAATCGAAGTTTCTTTTCAAGAAAAAACATGAGTTGATCACCACTATAGTTGTAACTGTTAGAGAATAATCTTTATGATAATCCTGGATAAAAAGTTTTGACTTCGACGTAAACACAAAATTAGGTAGTGTTTACAAAATATAAAACCTTACATCACCACCATATATAATTAGGGCTTCACATCTAGCTAAAAACCGAAGTTAAATGGTTTTGACTCTCGAGCATATAAGAAGGCTGCTATTTTTGGTAAACTGTTAATAGGTGTCTTTGTTCCGTTCAATCCATATATGAAAACTATGTTGGTCAAAAGAAAATGTAAATTACTGTGTATGTTATAGGATGAGAATACATACTGCAGGGATTTCTTATCAGTCCTATAAAGAGACTGTTTTTTTCACTTTGGACAAATAGATACCTCTTGTTTTTATATGTCAAGTTTTCAGAAGAACCTTTCTAGAACCAACTATATGAAGAAAATGGATAAAAGAATGGTCTGTTACATATAAATTATCAAAACCCTAACCCTATTAAACTATCACTATAAATAGAAGCTTGTGATTCAGTCTTTCAGAGAACCAGCGACAGGCCATTTTAAATTGCTTCTTTCCTTTTTTTTTATTTCTCTTGTCATTAAACTAGTGGAATTTCGTGTTGCATTGCGACGCGAATTTGGACGTTATCAGTAAGGTTCGTTTAGATACCAATACATGTAACGACACTCTCGATCAATATATTTTATGATACAAAAAGGAGCTCTATTGCAAATAAAACTTCATTTTCAAAGAAATTTTAACCAAAACCATAAAATTCAAAGTAAACCATAAGTGTTATTTTGTATTCTTACTAATACTATAAGGAATAAAAGCAATATATCATATACAATTGAGCCTTGAACGTCGAACTTGTGAAGTTCTATAAAAGAAAAAAAAAAGGGTTAGTGTATCTCACGTGACACCCACCCATTTGACACCAAAAGTTCAATAGCCTTCTGTGAGGAGACTTTATATTTGGTGATGAAATGACGGTTAACTTAATAATCTCTATAAAGGGTTTAAACTAGCCAATCCACTCATTTTCTATCGATATCGGGTTGGTAAAGTGTACCTAGCTCGAATCAAGGTGAGATTAAACAAACTTGACTCGAGCTTCTTAGAAATAAGTTTGTTAATTTAATAAACGAGTTTGAACCTGAGCTTCATTTAATTATCAAACTAGAGTAGCATCACAAACTTAAACAAGCCTACTATTACACACACACAAATATATATATATATATATAGGGAAAGGTTAACATACAAAAAGGCTTATCGTACAAAAATACGCGACACGCTTAACCGTCCGATCATTGCCCTAATCACGCATAAGACACAAAATAACGCATGGGATCCATTTTTTGGTGATAATCACGCATGGGGGGTGATAATCACGCATGGAATGTATAATTACGCACGTTATGATGGTAAAAATAATAATCACGCACGTTGTTTTTGTTTGTCGCGTACGATAATGTATGATAAGCCTTTTTGTACATTATACTTTCTCTATATATCTCTCTCTCTCTATATATATATATATATAGTGTATTATGTGTGTTGTTCAATTGGGAACACTAAAAAAGTGAGAAACTGAAGAACCGTATATTTAACATGTTAAATACATCATAAAATTTAAATTTAAAATGTTATAAAAAATAATTTTCTTTAGAGCTTTTGCATATAAAGATGTATAGAGCTAATCCACTTAAAAAGGGTCATTTTTGTAATAAAAAATTTACCTTTTTTTAATTGTTT
Source organism: Helianthus tuberosus (assembly GCA_030545235.1). Lineage (NCBI taxonomy): Eukaryota > Viridiplantae > Streptophyta > Magnoliopsida > Asterales > Asteraceae > Helianthus > Helianthus tuberosus. The sequence continues at coordinate 4,208,165 of CM060443.1, forward strand.
TTTAATAATTTTTTTAAGTTTTGATTTTTTTTATTAAAAAGGTTTCTACGTGTATTTATATACAAAATCTCTGAAAAAAAATTGAAAAAATTTAATTGTTAACATGTTAAATTTAATTTTTTTATGATATATTTAACATGTTAAATGGATACTCTTCACTTTTTTAATGTTTTCCATTGAACCTAACCTTATGTGTGTGTATACATTAAAAAATATTTGTTTATCTTCTTCTTCCAATTCTCACACAAAAACCCTCTTCTGAAATTAATCTCTCTTTATATGTGTGTGTATTGTTTAATATAATAAATGTAGAGTAAATTGCCAAAATCGTCCTTGAGGTTTAGGGTTGCTTGCTAGTTTCATCCAAAATGACTATTTTGTGCCAAACAACCCCTACCTTTGGCATTTTTTGTCATTTTCATCCAAAACCACTAACTTGGTTTACTTTTTATGTTAAGTTGAAAAATATTTGGATGAAACTGGCAAATATAAAACCTCAGGGACGATTTTAGCAATTTACTCAAACTCTTTTTAATTTCTTTTATTTAATTAATTTTATCACACACACACATATATATATATATATATAACAACATATACATGCAGTTTTTATAAAAAAAAATTAATAGTTTTGTCACATAATTTTTATAAATTTTCATCCAAACCACTGACTCATTTTATTTTTTCTGTTAAGTTGAAGGATGTTTTAAATTTTATAAACTAAGACATAAATTAATATCCAATTATTTTTATATAGATCAGTTTTATAAAGAGAAAACGATATATAAAATAAGTATCTATGGTGTGCAGCACATAACAATCAATTACAACTTTTAGTATTTAATCAAGTGTAGAGATAGAAAAAAATTGTAAAACGTTACATATTTTTAAATATGTTGAGCACCTAAGAAATATGTTGACAGAAATAAAATATTTATCTAATAAAGATTATGAGGGTAACTAATTAATATTTACTCCGAGTGAGTAAAGAAACTTTTGGTTCATTGCATTATACTTACTATTTGGTGGGTAACTTTAAGGTTTGGTAACGATAAGTTTGGGGGAGGGGGGGGGGGGGAGGCAGTGACTTCTGTCTTTTGTTAGGAGCGAATTTAAAAGAGTAGAAGATGAATTACAAACTTGATACATATGATAAGATTTGTTTATTTGACCTTTTTCTATAAGATCACTAGCATTTTAGTTTTATAAATTTAAAATTTAGAGGGTGAAGTTGATTTTATTTTTACAAAACTGATTTATATAAAAAACTGAAAATTAATTTTTATCTTACTTTATAAAATTTAAAAGATCCTTCACCTTAATAGAAAAAAAATAACTGAGTAGGTTGGATGTAAATTTATGAAAATTATATGACAAAACTATTAATTTTTTTATAAGAACTGCATGTATATTTTGTTTTTTATATATGTGACAAAATTAATTAAATAAAAGAAATTAAACAGAATTTAAGTAAATTGCCAAAATCATCCTTGAGGTTTTATATTTGTCAATTTCATCAAAATATCCTTCAATTTAATAGAAAAGGTAAACTAAGTTGGTGGTTTGGATAAAAATGGCAAAAAAAATGCCAAAGGTGAATGGCTATTTGGCACAAAGTAAGTCATTTTGGATTAAACTGGCAAACAGACCTAAAACTCAGGGACGATTGTGGCAATTTACTCTTAAATGTATATTCAAACAGACCTAAAACTCAGGGACGATTGTGGCAATTTACTCTTGAAACGATGTAATAAGGTCTTCGCATGTAAGCATGAATGGAAGGAAGTACGAGCGTGTACTTCAGTGGGCGAAATGATTAATTGAATGAAAGGATTGCAGGTAAGAAATAGAATGTATGGTACGTTATAGCAGGTACGTAGGAAATTGTAGAAGAGTTATAGGTGGATAATCACCTAGTGTAATGAATGTTTGAATGACATATGCTAACCGCCGATGTTGTTGATGATAATGTTAGAACTATTGATGTGATGAAACCAATCATATTGGTGAAAGGATGTGCACGAGCGGAAGCTCATTACACGAAGGAATGAAAGCTGGCCTATACGGTTAGTACTCGAGGAGAAGATGATCGATCTGGGTTGCGGATCGTGGTTTGGGAAATGAAAAAGAGGTTAGTAAAATGTTTAACTCATGATTGGAGAGATATGAACTATTTATACACGTGAATTAAGTAATGCATGAAGAGAAAGCAATAGTAATGTGAAATGAACGAAATGATTTAAAGATAATATAAAGGTATGCAAGGTATACGTAACTGTCGAAAACGTAGAGTAAGATTAACGTTAGAGTTAAGCACGTAGGTGTGACTATGAAATAGTAAGTTTTGTGGTGGTAACAAAACAAAAGTTAAATGCTATACAGAGTATGTAGAGAATGTAATTTTTTAGAGGTGAGATGGAGATATTAGATCCATTAAGAATGGATCATATTAAAGGACGGAAGAGTATGTGTAATGACCAGTTATTGACAGGTCAAGTAAATGAAAATGCAAATGAAATAGGAAAGAATGATCAGGAAAGTATGGGCTAGTGGTCGTATGGATGGACTGGAAGAAAAGATAATGTGTGTTCGATGAAAGTGAGAAAGGTTTCGGGGACGAAACCTTGTTTAAGGTTGGTAGACTTGTAACGCCCCAAAATCTGAATGTTAATGTTTGTTGTATGTTATTATGTGACACGTCAGGAAATAAATAACTAGGCTATTTAACCTAGTTAAGGGTATGGTCAAAAGTCTTAAATGATTAAGGTAGTGTCAGCTATGTTTTAAAAGTAAACCCGAGGGGCTAAAATGGAACAAATGAAAGTTAAGTTATAAAATAACTAAACACACACATACACACACATACGTGTGTGTTCGAGAAAGATCAGGAGGCTCCCATGGAGCCTCAAACCCTAAATCGCCTTTAAGCTCAAATTGGAAGGCAAGATGAAGCTGAAATCCATAACCGAGCATGGATTAATGATCACCAACACGAGGGGATCATAAGGTATGTCTTAAATCTAAGATTGGTGATCATGGGTGAAGTGGGTTATGTTCTAACCCGTGAGTTAATATGAAATTGATCATGTACAAGGGTTAGAACCCTCGTGTAGAACATGGGTTATGAATGGTTTGCGTTAATTTGATGTTTAGAGGTAACACCCGTTAGTTAGGGTGAAGATGATGACTAGAATCACTTCCTATGTCCAAGTCTTGTTGAAAGATTGATGTATTATGTGGGTATGATGAATTATTGTTAGATGAAAGTATAGGAATATGATGATGTTATGTTTAATGTTCATTTGGAATGATACATGATGATTAGTAGTTGGTTTTGATGGGTTATGTATGAGTTTAGAAGAATTGTGCATGAAATAGTTGTACGTTATGCTTAAAAGGTAGTACTCACATCAAGTGTATGATGAAATGTATATAGTGTCGTTCGTATAGTCGATTATGATGTTACGGGTATACGATGATAAGTCGATAGTTGAGTATGGTTAATAGTTGACTTTTGAAAGTCAACTAAGTATAAGAAACATGATTTGACTCATTGTCGTAAATGTAGGTTGATGGGAAGTCGTATGGTACATGTTATAGCAATCCGTGTTAAATGTAATGACATGATGAGTTACATGAGTTTAACGTATACGGATATGATTATATGAAGTTGATTATGTATTTTAATGCTTGTTAGAAATGACTAAGGAAAGTTAAGTGTGAATTATGCGAATGATATGAATGTTACATGTACAAATGAGTATGCTAATAAGAGCGTGGTTTCGATGAAATGAAAGTATAGGAATCACGTCGTGACGGACTCAAGTAGGAGGTGTTAACGGGTCAAGATGAGGCAAGGAATCGGATACGAGCACGGACGCATAAGGTAAGTGATTTCTATAATCACTTCTTATGTTCGGATAGGTGATATGGTGTTTTAATTTACTAAACATGATGGTTGAGGTCAAATATGTGACGTAGTCTTATGTCGTAAAGGATGGGATTTAAAGTTGACCAAAATGCCCTTGATGGGTATTTTGGGCAAACGATCTTGACAAGTAGTTTAGGAACAAGTTATTTGATGAGTATAATGTTTTGAACAAGTATGGAAGCGAAGAGTATGGTCTTGGTATGTCATAAACCAATTAATGCGCAAATACCCATAATGGGTCAAATAATTAGAATGTGATAATAAGTCGATAAGGCGTAAGATAAGAATTTCGTTAATCCGGATGTGGGATTTTAAGTTTATATGATAGAATGTGAATTTACAAGCATGTAGGAAGAAACGGGAGGTTAAACGGGTAAACGGTTCGAAAGTTATGCGCGTTTTAGTGCGTTCGGACGTCGAAACGGATCTGCAGGAAAATGCACTTTAGAGAGGCCGTCGCCGACGGGCAAGGAGGCCGTCGCCGACGGGCAAGGGAAAATCAGTTTTTTCTCCGACGGGTTATCTTCCTGTCTATGGGGTTTTGGCTACGGGAAAAACTACGGGCCGTCGCCGACGGGCCTTAGGGCCGTCGCCGACGACCTCCCTAAGTCCAAAAGTCTGAAAATTGTTATTTAAGTCGATTTATGTATCGTAGGCTTCGGTTTGTTATCCATGGACTACGGCAGATTTTCTAAACATGATTTTGATCGATCCTTAGATGTTTATGGGCTATAAATCAAAGTTTAAGTCTCATGTAAATAACGTTATTGATGGTGTACCTTGAGAATGAAAAAGTGATACAGGTACATTACTGAAGCCTCACCAGAAAATGGATACGCAGATGAAATGCTTAAAGTTTGAAAGATGACGAAATGTGAAGTGTATGTGAATGTATCTTGTTTATATAATGTGTGCTAATGTTTATGAATGTATGTGGTGAGTGCAGGTTGTGTGGATAACGGGCGATTATAACAAGGATTAGAGATCGAAGATCGAGTCACAAGATAGATTGTACGGGAATAATTGAGTATGTACTGTTAGGAAACAAGACTTATGCTTTATCTTTGTAGAAGATACATATCAAAACGACCTTTCAAGTGAGTCAAAACGTTGGTAATGAAAGAAAATTTTATGTTTCGTGTTTTCCGCTGCGACTTTTGTCATGTACGAATTAGGGTCTAACAAGTTGGTATCAGAGCCCTGGTTTGAGAGAATCAAGTACAAGAAAGTAAGTACTTGAACTCAAACTTGTGTGCTCTAATGATAAGGAACCCGTACAATCTAAGACTCGATCAAGATCCAAAGGTAGAAGCGAATGTAAGTATGTACTTATGTATAAGTATAAAGAAACTGACGGTATGTTATGTGCAAGGTAAGTATAAGTGTTTGAAGAAGATGACCCTTGAATGCAGTCTAGGATGAATAACTAAGAACAGTCAAGAGGCAAATAGGCAAATGAGCCCCAGGTACGTGAATTTAATATGTGGGTATATGTAATGGTAAAACTCATTAAGGGAAGGAAAATTTTTAAATGAAAGACAATGATTGTATAGTAATGAAGTATTGAAAGTGATACACGCGCCGAAACCTAAGTCTACGGACATAAGGTGACAATTACATGAAGGCACGAAACTACTATGTGGATTGTGTACCTGGCCAGTACACAAGAAACGTATGACGTTCGTGAGATCATGATAATTGTTACAGGTATGTCCGGTAGGATTGGGTAGCGGGCGGGCGTGTGGGTGAAATGGGAAGTAAGACTCTCGGGAAATTGAGAGTACTATGTAGGAATGAAAAACATGCCTGATAAGAACGAAGAATGTTGAATCCGTAATTAAGTACGGATCAACAAGATATGAATAATGTGTTTGAATCCGGGAGACGGATTCAAGGAAGGAAAAAGGTATGAAGGAAATGTTTGAACCCGAGAGACGGGTTCAAAGAATGAAAAGCGTGAATGCAATGTTTGAATCCGTGAGACGGATTCAAGTGATGAAAGGCATGAATGGAATGTTTGAATCTGTAAAACGGATTCAAGGAAAGGAAAATGTAGAAATGATATGTCTGAATCTGCGAAACAGATTCAACACATGTAAGGAATGAAAGATGTGAATGATATGATTGAAATCCGTTAGATGGATTCAAATCATAGAAGGAAGAAAAGGTATGAATGATATGTTTGAATCCGTGAGACGGATTCAAGGATGAAAGGCATGGATAATATGTTCGAATCCGCGAGAAGGATTCAAAACAAAGAAGTAATGGAAGATATGAATGTAATGTTTGAATCCGTAAGGCGGATTCAATGAATGAAAAAGCATGAATGATGCGTCTGAATCCGAGAGACGGATTCAAAAATATAAGAAGATGAAATTAATCCGCCTAAGAAGATGTCGACAGTTTGACCATGATTGAGTCGAACGGGTCATAGAAATAAGTATAAAGTAAGAAGTGAAAGTATAATAGACGAAGTTTTGTATAAGTTATGTGTCAGATGTGTCAGTAATTGACTCTTAGAAGTCAGAATGATGACGGGCTGTGACCCGGACAATAACTTGAGTATGGGCGGGAATGGTAAGCTTAGTAAGAAATATTGAAACGATGTAATAAGGTCTTCGCATGTAAGCATGAATGGAAGGAAGTACGAGCGTGTACTTCAGTGGGCGAAATGATTAATTGAATGAAAGGATTGCAGGTAAGAAATAGAATGTATGGTACGTTATAGCAGGTACGTAGGAAATTGTAGAAGAGTTATAGGTGGATAATCACCTAGTGTAATGAATGTTTGAATGACATATGCTAACCGCCGATGTTGTTGATGATAATGTTAGAACTATTGATGTGATGAAACCAATCATATTGGTGAAAGGATGTGCACGAGCGGAAGCTCATTACACGAAGGAATGAAAGCTGGCCTATACGGTTAGTACTCGAGGAGAAGATGATCGATCTGGGTTGCGGATCGTGGTTTGGGAAATGAAAAAGAGGTTAGTAAAATGTTTAACTCATGATTGGAGAGATATGAACTATTTATACACGTGAATTAAGTAATGCATGAAGAGAAAGCAATAGTAATGTGAAATGAACGAAATGATTTAAAGATAATATAAAGGTATGCAAGGTATACGTAACTGTCGAAAACGTAGAGTAAGATTAACGTTAGAGTTAAGCACGTAGGTGTGACTATGAAATAGTAAGTTTTGTGGTGGTAACAAAACAAAAGTTAAATGCTATACAGAGTATGTAGAGAATGTAATTTTTTAGAGGTGAGATGGAGATATTAGATCCATTAAGAATGGATCATATTAAAGGACGGAAGAGTATGTGTAATGACCAGTTATTGACAGGTCAAGTAAATGAAAATGCAAATGAAATAGGAAAGAAAGATCAGGAAAGTATGGGCTAGTGGTCGTATGGATGGACTGGAAGAAAAGATAATGTGTGTTCGATGAAAGTGAGAAAGGTTTCGGGGACGAAACCTTGTTTAAGGGTGGTAGACTTGTAACGCCCCAAAATCTGAATGTTAATGTTTGTTGTATGTTATTATGTGACACGTCAGGAAATAAATAACTAGGCTATTTAACCTAGTTAAGGGTATGGTCAAAAGTCTTAAATGATTAAGGTAGTGTCAGCTATGTTTTAAAAGTAAACCCGAGGGGCTAAAATGGAACAAATGAAAGTTAAGTTATAAAATAACTAAACACACACATACACACACATACGTGTGTGTTCGAGAAAGATCAGGAGGCTCCCATGGAGCCTCAAACCCTAAATCGCCTTTAAGCTCAAATTGGAAGGCAAGATGAAGCTGAAATCCATAACCGAGCATGGATTAATGATCACCAACACGAGGGGATCATAAGGTATGTCTTAAATCTAAGATTGGTGATCATGGGTGAAGTGGGTTATGTTCTAACCCGTGAGTTAATATGAAATTGATCATGTACAAGGGTTAGAATCCTCGTGTAGAACATGGGTTATGAATGGTTTGCGTTAATTTGATGTTTAGAGGTGACACCCGTTAGTTAGGGTGAAGATGATGACTAGAATCACCTCCTATGTTCAAGTCTTGTTGAAAGATTGATGTATTATGTGGGTATGATGAATTATTGTTAGATGAAAGTATAGGAATATGATGATGTTATGTTTAATGTTCATTTGGAATGATACATGATGATTAGTAGTTGGTTTTGATGGGTTATGTATGAGTTTAGAAGAATTGTGCATGAAATAGTTGTACGTTATGCTTAAAAGGTAGTACTCACATCAAGTGTATGATGAAATGTATATAGTGTCGTCCGTATAGTCGATTATGATGTTACGGGTATACGATGATAAGTCGATAGTTGAGTATGGTTAATAGTTGACTTTTGAAAGTCAACAAAGTATAAGAAACATGATTTGACTCATTGTCGTAAATGTAGGTTGATGGGAAGTCGTATGGTACATGTTTTAGCAATCCGTGTTAAATGTAATGACATGATGAGTTACATGAGTTTAACGTATACGGATATGATTATATGAAGTTGATTATGTATTTTAATGCTTGTTAGAAATGACTAAGGAAAGTTAAGTGTGAATTATGCGAATGATATGAATGTTACATGTACAAATGAGTATGCTAATAAGAGCGTGGTTTCGATGAAATGAAAGTATAGGAATCACGTCGTGACGGACTCAAGTAGGAGGTGTTAACGGGTCAAGATGAGGCAAGGAATCGGATACGAGCACGGACGCATAAGGTAAGTGATTTCTATAATCACTTCTTATGTTCGGATAGGTGATATGGTGTTTTAATTTACTAAACATGATGGTTGAGGTCAAATATGTGACATAGTCTTATGTCGTAAAGGATGGGATTTAAAGTTGACCAAAATGCCCTTGATGGGTATTTTGGGCAAACGATCTTGACAAGTAGTTTAGGAACAAGTTATTTGATGAGTATAATGTTTTGAACAAGTATGGAAGCGAAGAGTATGGTCTTGGTATGTCATAAACCAATTAATGCGCAAATACCCATAATGGGTCAAATAATTAGAATGTGATAATAAGTCGATAAGGCGTAAGATAAGAATTTCGTTAATCCGGATGTGGGATTTTAAGTTTATATGATAGAATGTGAATTTACAAGCATGTAGGAAGAAACGGGAGGTTAAACGGGTAAACGGTTCGAAAGTTATGCGCGTTTTAGTGCGTTCGGACGTCGAAACGGATCTGCAGGAAAATGCACTTTAGAGAGGCCGTCGCCGACGGGCAAGGGAAAATCAGTTTTTTCTCCGACGGGTTATCTTCCTGTCTACGGGGTTTTGGCTACGGGAAAAACTACGGGCCGTCGCCGACGGGCCCTAGGGCCGTCGTCGACGACCTCCCTAAGTCCAAAAGTCTGAAAATTGTTATTTAAGTCGATTTATGTATCGTAGGCTTCGGTTTGTTATCCATGGACTACGGCAGATTTTCTAAACATGATTTTGATCGATCCTTAGATGTTTATGGGCTATAAATCAAAGTTTAAGTCTCATGTAAATAACGTTATTGATGGTGTACCTTGAGAATGAAAAAGTGATACAGGTACATTACTGAAGCCTCACCAGAAAATGGATACGCAGATGAAATGCTTAAAGTTTGAAAGATGACGAAATGTGAAGTGTATGTGAATGTATCTTGTTTATATAATGTGTGCTAATGTTTATGAATGTATGTGGTGAGTGCAGGTTGTGTGGATAACGGGCGATTATAACAAGGATTAGAGATCGAAGATCGAGTCACAAGATAGATTGTACGGGAATAATTGAGTATGTACTGTTAGGAAACAAGACTTATGCTTTATCTTTGTAGAAGATACATATCAAAACGACCTTTCAAGTGAGTCAAAACGTTGGTAATGAAAGAAAATTTTATGTTTCGTGTTTTCCGCTGCGACTTTTGTCATGTACGAATTAGGGTCTAACACGTTGGTGGGGAGGACAGTGGATCTGGAGACCTTGGTTGATTCGATCGGCTTCTTAGGATTGCCGGTACCAAGGTTACCAGGATTCAATACTTGGGAGGTCTTTCTTTGCTTATCTCCTTCAAAGACAAAGAATCGGCACGAACGTTTCTTGACGCTAAGACTGTCTGGGGTCCATGGTTTTCTAAACTTGAAGTGTGGAATGGTCATGCACTTTCTTTGGAATGGGTGGTTTGGTTAAAGATCGTTGGAGTGTCGTTGCATGTTCTCGAGCTAGGGACGTTGGATCAGATCGGTGTTTTGTTCAGTAAGGTTCTTCATGTCCCGAAAGTGCTGGAAGATGAGCAGGATCTTTCTGTGTGTAGGGTGGGTGTCCTAATGGGTGAGGCGCCTAGAATCCGTGAATATGTCGCTCTTAAATGGAAGAACCGTTGTTATCGGGTTTGGGTGGAAGAGGATAAAGATGACTGGATTCCCGATTGTTTGGGATGTTCTGATTCGATTGCCTTCGGTGAGGTTTCACCGATGCAATCTTCTCCGGTGGGGCAGGTGCAGACTGATCGGATCTTTGGAAACGAAGGGTCTGGTAAGATGGACGGTCGCCAGGATGGAGACGTTTCGGGTCCTCCGTTTTCCAAGGGTAATTTGGGGAATGGGACAAGCATTAATTAGGAGAAAAAAGGCAATGCTCAATCAAGTTTCGAGGAGGGTTCTTTTTCCAAGATCGGTGGAGATAATCCTAGGAATATTTTCTTTTTTAAGTCAAGGAAAAGATCACGTCGGTGTAGGAGGAAGGCTGGTTGGGCCCACTCTAATAGTCAGTTTGTGAAAAAAGGGGATTTGTTGGACTCAATTGAAAAGGAAAGGTGGCCCAGTAAGAGGAATAGGGCCTAAGTCTCGGAGGTTAGTAATGATCTTTTTAATTTCTGGGCCCAGGAAGCTGTTAATAGCGACTTGTTTTCTCTGAATCGTTTATTGGACCAAGTTAACAAAGACAAGGCTGATAAGGGGGTTTCGATGACGGAGATTCCCTCTGTTCCAGTTGTTTCTCCATCGCACCCTAAGGATCTCCGTTTTGACTTGAATGATAAGGCGTCGTCTTCGATCTCTGGTGGTGTTGACTCGAGCCAGTCGAACTCAAGACATTCTGCCGATTCTGCTGATGTTGGTTTTGAGGTGTCGAATGGGATTTCACAAGTGGATCTGGAGGTGGAAGCTACAGTGAATGTAGGGAATCAACTGGGTATGAAGCTGGGAAACTGCAAAGGTATTGTGAAGAACATCATCTTAGGCAAAGGTATTAATGTAGTTACCCAATGAATTTTTTATCTCTGAATGTTAGAGGATTGGGGGGGATGAGAAGGCTAGATGGATTAGAGGTATCAAAGTCAAGTTTGGGATTAATTTCATCGCTTTGCAAGAGTTTAAACGTGCTCTGAGTTCTAATGTGGGTCTTGGGAGTTTTTGGGGAGGTAATAATTTCGGAGCTGATTGAGTGGATTCTTCGGAGCTTTCGGGTGGTATTATCAGTATCTGGGACCCCAGTACGTTGGATTTTGAAGGGGCTGTCAAAGATAGAAATTTTCTTATTATCAAAGGTAGGTTGAAAGGTAATGGTAGGAAGATTAACATTGCCAATATTTACGGCCCCCAGGACTATCAAAGCAAGAAACTGTTATGGGAGAGATTGAGTCAGGAAATGATTAGTTCGGATGGGCTTTGGTGTCTTTTAGGTGATTTCAATGAGGTTCGGTTTCCGGAGGAGAAACTTAATGCTAGCTTCAGTCCTCGCTGTGCTAGTCTATTCAACGAGTTCATTTTTGAAGGTGGTTTTTTGGAATATAGCATGAAGGATAGAAAATTTACGTGGCAGTCTAGTAACAGTAATAAGCTAAGTAAGATAGACCGGGTTTTAGTTTGTTTGGAGTTTTTTGGGTTATGGTCTGATGCTTGTCTAAGGGCTCTTCCTAAGCGGTTCTCGGATCATTTTCCCATTGTGTTGGTTTCGAAGGAGATGAATTATGGCCCTAAGCCTTTTAGAATCTTTGATTCGTGGATAGGCCGAGCCGGCTTTGAAGAATTTGTTAGAGAAGCTACCAGTTCTTTCGTTTTTGAAGGTCCGGCTGACCTCTTCCTCTTAAAAAAGTTTGAGGCCATCAAAAATAGTGTGAAAAAGTGGAGAGATTCTATGATTAAAAAAGAAGGGGAAAAGGAAGCTTTAGCTAGAGAAGAGCTGGAGGAATTGGAAATAACCTTGGAAAATAGGTGTCTCTCGGAGGAGGAGGAATGGATCCAGGCGGAGAATTTCAAGATTATTAAAGAGATAGAGGATAGAAAATCCAAAGATATTAGACAGAGGTCGCGGGTTAGATGGGCCAAAGACGGGGATGAGAATTCGAAATTCTTACATTCTATGGTTAACTGCCAGAAAGCCAGTAATAAAATCCATGGTCTTAGGGTCAATGGGAGTTGGTGCTAGAAACCTTCGATAGTAAAGAAGTCGGTTTTTCAGTTTTTCCGAGATAAGTTTAAAGAAGAGCTGGTTAGTCGTCCGGAGGTGGTGTGTGAAAACTTAAAGATTCTGGATTCAGCCGAGGCCTTGTTTCTTGTGGAGGAGTTTAGTAAGGATGAAATAAAGAATGCTGTTTCAGAATGTGGGAGTGACCGGGCCCCTGGGCCAGACGGTTTGAATTTTAGATTTATTAAACACTTTTGGGATGTCTTCGAGGGTGATTTTATTAAGTTGTTGAATGAATTCCACCTTGATGGAATGATTAATAGAGGATGTGCTTATGCGTTCATTACGTTAGTTCCAAAGGTCAAAGATCCCGTAAGCCTCAATGATTATCGCCCCATCAGTTTGGTTGGTGCCATTAACATGGTTATTTCCAAGGTTCTGGTTAATCGTCTTAATAGGGTGTTGGGTTCGGTTATCTCATTTAATCAATCCGCTTTTCTTAAGGGGAAGTTTATTCTAGATGGCCCGATGATTATTAACGAAGTTATCAATTGGATCAAGAAAAAGAGGAAGAAAGCTTTTCTTTTGAAGTTGGATTTTGAAAACGCGTATGACAATGTCAAGTGGGGTTTTCTGCTCTCTACCATGTGTCAAATGGGGTTTCCGGATCGTTGGTGTAAATGGGTCGCCGGAATTCTTTCTTCAGCCAGAGTCGCGGTTCTTGTAAATGGATCCCCTACCTTTGATTTTCAATGTCACAAGGGTATGAGGCAAGGGGACCCTTTGTCTCCTTTCCTGTTTCTGTTAGTGATGGAGGTTCTTTCCTGTTTCTTTGATAAGGCTGTCGAGGTCGGTTCGGTTGTTGGTGTTCAGCTTCTTAACAGAGGCCCTATTCTCTCCCATCTTTTCTATGCAGATGACGCACTTATTATTAGGGATTGGTCGGAAGATAACGTTCTCAATGTGATCAGAATTTTGAGAGGTTTTTATATTTGTTCTGGCCTTAAAATAAATCTTGCTAAATCTATTTTTTGGTGTTGGTGTTCCGGATACGGAGGTGGTAGGTTTGGCTTCGGTGGTGGGTTGCAAGGTGGATAAGATCCCGTTTGTATATCTCGGGATCTCAGTTGGGGCCAATATGAACAGAATTTCGAGCTGGAGACCGCTTGTTGAGGTTTTTGAATCTAGTTGTCCCTTTGGAAGGCTGCGGTATTATCGTTTGGGGGTCGTGTTACTCTAATCAAATCGGTGCCGGGGTGTCTCGCCAATTATATCTTCTCTCTCTATAAGGCCCCGGTGGGAGTTATAAATAAATTAGAAGCGATTATGAGAAAGTTTCTCTGGGGGGGGGGGGGGGTTCGGGTGTTGATAAGAAACTTCATTGGGTCGCTTGGGACCGAGTGGCTTCTCCGATTGATTGCGGCGGGCTTGGAATTAGGAACCTTGCCTCAATCAATATATCTCTTCTCCTCAAATGGGTTTGGAGATTTAAGTCCGAGAAAGATAGCTTATGGGCCAAAGTCATTTCGGCAATCCACAAGGTCAGTTGGAAGCCGGAATTCCTTCCTGTCAAGAAGTCTTTGGGCGGAGTATGGGGTAAGATTGTTGATTTGGCTTCGTATCCTTTATTCTCGGGTGTCTCTTTCAGGAGTTTGATTCGGGGTTGTGTTGGCAATGGCTCTGGAACGTCCTTTTGGACCGATCCGTGGTTAGGTAGTGTCCCGTTAAGGACTGTTTTCCTGATCTTTTCCGTTTAGAAGGGGATAAGAACTGTCTGGTTCGCGATAGGTTAGTTCGGCCGGTGCTGAATCCTGAAGCCAGGTGGTGCTGGAAACAACTTCCGAATTCTAGTGTTGAAATGGCGAAATGGTTAGCTCTGAACTTGAAGTTGCGGGATGTAGTTCTGTCGGAGAAGAATGATAAGTGGTCATGGTTAGGTGATGACTCTGGTGAGTTTAGTGTGGCATTAGTTAAACGCCTCCTTGATAAAGATAGGGATTTCAGCTCGATATTTGTTTGGGATTGGTGCAGTTGGGTGCCGTTAAAATGTAACCTTTTCGCGTGGAGGGCTGAGTTGGAAAGAATTCCCACAAAGGTTGAACTCCGTAAGCGAAATATTCCTATTTCGGATGACTCCTGTCCGTTGTGTGAGTCCGATAGGGAAACGGCTGAACATCTTCTAACGGCATGCCACTTTGCTTCGATGGTTTGGATGAAGATCTCTCGTTGGTGTAGAGTGCCGGACCTGATGGCGTTTTCGGTTAGGGACATTTTGGAGTTTCACAAGTTCTGTGGTCTCAAGGGTAGGGCTCTCTCGGCTTTCAAAGGTATTGTCATTATCTCTTGTTGGCAAATCTGGAAGACTAGGAACGATCATATTTTTGCGGATAAAAGCTCTAAAGTGGAGGAAGTTGTTAGTGCGATAAAGTCTATAGGATTTCTTTGGTTTAAGAATAGGTCCAAATTTAAAGATGTAATAACTGTTTTGTGACTGGTTTTGACGGTTGCTTAAACCATGTTTGGCAAGTGACGTATTCTAAACCTTTACAAATAATAACCACCTAAAATAAAGCATATGCTCCCCAAATATGACATGTTATGACTATATATAACACATCATAGCAAAATGTAACTCATTAATGTACTTCTAACAACCAAACTAAAACCCATTTATATACACATGGTTCCATTACAATCAAATACAGATCTTTAATACTTGTAATAGCATATTAAAACCGAAAAATACGTAAATGCCATTTTATGTATGTTATGGACCATTGCAAACAATAATCACTCAATGTATGCATTAGGCTCCCAGAAATGACCCATTATAGTTGTGATGATGACTCATTACAATCATAGACGACCATTTAAGACCGCTTATAACAACACATTAAAACTAAGTAATACCCCTTATATCTTATCATCCATTATATAACTTGAGAGTAAATGAACTTTTTGAAAGAAAAAAAAAAAAAAAAAAAAAGAAAGAAAGAAAAACGAAAAAACATACATCTTCAAAAATTGTGAAGATGAGATTCTTGATGAGATTTTATTAATTGTTGGCCAGATATGTGATGAGCAAGATCCATTGGTGATTAGTCGGAAAATTTTATTTTGCGTTGGATTATCTGTTAGTGATCCATATATCAGAAAAGAAAAAGATAATATTTTCACAAGACTTTTTAGTTGTTTTCGTCCAACCAGAGATGCGTCGGGCTAGGGCCATCAATGATCCGTCAAAAATATATACTCTAAGTACATTCAACGCCTCCGCGTCTTCACATTCTTGATTATCATAATACAAATTTCACATGCATGCCATATATGTACAATTTCACAAGTCAGTTTATGATAGAAATGGTGGATTCAAAACTAAATCTGTCAGAAATGGGTTTACATGGTTTCTCATTTGTTTGGAGGATGTACGCATTTAGAAACCTATTATGTATAAAAGTGTATGTTAGTTTTAACATTTCCTAGACTAGTGGTTGATTAATGTTGGAAGTGGTTGTCTCAAACTATATGGACTATCCCTAGTGGCTCCTATATGGACTATCTAGTACTACAAATGTGCACTAATACGAAAAAAAATCCACAACCACTGTTCTTGCCCTTACAGTCGTGGCTCCTATCGCCGCAACCGTAACTCTTGTTACTATAGCCTTTATGGTGTCTCTTGCCACTTACATTATGGCCTTAGATTTGTTGTCGTCATTGACCACCAACGAGTTTTCTTGCATGGTTTTTTCTTATTTTGTTGCAAGCTTGTAGTTACTAACGTGTTTAATGTTTTTCTTTGTAAGCGTCTGATTTTTTTCCTCTCCAACTACAAAGAAAGTATTGATATTATAATATTATTTAGGATTAAATAAATAACTTATATCAGTCCTTACGTTTTATTTACACTAGTACAGAATGAAGCAAATGATGCGATGGGCTAAACTCAAAAGATGCGGTCAACTATCTCACCCGCATCTTATACCATTTTTCAAAAGAGTTCACCTTATTTTTCTTCGCTTGCCCAATTTCCTCAACTCAAAAGATGCGGTCAACATTTAACCCGCATCTTATACCATTTCCCTAAAAATTTCATATATTTCCCTTCCCCGCCAAATTTCCCCTCCACAAAACCCCCAAAAATTCCCCCCTCCATATAACATAATCTGAACTTCCAATTCATCGTATACAGAGAGAGAAAGCTTATGGATGGTAATGATGGACCGATAAAAGGAGAGACCAATAAAGCTAGAGTGTGCGATGTAAACCAACTGTTTGTTATTAGGCTTGATCCGTCAATCATCAACGGAGCCAATAACGGTAGACCTCGTGTCGGCAGTTTTCATCTTTCAAACCCTAAATTAGGTGAACAACTTCAACACTTCATATTATCTTCTCTCAGATGTCCAAAAGTACGTATAAGTCTGCTTATTTTTAGGTTTTTGCTATGGTTTTATGTGTAATTATGATTTGTTTGATTGAAATTGAGATCGATCTTGTAGGATTTTGATAAAGTGTGGCCGATTTATGATTAGACTCAATCTCGTTATTTTCGGAAGGTATTGTTGTGTTTTGTTTTAGGGTTAACGGAGTTGATTTTTGGGATTTTGTTTGTGGGTAAAGTTCTTGTACAAATAATCTTAACATACTAAACATACAAATTGAAGGAAAACTCAAAAAGACAAGGTGGCATTTTTGTAATTATCAATAACTATCAAAGTTACTCTACAAATATACCTAAAAAAACCTAACCACTCCCCCCCCCCCAAAAAAAAAAAACCTAAACCCCCCCCCCCCCCACCCCCCAAAAACCTAAAAAAAAACCTACCCCCCCCAAAAAAAAACCTAAAAAAACCTAACCCACCCACCCCCAAAAACCTATAAAAAACCTAAACCCCCCCCCCCCCCCCCACCCAAGCTAAAATGCTAAAAACTAAACCCCCAAAAAATCTAAAAAAATAAAAAAAAAACACACAAATTATTTTATTTATT
This sequence comes from Helianthus tuberosus, assembly GCA_030545235.1. Classification (NCBI taxonomy): domain Eukaryota; kingdom Viridiplantae; phylum Streptophyta; class Magnoliopsida; order Asterales; family Asteraceae; genus Helianthus; species Helianthus tuberosus. The sequence goes on from CM060443.1 coordinate 4,225,496, forward strand.
TTTTTAACATTTTTTTTTGCTAACGAAATGTAGCGATTTTTTAATAAAAAATGTTAAAAAAAATTTTTTGTGTTTTTTTAGGTATTTTTGGTTGTAACTTTGATAGTTGGTGGTAATTACAAAAATGCCACCTTGTCTTTTTGGGTTTTCCTTCAATTTGTATGTTTAGTATGTTAAGATTATTTGTATTTGATCTTTTGCCTTTTGTTTGTTGTTAGGTTGTGCAAAGTATTATAAGTGAGCTTGAATCGCAAGTGGCCCTTCCAAGGAGTAATTTGAGGGATACGTTGCTGGTTGTGTGTTGTGGATCGAGGTTGGTTGGTTAGGATATTGCTTTTTTTACTATGTATGGGTTAGTTGTAAACTGAGATGCTTTTGGTTTGTGTTTAATTGAGATTACACAATGATAACCATTGGTGTTATAATGTTATATGCTATATATTCGAAATCATTTTGAAAGATTTTGTTTTTGGAGAATGGGGTGGATGAAACTGATAGTCATGGTTGGGTAACCGGTTTGGCTGAATTGGTATGCTCTGGTCTAGGGATGAGCTCGGTATCAACCGGTACCAGCACCGAAAATCCTCAAAAGTGGGTACCGGTACCAAATATACCAGGTTCGGTACCGTTAATTGAGGGTAAAAACCGATAAATATCGATACCGGTCCGGTACCGAAAATGTCAAAAGTTGGTATTAAGATTATTTAAAGTTGTAGCTGAATAAAATCTTGTTGAGCTTGCCATTTGACCTTATCTAGCAGTCTTTGTTTACAGCTACAACAACAATACGCTGAACTTTGGATGGGAACTCATGCCTCTGGTTTGTCATATATAGTCGGGGAAAAGGTGACCGCTCTCCGGAATTATGGACTCTTGCTGTTTGAGATTGTCTAATCCTAAGGATTTTAAGCAGCATATCATTTGCTTGACAAAATGTAAGTTGGCTTTGGTTTAATTTTCATACTCCTGTTATAAGTTTATGTGCTTTATTAATGTTTTTCATGTGTGAATGAAGTAAATTAAATTGCTGTAAAATAGCAAACATAATCAAGTAAATGGACTTAACTGATGGCATAATGGGCGTGTCTTATAACGGGTCAAAATAGGTACAGGTCAAGAAGGATAAATATTGATACAAAAAAAAAACGGGTTAGACTGGCCTAACTTGAAACAATATTTGTCCATATTTCTTTAATTTTTATAAACAATTAGTATGCCATATATGATTAAAAACATATCTTTTCTGTATTTATATAGTTTCATGCATTAAATCATAGGTCGGGAGACTTGTTACCTTATATGTCGGTAAGACATCGCTCAGTAGCGGTTCATTAATCAAAGTTTTCGGTGGTTGGGTTAGATTTATCAATAGTGTTAACATTAGAACTCTAAATTCAACATGCAAGTCTTAACCAAAACAATAGTATACCATATTACTATCTAGCATATATTAATACATTGAACTATGATGCTATTCATACCATTAATTCTCAAAATTTGAAATTAGTTTGTTTCTTTTAACTTAATTTGTAAATGTTATTGGTAATTTTTCAATGCTGGCTATTAGTGGAAACCGTGAAATTCTTTCTAGAATTTCAAGAGAGAGATAATTAATTATTACAATCACTTTGTTAATATCAACAGGGTTGGTTATGGCATTAGCAATCTGCACTTGGATTAAGGGAAAGAGCAGACCAGATGTAGATGTAGAACGAGAAGGCAAGTGAAATTGATCTAATTTATACCATATAATCAAATTTTGGAAATAAGTTGTCCCAGTCCTATTATATTTTTTACTTGTAACAATAAAGGTCCTTGAAAATGATCACAACAGTAGCAGAAAGAAGGTTAACATTTTTTTTAAAAAGAATTAAGTTATTTATAGAATAGCTTACCAATAATAATATTTATCCAATCCTAGATTTGTTACATAACACTTATACCATTTGGTTTAACCGAAATACTTAAGACAATTATATATATAATAAACCAAGTTATTGTGGATACAGCTAAATTTGTTTTCACTTCTAATGCATGGTAACCTTTTCCAGGCATCCATTAATATAGCTGTAACAATCTATAGCAAGACTCAGGATGGGTTTTTGATGTATCAAACAAGGCAGGATGGGTTTTTTTTTGCCTTCACGTGGAAGAGACAAGTCGGCTTCTCAAGGAAGCGGTTGTTGCACTCAAAAACTTTTTGGTGGTGACCACACAAGTAACTCTTTTCTGATTAAAGGCCCGTTAAAATTTGGACATAGGTAAATATCTGTGTTTGGTTTTTTTTTTTGCCATTGAGTATAAGGATTCATCTATTCAAACAAATAATAGTTACGCCTTACTATTTTTGCGAGGTTACAAATTTTAACATCCCTGTAACCCGCTACGGAGAGCAGACATTACCACTTGTATATGTGTATGAAAACTCACTATTGTAGGGACGAGAGTGTGGTACAAGCAACGGTAGCAGTGCCGGGAGATTCTTCAGTTGCATCTGGTCCAAACGTGAAGATGTTTAGCGAAGATTTGGCTGTTTGTAGTGCTTTTGCTGGTAGTGATTGATATAGCGCATTAGAGCCGAACATTTTTTATCAGATAGCCATGAAGCTCATGATTGATATATCGATAATAAGCAGGCATTATGGTTATACTATGTGTAAATGGCATATTAAGTTATCAATTTTAATTTATGTTAATTTGAGATCATAAAATGATTATACTGTGTGGAGTTATAATCGTTGCTCTTTTGTTTTGCAGTTGGTATACCTTCTGCTCCCGTTAGTGTTGGACTGTTGGTGGCAGATCCAAACAAAGATAAAAGAAGTTACATATGTACACCTGCATATATTTTTAAGCTTCATCGGTTTTATTAAGGTAAAACTATGTTTTCTTACGTAATTTCTACGATTCATGTTGCAAATATGGATTGAAGACGTCCGTTTAAGTTCAAAGTATGAAGACATCAGGAGTTATTGTATATTACGTTCACCTTTAGAGTTATATGTATTTGTGTTACTTTAAAACTTTTGTAATTTTGTGTTACTTTGAAACCTTTGTATTTTATATTCTTGGGTTATATTATATTGGTTCTAATTTAATTTTCTTTTTTTGTATATTTTATTTTCAATATTAGATAATTTGTTAATAATGAGAATTTATTGGGAATTTTTAATGAAATTACCAAAAAAACATATATATTATTTTACCTATAAAACACCAAGAAATGCGGTTTTAGAACCGCATCTATTGAGTATATTAGGAAAAAGTAATTTGTTTTGTTAATATATCAAAAGATGCGGTTCTAGAACCGCATCTCTTGGACCCGCATTATTTGACATATAGCCAAAAGATGCTATGCCATAAGATGCGGGTCTAGAACCGCATCTTATAGCCAATTTAACCGCATCTTTTGATCAAATCTGTACTAGTGTTAGAGAGGATTTGTGCTCCGGCTATTATTAAATTTTAACTATTCACTTTTTTTTATAAACGATTAGATCCATAATATCTAGTACCGGTGATTGTATTATATGGGTTAGAATCAAATACAAAGTCTTTTAAAAATAAGAAGTCGTAGAAAGAGTATCAAACGAACTCTGATTGACCTCATTCAAGCGGCATTAGAACCGTCTCAACGAACTCTACGAGGTGAGACTTTAGTTTTTGTTTTTAGATGTTTAACTTGTAGATTTTAAACTTTTTATTTACATCATTATGTTTTTTAATTTATCATTGTGTTTTTTTATATTTGCATTATTGTTTTTTTTTTTTTTGACTTATTGTGTCTTTTTCCTTTGACGTTGTGTTATATTTTTCGGTATTAATTAATATATAATTCGATGTGAAAGTAAAAACTAAGTCGTTGTGGATGCCTGGGTGGTGGCCACAAGGAGTATTAATGGGCTTAATTTTTCTTTAAATTTTAACCGAGAATCTTTTAGGCCCAGCCTATTCTATAAAAGCAGCTTCAACTACCACTTATAACCTAGCCCGGTCCAACTAAAAGGACTATCAGTTGGTACTCATTTCTGTTATTATATTATATGCTACGACAAAATATTTTATTGCAACCCAAAAAACAATCTATCTATACATAATACATATAATAAAAGAAATCAATTGGTGGACACGTGTCGATACAAGAAACATCTATTTTTTAGTTTTCTTGCCATATATTTATGTTTATTTTTATCTTAAAAATTACAAGTTTTAAAATAATTTATCAAGTTATCCCATATTTTAAGTCGACTTTTATCTATAACTATATCTCTATATTTATATTTATCTTCTAATATAATCTTTACACTTATCTTTAGTTTATTATTTTGCGAGTAAATTGCACAAAACGTCCTTTATGTTTCCTCAAACTTGCAGGTTCCAGCCTTAATGTTTAAAACTTGCTAAAAACATCATTTAAGTTTATTTTTGTTGCTAGTTTAATCAATCCTTTATGACTAACCAAGTTAATTATCTCAGTTTATTTCCCTCACATGCCTAACATGTGAGGATTCCACTATCGTTTGATGACCGACATCAACTGACTCGCAAAATGGAATGGGGATGTGGTGCAAACGCAAAACTGCCTGAAACCCAAGCAAAATTGCCTCTGTTTTCACCGGAGATGTAGTCCAAATACAATTGGATCTCTTAAATTTATGGGGCCATTCACATGGAGCAAGCCCCTTTTCATTCCGAGCTATCAACATCCACTCAGAGGAAAGATGCAGCCCGCGTTTCGCTGACTAAGTGCCAAACAAGCCATATTTGCATGTTGATAGCCTCATGTTAACTGATTACATTATATTTATTCAAGCCGCGTAGTACACGTGCTTATTCAACTCATGTTATACACGGGTAATTAAAGATATAACTTTTTTAGTATATAAAAATATATTTAATCAACCCGTGTAAAACACGGGGTTCTAACCTAGTGGAATATATATGTTTGTTGAAAATACATGGAGGGCCATGGAAGTATGGTGAAAGCGTAAAAAGTGTTGCACCCAACTCATAAAAAAAAAGCTGACCACTCAGCTTTCAATTTTGTATCTACTAGGGTGGAAGGAGTGGGCTTAGAAGGAAGCAAGACAAGAGGCGGGAGCGGCCGGTACCAGTGGGAATCTTGCAGCAGGTCAACCTTACCGACAAATGTGCCCCCCCCCCCTCGCGGTTCTCTTGACCTTTGTCTCCTTTTTTCGTGATGCATTTATATGTGTTTATAGTTTATCTGGCTTTTTATTTGGTGATGATGAAGAACGATGAATTTAGTTCGTGGGAATAATCTATCAAAGAACATGAAGAAGAAGAAGAAGAAGAAGAAGAAGAAAAGGAATTTTTAGATTTTTATCTTAAAAAGGTTTAATAGTAATTACTAGTATAAACTTACCACGTAAATTTTGTTCATTTAAATTAATTAATTCTCAGTAAACTATTACTTCTATTACATTAGCATTTTTATTTCATTACAATTATCAGGGCAAATTACTTCTATGGAATTTAAACTTTTATTAGTATTTATGAGAGAAAAAAAAGACCTTTTTTAATAATCTCTTTAAATTATTTTTTTTATTTTTTGTTAGTTGTTAAAATTGTTTATGAATGGAAGAGATGGAAACCTAGTCCTTCCAACCACATACAAATTTCTCTAGAGGGGTGAGAATAGGTCTTGGTAAATCGACAATAAAATAAACTTATTAATTGTAGAAATGGAAGCAAAACACTTTAATAAACCGAAAAATTTATTGAACATGTCTTGGTTAATTTGTTACATGGGTTCACCATCTTGCCAAGGTTAATATGGATAATGACAAGACTTGGAGGTAGTTGGGAGAGGGAGGATGATGGTGTGTAGGGGCTCAAAGACGGTTGTGGATTCAAGAATTTTTTTTTATCGAATTCCTTTTGATGGATTCTCACTAATCCTTACTATTTTTTTCCAAATCATACAAGGTTTCTACTATTTTTTTTTTCCAAGTTGCAGGGTTCCTAACAACCCCAAAACACACCTGGATCCAGCTTTGGGCGACCCAATGGCTATTAATGGTCGTGAGGGAAGTTGTAATGACCATATGTGGAATAAGGTTTTTGTTTTCTTATTGTTTGCGCATATAAGTCGTGTTGTATGATTTGGTTACATGAATTTGAAGTTTTAAAATTTACACTTATATTTTGGCGAATTGGAAATAAATAATCCCATCTAACTCAATTTGGCCGATAATAATCCCAAATCAGTTATTGGCCGATAATAATCCGAACTGGTCAATTTTTTTTGTAAAATAGTCCGCCGTTAAAATAGCTTAACGGAGTTAAGTTTTTTTCCGAATTACAAACCGATATTTTAGGGCTTTTGATCAGAACGAGGATACGAGTCGATTGATGTAAAATTTACCTCGAAATTGTGCTCGAAATGGCTTGATTTTTGTTAATTGGAAGTTTAAACACCCGAATTGAAGCACTGTTTTCATGGGTTGAGCAGTATTTCGAGATAAGTTTTATATCAGTCGACTCGTATCCTCGTTTTAATCAAAAGCCCTAAAACATCGGTTTGTAATTCGGAAAAAAAAATTAACTCCGTTAAGCTATTTTAACGGCGGACTATTTTATAAAAAAAATTGACCAGTTCGGATTATTATTGGCCAATAACTGACTTGGGATTATTATCGGCCAAATTGAGTTAGGTAGGATTATTTATTTCCAATTTGCCTTATATTTTTTATTTAGTTTAAGAATTTTAGTATAGACCAAAAAGTGTCAGTCAGGAACAGTTTTGAAAAATATCAGAACAATTTTCAAAAACAAAAGTGCAATATTTTTATCAGTTTTTAAAAATTTTGGTCTTTGGGTCGATGGTTTAGTATGTAATATCATCTCCAAAGCAAGATCAATTTTTTTGTAAAAAATTTTGCCACGTCATCTTACTAATGACTCTCTTCCTTCTTTCTTTTTCTTCATTTAAGATCTTACTACTCACAAACTTCATTATCTTTCCACAAATGTTTGCATTTAGCAAGAACTTTTATACCATCTCTCTATTCTCTCTCCTCCAACTCATCATCTATGTCACAAATGCAAATCAAATGCATTGCATTGCATTGGGTTTGGTCTAAGTTTCGAACTTTTAGTTTGGTTAATTTAGGGCCAATCTTGATTGATCAAATATTTTGTTCTTCATCTAATTTTCTGTTTCCAGATCGAATTCAATTGGGTCAGGGCCAACAGGATTAGTGTTTGTAAAAGCATTCTCGTCTCATTCTTCGTACCAATCTAAGCCTTGTAAAATGAGAATAAAAATTAAAGTTTTAATCTAATTTGACATGTAATCGTATTCCCCAACATTAGGAGTAAATTTAAGGACTTACCATTCATTCCTTAAATTTAAGGACTCACTATATATAACATATCATAACAAAATGTAACTCATTAATGTACTTCTAACAACCAACTAAAACCCATTTATACACATGCTTACCCATTACAATAAAATACAGTCTTTAATATTTGTAATAGCATATTAAAACCAAAAAAATAGGTAAATGCCCTTTTATATATGTTATGGCCCATTACAAACAATAATCACTCAATATATGCATAGGCTCCCGGAAATGACGCATTATACTTGTGATGACTCATTACAATCATTGACGACCATTTAAGACTGCTCATAACAACACATTAAAACTAAGAAATACCCCTTATATCTTATCATCCATTATATAACTTGGAAGTAAATGAACTTTTTGACAAAAAAAGAAAAAACATACATATTCAAAAATTGTGAAGATGAGATTCTTGATGAGATATTATTAATTGTTGGCTAGATATGTGATGAGCGAGATACATTGGTGATTAGTCGGAAAATTTTATTTTGCGTTGGATTATCTGTTAGTGATACATATATTAGAAAAGAAAAGGATAATATTTTCACAAGGTATTTTAGTCGTTTTCGTTCAGCCAGAGATGCGTCGGGCTAGGGTCATCAATGATCTGTCAAAAATATATATTCTAAGTACATTCAACGCCTCCACGCCTTCACATTCTTGATTATCATAATACAAATTTCACATGCATGCCATATGATAGACAATTTCACAAGTCAGTTTATGATAGAAATGGTGGATTCAAAATTAAATCTGTTAGAAATGGGTTTACATGGTTTCTCATTTGTTTGGAAGATGTACGTATTTGGAAACCTATTATGTGTAAAAGTGTATGTTAGTTTTATCATTTCCTAGACGAGTGGTCGATTAATGTTGGAAGTGGCTGTCTGAAAACTATACGGACTATCCCTAGAATTAGCTAGATAGTTTTTCTTTTGATTAATATACTTTGTGTATTGGTAAAAAAACTTGATTGAAATGAACTTGTTTTTATTTATAGCATATTTATGTATTTGATAGTACTACTTATTTATTTAAACCTAGTATATAGCTCCCCGCGCTATGGTGGGGGGGGGGGGGGGTACACAAAGTTAAAAAGGAAAATATATATATATGCTAACATTGACATAAGAAAATTTACTATATTTTTTAACATGTGCATTTTCGTAACGTGTGTGGATCGCATGAATGGATAGTTGCAACTTCGCTTGTTTCTGCCGAATAGTAGCAACCCTTTCTAATAGCTCGTTGAGCTTCATGGTGATACGACGATCGGATTCCACAACATCTTTAAGTATCTTTTGGAGGCGTGCAAAAACCTTCTAATCTTCCTAGAAGTTGACATCCTATAAGAAAAATAACTTATTTAGATAACATAATAACCATATCAAAAAATCATTACAAGGATCCGATCAATAGGCTCGGAAACATTGGTGCAACTGGAACCCTATTCCAAGCTGCCATAGACACCACATCCATAACCACAACACATTCTTGGTCGCTTTTGAGCTTCGAAATCTGAATCCAAATAAGAAAGCAAAAGCAAAAGAAAAACCAAACCGAATTTCAATTGTATGGCTAAGAGATTTTGCCTAAATCGGTTGAATTATTCAAGTCGTCTCAGTTGTTGTGCCTTATAAACACCTCATCATAGCCCAAATACATGTACAATAATCATCAATTATCTAGGATGCACAAATAGAAGGTCTAGAGTCATATACCCAACAAATGTACAACAAAAAAACCCACATAACGCAACATTTTTGGCACAACAAAACCAACTAACAACATTTACAACACCCCAATGGAAGAAACACTTACAAATTAATACACACATATAGGGGAGGGATCATGAGAAAACTTGTTTAAATGATAAAACCAAAAAAAACTACCTAAAAACACACCAAAAAATATATTATCCAATTTTTTTCCTAAAACTCGCTATTTGTGACAAGTATTTAATGTAACGGTTTTCATTTCATGCTAACAAGAATACATTGTTTTAAAAGAAGGTACAACATTTAGAACATAACAAAATAAACAACAAAACATAAATTTAGATAAGTTCGTTTCTAGTCCTTCCTACCAGATTTCTTTTCAATGCATAACATCAAGCTCCTGCAATATATACTAAAGTAATATCTCAACACAAAAGCATTGTTGAGCATACAAGTTTAGTGTACTAGCATATATATAAACGAGTTTTACGAAATCCACATGTCAAAAACGTATAATAAGACATAACATATCAGGAACTAGCATGCATCACATACGTCTCAACCCAAAAAGTTCCAATAGCGTAACCTCTGACACTCCGGCGGTAGTGTAAATTTTGGAAAAATTTGATGTTTTTTTAGATTTTGCTGCCCCTATAAAAAAGAAATTTTTGAAACGTTTCCTCTTGACGTTTTTTTAGATCCGTCACTGTGGAACCTATTCCTTCCAATCATATACAAATTTCTCTAAAGGGTGAGAATAGGTCTTGGTAAATCGACAATAAAATAAACTTTTTAATTGTAGAAATGGAAGCAAGACACTTTAATAAACCGAAAAATTTATTGAACATGTCTTGATTAATTTGTTACATGGGTTCACCATCTTGCCAAGGTTAATATGGATAATGACAAGAGTTTGAGGTAGTTGGGAGAGGGAGGATGATGGTGTGTAGGGGATCAAAGACGATGGCATTCAATAATTTTTTGTCCCACCGGGTTCCTTTTGGTGAATTCTCACTAATCCTTACTGTTTTTTTTTTTCAAATCATACAAGGTTTCCATTATTTTTTTTTTCCAAGCTACAGGGGTTCCAAAGAACCCCACAAAACACCCCTGGATCCACCCTTGGGTGACCCAATGGCTATTAATGGTCGTGTGGGAAGTTGTAATGACCATATGTGAAATAAGGTTTTTGTTTTCTTATTATTTGCTCATATAAGTCGTGTAGTATGATTTGGGTACATGAATTTGAAGTTCTAAAATTCACACTTTTAGTTTTGATTTAGTTTAAGAATTTTAGAGTAGACCAAAAAGTGTCAATCGCGAACAGTTTTGAAAAATACGAGAACAATTTTCAAAAAGTAAAGTGCAATACTTTTTAGCAGTTTTTAAAATTTTTGGTCTTTTGTTCGATGGTTCAGTATGTAATATCTTCTCCAATGCAAGATCAATTTTTTTGTAAAAAATTTTGACACATCATCTTACTAATGACGCTCTTCCTTCTTTCTTTTTCTTCATTTAAGACCTCACTACTCACCAACTTCATTCTATCTCCACAAATGCTTGCATTTAGCAAGAACTTTTATACCCTCTCTCTACTCTCTCTCCTCCAACTCATCATCTATGTCACAAATGCACATAAAATGCATTGCATTGGGTTTGGTCTAAGTTCTGAACTTTTAGTTTGGTTAATTTAGTGTCGATCTTGATTGATCAAATATTTTGTTCTTCATTTAGTTTTCTGTTTACAAATCGAATTCAATTGGGTCATGGCCAACATGAGAGTTGTTTGTAAAAGCATTCTCGTCTCATTCTTCATACCAATCTAAGCCTTGTAAATTGGGAACAAAAATTAAAGTTTTAATCTAATTTGACATGTCATCGTTTTCCCCAACAATCGGAGTAAATTTAAGGACTACCTTTCATTCCTTAAATTTAAGGATTCCCTATTCACTTCACATATTCATTCCTAGTTTTTTGTGATTTTTGTTCTAAAGAGATGGGGAATAAGATATAGGATATTTAATTGAATAGAGATAGAGTTTGAGAATGTAGTGTAGAACTGTAGAAGTTTTGATTGAGTAGAGAGATAAAGAATGGTATGTAGAAGCGTTTTTTAACATATGCACAATGTTTAGAAATAAAAATAAGAGTTAATTACACAGATGGTCCCTGTGATTTATCTAATTTCACATCTTTTAGTACTAAGGTTTAAAAGTTGCATGTTTGGGGTTTGTCGTTTCGATTTTGTTACAATTATAGGTTTTAAGGCAAACGTCCATCATCTGTTAGCTTCGTGTGGAATGGCAGTTTTACTTTTTAAAAATTCACAGGGGCACTAATTTAAATAACTATATCTTAAATAATCTTAAAAATAAAGTGTAATTTACGTCCCTCTGGTTTTGGGGCGGTATCAGCCTGCGTCCCTAGATGAAACATTGGGAAACTTGAGTCACTGTGGTTTGAAAAGCACTACATAATGAATCCCTGGGGCCAACTATGTTAGTTTAAATTTCCTGAAATGACTTATAACCCTTTTTCCCCATTAGCCTGCGTCCCTATGGATTATAGCCTGAGCTTAACAATTTTTTTACCCACCAAATTCAAATACAAGCCTTTCAAGTTGTGTCCCTATGGTATTTAATACGTATTAACATTCGTCCCTACGGATTTATAAAGTATCAAAATCCTATTTAAAATGTATAGTTTGCGATTATGAAAATATATATATATATATATATTAACATTTCTAAAGTTTGAATACATTAAAATTTCATAACATTATGAAATATACATTAACATTTCTAAATATATATAATGCATTAATAATAAGTTATGTTTACATCAAAAGTTAGATTATCTCACAAACACCTAGATCATTAATCAACAAAAATCTAATCAAAAGTTAGATTATTGAAACACCTATAAGATCCTATATGTTTCCCCTTCTTCCCGGCTTCCCCTCTCGTACCTCCAATCAAAGGTCATATTAGTCCAAAACCTGATAACCACCCGAACGTGCAGGAAGAGGTGGGTCGGGGTACTACTCACCCTAATCCCGGCTACAAATGTTCTAATCAAATGTATCAGGTAAAACCAAAATAATCCCACTAATAAAAAAATTGGGTATTAACCAAAATAAGTACACTATTCATCAAACATAATACTAATCAGCGAGTATTAACCAAAATAAATTCACTAATCAAAATAAGTACACTACTTATCAAACATAACACTAATCAACGGGTATTAACATAATAAGTAAACTAATCAACGAGTATTAACCAAAATAGCTCCAACAATCAAAATAAGTACATTGTTCATCAAACAAAACACTAATCAATGGTTATTAACTAAAATAAGTAAACTAATCAACGAGTATTAACCAAAGTAGCTCCAATAATCAAAATAAGTATGTTACTCATCAAATATAACATTAATCAACAGGCATTAACCAAGACAACAATAATTAACTTCACTACCTGCCACATGGTTGTTATCCACTGTTTCCCGAGCTTGGAATGGCATCTTGACTGTGGTCGAAGGGACGTGGTGGAATAGGGGTTTGCGACGAGTTGTCGTGGTGGTCGATTAGATTATGGGGGTTTGTGTGGGGTTTGATGTTGGTACGACAGGTGTGATAGGTTAGACGGAGGTGATGGTCGACCGGGGTGCAACAAGTACGATGGAGAAAAAGTCTGGTATGTAGGGTTGTGGGGGTTTGTGTGGTGATGCCTGAGGTTATGTGGTGGTGGTTGGAGAAGATGGAGAAGATCAAAGGAGATGAAGAGGAGTAAGTGGGGACGCAAAATGTAGGTGTGGAAATGGAGGGAGTCTATAGATGAAGGAATGGTTTAAGGTGTGTGGAAAAAGACCATTTTACCCCCCCCCCCCATTTTTTTGTATTTAACATCAAAACCCAACGTCCTTAGAACCACGGACGCATTATGTAGCGCTTTTCAAACCATATGGACTCAAGTTTCCAAACGTTTCATCCGGGGACGCTGGCCGATACAACCCTAAACCATAGGGACGCAAATTGCATTTTACTCTAATCTTAGATAAATGTATAAATTTTTAACCTAAACCACCCCAACCCTCCCCTTTGTCCAGTCGTCCTTATGTCGGCGATTCAACTACTATCTTCAACGAACCATATCTTCGGTGGAAGTTTTGTCTCTGGCGGCCCATATTCTCTCATTCCAGCTGGAGCAACAAACGCCTTACACCACCACCACTCATCACCATCATTCTCTCCATCCAGTTATAGTGAAATAAAGTCGTTCATCATCGAAGAACAGTAGAAAAATCAAACAGACATCCTAATCGGATGTTTATATCACTTTAACATTTGTGACACTAGTTTCACTTTGGGGGTTTTCAATTCTCGAAATCAAACAGTAAATTCACTTTTTTCTTTCAGCTCTACCTCTATCACCCATTCACCCCCATAACTACTTCCAAATATCGAACAAAGACTAATTTTGTGAAGACTGGTTTTGAGTCAGATCGTTGAACATGCAGCCACATCCACAAAAAACGAAGGGGAATGGAATCTTGTGGTGTTGATATATGAAAATAAGGTGTCAATGAAGGGAATCTTGTGGACGTATCAAAGTAGTCAACTAGACCTAATAAACGACCACCACATGATATGAGTCGATGCTAAAAACTTGAAATCGCAACTCAATATCCCTTTACGTCTTCTCTATTGAACACCGGATACGAGATAAATCATTTGTCCATTGTAACACCTCGTAAAATCACGACCAGTGATGTATTGACACGTGTAATAAACCCTGATGAAGTCAAACATTGGAATTTAGGGGACTAAATTTTTCGAAAAATCGAAAACATTAATTATAAAAGAACGGGAAGTATTATCATACCTAAAATAAGCTTCTAAATAACCTGCTACGGATTTGTATTCACAAATGAGCCACTTGTTGATCAAGTGTAACCGTTTGCATAATTAATTGAAAGTTTGCGCAATGAAGGGTTAAAAGCGTCAACATGTTAATTCTTACCTCTGAGTGACATTTTAACAAACTGGGAGCTTCATGATATTTGATTATACTCTCGGGAATGCCAACTATTGGCCGTCTAAGGTTTTTATGCCTTTAAGTGAAGTTACGCGCAACTTTGCAAGTTAAAGGGGCTAAAAGTGTCAATATGTTTAATTACACCTCTGAATGACCTTTTAGCAAACCCGAAGCATCTTGATGATTAATAATACTTTCAAGAATGCCTAATATGGATTATATGAGGCTTCAATGCTATTAGATGATGAGATGCACAAGTTTGCACAATAGAGGGACCTAAAGCGTCAACTTTTGAATCTACGCCCTACGGTGACCATTTAAGCGAACGGAAGCGTAGTAACATGTATGTATATGCTTGGGAATGATCAATATGGGCCATGGAAGGCTTTTCTATCATTCAACAGCATTTCGCGCTACTTTGCGCAATTAAAGGACTATTTGCGTCAAACAGCAAAAGTATGCCGATTCGTAGGATATCGGACCTTCCGGATTATGACCATAAGTTAAACATACCCTATTTATTCTTAATATAGCTTAGATATAGGCTTAGAGGTGTTTCATGCGCAAAAATAAACTTTTATGTCATGCAGGGACTAAAATTGTCAAAAAGTGCACAAGTTTGCATTTTCGCGCATATCTCACATTCTGAATATCTTCGGACACCCAAAAATTTATGTAAGCACTAAAATATTTTATTTTAGTGTTCGGCTTGATAAATTTCCTTTCGTCGCGTCGTTTGGTTCGTTTTTAGCGTCCGTTCGTGATTCGTCGTAATTAGATAAACAACGTGACCGTACGGCCAAACGAACCGACATCCAACATGTTTTTGAACATGTTTCATATCCCCTATATGTGGGCATCATAATGGAGCCTTGAAATGAGGTTAACAGACCGTAGATGTGTCAGAAACACATCTATATGCAAACAAGGACCGAATCTGCCAATTAGGAAACATGTTTGCTGACCCGGGATGTGAGGCGGGCCGCGTAAGATCACACAGATCCTTACGCGGGCCGCGTAGCCGGATCAAATGCAGAAACAGCTGATAACAGCCTGTTTCTTGCTGGCAATTGTTCTAGATTGTTTCCAATACCCCCAAACTCGATACTAGGGGCTGCACCTGGTATGTTAAAACCACTTAACACTTGTCATGACCTGATTATAGCTCCCCGACACTTGTCGCGATCATACGAGGTCCTGAAAAGTATATAAGGAGGTGGGTTTTTCACTTTCACTCACACCTCATTCCATTTCTGATTTGCTCTCTCATTCTTGGAGGATCTTGAGCTCTTTTGAGGACCTCCCTAAGTCCTTTGGACTCTTGTAAGTATCCTTTCATGCTTAGTTTATATCGTTTAGCGTTTTAAACCAAAAAGTCAAGCGTTTTCAATGAACGCTTTGACTTTTAAACGGTTGAGCCATTGCTCATAGCAAACATGGCTACGTGACCGTAATTAGGTAGGTATTTAACCCTCAAAAGGGCACCTCCTAATTACCACGTTACTTAGATTAATTGTCGGGTCAAATAAAAGTAAAACGGGTTTGTTTTAGATAAAATCCATAACTAATTCATAAAGACCAGTTTCCTCACTTTAATAACTTAGTAAATATTAGTTGAACATGCCTAAGCACGATTCAACCCACAATTCTAAGTATAGGCTCGGTTCGGAACCGAAAGTCGCAAAACTTTGACTTTTGCTTTGACTTCAGTTCTGACCCGATTTAGGTGGGTTTAGACATGCCTTAAAGTCCCATTAGGACCTGATTACATGATAGTATAACCTCTGTGATTGGTTCGTTGATTGCCTAATGTTGACCATAATGCCCATTTGACCTTAAAACGAGAATTTTGGAAAGGTGAGAGGACAATAATCTTTGCCACTGATTTATAAACTTGTACCTAAAGTTTCACATCAGTTGGAGGTCTAGATTAGGAGTTATGCTCATTAGCGTAATTATAACGCCTTTTATTAATTAAACGGCATAATTAGCGTATAGCCTATCTAAACCCAATCTTTGATACCAAACTTTTACCCACTGATATAATATAATATTTTGGGATTTTCGAAGATTTTTAATTAATTTTAGGCTGAGCATAACATAGGGTTGTAGCTTTATGTCGGTTAATGACGGTTTTGCCCTTTCGGGCTATAAAATGAGTTTTACAAATCCTTTGACCCCAAACCTTTTTCTACTGATCTAATATGATAAATAAAATATTTTGAGCCTTCTGGGATAATAAAAATATCAGCCTTCCTTTGAAAACCCGGAAATGGCTCCAAATCGCCTTTTAAGCGTTTTTAACGCATAATATGTATCAAGACCATTTTATAAATATAAGACTTGATACCCTACCGTTATAACTTATTAAATTAAGTATTTTACTGATTACATCAGAACCGAAACCCAGATTTATATTTGAACTCTTTTAAAATCTTTAAATTGACCAAAATACCCCTACGGGGCTTAATTGGAGATTAAACTCGTTTTGGGAATAATGGAAGGTATCATACTGATAACACAACATATCTAAGGCATATTAACTTAGGAAACCTGTATATAATTCTTATGGTTACCCGTTACGCTTCTTGCGCGTTCGGTTCGGTTTATGTAACTAGTTTGCATAAATTAGCCGAAACAGGTCAAACCTTATCGTTATTATCTCAAAACCCAGAATGTGTTTAGATTACCCATATTATACAAGTCTTCAAACTTGTCGGGGCTAAATCACATTCTATTCCGGTCTTCGCTTTATCATGCGTTTGAACCGAATCTTTCTCTTGAAAACTAATCGGTCTAAGTCAAGGCTTAATTAAAGACCCGTTAGGATTCTAATAGGTTATTAAAAACCTTCGTTCCAGATTTAGGAGCCCAGTAAAAGCTATCTGTACTTGCTGATTTGATACGGCTGGGATTGAATTTATATTTAGCTCAGGTAAATACTTTTAACTTATTTTCCCTTATACGGGCTTGGGGTACGGTATATAAAATACCGCTTGGTCGGGCATTCGACCTTAATCGTTTGGTGGTTAAGTATTATCGAGATGACCGTTTAAATTGTTTTGTTTGCTTAAAGCCTTTGGGGGGTTAATGACCATGTCCCGGATATCCCTGGCATCATTTTACGAAATGGCCACGACCTTAGCACACAGGTGTAGGCGTACACCCGTCAGTGTCTCATATAATTAATGTGGTGTGTTTATTGATCTTTAACCCGGCACGAACCGGGCTACTGAACGCATAAGAAACATGTAAATCTTTTACGAGTATTATATTCAAATAATTATCCCAAGTTATAAAATATTATTTGTGCCATGTTCATACAAATCAATCATCTTTTTAAACCCTTTTCAAAATGAGTCGGTTGATTGTATTTACCAGTGTAAACTGACGTATTTTCCCAAAAAGGCTGAGTGCAGGTACTAATCGGAATAGGCTGGCTACTCCTAGCATCAATAAAGAGTCTCGCAAGCTTAGATGCCTAAAGTCTGTTGAACAATGTTATTTTTATTTTCGATCCGCCTGTGGATCCTTTACTTCCGTTGTAATACTTGGATGTTACATTATTTCGGATTGTAATATATTTATCCTTTTGCTTCCGCTGTGCATTTAAATATTGTGTTGTTGACTATGATGATATCAACTACGTCACGATACTCCCCACCGGGCCCACCGGTGATACGTGGAAATTCGGGGTGTGACAGGTTGGTATCAGAGCCAAAATTGAGTGAATTAAACACTAGCTTTTTATGTTTAATCTCAATGACACATTAGCACATTCCTTGACCTTCTGAGTCTAGACTTAACATAGGAATATTCTCAATCCTCATCTGGAAATTCTGCTTCCAATTTTTTTTTTGATACGTCGCCAAGCGAAGAAGCCGTAATAATAATTCTCCACACCCGGAGCCTTGAATTGCTAACCTTCGTACAGCGGCTAGGATGAAACATGCAACCAAGGAGAAAGCATTCAGAAATAAAATGAAGAAGAAACTCCTTTTGCTAAAGATCGTTTCCTTAATAGTCCTTCTAAGGACATATTTATTTTTCAGTCCCTTCTAGGACAACATTATTCCTTTCAAGTCCCGCTTAGGGCAACTCTGTACTGTTATTTTCATATAGTGGATTGATTAAATTTAAGTTTTCATTCTAAAAATGAAATATGAAATAAATGGGAAATAACATTCCTTTTATATGATCTACCTTTATATAAAATGGCAAAATCTAAAAAAGGACAAGACCTAGCCACGCGTTATTTTGAGACAGGGCCAAGATGGCAGTTCCTCAACTAGATTCAGATCCTTATTAACATCCCGAGTTGGAATTGTTCTGCGTTTATTATTAAAAAGGAATCTTAAAGGTAAACCTAGCCTATATGACGAGGCCAAGATGGTAGGACCTATTCAAGAGATTCAAATCCTTGTTAACACCTAAGAACGTGTTAGCACTCTTGACAGATGTGATTCGAGAAAATCACAACAGTCATTCTTATATTGGATTCTTCCAATTTTCTTATCTAGTCTATTGATTTAGAAATCATGGCTTATATCATCCTATAAGATGATCATATTATAAACATCCCTTAAAAGGGAAATGCCTACGGACTATAGTTAATGTCCTCTGAGACTAAAGACAGTGGTAGCCTACAACTCCCTGTCAAGAAAAAGTAATGAACTTTGATTCACACCTTAATGCCTCGATTCTCTGAAATCATGGCTTATAAATTAAACTTATCCACGTGACTAGGCCTTTTGTGCTATTATTAACTTATAAATTTGCCTTGATTCTCTGAAATCATGGCTTATAAATTAAACTTGTCCTTGTGACTTGACGTTTTGTGCTATAGTTATATTTTTATTAAATCCAGGATAATATTAATAAAAATCCTCAGTCCTTTCCTGCCAGTATAATTATTAAAAGAGAATCTTAAAAGGTTTGACCTAGCTTGAATGTCATTGAAGACCTAGCTAAGATGGTAAAATCTGTTTAAAAAGAGATTCAGATCCATGTTAACATCTGAAAAATGTGTTAACACTCCCGACAACAGTGATGCGATAAAATCACACTTGTCATCCTTATATTAGGAATTTTCCAAATCCCTTATTTTGCATAAATGATCAATAGGAATCATGGCTAGTAAACGTCGAACATGATGTACGCATCAAAACATCCATTTGGGATGTATACCTACGGGAAAAGGTGTATACATGAAAAGATAGTTTTTATTTCATAAATTCTTGTCAAGACAATGAACTATGAAATTTTCCGATTCAAAGGAATCATCGATTATGTTTTAGATTTTTTCCTAGTGACAAGGCCCTGTGCCATCAAGAGTCCTTGGGAACAAGCTCTTGTGCTAAATAAAATGTCAGTACGACATTAACAGTCGTGATTTATGTCCCCTGTCTAATAAATATGAAGGATTATATTATGTTTACACGCCAAGGATGGTTTATATAAAAACCTAGGCAGAACATAATCAAATAACTTAAATACTATCTTTTGGCCTATATGGTTTATTTACACCATAGCTATTTAATCAACAAATTCGACAATTCACCATATAATTAAATAAATTATTACTACTTGGTTTGTAGCCTTCAAAGCTTCACCATGGTTGACCCCTCTGAAGCTCACCATCATCCTGTTAATCAGAATGATGATACAAGACTGAATTTCACGGGCGCCGAGTTACAGGCTATGTTAGATACGGCTGTAAACAAGGCCATGAACCGAGCGTTAAGGGATCATAAGCGAAAGTACGATAATACCCCGAATAAGGGTTACAAAAAGGGTAAGACCGGTTCAAGCTATAACCAGTCCAAACCAAAGGAGGCAAAACCCGAATGTAAAACCTGCGGGAAGAAACACTTCGGAAAATGTTTCTATGATCAGACCAGGGGATGTGTCATCCGTAAAGAGATGGATCACAAGACCCATGAATGCAAGGACTTGAAGAACAACCAACAGTCAGGTGAAAAACCCAAATGTAAAATCTGCAAGAAACAGCACTTCGGGAAGTGCAGGTATGAATCGAACTCGCATACACAATCGAGAACTTTTGCATGTGGGATATGCAAGTCCAAGGAACACAAGACCTTGGACTGCAAGAAGATGGAGGACGCAACCTGCCATGGTTGTAATAAAATAGGGCACATCAAAACTAACTGCCCTAATAAAACCAAGAAGTCTGGCGAGGCTAAGAAGACCAAAACCGGAAACTCTCAAATGGATACTCAAGAGGCTATTCAGGATGACAAGGTCACAACAGGTACTTTCTATATCAATAACGCCCATGTTAGAGTATTATTTGATTCAGGTTCAGATAAGTCTTCCGTAGACAATAGATTTTGTAAATCATTAAATCTGCCTGTTAAAACTCTAAGCGTTAAGTATAAAGTAAAATTGACCGATAGTACCTCAGAGACTGCTTCAGCAATTTTAGCTGGATGTTTTATATCCGTTAGGAATCATTCTTTTCCACTGTCCATGAGAAGAGCCATAGTCATACTTCAAATGCGAAGAATAACCCAAACCAAATCATATGTGGCAAGAAGTCCCTTTCTTTTTAAAATGTACTTAAAAGTACTTCGTCTCTAGAAGTCAAGAGACTTCAATAGTAAAAAGGGGCCATCGATTTCAGGAAAATTGATGGATGAAGTAGAAACCATTAGGTATATCAGCGGCTATACTGGAAGGGACATGGTAAAGTATACATCCCAGTCATCCGATGGCAATACCTTAAATTAGTAAGGACATTAATGAAATCCTCAAGAAAGATCCCCTTATGCAATATGGGATGGTCCAAATTTTTAAGGACCTTATTAGAAAAACCTATTACCCACATTACAAAATGGAGAGAGATGAAATAAGAATTTTCTGACTCTCGCCATAAAAGTTCTAGACTGTCGACAGTATGTCGCAAATTTTAATTCGTTGGCTGAGTTAGTACCCTAATCAGTTTACCCAAAATTCTAAGCTTAACGCAAATATTATTAGTGGTTAACATCGGCAATAAGAGGGCACATTAAGGTTTCAAGGCCTGCTTATTATAAATCCATTATGGATCAATCCCAGCTACTCACGTTCTATAGATTAAGAACTAATCAGTCAAAGCTGAGACTGCCCTAAAGTTATCTAAGATTTTACCGCTAAGTTTAGAAGGATTAAGAATGGAGGCGTTTAACCCTCCTGTTGGATGATTAGAGGCAGCTCACATTAGGAATGTCACCAGATAAATCCTTATTTGTGATTTTATTGCTAGAAATTACAAGTGGTTTCTGGTGCTGTTAAGTCTCTCATAAGACCATAAACTTAGCAAACTTTTAGAATTTTTTCCCTGTGAGAACCCCAGATGTTAAGTGTAAGGTAGAACCTTCAGGCAAATCATAAGAACCATTTCTTTTGTTCTTATCAAAAACCTTCAGTCGTAGAATTTTAGAAGTATCCTTTCTCTAAAAGGAAGTGCAACAGTGTACATAGTAGATATCTCTTTAATCTCTATCGATTGTGAATACCAGATGGTATGATAAGAGCACCTTGTGAGGATTTGTGTATCTTAATATGTCCCATAGATTGCTTCCATGCCTGATCAGTATGGAGGTTTAATGCATGGAACCACAATGATACCCCGATGATCATATGGTACTAAAGTCAACTAATGGTATTCAAGGAAGATATCCAGGATGAATTGTCCAAGTAAATGTTTCCGGTTAAGGAAATTAGTGGAATTGTAACATACAGGTGTCACTTATTTGACACAAGCATGATGGATGAATTGGAGTCTGAGATTTGGAAAATCTCTGTAATCTCCTTCTACCTAAGTATCTTCTCACAAGTTTTCCCTGCTTATCTCCTGAGAGGCAGGTAGAGTTAAGATTAACATCCCACTGTGGGCTGGAGTATTGTGAAAACTCCATGTTGATTATGGAATAATCGAAACCCTGATTAAGTAGGTTTTAAGACATAGGCTCATATAGCCTGACTCAATATTCTAAGGGTTTTATGTTATTCATTAAGAAAGACGGTTCATTTTGCTTATGCATTGATTACCGCAACCCTACTTGAGCAACAATTAAGGATCGCCATCAGCTGCCTAGAATCGTCGAATTGTTCGACTAGCGGCAAGGATTAGCTATTCCTTAATATTAGTTTTGAGCAGTGGTTGGAATAACCATCTCACCCTAAAATAAGCTTTTCTATAATAGTTGATATATAAGTATCAAGGCTGCTCCTTTGGAGACCTGGTATAGATGGAATGTTGAAACATCTATTAGTAAACAGAAGATTGGTAAGTCCAATTATCAGTATCTGAAAGTTGCCTAGGAAACAACGAATAAAATCAAAACAAATCCATAATCCTCTATAAATGGCCAGTATTCGGCAGAAAATCAAGGATTTGTGAGAATGGCAACCCTCTTAAGTTCTTGTTAAAGGAATAAGGTCCAACAAAGGATACCACACTGGGAAGGTGTGCCAATTTGATTATCAGACTAGTTGAGCTCTGAATATATAGAAACATTCGAAGGAATTGAATGTATCAAGATCAAATAACTTATAAGCCAAAACCTATTTAAGGAACTTGGCGGAACTCGCAATGCCTTACACACTAATAATTTAAGGATGTGTTTCACCAATAAATCGAGGAGCACTATCACATAATGATATGCAGGTTTATGATATAAGGCGCAACCTGTATCGATTAAGGATCGACAGGTTAAGAAACTCCAAAAGGATACATGTACCTATAATAGAGGTCCGCCTAGGAACTTTTAAAGACTCCAGATATGCTATAGCAGTTAAGTCCGTTATACGACAATAAGAACTTCCAGCAATTTTTAGCAAATCTCGAGGTCGATATTTCTTTTAAGGGGGTGAGGATGTAACACCTCGTAAAATCACGACCAGTGATGTATTGACACGTGTAATAAACCCTGATGAAGTCAAACATTGGAATTTAGGGGACTAAATTTTTCGAAAAATCGAAAACATTAATTATAAAAGAACTGGAAGTATTATCATACCTAAAATAAGCTTCTAAATAACCTGCTACGGATTTGTATTCACAAATGAGCCACTTGTTGATCAAGTGTAACCGTTTGCATAATTAATTGAAAGTTTGCGCAATGAAGGGTTAAAAGCGTCAACATGTTAATTATTACCTCTGAGTGACATTTTAACAAACCGGGAGCTTCATGATATTTTATTATACTCTCGGGAATGCCAACTATTGGCCGTCTAAGGTTTTATGCCTTTAAGTGAAGTTACGCGCAACTTTGCAAGTTAAAGGGGCTAAAAGTGTCAATATGTTTAATTACACCTCTGAATGACCTTTTAGCAAACCCGAAGCATCGTGATGATTAATAATACTTTCAAGAATGCCTAATATGGATTAGATGAGGCTTCAATGCTATTAGATGATGAGATGCACAAGTTTGCACAATAGAGGGACCTAAAGCGTCAACTTTTGAATCTACGCCCTACGGTGACCATTTAAGCGAACGGAAGCGTAGTAACATGTATGTATATGCTTGGGAATGATCAATATGGGCCATGGAAGGCTTTGCTATCATTCAACAGCATTTCGCGCTACTTTGCGCAATTAAAGGACTATTTGCGTCAAACAGCAAAAGTATGCCGATTCGTAGGATATCGGACCTTCTGGATTATGACCATAAGTTAAACATACCCTATTTATTCTTAAAATAGCTTAGATATAGGCTTAGAGGTGTTTCATGCGCAAAAATAAACTTTTATGTCACGCAGGGACTAAAAGTGTCAAAAAGTGCACAAGTTTGCATTTTCGCGCATATCTCACATTCTGAATATCTTCGAACACCCAAAATTTACGTAAGCACTAAAATATTTTATTTTAGTGTTCGGCTTGATAAATTTCCTTTCGTCGCGTCGCGTCGTTTGGTTCGTTTTTAGCGTCCGTTCGTGTTTCGTCGTAATTAGACAAACAACGTGACCGTACGGCCAACCGAACCGACATCCAACATGTTCCATATCCCCTATATGTGGGCATCATAATGGAGCCTTGAAATGAGGTTAACGGACCGTAGATGTGTCAGAAACACATCTATATGCAAACAGGGACCGAATCTGCCAATTAGGAAACATGTTTGCTGACCCGGGATGTGAGGCGGGCCGCGTAAGATCACACAGATCCTTACGCGGGCCGCGTAGCCTGATCAAATGCAGAAACAGCTGATAACAGCCTGTTTCTTGCTGGCAATTTTTCTAGATTGTTTCCAATACCCCCAAACTCGATACTAGGGGCTGCACATGGTATGTTAAAACCACTTAACACTTGTCATGACCTGATTATAGCTCCCCGACACTTGTCGCGATCATACGAGGTCCCAAAAAGTATATAAGGAGGTGGGTTTTTCACTTTCACTCACACCTCATTCCATTTCTGATTTGCTCTCTCATTCTTAGAGGATCTTGAGCTCTTTTGAGGACCTCCCTAAGTCCTTTGGACTCTTGTAAGTATCCTTTCGTGCTTAGTTTATATCGTTTAGCGTTTTAAACCGAAAAGTCAAGAGTTTTCAATGAACGCTTTGACTTTTAAACGGTTGAGCCATTGCTCATAGCAAACATGGCTACGTGACCGTAATTAGGTAGGTATTTAACCCTCAAAAGGGCACCTCCTAATTACCACGTTACTTAGATTAATTGTCGGGTCAAATAAAAGTCAAACGGGTTTGTTTTAGATAAAATCCATAACTAATTCATAAAGACCAGTTTCCTCACTTTAATAACTTAGTAAATATTAGTTGAACATGCCTAAGCACGATTCAACCCGACAATTCTAAGTATAGGCTCGGTTCGGAACCGAAAGTCGCAAAACTTTGACTACAGTTCTGACCCGATTTAGGTGGGTTTAGACATGCCTAAAAGTCCCATTAGGACCTGATTACATGATAGTATAACCTCTGTGATTGGTTCGTTGATTACCCGATTCGTTTGCGTGTTTCCGTTAATTGCCTAATGTTGACCATAATGCCCATTTGACCTTAAAACGTGAATTTTGGAAAGGTGAGAGGACAATAATCTTTGCCACTGATTTATAAACTTGTACCTAAAGTTTCACATCAGTTAGAGGTCTAGATTAGGAGTTATGCTCATTAGCGTAATTATAACGCCTTTTATTAATTAAACGGCATAATTAGCGTATAGCCTATCTAAACCCAATCTTTGATAGCAAACTTTTACCCACTGATATAATATAATATTTTGGGATTTTCGAAGATTTTTAATTAATTTTAGGCTGAGCATAACATAGGGTTGTAGCTTTATGTCGGTTAATGACGGTTTTGCCCTTTCGGGCTATAAAATGAGTTTTACAAATCCTTTGACCCCAAACCTTTTAATACTGATCTAAAATGAGTTTTACAAATCCTTTGACCCCAAACTCAGGTAAATACTTTTAACTTATTTTCCCTTATACGGGCTGGGGGTACGGTATATAAAATACCGCTTGGTCGGGGCATTCGACCTTAATCGTTTGGTGGTTAAGTATTATCGAGATGACCGTTTAAATTGTTTTGTTTGCTTAAAGCCTTTGGGGGGTTAATGACCATGTCCCGGATATCCCTGGCATCATTTTACGAAATGGCCACGACCTTAGCACACAGGTGTAGGCGTACACCCGTCAGTGTCTCATATAATTAATGTGGTGTGTCTATTGATCTTTAACCCGGCACGAACCGGGCTACTGAACGCATAAGAAACATGTAAATCTTTTACGAGTATTATATTCAAATAATTATCCCAAGTTATAAAATATTATTTGTGCCAAGTGCATACAAATCAATCATCTTTTTAAACCCTTTTCAAAATGAGTCGGTTGATTGTATTTACCAGTGTAAACTGACGTATTTTCCCAAAAAGGCTGAGTGCAGGTACTAATCGGAATAGGCTGGCTACTCCTAGCATTAATAAAGAGTCTCGCAAGCTTAGATGCCTAAAGTCTGTTGAACAGTGTTATTTTTATTTTCGATCCGCATGTGGATCCTTTACTTCCGTTGTAATACTTGGATGTTACATTATTTCGGATTGTAATATATTTATCCTTTTGCTTCCGCTGTGCATTTAAATATTGTGTTGTTGACTATGATGATATCAACTACGTCACGATACTCCCCACCGGGCCCACCGGTGATACGTGGAAATTCGGGGTGTGACATCCATCCCCGTAAGAATGCAGTTCAAGAAAAATATGAAGAGAGTGAGAAATATGTCATATGTTGAATGATCAAAAAGGTGGGGGTGATTTACGATGGTCGGTGTGAAAGGGGTTTGGTATTTTTTAGTATAGTTTTATAATTTACATAGCAGGCCCTGCATATATTTGTTTACATTTTTAAACCTTAAAGTTTTATATGTCACACCCTAACCGATGGAGGAAATATCAGAGTGAGGGGAAAACGAGATTGCTCGAGACTTCATAACGACTATTTGTGACAAGTATTTAAAGTAACGATTTTCATTTCATGCTAACAAGAATACATTGTTTTAAAAGAAAGTACAACATTTAGAACATAACAAAATAAACAACGAAACATAAATTTAGCTAAGTGTGTTTCTAGTCCTTCATACTAGATTTCTTTTCAACGCATCAACATCAAGCTCCTGCAATATATATTAAAGTAGCATGTCAACACAAAAGCATTGGTGAGCATACAAGTTTAGTGTACTAGCATATGTACAAACGAGTTTTACGAAATTCACATGGCAAAAACATATACTAAGACATAACATATTATGAACTAGCATGCATCACATACATCTCAACCCAAAGATTCCACTAGCATAACCTTGGTGTCGCAACGAAAAGACCGTAAAGATTGAATACTTAACAATGACCCAACAAGGGTTGTGTGCTACTCCTATACTGCTATACATGTTAAGGGAGGCTTGTACAAAGTTAATGACAAAGTATAGTGCAAGAATGGCTTCTAGCATGCATGTATTTCTAGAGCATAAACGTATAAAGCATGTATTAACGGATTTGTTTGTATGAATAAAGTATTTGTGTATGTGTGTTCATGTGAGTTTTAATACAATATATATATTGCACCCAAAAGTGTGAAAAAAGAAAGAGGGTCATGTATACTCATGGTTTGCAAAGTAATTCCACGTAGTGAGTTTGTCGAGTCTTGAGTTTGTGGAACACCGAAGTTACCCTAAGAGGGAAACGAAGGTGTGTGAGTTGCGGTTTTTGTTTAACGGATTGGATTAGGAATTTAAAAGTTAATGTATGTAAAGTAAAGTAACATGAGAATGGTCATGCAAGGAGGTATGATGAATTCCATCCATTTAACCTCATTATGCGATTCACCAAAGCACAAAGTCATCAACTTTGTTGATGATTTTGGTTGGTCATGAATATAAAAAAATAATAATAAGGACTTAAACCTACTAAATCTACAAACAACCAAGTGAGCTTGCTAGATGCGTGCATCCCAAACATGGAAAGTGTTCGGGGATGTGATGTAGCCTTGTCGTTTTGTTGGAACTTAGTTGAGATTTAGTGGTATGAAGATAACAAATCAACAAGTCAGGTAGTGGAACAAAGTTGGAGAGCTAAAGCTTCCATGGTTCACACATTTACCAAAACACAAGCCTCACCATGTTGAGGATGGTGAGCTTGGATGATCTCAGCACTTGTAGGTTGTTTAAAACCTTGCCAAAACAGAAAGTTTATAAGGTGTTTGAACCTCTAAACTCATAATAATCAACCATACTCAAGCTCCATAACCATAGGTTTGGTTAGAAGCAAGGTAGGTGCAAGATTGTACAAGTTCAACAAGTTCAAAGAAAGTGTAAGTAGAAGTTTCATCAAAATAGAATTTTAGTACTACTTTGTGTAACATCCCAAAAACAGGTTTGGTAATCAAACCACGTTAATACTAACGACGGGTAAAAGACCGCCAGAGGTGAAAAATTTATCCGGTAAATAATAAAATTTAAATAAATAAACCTAGTATTAATTAAAAGGAGGTTAAATACTTTGAGAAAACAAAGTATATAAAAGGCCC
This sequence comes from Helianthus tuberosus, assembly GCA_030545235.1. Lineage (NCBI taxonomy): Eukaryota > Viridiplantae > Streptophyta > Magnoliopsida > Asterales > Asteraceae > Helianthus > Helianthus tuberosus. Next base: position 4,253,677 of record CM060443.1, read on the forward strand.
GAGTTAACGGGACTTAAAAATACTACAGGTTATGACTTCCCCAAACCCATTAAGTAACTAGGGATATCAACCTAGTTGGTTAAGTATTGTTAAAACAATAAAAGAAACAAGAAATAGATAACCCTTTAAATAACTTGGGTAAATTTGAGGGACTAAACATGGGCAAATGAGATAAAGTTTTATTAAAACAAAATAAATAAACAAAACATACACACATACGTGTGTGTATGTCTGCGATTTTAACCAGAGCCAGGGAAGGCTCTCTTGCTCAAAACCCTAAATTGCAGGAATTGATCAAATCAAAGAGGCAATCAAACCCAAATCGAAAATCCAAGCACAAATTAGTGATCACCTCAGTGAAGTGATCACAAGGTATGTTAAATTTCATTATTTGGTTCCATCTTGAATTCTTGATGAACTTATGAAATCGAAATTCGAGCTTGCATGATTGATGTTTAGGTGAAACTAGGATGAATCCTGTCTAGGAACAAACCCTAGTCGAAAAATTGATGAATTAAGATTGAAAAATAGGAATTTGATGATTAACCATGTATGTGTTAAGTGGGTTTCATAACAAGATGATGAACTCATGAATTCGAATGTTTAAATTGTGAAAACTAATGTTATGATGCAAGTTTTTGATATTGTTCATTAATGCTAGACATAAGGGCCTAATGTTTGATGATTGAAACTTGGTAAAAAGTTAGTTTGAACTAGATAAAAGATTTATAAAATTCTTGCCCACAAGGTGTTCGTTAAAATGGCTAAGTGAAATATGGAACTCAATTGTGCATATCATATGATTGAAGGTAGTTGACTTTGAAGGTCAAACTAACCAACAATACAGTCGAATAGTAGTTTTGACATAGAAAATACGTAAGGTGGAATAGTCGTGATTTTTAAATGACTAATCTAACCACTTTGTAAATGATGACGATAGTTTGAAGCTTAACGAGCTAGGTGGAGGCTTGGGAAAGAAGCGGGTCAAACGAATTAATAAGGAAAGAAAAGCATAGTTTTGATGCGAGGTAAGTTAAGCTTACAACCCTTTTTTTTTTTATTTACAACACGCTTACTTGTGAATATTGATTGTGAATTATGTTAAGTATTTGAAATATGATGTTCCGGCATGATACAACGCAAGCCAGAATAAGTAAAAATGGTAAGAAACCATAAACTATGATAAAAAGGGGTAAAATGGTAAATTAGTCGGGTGGAGACTAATAAATAAGGAATTTTGAACAATATGTTATGGGAGGAATCGTAACGGGTAAAAGTGGTTAAATAATAATCCGAACACGAGTTGACGGATAGAATAAAAGATGTGAAAAGACACCATTTGGTATAAATCATAACGGGTCAAACAATTCAAGAAATGTCTTTTAAGAATAAGAACTCATGGTGCTAACCGGAATAGGTTCAAGGGGCGAGATGGTATCAAAATACCATCATATGTTGATAAATGATCATTTTGACTAAACGGGTCAAATGGTGTGTTAACACAATTTGACGATAATTACTGACGATCACTTGTTGAGTTTTGATGATTACAGGAAAGTAATATAAGGTTCTCGACACTATTAATTAGTAAGTAAATAGTGAAAGGTATTTTAGATGGGTCAAAACTTTGACCCGAGCCAGGTATGTGCAAATAAGATTATAGCTATAAGTGTGATTTCGGTCAAACATGTTATTAAAAGTCCTTCGTCGTAAAAGAGTGGACTAAAGTCGACCAAAATGCTTTTGAACGACAAACCGGGCAAATGTTAAGGGTTGTTTAAATGTAAGTTTTAAGATCGAGTAGGTCTTTTAATAGTATAAAAGTTTAAGGTACAAGTCTTTTGGTTAAAAGATTCGAAACAAGTCTTTTGTAAAATTTCTAAACCGAATATTAGAATATGGAACAAGTAGTTATCACATTAAATCCACCACAAATATTGTTGTGGGGGAAAACAAGTAGAAACCATAGTGTGGAAATAAGGTGCAAGCATGGAATGAGCGAAGTTAAATGTTAAACGCTTAAATCCCTTAACGGGTCAATTAAGTTGAAAAATGTAGATTGTTGAGTGCTTAAAGATAAGAATTTTGTTATTCCGGATGTCGGATTTTAACTCCATGTGATGGAGTATAAATTTACGAGCGCATAGGAAAAAGAATCTCGTAAAACGGATAAGTAGAATTAAAGTTATGATAAATTGAAGTTGAAATTTTAGTTAAAAACTTGAGCTGGGCAAAAAGTGCAGGTCTAGATACGGACCTGCTGAAAATCTTTCTCCCCCGCGGCACGCGAAAGGGAAATGTAGTTCTGGCACGACACGCGAGTGCCGTCGCGGCCCGCGAAAGAAAACAAGAAGCCTCTCGAGTGGCGCGAGAGGCATAAGTCTGAATTTTTATTTTTATTTCGTTTATTTGATGCTAGAATTTGATTATAATTGTTTATAAGTTATCAAAACTAACTTTTAAGTTGGTTTTGATCATTGGTGAATATCAAGAGTACCCGGATGAAGATCAAGCTCAACGAAGAACCGAACACGATGCAGTTACAAGCTTCCGCACATAGTTTTGTCGTTATTTTTAAACGACGAATTTTTACCAATCATGATGTAACCTTTTAAAATTTAGAAAAGTTTTAATTAACCTGTAATTTCATTATAAATGTAATCATAATTACATGATTATTTTTTAAATCTGTACGATAACCGATAAATAATAGTCATGGTGTTACACTTTGGACCTCAAATGTGGTGAGGTTCCACCTTAGTTTGCCATGGCAAACTTGTGGAAACCTTTCTAGAGGTTATCCAAGTAGTTTGAAAGAAGAAATGGAGAAGAATGGTTAAGAAAAGTGAGTGAGACCTCACTTAAAACACTAAGTGTTTTCTGCCTAAAATGGAGAATTCTTAAGAGTTTTTGGAGAGTTAGAGAGTGGGCTAGGTGTTTGGAAAGTGTTTAGGAGTGTATGGAGGCTCATGTTTATAATGGGGTTGATTAAGGTTAGTGTTAAATGAGTTAGGAGGTGATTGGAGGTGGCAAAGGTGGCAAAAATGGACAAACCCGCGAGCTGGCTGCAACCTTCTATGGATTGACCTCTTCCACGCGTCGCTGGGGAGGACCTGAAATCTCCCGCGTGGTGCCTGGGAGTGCAGTCTGAAAATGTTCATTTTTGGCCTCTGAACTTTGTAATTATGTTATTTTATGTCGTAAACTTGTATTTTAGCCTGTTTATAGGTATTCAAAGTATATCAAAGTATGGTATGAGTGTGATGCATGTATGATTAATATTTCCAAATACTTCAATTCTCCGTTTTGCGTATAAACATGTATTCAACGATTAATTTCGTATAAAACAGTATGTAACATGTATATGTATAAAAATGAATTTTCATTATCAAGATTGAAAAGAAAATACTAATACGACACGATTACAAGTTTATAAAAATAGAAATACGAATACAACTTTCTAAATAAGGGAAGTACAGAAATGCGAAGCTTTACAATATATTCAAAGGGTACAATATTCATTTTATACAAATTTAACATATTTATTAACGGACGTTTCACTTAGGACTTATAATTGTTACAAAATCGAAATTACAAACCTCAAACTTGTAACTTTTAAACCTTAGTACTCAAAGGTGTGATTTTGGGTCAACAACAGGGACCATCAGTGTAATTATCTCTAAAAATATTTTTTAGATAATTTATAGGGATGTTTGTGTAGAACATATTGCTAGTGCTTCAAGGGTGACTTAAAGTAGTGATTTTATAGTGAGGTGTATATCTAAACAACAAGCTTTTTTTCTATCATATGTTACTAGTGTCGGGGGGTTTTCGGAAGCGGTCTCTCAGTCTTTTAAAGATGGAGATAAGATTTGCCTACATCTCATCCACTTCAGACCCTACAACTAACTTTGCTATTTGAGTGATGTACTGGGTATGATTGTTATTTATCACCACTGACCAAAATTATATTTTGGTTTATCCCAAGGTTATCATATGATGAGCCCAACAAAAAAGTTATAATAAAAACTTACACACCAACAAAATTGATCTTAAATTAAAAGGTATATCTTTTAAAGCAAATGATATAACACGTTAGGGTGAAGGGTATGATTCAAACACTTTAGAGTGTTTGAATTTTCTGTATCCAATAATCTCATGCTATGTCAACTCCTCCCTTTCACTCCCCATTTTCTACTCAAACACTAGGAATAATTTAAACACTCACTCAATTAAAAAAAATGATTGGTTCTCTGTCTCCCCTCTTCTCTCTCTCTCTCTCTCTCCTCCATTTCTTCTTCTTCACCTTCGGTGAATACTCACCGATCACACCTCTTCTCTCCTACTCCCCGCTCACTGATCCACCACCCGGAATCAATCCCCGTGCGGCAACCCCACTCCCCGATATCACTCCGTCCCCCCTTAGAAAATCATTAATTATAGCAGTGATGTGTAACAACCTCTTTAATGTTTGTACAAACCTTTAGTACCGAAAAACAGAAGAAAATACGTACAAGTCTATAAAGGTTAAATTTGTTATGCATTTCAATGAATTTCATGCATAAAATGGGCATTGACAAGACAGGAGGTAAGTCAGGTTATGATATATGTAAGTAGGCCTATATATCACCAGATCTAATCACTGTTATTTTAACAGTGATACCTTCTGATACGTCAACTCCCGAATGTACGTACCATCTTATAAATGCATGTTCCAAAATCAGTCATCTCAAATAGTTTTCATCTCTATGCCACGTGTATAATACCATAGGAATACAAAACACATCAAATAAACTACCACGTTTAACCTGCGGGATACATGTTGAAGAAATGAAGAATCATATTTGCTTAAAAAACTTTACTATACCACCTATATATATTTTATGAAATTTTTTTGTTCTAAATAGTAATTTGATTCATACTTGCCAAGTTAAATCAAAGCAGAAGGTAGACGGCCAACAAGCTGCGCCGCCATCTTTTTCTGAATTGCAAACCCTAATCTACCAAAGGTTATGTATCTAAATACCTAGTTCTATTTCTTTTTTTCCTGTTCTTTCTCATTAAATCAACAAAGCAATATATACAAATCTCTTGTATGGTTCTCACTTTTTTTGTGTGGCCTTTTGAAGTAAAACTCCTCCTTTATTTTGGTATATTTTGGTTAATATCGTCTCTCTTTCCTATGATATTAAATTCTTCTCGGGTTTTTATTATTTGATTTACATATTTTATTTTATTTTATTTTTTGAATGGCGATTCACATATATATCATTTGATATTTTTAAAACAAGTTTTGAATTTAATGAATATAAATAGGTTATTACAGAAAATAGATTATTACATGCAGTTATGTTTTTTAATTACTTAACCTCTAAGAATTTGTTTATAAAAATGTTACTTGATTTTTTAAAATGTATAAATTAAATATTTTTAAAATGCCCAACTTGAGTTTTACAAAATTGGAGATTTTAATAGATAAACCATTTGTAAAAAATTAAGATTTTTAAATAAATTTAACGTTAATATCTAATGATAATAATAGTAATAAAATAATGTATACAATGTATAAAAAAGAACCCAAAATTTTAGAAAATTTGTATTTTTATGAAAAGAACAAATTGTATTTTATGAAAAGAACAAAAAAGAAATTAAATTTGGTGGAACCAACAAAATGTTTAATATTAGACTATACGGAGTAGGAGGGCTTGCAAAGAGAGCATGAAGCTTCATGTTGTAGCTACGTTAGCACCCATCAGAAAAGTGATGTGGTGCAAAAAAAGGGCGGGGTGGAATGGGCGTGAAAGGGTGGCGTGGTGTGACACGTGGCATACACTTCTTGTATTTATTTTATATTTAAATAATAAAAAATATATTAAATTTAAAACATATATTAACATTAATTAGGTAAATAACATTAATTAAAAAACTTACATAAAGTTAAAAAAAAATGACATATAAAGTTAAAATTAAAATTACTTAAACCTAAAAAAATTACATAAACTTTTAATTATCGTCTTCGTAAGCGTCGTTTCCTGGAACGCTCTAAATGTGTTCAACCAAATCCGCTCAAAGATTGTGATGTGTATTATTCCCATAAATGGAGAAAATATAGAATAAGTGTGTGGTAATAATTCCATATTAATCCAAATCAATTCATACCCTCCCATTTTAATAAAATTCCGGCTAGAAACATACAAGTACTGTAATGCGCCTCTCCGTGGGTATCTGGTAACCATGTATCTAGCGCTAGAATCAGCAATTTGACAGCAAAAACAATCAAAAATCCAATATAGAATATGATTTCAAAAGCCACGGGATATGACTGATTAACTCATGTTTCAAAATTTAATGTCACTCGAACTGATGACCCATATAGGGAAAGCACGTCACATGGTAAGAATCGGCGTTTAATGCGGCATTGTTGCAAGTAGGATATCCCTTGTGTTCGCTTGTCTCGCTTCATCACTTATTTCTACAGTATTAGGTTGACTTCCCTCCTCATAGTACTCAATTGCGTATCTCTCATCCTCCAAAATCATGTTATCTAAAATAACGCACGCGTGCATCACATTTCGAATTCTAGGTTTTTTCATAATCATACACGGTAAGCTTAGAATGTGCCATCTTTTTTGCAAAACACCAAATGCTCGTTCTACCATTTGAGCACCATTAAACTTCTTTCTCTTTTTGTCTAACATACGCTTTGTATATGATTTTACAAAAATGGCATATTCCGGGTAAATACCATCCGTTAGATAATAATTGTATTTGTACTCCGTGCCATTTACAATAAAGAGGCTTTCGATCCAACACCGTTTATACAGTCGTTGAAATGGATGATTGATTAAGAATATCTAAATCGTTATTTACAGCAGGCAGACCAAAGGATGCATGCAAAATCCAAAGATCTTGTGATGCAACCGCTTCAAGCATCATAACCGGTTATTTTATGATATCCACTTGTGTGTTGCCCACGCCATGCAATTGGACAATTTTCCCACTCTCATTTCATACAATCTAAACTACCGATCATCCTAGGGAAACCATATCGCTCTTCATGGGCCTCCAGAAGTTGTTGTATGTCACCAAACGTAATTTTTCTTAAATATTTTTTCAGATATAGATTAATGACATACTCACAAAAATAATGGAGGCTTTCCCTCGCCATTAGTTCCGACATTTTATACATTCATCCATTATGTCGGAAGCCGTGCCATAAGCCAATTGTCTAATCGCAGCCGTGACTTTTTGCAACGTGCTAAATTCTAGACAATCATGCGCATCAGTTTTTTGTTGAAAAATATTCATATTTACTTGATAAGTCGTTTGATATTCTTAGAATTAAACTGTGGCTCATACGAAAACGACACCTAAAGTAGATTTTCAAGCGAAGACGAAGACGATGAAGATAAAGATAAAGATGACGAATTTGAGCCTTCTACTTTTTAAAATGATGTTAAAATTGGGAGTGAAAATATATGTGAGTGGAGATAAATGTGTTGGATATGTTGTGTGTTTTTGAAAATTTTGGATTAAATAGGTGTAATATATAGGTTTTTTTTAAATTAAAAAAAAACTTCTTTTTATTCAAACTAGCAGGTGAAAATTCATCCGCCCCCTCACACCGCCCTCCACATCACCTTTGGGCTGGTGGGCCCGGCGTGGAGTGGCTTCCACGCCACATCTTCACGCGCAGTCCGTATGGTCCAAGAGGAGTGAGTAGTGTATATCAATCTACAATGAAAACGTGTAAACATTTTATTACGACTTATTTTTTGTAAATACGTAATCCTGCCTGAAATGTAAGGTTCTTTTTTTAAATACAAAACTACATACGGTGACCGAATTTGTTAAGCTTCAGCTGGTTAAAAAAAAAGATAATTAATAATTACAAATTTAAGCTCATTTATAAAGTCATTAAATTATGCAAAAGAACGTACAATAATAAACATATTTGTTTATCGAACAGTACCAATACACTTTATAAAAAAGAAACATAAAATTTGAGATATAATATTGTCAAGTACAAAACATATGCTGAAGCACATATGACATAATATAACACCTGCCGACGGTAGTCACCGAACCATCCCCACTCAAACCCTATTCATGACATTTAATGCAATTAACTTCTGTTTGGTGGCCCCTATTCAATTCTTGTTTTTGCATGTTTTTATGTGGATCCCACTTCTTTCTTTTTGAGTCAATGATCATGTTACGTTATATTCAATATTTGTTTTTAACTTACCAGTTAAAAATAATGAACAGCATTAGATATGGTTTTAAGCTTTTAATCTAAGGCATGGAAATGTAGTCGAATGTGTTGGGCTTAATACCCGACTCTAAGAAGCCGGTTAGGGTTGGATCATATGGATCCACAAGTCGGTGAACTTGGGATTAAACTTGGGGATTAAAAGAGCACTAATTATAACGCTATTTTATTAATTTCGTGGAAATAATGTTAAAAGAGGGGGATGGTCAATCATGCTTCATGTGGTGGCGTTGATAGCCGAAAGAAAGACAAGGGAGCACATGCACTAATTGGCTTTAGTCTTAATTGCCGAGTGTTATGTGCCTTATGTCCAAGGTTTGATGCAAAACTACCATTGAGCCGTGGGTCTCACTGGTGTGAAAGCACCGGATCGATGACGAACATCAAACATTGCACTTGATTCAAGACATGAAGAACAAAATATGAAGAACAAGATAGAAATATGTAGAAGATGAATCTCTTTATTGATGAATCAGTCATCACAGATTACACAAACCAAAGGAGTATACATCATCTACAAGCTGGTTTAGATCACAAAGATCTAAACCCTAGCTTTCTCTCACTAACACATAGTCTCTCTCTCTCTCTAGAATTCACACAGAAGGATGAACGAGTGGGAGAGGTGCACCAAGCTACCAGAGTTGCCCTAATCTACACAATACACACACATATATATAGGCTAGGGACTAAACCTCGGACAAACCAATTCTACACCAAAACTCAGACAAAACTTCTCCTAAAACTTGGACAAGTTATCCCTAGGATAAACTTGGGACTAATTTTCAAGACATGTACAATAAAGACCCTAACAATTGGAAGGCATGCACTTTTCACCCAAAGTGCATTAACAACTCCCCCTTGATCAATGCAGGTCTTCATGTGGTCTTGAATTCTTCGTTATGGTTGACTTTAACTTGGACTTCTGCTTTGGTTGACCAGAACTGATAAGCGACAGTTACCCGGCAGGAACTGCACTTACAGTCTCCCCCTTAACTGTTGCATCAGTTCTGTGTGGCATCGATAATCTTCAATCACCGGATACTGCACTTAGAGACTCCCCTTTAACTGAAGATATCATGTCAGCTTTCAACTTTGGCTTAGACTTGATCTTTCTGGTAGAGCACAGCGATCTTCAACCCTTCTAATTAAAGACTTGCTGACGATCACTTAAGGCCGCTTTGAGAAACCCGAAGAATCCAACATCAAACACTGTAGATCCTCCCCCTCAAACTACTCCCGAATCAAATTAACGCGAACCGACCTACAACCACATGTAGGAATATCGCTCGATACATTAATCTTCAAACCTAACCGGTAGCAGAAAGAAATATTGGATTTCCAATGCCCAACCTTGAACACTTCAAACTTCACAAAGACATGAAGCTCAGTTCGATAAGTTAATAACAAACTGAACTTTGTAAAAGTACATCCACCATCTTCATCAGAAGTCTTCAACCCTTCATGTATGATCTCATCTCGTCACGAATCTTCATGAATCGATCTCCTATCTTCACGAATCCCCTGAATCCCCGATGGCTTTCATCTCCGAACTTCCCCTCAAATCAAGAAGCCCCACATTATTTCGAGACCAGAACTAATCTTCTCTACTCTAAATAGCAACTTAATAAGGCTCAGTCTTCAACTAGTCATCAACCGAGAATTCAGCTTCATCATGTCAACACTTGATTAATAACATAAACACACGTGACAGAAACTCCATCACACACGAGCTATTTCACGCACAAGCTTTATATTTACAAAGAAAACAGGAACTTCAAAATTTTTACTCCCCCTTTTTCTTTGTAAACAATACAAAAATCCAAGCAAGTCTTATTTTCTTCACCTCCTCACTTGATCCGGACAACATAAGTACCATAAAACTTTTCGATAATCCAAAACCGACTTCAAGTCTTCAAACTACGCATAATTCTGACTCTTAGTTAGTTATCCGGTACCCCAGGTAACCAGGAATAACTAGAAAAACTCGGAACATGCACAACTCGAAACTTCTGAACAACACAAACTTCTAAATTTAGCTATAAATCCGGTACCCCAGGTAACCCGGAATTCTAGAAAATTCGGAACTCGTAAAACCCGAAAGCTCTTGAAACCTCGAATCAGATCATCGGAATAGTACTTAGAGTACAAAGAAATTCAGAACAAGCAAAGAAATCCGAAAAACCCATAAATTCGTCAAATGGCTTAGCTCAAGTCATGTGGCATAGACCCATGCTCATGTACAATGAATTAAGCTCACTATAAATCGAATCTTCATCAGGATGGGCCCGATCACCAGTCCCGAAAACATGCACCCCGTCTCCAAACTCGATCCAACTGCACCCCGGTGTTTTCTTCACATTCTGTTGTCTCATATTAAGTCTCACATCCGACACCTCCTCATACTGACCCAATGTCCCATACACATTCGACATCATACGTGGTAATACCTGAAGATAAATAAAACAAATGGGGCCCAAGGAATAACAATGTGTGCAGCTCAGCAAAGATAACCCAATCATTAGGCCCATCGTTAAGCAACTAGCAAACCCTAGCCCATGCATGCTTATCTCAGCCGCCACCCTACATTCTGTGAACACCCATTGTCATCCACTTGTTGCCACCATCTACGTCAACCACCTTCTGTTTTGAACCACAGAACACCATGATCCGCCATCATCAGTCATTGCCGTGACCGACACCTGAACTACCACCATCGCCGCCAGCACAGGGAACAACCGGAATCGCATGCCGGGTGGATAACAAATCTGGCTTTGATATAATAACATGGTAGTTTTTAATAGCATCCACTCACTCAAACTGAAGCATGATTGGCATAATAATAGAGACCATACGCCAACACCAACATCAGTAAGGGTAAAACAAACATGAGTATTGAGCTCCCCCCAGAAGAAGCTGCTTGTTGGGATCCAGAAACACCTGTAGGCGGCTGCTTACCTTGTTGGGGCATAGAGTTGGTATCGATGTCACCTACATAGTAATCTGCCAGCATGTTTCTTGCATTCTGACTGTGGCCCACATCTTCAAAATCCTCTGTAGCATCTTTCTTAGTGGCTAACAGCAGGACTTCATCACCTCCTGGATGATCATCCAGAAATGGTGTAATATCGTACACCTTCCCTGAAATAATAAGCCAACAATCATTCTTGTTATCGGCTTTGAAACCTCGTGGAGTGAAAGAAGTTTGGCCTCTGAACCCATTTGATTATACTGCAAAACTCGGACACTATAGCCAAATCTCGGAACCCTTTTAATTACAAAACTCGGACCAGTCAAACTTCAACCTTCAATACGCAGAAACCAGAAACCTCGGACCATAATAAACTCCAAATAAACCTCGGACCAACTCAAGTTACCACACAGGTAACAAAACTCGGACAGCATAGAGACTGAAAAAACTCGGAGAGCCTGATGTAAGTCAAAAAATCGGACTGTCTCGGACCAGTTAACTCGGCACTTCGATTTGACTGATCAAAACTATCAAAACTCGGACAAGCTTTGATCCGTTTAATAACTCGAACACTGAACTCAGAATTAGTTAAAAAAACTCGGAGCAACAGGGATCAAAATCGGAGTAACAGTTTTTCATAACCTCGGAAACATAAACAGGTTGACTTTCAGATAACTGAAACATCGGAACAGATCCTTGTGTAAAACATCGGAACATTTGAAAACTCGGAACAGATCATGTGTAACTTGTAAAACTCGGAACGCATTAAACATATGTAAAACTCGGAACTGCAAGTTTCATAAATAAAAAAAATCGGACCCACTATAACTGTTTGGTGAAATTCGGAACTTTAAGCTTGTTACATCTGTAAAACTCGGACTACACAAAACAGTTTCATGAAACTCCGAGACTGTTTGATTCAAACAAATCTCGGATCCTTTGATTGCTTTTAAAACATCGGAACTCTAACTTAAAAGTCGGACACGTTTTTTATTCAAAACTCGGAAACCAGTGAACCTGCACTTAAACAAAACTCGGAACAACAGTTTGATTTAAGGACAGTTGTGAAACTCGGATTTGCCACATAAAGATCGGACCACTGTTATCATAAAGCTCGGATACTAACAGTTGCTAAACTTCGGACTCATTTAGACCTTTTGAAACCTCGGAGAGACTCAAGTTACCACACAGGTAACAACCTCGGAATGAGATAACAGTTTGGACGAGAAACAAAGGAGATAACTGTTAGGACGAAACTCGGACATTCACTCACAGGTCAAAACTCGGACGATTATAAAAGTTCAGAACTGTATCACTTAGGTCAAAACTCGGACGATTATAAAAGGTCAGAACTGTATCACTGTTTTGAAATTAAAACTCGGACAGGAAGATATTTACTGAAAAACTCGGAATTAAACTGTTAACAAAAGTGGGAACATTCCAAACTTAAGAGACAAAACTCGGACTCAACTGTGAAATTCAGACACAAGATTAAACTCGGACTCAACTGTGTTATTAAACATCAGAATAGAAGGAAACAGTAAAGCTCGGAACAACGAGTAGTATGTTAAAACTCGGAATTGATCCTTGGAACAAATCCTCGGAACAGACAAATGAAAAGCTCAGAAGACACAAGTCTCCGGACTTTCTCCCTAGTGTGACTTCACACTGGTTCACCAAAACCCCGGAAACAACAAACACAGAGTTTTAAAACTCAGACACGTTTAACACAAAGAAAAACTCGGACAAACCTTTTTTCAGATCAAAACCCTAGATCTCCAAACCAACACAGCCGACGAACAGCTTCATTTTCTTCAAGTTTTCTCCAGAATCTTCAAGTCTTCAGGATGTTTGGTGGAAACAAACATCAAATCAAGAGCAATGGTGATTCAGAAGGCGGTTAGACCATTCTGAATCGGTAACCATGCTCTGATACCACTTTAAAGCACCGGATCGATGACATACATCAAACATTGCACTTGATTCAAGACATGAAGAACAAAATATGATAGATGAAGAAGAAGATGCAAGACAAACTCATTCATTTCAATACAATCATCACAGATTACATACCAAACGAGTATACATCATCTTCTACAAGCTGGTTTAGATCACAAAGATCTAAACCCTAGCTTTCTCTCACTAACACATAGTCTCTCTCTCTAGAATTCACACCAGGAGAATAAGTTGGGAGAGGAGCACAAAGCTTCAAGAGTTGCCCTAATCTACACAATACACACATATATATAGGCTAGGGACTAAACCCGGACAAAACACATTGTCCGGGATACAAAACAATACGATAATCCGAAACACTAGAAAGTCGTCCGGAATGCCTTCAGCAATTCTGATAATCTTCATTATCGTTGACTTTAACTTGGACTTCTGCTTTGGTTGACCAGAACTGATAAGCGACAGTTACCCGGCAGGAACTGCACTTACAGTCTCCCCCTTAACTGTTGCATCAGTTCTGTCTAACACTGATATCTTCAGTCACCGGATACTGCACTTACAGACTCCCCCTTGACTGATGATATCATGGCTGCTTTCAACTTTGTAAGGCCTCCTAATCCAACGAGTAGTATGTTAACGAGTAGTATGATGATATCATTCCGGATTTGTTCCAAGGATCAATTCCGAGTTTTAACATACTACTCGTTGTTCCGAGCTTTACAAGGAAAAATCAAGCGAAAGCCTCATAAACCGAAAACAGTTAACTCAATCCAAAAACCACTTGAATTGCTTCACATGGATCTTTTCGGCCCGATCCATGTCGCTAGCATTGGTGGTATGTCTTATTGCTTAGTTGTCACTGACGATTTCTCACGTTACTCATGGGTATTTTTCTTAAAAACAAAGGATCAAACCGCTGGTATTTTAAGAGATTTATTCAAACAACTTGAGAAAAATTATTCACTTCCTATTAAGAAAATCCGAAGTGACAACGGCACTGAGTTTAAGAATCAATATATGGATGAGTTATGTCGGGAAATGGGAATAATTCATCAGTTCAGCGCTCCATATGTTCCTCAACAGAACGGAGTTGCAGAACGGAAGAATCGTACCCTAATTGAGGCGGCCCGCACTATGCTTTCTGAATCAAAATTGCCAATTTTCTTCTGGGCCGAGGCGGTGAACACTGCATGTTATGTGTTAAATCGTGTGCTTACTGTCAAAAGAGAAGATAAAACTTGTTATGAATTGCTAGAAAACAGGAAACCGAACCTATCTGGTTTTCAACCTTTTGGGATTAAGTGTGTTATCAAACGCACCAAAGATACTCCGAAAATGGGGGAAGTTGGTGAAATTGGGTTCTTTTTGGGTTATGCCAATGGAACTCCAAACAAACGCGTTTATAACATCAAGAAACGAACAGTGGAGATCGTGTTTGATATAACTCCTTTGAGTTTCGATCCTCCACCGTCCGAATTCGGTCCCAAAAGCGGTTATGATTATGATAAATTATTTGATTCGTTTGATCTTCCTGATGTTTCAGAAGAAGATTCGGAGGTTGTATACACACATCTTGTGAACAAAGATGAAGTGGATGCGAGCTGGAGAGCAAGTATTCCTACTAATGTGTCTTCGAGTGTTCCAGTCGCTGATTCTTCGACCGTAAATGACGTTGTTGCTGAGCAGATCCCCAATGCAGCTGCTCAAACTACCAGTGGAGATCTATACGTTGACTTTTCAGCATATCCAAATGTTGATGCGTCTTCTGGCAATGGTGGAGCTTCTAGTAGTAATGCACATGCTGAGGGGGAGATTCAATCAAATTTGGGAAACAATCTTCAAGCTCCGGCAATCCCAGTTCCAAGAACAAATATTCATCATCCTGTTGATAATATTATTGGGAATCCAACTGCGGGAGTGCAAACTCGAAGGAGTATTTCAGAGATGCAATGTCTGTTCTCTGCTATCAAGAAAGAAGAAATCTACAATCTTAGCCTGCACGAATGTTTTATTTCTCAGATAGAGCCGAAGAACTATCAAATGGCGCTGAAGGATAATTCTTGGTGTGAGGCTATGCAAGAGGAGTTAGCTCAGTTCGACAAGTTAAAGGTGTGGAATTTGGTCGATCTTCCTAAGGGCCAGCATGCAATCAACACGAAATGGGTTTTCAAGTGCAAGAAGGACGATAAGGGTGTCGTTGTCAGAAACAAAGCACGGTTGGTTGTTCAAGGGTTCAATCAGGAAGAAGGGATTGATTATACAGAAGTTTATGCACCGGTGGCAAGACTGGAAGCTATTCGTTTGTTTCTAGCCTTTGCCGCACACATGCGTATCAAAGTCTATCAGTTGGATGTGAAAAGCGCCTTCCTTTACGGGAAATTGCATGAAACTGTGTATGTGTCCCAACCGCCGGGTTTCGAAGCTCCAGGGTCAGACAACAAGGTCTATTTGTTGGACAAGGCTCTCTATGGTCTCCATCAGGCTCCTCGAGCATGGTATGAGACATTGTCAAAGCATCTTTTGGAGCATGGGTTCTCGCGTGGTGCAATCGACTCCACACTGTTCATTTTGAAGAAAGGGGGAGATTTTCTGATCGTGCAAATTTACGTTGATGACATAATCTTTGGTTCTTCAAATGAAGAGTTGTGTCGCGAGTTTGAGAAGGTGATGAAGTCAAAGTTTGAAATGAGCGCGATGGGCGAGTTATCTTTCTTCTTGGGTCTTCAAGTGAGTCAAGAAAAAACCGGGACGTACGTGCATCAGACAAAGTATGTCCACGAGATTCTCAAGAGATTTGGATTGGAAGATAGCTTACCCTATGACACGCCTCTACCGACAAATCTCAAGCTTTCACCTGATGATGAGAAAGATCCTGAAGTGGATCCGACTCTATATCGAGCAATGATAGGTTCATTGATGTATCTAACCGCTTCACGACCAGATATTATGTTCTCTGTTTGTTTGTGTGCTAGGTACCAATCAACTCCGAAGGAGTCGCACTTGAAAGCGGTCAAGCGTATTTTCAGATATCTGAAAGGAACGCCTAAGCTTGGATTGTGGTATCCAGCTGAAGGTGGTCTGGATTTGATGGCGTATGCTGACGCAGATTTCGGAGGGTGCCGGATGAACAGAAAGTCAACCTCTGGTGGCGCACAACTTCTTGGAAACCGTCTTGTCTCTTGGCAATGCAAAAAGCAAGTTGCCGTTTCTCTATCCACGTGCGAGGCCGAGTACATTGCTGCTTCAAGCTGTTGTGCTCAGGTTTTGTGGATTCAGCAGCAAATGAGGGACTACGGTTTGAATTTTACTCGAACTCCTATCCTTGTTGATAATAACTCTGCCATTTCCATAACAAACAATCCGGTAAATCACTCACGCACTAAGCACATAGATGTTAGGCATCACTTTATTCGCGACTGTGCTGAGAAGGGGTTAATAGAAGTGGTTAGGGTAGACACCTTGGATAATCTTGCCGACCTGTTTACGAAAACATTCGATCGGGCTAGATTTGAAAATCTGGTTCGAATGATTGGCATAATCAACCCGAGTAAAATGCTTTCAAAACTCGCATAGAAACTTTATTTTATCTTTTCTGTATAGTTCTTACCGCTTTCGAAAAATTGAAAACTCCAAAAATATTTTACTTAGTTGTAGGATAAATTTCAGAAAAAATACAAAAACATATGAAAAATCTAAAATGAAGTCGTGTTGAGATATAAGGGAAATGATAGTACATCGGTTAGTCGTATCTGGTGCAGGACTATGGCTATATATATATGAGATTAACTGTTAAATGTGACAGCTTCATTATACGTTGCATCGGTAGGTTTTACGCGTAAATAAGAACCTGTTGTTGGGATATAAACATAATGAACTGCGTAACTCGTGTGGCGCATCTCTCGGATATATGGTCTTGGTACCGTAATTTCGTTTGATAGATTGCCGAGGTTCTGAGATACGTGGTCTTTATGCTGTTTATCATCTGGGTATCATGGTTGCTTCTTTTACCGAAAATAACGGGGACGCAAGTCTAGATCTTCCATGATACCATACATACGTGTAAATATCTTCAAAACATGATGCATCCGACCCGAATAAGTGATAAACAATCACATGTCCCTCAAAATCTTGCGGGAGTCAAGTCTATCCTCAATAAGTGATTCTATCACAAATGACTTGCTCCTGTGCCCTTTGCATCTGAAATTCAAATAAGTGAGTATCTCACATAAGCTTATACGTCAAAAACAGATGATAAATGGTATACTCACCAGTAAGATGATCTCTCGCGCATACCTTGATACGGGAGTATATTCTGAGGTGGGTAAACACAGTTAATGTCAGCTTAATACACTTAATTCCATATCTCGAAAACAGTGTTCGAAAGCGTGCTAAAACTTAAGTGGACCACAATACCGTTGAACGTCTTGAACTGTCCACATTAGTCTAAAACATTAAAGCTAAATGCTATGGTTCCTGTGTTGGATACCGACAGAAAAACCGATATGATTCCTTGCTCCGACTTCACAAAAAGATAATTAGTGTAAATACGTTCGTAGGTTTAATTTCTTTATTCAGTCAAAAAAAAAAAAAAAAAAAATTCAAAAACATCAAAAAGATTTTACTTTCTTGTTTCTATGTGCGAGTTATCATTTTGAAAATTCTCTAAGGGTTGTGAACATTCTTTAATAAGGTGTTAAACATCAAGTTAGGTAATCTTAAAATAAGTATTTTTGTATATAAAAATCGGTCGTGCAAGATCCATCTAAGTGTGTGGGTAATCTCGTCATTTTAAGGTGTTTCGGTAAATCTGCTTCCAAGTTGTGATATTTTTTTTCAAAAAGTATTAGTTTGAAGTAAGTTGTTCTGAATGATCGTGTTTTGAAATACAAATTATTAAATATTGGTTGTTTAATATTTCATTTGTTGATTCCGGGATATTGGAATTAGTTTTGGGATCCAGGTTTGGGCCGAGTGTCTTCTGGGTTAAGTTTCTTAATCCGGGGTTAAGTGTTTCAGGTCTGGATCGTTCATCTCAAGATGGAAGATTTGAAGAAGCTGTGTGCATCTGGATCATTCATCTCAAGGTGGAAGATTTGCAGAAGCTGTGTGCGTCTGGATCGTTCATCACAAGATGGAAGATTTGCAGAAGCTGTGTGCGTCTGGATCGTTCATCCAAAGATGGAAGTATTGAAGAAGCTAAGACATTTGCCGTTGCATTCCTTTGAAGAAGATCAACC
Organism: Helianthus tuberosus; assembly: GCA_030545235.1. NCBI lineage: Eukaryota > Viridiplantae > Streptophyta > Magnoliopsida > Asterales > Asteraceae > Helianthus > Helianthus tuberosus. Next base: position 4,272,107 of record CM060443.1, read on the forward strand.
GTTAGCTGATCAATACATCAAAGTCGTGCAGTTCTGTGTGAAAATCCAGGCAGCATGTTCTCGAAGAAAGTATAAAGGTCTCAAAACAATGAAGACCATGCAATGATCAAGGGGGAGTTTGTTAATGCACTTTAGGTGATAAGTGCATGACTCCCAAGTTACCAAAGAGAAATTGAAGATCTCAAGTTCAATGAAGACCATGCACTGATCAAGGGGGAGTTTGTTAATGCACTTTTGGGTGATAAGTGCAAGGCTTCCAACATTTAGGGTCTTTATTGAACAATGTCCAAAGTTTGGAAAGAGTTTATGGCTAGAAAGAGTTTATGGCTAGAAAGAGTTTATTTTGGAAAGAGTTTATTTTGGAAAGAGTTTATTTTTAGACAGAGTTTATATAGACTAGCTTTGTCTGAGTTTTGTATAGATTAGGCTTGTCTGAGTTTTGTGGCAAAAACTCTGTGTTGGCTTTGTGCTCTATGTTTTGTCCGGGCTTTCTATTTAGTGTTGAAAGTCCGGGTTTCACCTTGTATATATACTTTAATATGGAATAGACAAGGTAACGATTTCTGTGTGAATTTCTGTGCCCTAATCATTGTGCTCTTTGTCTGGCGGCGCTTTGTGTGAGTGACGTCATTCATCTTCATCAAGAATACTCTGTGTATTCTTGATTTCTCTCTCAAATCCTTGCATTCTTGTGTTCATCTACAGTGGTTGATCATTAGGTGGATTCCGCACACCTTTTGGTTGCTTTAGCTGAGTGAGATCTTGGATTAGGAGGCCTTACAAGTGGTATCAGAGCAAGGGGGAGTATGTAAGTGCAGTATCCGGATGGGCCCGATCCATGTCGTAAGGCCTCCTAATTCATTGTAAAGCTCGGAACAACGAGTAGTATGTTAAAACTCGGAATTGATCCTTGGAACAAATCCTCGGAACAGACAAATGAAAAGCTCAGAAGACACAAGTCTCCGGACTTTCTCCCTAGTGTGACTTCACACTGGTTCACCAAAACCCCGGAAACAACAAACACAGAGTTTTAAAACTCAGACACGTTTAACACAAAGAAAAACTCGGACAAACCTTTTTCAGATCAAAACCCTAGATCTCCAAACCAACACAGCCGACGAACAGCTTCATTTTCTTCAAGTTTTCTCCAGAATCTTCAAGTCTTCAGGATGTTTGGTGGAAACAAACATCAAATCAAGAGCAATGGTGATTCAGAAGGCGGTTAGACCATTCTGAATCGGTAACCATGCTCTGATACCACTGTGAAAGCACCGGATCGATGACGAACATCAAACATTGCACTTGATTCAAGACATGAAGAACAAAATATGAAGAACAAGATAGAAATATGTAGAAGATGAATCTCTTTATTGATGAATCAGTCATCACAGATTACACAAACCAAAGGAGTATACATCATCTACAAGCTGGTTTAGATCACAAAGATCTAAACCCTAGCTTTCTCTCACTAACACATAGTCTCTCTCTCTCTCTAGAATTCACACAGAAGGATGAACGAGTGGGAGAGGTGCACCAAGCTACCAGAGTTGCCCTAATCTACACAATACACACACATATATATAGGCTAGGGACTAAACCTCGGACAAACCAATTCTACACCAAAACTCAGACAAAACTTCTCCTAAAACTTGGACAAGTTATCCCTAGGATAAACTTGGGACTAATTTTCAAGACATGTACAATAAAGACCCTAACAATTGGAAGGCATGCACTTTTCACCCAAAGTGCATTAACAACTCCCCCTTGATCAATGCAGGTCTTCATGTGGTCTTGAATTCTTCGTTATGGTTGACTTTAACTTGGACTTCTGCTTTGGTTGACCAGAACTGATAAGCGACAGTTACCCGGCAGGAACTGCACTTACAACTGGAAGCAGCCTCTCTATTCCTACGGGGTAGAAGTAAGACTGTCTACATCTTAACCTCTTCAGACCCTACCTTAGCTTTGCTATTGATGGGATTTACTGAGTATGATGATGATGATGATGATGAGTTTGCTAATTATGTTATGATTAGTTACGGTAATGTCTTAGCTACCATGGTTTTAATTAGTTGTTTACTTGCTTACCAAGTTGGGTATCAACCAATGGCGGAGGTATGGTATAAGGAGAAGTATCATGGGCTACGCCTTAACCCCGTATTCCTCGTGTAATTATTTATTCAGTTTTATAAAAATGATATCCCTAAACAAATACGGGAATACCCCTAAAAAACAGGATACCTTAATTTATTAAAATTCCAAATTTTATGAGTTCAAACCTTTTACAACACCAAACTTATATAATTATTAGGCCTAAATAATAGAGTTTACCCAAATTAAATATAATATAACTGAAAGAGGCCCACTTGACAAACATAGCTCAAACCCCAAAACAATAAAATATCCTTTGGTTTTGTGTATATGCGGCAACGTAAGAAACATAACGTCACATAATTGCGATCATCCCAGACTCTCAGCGCCCCTGTTACTACTTCGTTGACCGGTAAAAAAAATCTTTGGATACCTCTAAATTAATGGGCTAGCTCCACCACTCGTATCAACAATAAATACATAGCCAAGACTTAGGTAGTGTCTGGTGTGCAGGAATGAGATGGAATAGAATAGGCTATTGCGAAGGAATGAAAACAACGTGTTTGGTTGGTCAAGGTAATAGAATCACCCATTACATGAGGTATTTCATTACCTCTAAAAACCTCAAAATCCTTCCACCCTCCCTCCCTTGTTTTTATTCATTCCAATCCATATCTCACCCTTCATTACCATCACCCGCCAGTGCCACCCATCGTCGCCACCACCTTTTGTTTTTGCCACCGTCGCCAGCCTCTGTCGCCGACAACCAGCACCACCACCCCTGCTTTCCCCCTTCTATTTTTTAACTTCTTCTTTTAAATACTTAAATGCTAAAAATTATAAAAAGTTTTCATTAAAATTATAAAAAAAGTACATAAGCTAGAACAAAAAAAAAAGATATGATTTAAAAAAACAAGACATAATTCATAAAAAAAAAACAACTACGGTCCACTTCCTCCTAGCAATTTCTTCGCAATCTTGTCCTTCATTCTTGAGATCACCGCACGTTCTCATTCTGGTAGGGTTTTGATGTCAGTTCTCATGATTCGGAACTCTTTAGTTTCTTGATTTTGTAGATAAAATTCTAGTCACCTCTTATCCAACGCAAGCCTCTCCATTTCCCTCGCCGTCGTTTCTTCCTTTTCTTTCTCTCTCTCTTTTTGTACCTATCGGTTTGCACTTCCTAAAATTCGTTGAAGTTTTGTAGAAGTGCAATAGGTTTTGATACATCGCTCGAGCCCGTTCCCTTTGAACCCAAATCCTTTGCAGCGGTCGTCTTTTAGCGTGATCCCTTCCTATTGGCTGCTCGAATTCAGGAGTTGGAGCTTCATCTTTGAACTCAGGGTCATCGTTTATATTGATAGCACAACATGCATCAGAACCACTCACACTATAATTCCCCGACGGGCTCGTTTTAGATCTTTTAGCTTGTGATACCTCATTAGGCATGACTTGCCACTTTTAACATTTTCTGAATATTTCATATGGTTTCATGTTAGCCCATGTTTCTTGGTGTATCTTTCAATAGCTATGGCCAAAATACTTTGATCATTTGTACCACTCAAACAATGGTTCCATGCCTCTTGATAGATCCCCGATAAACAAACCATTTTTTTCCGTTCATCTCTCTATATTTGGAACTAACGGAAAGGACTAATTGATATGGGGGCCGTTGCATCAATTGGAAAATTGGTTCCAAAATCCATCTCTTTTTCGTTTAGTGCCTACACATTAAAATTTTAATACTTTGTTTAAAAATAAAATACAAAATTTATTCTTAATACTTTCTTTATAAATAAAAAAAAGTACAAAACGTATAATTATAAAAAATATATATATATCGACCTTTAATCGGATCGGTAGAAATGTTAACCCACGCTCGTGCAAGCGCTTCCAACTCATCTGTGCTCCAAGGAATGCTTTGCGCCTTTCTGCATCCCTCTTCTTGTGCTTGTGCTTGCTTTCCTTCTTGTGCTCATTTTTTCCTCTTTTAGCCTTCTTGGTTTGTGCTTGTGTTTCGGGTATAACATCATCGTCTACGCCTAAAGAAACAAAATCGTGCACGGGTTCGGTTTGATTCAACGGTTGGAGCAGTGCCATTTGGCTTGTTGTGATTGTATTTGCATAGTAGGGTTATGTTATTAGTATTGCATTTGCCATGGGTTTTGTGATTGACTAAAACCGCCAAATAAATACGGATCCATCGGTGTCGTGGGGTACACAAGTGGGGTTTGGTCAAGGGAGTAGCGGGTGTGTTTGGAAAGAATGGAGGCGGGCATGGTTGTCACACCCTGATATTTCCACGTATTACCGGTGAGGAGTATCGTGACGTAGTTGATATCATAATGGACAATTAATCACAGTTTAATGCACAGTGGAAGTCTAAATTAATAATACAAACTGAATTGAAAGTATCATAAAATATTACACAACGGTTGTAAGTGGATCCACAGGCGGATCTAAAACAGAAAGAAAAATATTGTTCAACATACTTTAAGTATTAAAAGCTTACAAGACTTTTTATTTAATACTCAGGAGTTTCCAGCCCATTACGCGTAGTACCTGCACTTAATCTTTTTGAAAAATACGTCAGTTTACACTGCTAAATACAATTAACCGACTCTTTTGAAAAGTACCTATAAAATTGGTTTAGGTGCACAAGGCATAAAATCTTTTATAACTTGGGACAATTATTTAAAAATAATCTTGTATACAGATTTATATGTTCGTCGTCCGTTCAGGACCGGAATAGAAGAGCTGGTACAAGATTAATAGACACACCACAAGTATAGGCCCACAAGGAATTTCCTCACGAGTGAAATACCGTTTATACATACGCAATTGTCAGGTGTATGCCTACACCCCGTGCTTAAGCTGTGGCCATTTCAAATGAATGAGCCGAGGATATCCAGGACACGGTCATTAACCCCCCAAAGGCTTTGTATCAAACAAAACAGATTAAAACGGGTTATGTAAATTTATTAATCCCAATCCGATTAAATGATTTCATACCCGACCAAGCGGTATTATTATAATACCGTATCCCAAGCCCGTTTAACGGAAAATAAGTTAAAAGTATTTACCTAAGCTAAAAGTAAGTTTTATTCTCAGCCGTATATCAAATCAGCAAGTACAAGTAGCTTTTACTGAGCTACTAATTCTGGAATGAAAGTTTTAATAACATATTAGATTCCTAACGGGTCTTATTTAAGTTATAACTTAGACCGGTTAGTTTTAAAGAAAGGTTTACGGTTCAAAACGCAGGATTAAGCGAAGACCGGATTAGAATGTGATTTAGACCCGACAAGTATGAAGACTTGTATAAAATGGGTAAACTAAATACCTTCTGGATTTTGAAGTAAAAATGATAAGGTTTGACCCGTTTCGGTTAATTTATGCAAACTAGTTACATAAACCGTACAGAACGCGTATAAGCATAACGGGTAACCGAATGAGTCATGTACAAGTTCCATAAGTTATTATGCTTAAATTATGTTGTGAGATCAGTAGGATATCTTCCATTATGCCCTAAACGACTTTAAAACCAATTTAAGACCCGTAAGGGTATTTTGGTCATTTTAATGTTTATAAAAGATGTTAAATAATAAACTGAGGTTTTGGTCCAAAAGTATAACAACCTCCAAAATATTTTGACGCCCCTAATATATTTTAAAATACCACAATATGTCTCAAAATACACCCCTTATGTGAAAACCGAGCCCAAAATACGATTTTGCATTAAAAATAAAATAAAAACAAAAATTTAAAGGATGTCGCGGGACGTAGCCTTTGGCTACTGTCTACGCGGGCCGCGAGCGATCAAAGACAAGGCGACACCCAGTGTTGACACGTGTCAGCATCGTGTCAACCCTACTTGATGACCGGACAAAGCTAGAGTCGTAGACCCCCACGACGCGGCCGCGTAAGCCTAAGTTTACTCCTACGCGGGCCGCGAGAGACTCGGATTACAGCCCTATATAAGAAGGCATCGAGCCTTCAGTCGAAATTCGCTCACGATCTTTTCTTTCTCTCAATTTTCACATAGTAGGCATAATTCTCGGGTATAATACCCCCCCCCCATAATTAACGAAGTTCTGCCCCAATGTAAGTATTATAACCCCGGTTACGTATTAGATACGCTGCCCGATTGATCCAGGGTTCCGTAACGACTGTCGAGGTTCTGCCCGACGTAGTCGTTGGAATGCCGTCTCGGGGAGGGTATTACTAATGTATATAATGGGTTATTTTACTAACATATGTACATTTGTGTAAATTATAGATTATCACCAGGAAACCCTTACAGAAAAGCTAAGTCAGCAATGTGAGTAATCTCCTTTTTGTAAACTGTTTTTACAAAACCTTAAATATTTTACAATGCGATTAAGCGGTGATTGAGTCTTTTTAGTTCTTCAATTACTGTCGGTATGTTGGGGTTTTGTATACAAAATGTGAAAGAATGTGGTATCAGAGCTTAGCCACCTTCTGTCGCAACCCCCGCCCCTAGCTCTCAAAGCATTGAAGAAGCCCAGTTGCTCCCTCAGAACCACTAAACTTGAGCGGTTTAGCCGAGTTAAAATTCTTGAAATTGCATGGAGCATTGTTGTTGTTGATGGCTTGAATCATTTGAGCATAAAGATTTGGGAAGGCAACAGCCATTTGCTGCGCGATGATTTCCACCAATTCGGCATTCGCCATCTGATTGTCGCATCGAGGAGGCATTCTAAAAGAGGAACATGAAAGGAAACGAGTGAGAGAATTAGACGAAAAGAATGAGATGAAACAAATCCGATGAAAGCAGGGATAGTGGTCATTTGTTTGTTACTACAAAGCAACAAACGACCCCGGTGATTATTCAAAGTAAATAGGTCAAAAATAATGTATCGCGAAGACATGCTCGCCTATAAGTGGACACTCACCCCAAGAGTTCCCAGGTAAGAGTGACTGGTCCGATTATGTGGATTTGTACGAACACTCTAGCCTTAGACAGAAAACTCAGGGTACATGCACCCACCCTTCCAGTTTGCACGTATTCACATTATTTAGACCAACTTTGACGGGATTTGAAAACTTATAGGGGGGGCCGCGAGATTCCCGTCTCGCGGCCCCACCACAACTAGCCTCGCGGCCCCCCAGCATAGGAACGTGTGGTAGTAACAAACAAATGACCACTATCCCTGCTTTCATCGGATTTGTTTCATCTCATTCTTTTCGTCTAATTCTCTCACTCGTTTCCTTTCATGTTCCTCTTTTAGAATGCCTCCTCGACGCGACAATCAGATGGCGAATGCCGAATTGGCGGAAATCATCGCGCAGCAAATGGCTGTTGCCTTCCCAAATCTTTATGCTCAAATGATTCAAGCCATCAACAACAACAATGCTCCATGCAATTTCAAGAATTTTAACTCGGCTAAACCGCTCAAGTTTAGTGGTTCTGAGGGAGCAACTGGGCTTCTTCAATGGTTTGAGAGCTAGGGGCGGGGGTTGTGACAGAAGGTGGTATCAGAGCTTAGCCACTGATTCAGCCATAGAAGTGTTCTGCTGACACCAAAATATTATTCAAAATTGTTAGGAAATTAATTATAGAAATACGTGCACATTTGTATTTTATTGTCGTGTGTTATTTGACTATTTGTTAGTTTTCAGTATGAGTGATCAAGGAACCTCAGACGTGTATCGTCAGTTGTCCAAGTCACCTAGGAGTGAAGGTACTTCTTCACAGCCAGCCCTCTCTAGGTATGTTGCTGATAATGAAGAAGGGATGTTTGTCTTTAAGGCTCAGTCTGAAGAGTCATTCCCTCAGAAAAAGAGAGGATGGTTCAGTAAGGGAGCATTTGAGCGTAGGAAAAGAATGCGAAAGTTGCAACAGCAAAGAGTCCTAGCAGCCGCTAAGCGAGAGTCGGATGCCTATACATAGGATATGCTTAATAGAAGCCTAGCTAATTTCCATATCCTAGCAACAATTGCTGCCGACCCAAATCTGGAACAACTAGTAGCCCCACAACCCTTACCTTTATTCCCTACTCAGCCGATGGAGATAGAAGAAAACCCTGAAAATCAAGTAGAAATGCATGATTTCAACCCTGAGGAGATACCTAGGATACAAGCCCCTAATCCCTTAGACCCGGATTATGATCCATGGTTCGATGATCATAGGGATTATGTGCTGCGCTATCACTTAAACGACGAACCCATGCCGAACTTAACAGCCTATCCAGGATTGGACCCTCTAGATCCCTACTATGACAACGATGAATATATTAGGGAGATATTAAAGAATCCTTACCCTCAGGTGTCACACCCCGACCACGTAAAACAACAAAACGTGGCGGAAACGTCGGGGAGTGTTGTAACAGAATCATTGTTTCACAACCATGGAATAAATAATTTTGTTTTATTGAATAAATGAACTCATTGTTTTGATACAATCAAATAAGTACAACTATTAACTTTCAAGTTTTAAAGTCGCTAAGGCACGAGTCCATCCTAAGTGTAGCATATATCATCAATCATCACAAAGCAGCACCTGAAACATGTGTAAAAATAGGTACGTCAGCATAAAAATGCATGTGAGATACATAGGTTTTGTGAAAATAGGATTCATGACTTATGAGTTAAAGAAAAAGTTTTAATAAAAGCAGTCATGATCCTTGTAAATTGGTTTGTTTTGTAGAATAACCATGTAAAATGATGTTTGTATAAGATAAGTTGCTCGTAAAACAATATTTTGATAAACAATATACTTTGGATTTTAAGAGAATCGAATGAGTAATATATTAAAATATATTTCAGTTCCAAATCCGTTAACCCAAGTGTACTAAATAACGCCACGGTATGTAATGCAATGAAAACACTTATATATAAGAAGTACCAGCGGCGTATCTACCATGTTTTCATCATATTACACCCGTCCCGTTATCTAAACACTAACCCTAAAACCCAATTGCAAAACAATAGTATATTAAATACACTTTGGTTGTTAAAGTAAATAGATTTTCAGTAGTATATCAAAAGTATACTTTGGATTATAAATAACATATCAAACTATGTTTTGGATTACAAATAACATATCAAACTATGTTTTAATGATTAACAAAATATATGTTGGTTTTGTACATTATCACATATGAGAGCATATCAAACTATACTTTTGGGAGTATAACTTAATATACAAAAATAATGAGACTTAAGAATTCATTCAGACCTAGTGCATCAAAATACACCTTTGGGACTATAGAAATACCACGAAGGCAATCCCTATTTGGATGGAGAAACAAATTGGTTTCAGACATTCCATGACAACAGGAATGGGGTGTCAAATCCTATAGCGCTATATCATACTACCAACCGGTCTGGTGAACAAAAATAAGTACTATTCCAACAATAAATTTTATAATCTTTGAAAAATCAGTGTTTAAACCATAGATAATCATTCAGTTTGTCAAAAGATAAGTATTAACATGTATAATCTATTATACTTTGAAATCATGAAAATAACAGATAGGTACACATGCTTCACCCCAAAACAGTTTGAAAACAGTAAAAGAGTACTCACTTGAGAGTGCTTAGAAGTCTTGAACAACTACCAAGCAAGCTAGAGGAGTCCCGGAAATCAAACGGTACCTAATATAGGTAACTACATAAATAACCGGACCTAAATCGGGGGATTGGATAGCATGAGGTCTCGTGAACCAAATGAGCGTGGGAACTCATATGATATGGTTTAACAAGGCATACATACTAAAGGAAACCTAACCTAAGTGCTTACGACCCGTCACGACCCGTTTAGGTAGCTTATGCTACTTTAACGCGTCGTTCGCGTATAACGCGTTCAGACCGCCTAACTAGTCCTATGACAAGTATTATATGCCCTAACATACTTAATTATGTTACATAATCAGTTAAATGACAAAAGTTTAGGTTACATATGCTTAATTACCAATTACACATAAAAAGGGTATTTTGGTAATTTACCTAAGGCATATAAACTACCTATCATACAACTATTTAAACTAGGTGACCATAAGGTATAACCTTGAAAGGTTATTCCCTATACAACTATGGTCACCTAATGTGTTTGGTCGGATCCTAAAGATCGACCAAATGGGTCGGGTTCGAAAGCATAAGCGATTGATTAGATCGCTTACCCTTACGACCCTAAACAAGCACAAATCTAAAAGTGATGAGCTAAACATGCTAGAACATGTTTAACAAGGTTTAAAAACAGGTTTGGTATCAAAACAAACGGTTTTGATACCCTAGAGTAGTTTGGTTACAAAATACGCGAGAACACGCATTTTGCCCGAAACTACGACTCGTCACTGAGCCTAGATAACGTGGTAATCAGTAGGTATAGTCACTAGGGACTATGACCATCGTGATTACGCTCACGTTATGAAGTTCAAACGAACTTCGCATTGACCATAAACTGGTCAATGCAGAAAGTCAAACACAGTTTGACTTTAACGCTAAAACGAACGATAAACGCGAAAGAACACTTACAAAGGGTCCCCGCAAGATTGATTTCCAAGTATTTCTCAGGTATGGAGTGATAACCACTCCAACTTAGAGAAAATCTCAGAATCAAGTGGGTTTGGAATGAAATGGGTTGGGGGGTATTTATAGGGAAAGTAGAGCTGTTAGGATCGTTCGTCGAAAAACGTGCCTCGATCTCAACCGTCCATGTGTACCCCTTGGTTTGGAAAACCATTAGAGCCCATAGATTCAGTCCATGGTTTGAGAAATACCATTTGCAAGTGGTTTATGATGGTATAACAGCTGGAACAGGCTGTTTACAGCAATTCTGCAGGTCTGGGAGGGCCACGCAGCCCGCGTCATATATGTACAGATCTTACACGGCCCACCTGGGCTGCACAGATCAGAAGAAAGTTTGCAGAATGTCAGTTTCAGTCCCTGTTGTGTTTTAAGACCATTTCTGACAATTCTAAGGCCCGTTAAGCCAACTTTAAGGCCCTAAAATGATGCCTAAACATTGTGGACATGAAACATGCTCAGAAATATGTCGGATGTTGGTTCGTTTGGTCGTACGATTGCGATGTTCGGTTAATTACGACGGAATGCGCATAAGCGCGAAAAACGATCCAAATGGCGTGACGAATGGGTTTTTCTCATGCCAAACACTAAAATAAAATATTTTAGTGCTTACATAAACTTTTGGATGTCCGGATGTATTCAGAACGTAAGTTATGCGCGAAAATGCAAACTTGTGCACTTTTTGACGCTTTTAGTCCCTATTGATCAATAAAGTTTATTTTAGCATACCGAACCCCTTAAAGCCTATTTATAAGCTATTTAAAGGATATTTAGGGTATGTTTAACTTATGATCAAGTTCCGGAATGTTCGTTACTATACAAATCGGTATAGTTTCGCGGTTTGACACAATTAGTCCCTGCGATCGAACAAACTTGATTTCAACACACCAAACCATCCAAAACTTATTTCTAAGGTATGTGGAGGTTATTTAAGGTATGTTAAGCCTATTTCACTATTCCGGAGTGTTCGTTGCATTTAAACTGGTTATATTTACGCATCAGAGCTCGTATAACCCTCCAGAAAGCGATTTAAAGCTTGAAATCAAACAAGAGTTGATATGTGCAAACGATACATATATTTTTACAAATCTCAAGTATGAAATAAAATATTTCATTGGTTTGGCATTTGTTTGATGGTTGAAGTGACACAGGTGTCACATCAGGAGAATCCCATGCCCAGTACCCGGACCCAGTACCAGCACCTGCACCCCAAATGAGTGCAGATAATGTGCATGAGCTCCGAACTTTCGGAGAAGAGATCTTGGAGAGTAGTGAGAGGATGAGACAGGTAGGAGAGCGACTCGTCTGGAAGTATGACGAGCGCAATATGGAATACTGGATGAACCCAGACCAGTAAAGGAGGTAGTGGACTTGGTAATAATAATAATAATAATATAATAATAATAATAATAATAATGAAAAAAACTATAATATATATGTGTAATAATAATAATAATAATAAATGTTGTAGTATAGACTACTTCGTGGTTAGCGATGCATAGTAGTATTGTAATTTAAATTTCAGCATTAGTGTGTATTTGACGCATACTATAATAGAAAAAGAGTAAAGTCGCAATGCTCGACGCTTTTGGTTAATATGTGTGTTGTGTGGTTGTTACTCAAATTATTAATTATTTTGTGATATTAATAATTGGTAAATGTTTAAAATCCAGATGAACGACGAGGTAAACAAGGAAAACAAAAATAATGATAACCAGGGTAACATTAACTTGGATAATGAGAATCCGAACAACAACAATAATGGAAACCAAGTGGATAACAGTGTCATGCAGCATATAGTGGCACAAGGGATAATAGATGCAATGCCATATATTATCAAAACAGTTAGGGAAGCCGAAAATTAAAGTAAACATGATAGTAAGCGACCCTCTGAACCGGAAAATAGCGTGAACAATGGACCCGTACGTCAAATGCCCATTCCCAAAAGAAGGAGAACCGTGTCTTACGGTTGTTCTTATAAAGAATTCTGGTCTTGTAAACCAATGAAATTCTCGGGCAATGAAGGGGCCGTTGATCTCTACGTTGGATAAAAAAGACTGAGGCAGTCTTAAGAATAAGTAAATGTGCGGAAGAAGATAAGATAATGTTTGCTTCCAATTTGTTTAAGAATTCAGCACTAGAATGTTGGAACACTATCCTCCAGTCTAGAGGAAATGATAGAGCTTACAATATGGGATGGGAGGAGTTTAAAAACATGGTAGAAAGGAAATTCTGTCCTCCTAATGAAAAAGAACAGATAGCAAACAAATTCCTAAACCTTAAGATGATTGGGGTAGATAGTAAGGGTTATACCACGTTATTCTTTGAATATGCCAGAATAGTACCAACCCTTGCTTCACCTGAACCAGTTTTAATCTCCCGTTATATCTGGGGATTAATTGGGGAGATTAGACATGTAGTCAAGGCAGCTAGACCTCAAACCATAGAAGAAGCAGTAGAACTAGCCAACACCTTGACAGATGAATTAGTCCGTACACGAGAAGAGGATCAAAGGAGGAACCTAACCCAGAAGCTTACTCAAGAATTTCGTTCTGGAAATTCTAACCGTGGGAGAAATGTAGGTTCTACCTCTGCACCTTACTGTAAGTATTGCAAAAGAAAGCATTCAGGAAGATGCTCCATATACTGTAACTTTGGCAAAATATCTGGACACAAGGAGGAAGACTGCAGGAAAAACCTAACAACAGAATATGCTACAACTGCGGAGAACAAGGTCATATCAAGCCTAACTATCCAAAGTTAGCTCCAGCTACGAACCCCAAGAATACTAAAAATGCTAGAGCATTTATTTTAACTGTAGAAGAGGCAAAGATGATCCCGGATGTGATCACTGGTACATTTTTAGTTAATGATGTTTTTGCTAAAGTATTATTTGACTCTGGTGCGAACCAACGTTTTATTAATACTTCATTTTGCAAACTTCTTAATCAATCATTAACTAAACTCCCACAAGAATGACTAGTAGAGATAGCAAATGGGGAAACCATTAAGATTTCTGAAATCTTGCAGGGAGCAACAATAGAAATTTTAAATCAGAAATTTATTGCAAACCTTTACCCCATGAATCTGGCAGGATTTGATGTTGTATTAGGAATGGATTGGTTAATAGCCAATAAAGCCAGTATTTTATGTGATCAAAAGTCAATTCAAGTAAATTCACCAAAGAGTGAAAAGATCACAATTAAAGGGAATAAGTTCTATAAATCTACAAAATTCATCTCTGTGATGAAAACTGCAAGTTATGTAAGAAAAAGGATCATTAGTGTATTTGATTTCTATAATCACTAATACTAAAGGAAAAGAATTAAAGGATATTCCCGTAGTATCCCAGTTTTCAGATGTGTTTCCAGAAGAGTTACCAGGACAACCTCCAGATAGGGAAGTTGAATTCAGAATCCATTTGATACCAGGAACTGCACCAATTGCCAAGGCACCTTACTGATTGGCAGCCGCAGAAATGCAGGAACTGAAGAAACAGTTAGACGAATTGTTGGAGAATTGATTCATACAGCCAAGTTCATCCACATGAGGAGCACCGATTTTATTCGTTAAGAAGAAGGACGGATCAATGCGTATGCGCATTGACTACCGTGAATTGAACAAAGTCACGATTAAGAATCGGTATCCATTACCAAGAATATATTAACTTTTTTATCAATTGCAAGGAGCACGATTTTTCTCTAAAATCGATTTAAGGTCAGGATATCATCAATTAAAGGTACAGGAAGAGGACATTCCTAAGACCGCTTTCAGAACAAGGTATGGCCATTATGAATTTACTGTCATGCCATTTGGTTTAACCAATGCCCCAGCTGCATTCACGGACATGATGAACCGAATATATAAGCCATATTTGGATAAATTCATAATTGTCTTTATAGATGATATTCTTATTTATTCAAAAAGCAAAGAGGAACATGCAGCCCATCTACACGCACTTCTAAGTTTATTGAGAAAAGAAAAGCTTTATGCTAAATTTTCAAAGTGTGAGTTTTGGATAGAACAGGTACAATTTCTTGGACATTTAGTCAATCATGAAGGAATTCATGTAGATCCCACCAAGATCGAGGCGATTACCAAGTGGAAAACCCCTGAGTCACCAACCGAGGTTAGAAGTTTCTTAGGATTGGCCGGTTATTATAGAAGATTTATTCGAGATTTTTCTAGAATAGCCATTCCCTTAACTAAGTTAACCTGTAAATCCGTTAAGTTTGAGTGGGAACCAAAACAAGAAGAAGCCTTTAGAATTCTTAAGCAAAGATTAACCCATGCACCCATACTAGCGTTACCAGAAGGAACTAAAGATTTTGTAATCTATTGTGACGCTTCTAAGTTAGGTTATGGATGTGTATTAATGCAACGTCAAAAGGTTATAGCTTACGCTTCTAGACAACTTAAGAATCATGAAGAGAATTATTCAACCCATGATCTAGAGTTAGGAGCTATAATTTTTGCCCTTAAAATTTGGAGACATTACCTTTATGTTAGTAAGTTTACCATATTCATCGACCATAAGAGTTTAAGGTATGTTTTTGGACAAAAAGAGTTGAATATGAGACAAAGACGCTGGATGGAGATACTTAGTGATTTTGATTGTGATATCCAGTATCATGCAGGAAAGGCAAATGTAGTAGCTGATGCTTTAAGTCGAAAGTATCATGAAAAGCCAAAAAGAGTACGTTCTCTTAAGTTAAATCTGCAAGTAGATTTAAATAATCAAATTAGAAAAGCACAAGAATCAGTAATCAAGGATGATACTGAAAAGTTAAAAGGAATGATTAAGGAATTAGAACATGGAACAGATGGAATTTGGAGATTCCATAAGAAAAGAATGTGGATACCTAAATTAGGAAACCTACGTCATCGTATATTAGAAGAAGCCCATAAGTCTAAGTATCAGGACTTAAGGAAGAATTTTTGGTGGATAGGAATGAAAAAGGATAAAGCAGGATATCTTGCAAAGTGTTTAACTTGTTCAAAAGTCAAAGCCGAACATCAGAAACCCTCAGGTTTATTGCAACAATTAGAAATGCCTGTTTGGAAATGGGAATTAATAACAATGGATTTTGTTACTAAATTACCCAAAACAAGAAAAGGTAGTGATACAATTTGGGTGATTGTAGACAGGCTAACCAAGTCAGCTCATTTCCTACCAATGAAAGAAACTTTCAGTATGGAACAGTTAGCTAAATTATATGTAAATGAAATAGTTTCATTACATGGAATTCCTCTATCAATTATTTCTGACAGAGATTGTCGTTTTACCTCTCATTTTTGGACAAGTTTCCAAAAAGCAATGGGAACCAAGTTGAATCTAAGCACCGCTTATCATCCACAAACGGACGAACAAAGCAAAAGGACAATTCATACAATGGAAGACATGCTTAGAGCTTGTGTAATTGATTTCGGAGGTAATTGGGACGATCATTTACCATTGATAGAATTTTCTTATAATAACAATTATCACACAAGTATCAATGCTGCACCATTCGAAGCACTTTATGAACGAAAGTGCCGAACGCCAGTCTGTTGGGCAGAAATTGGAGAAAAGCAACTATCTGGACCAGAGATAGTACAAGAAACAACAGACAAGATCATTCAAGTCAAGGAACGACTGAAAACAGCACGTGATAGACAAAAGAGTTATGCTGATAACAGACGAAAGCCACTAGAATTTCAAGTAGGAGATAATGTGTTATTAAAAGTCTCTCCCTGGAAAGGAGTGGTAAGATTCATCAAAAGGGGAAAGCTAAGCCCCAGGTATGTTGGACCTTTTGAGATTATTAGAAGAATAGGACCTGTAGCCTATCAGCTAAAACTTCCAGAGGAAATGGTAGGAATACATGATGTATTTCATGTATCTAATCTCAAAAAGTGTTTAGCTGATGAATCACTTGTAGTGCCTCTTAAGGATATAGAGGTAAATGAACAGTTAAAGTTTGTAGAGAAGCCTCTACAGATTGAAGACAGGAAAGTTAAGAACCTCAAGCATAAGAGACTAGTTCTAGTCAAAGTGAAGTGGGACTCCAAAAGAGGACCAGAATACACATGGGAGCTTGAATTAGAAATGTAAAGGAAATACCCACACTTGTTCCAGTAGACCTCGAGGACGAGCTCTAAAATAAGGTGGAGATGATATAACAACCCTCCAAAATATTTTGACACCCCTAATATATTTTAAAAATACCCTAATATGACTCAAAATACACCCCTTATGTGAAAACCGAGCCCAAAATACGATTTAGCATTAAAAATAAAATAAAAATAAAAACAAAAATTTAAAGGCTATCGCGGGGCTCGTAGCCTTTGGCTACTGCCTACGCGGGCCGCGAGCGATCAAAGACGAGGCGACACCCGGTGTTGACACGTGTCAGCATCGTGTCAACCCTACTTGATGACCGGACAAAGCTAGAGCCGTAGACCCCTACGACGCGTGCCGCGTAAGACTAAGCTTACTCCTACGCAGGCCGCGAGAGACTCGGATTACAGCCCTATATAAGAAGGCATCGAGCCTTCAGTCGAAATTCGCTCACGATCTTTTCTTTCTCTCAATTTTCACATAGTAGGCATAATTCTCGGGTATAATACCCCCCTAATTAACGAAGTTCTGCCCCGATGTAAGTCTTATAACCTCGGTTACGTATTAGATACGCTGCCCGTTTGATCCAGGGTTCGGTAACGGCTGTCGAGGTTCTGCCCGACGTAGTCGTTGGAATGACGTCTCGGGGAGCTAATGTAAATAATGGGTTATTTTACTAACATATGTACATTTGTGTAAATTATAGATTATCACCAGGAAACCCTTACAGAAAACCTATGTCAGCAATGTGAGTAATCTCCTTTTTGTAAACTGTTTTTTAAAACCTTAAATATTTTACAATGCGATTAAGCGGTGATTGAGTCTTTTTAGTTCTTCAATTACTGCCGGTATGTTGGGGTTTTGTATACAAAATGTGAAACACGTTACCATTGGACAACGAGTTAGCCAATGTGTAATATGACCCACCAGTCAGGATTGACAATACTGAATGAGAAATTGTGTAGAAATAAACAATGTGATTGCTCTTAATACTGTTAAGAATAAAATGTTTCTTGATTAAACTGGGATTCACTCACCAGTATTTCCCACTGACAAATGTTTTTAAAAAGTGTTTCAGGTAACAAAATGTAAAAGCCAATTAGAAGAAAGCCAGCTGGAGAGCACTGACGGCTTGGAAAAATGTGGCTATAAAAGTTACCTAAAAGACGATGTTTTAAATTAAATAAAATAGGGTTTATCCATATAAATATGGAGTAATAAGAAACTTGGGCTTTACCCATGTGTTTATTAATATAAAATATGGTGGTTTTACTCTGATAAACATTTCATAACTACGATCCTGATGAAATTTCCGCTGCCAAAATATTAATAATGATAAACAAAATGATACCACCACAACTAGCCTCGCGGCCGCCCGTTCCCGGGACAGATAGGGGGCGTGGGTTGCGACAAAAAGTATCAGTAAAAACATTTATTTTATCAAGTTAATTCAGCAAGATATCATACATATGTGGGGTTTATCATTTATGGCCAAACTATGCACCTTAGGGGCATTTTGGTCATTTCACATATGCTTTTAAGGTTAAATTTGGAATTCTGAGTTCAAGACTTATACTTACTGTTAAAGTATAAAAATTTATTTTTAAAATCAGTAGGTAATAAGTCTTAAGCGTTAAATATGGTTTTAAACCATACTATGCGCTTAATAAGCGTAAAAGTCGGTATTTGACGATATTTGAAATGTTTATAAAATTTTGAAGTTTTGATCAGTCTCTAAAGCTTAAAATATTTTATTTAACATATGAAATCAGTAAGAAAAGGTTTGGTATCAAAATGATATGTAAAACTCATTTTATCAATGAAAAGGGCAATTTCGTCAATACTGAATTTACACTCTAGCATAAACATCATTGATAAGAAAAGTACCTGTTATCACATTGTCATTCTGAACTGCCTCCTGAGCATTCATTTGGAAGACCCTAGCATTGGTCTTTTTAGCCTCCTCGGGCTTCTTGGGATTTTTCGGGCAGTTAGTCTTAATGTGCCCCTTTTCGTTGCAACCATAACAGGTTGCGTCTTTCATTTTCTTGCAATCCAAAGTCTTATGCTCTTTGGACTTGCAGATCCCACATCCATTAGGCTTTGACTGCGACTACGATTTCGACTCAAATCTACACTTCCCAAAATGATGTTTCTGGCAGATTTTACATTTGGGTTTTTCTCCTGACTGTTGGTTGTCCTTTTTAAACCCAGAACTCTTCTTGTGCTCAAAGTTTCCCTTTCTTTTCTTGTCAGAGCAATGTGAGTTCTCATCCTCACGTTTCCTCTTCCCTTCATCAGAATTCTTAAGCGACCTTTGCCTAATCGCATCGAGTGTAAGAGATAAGGATAGATCAACCACTGATCTAAAGGTGGTAGGCCTGGATGCTTTCACATTTCCCTTGATTTCTGGAGCTAGACCTCCAATAAAACGTGCTATACGCTTCGGTTCCGGTGTGACCAAATAAGGAACCAATCGGGACATGGTGTTGAAGCTTGTAAGATACGCCTGACAATCCAAGTTCTTCATGACCAGAGTCAAGAAGTCGGTTTCAATCCTTTCCACCTCATGCTGAGGACAGAAGTTTTCCCTGATTAGTGCAACAAATTGATCCCAAGACAAGTTGTACAACGGAATCTTCCCTGTGGCTTGGATTAACGACCTCCACCAAGCCAAAGCTTCACCTTTAAATGATTGTGAAACAAAATTCACAATATCCTGCTCTGCACAACCACTGATATCAACCACAGTATCCATTTCATTGATCCATGTCATACAATCAATGGCTCCTTTTTCTCCTGTAAAGTCCCTTGGATTGCAAGAGACGAAGTATTTATAAGAGCAGGTCTTAACACGTGGCTCCTGATTGAGCACAATTCGCTTGGATGGAACACTTCTCTGATTCGATGAATGATGAGAATCGTCCTTATGAGATGCGTGTGTCTTGGAAGGTGGTTTTGTATGAGGTACAGATTGGGTCCTGCTGTGAGTACCACTTGATTCTTTGAACTGCCTATCCATGGCTCGAGTGACAGCATTATCTATCATTGCTTGTAAATCTGCACCAGCTACATTAATTCTGGTGGTATCATTTCTCTCCCTTGGATGACTGTTAACCTCTTCTGATTTAGACATGCTGAAGCTTGATTGCTATAAAACAATTGACAATATTTTATTCAGAGCTTACTATGGAATCATCATTTTTGATGGTTCATTAACCATGGTAACTATATTGGTTAATTTGTTAGTCATATTTATTTAGGATTTTCATTATAATTTATCCTCAGTTATAAATCATTAAAGATATTAGAGTGGCCCAAAAGGCCTAGTTACAAGGACAGTTTTAAATTATAAGCCATGATCTTATAAGATCGAGGCATTAAGGTTTGAACATTATTCATCACCTTTTCTTGACAGGGAGTCGTAGACTACAACTGTCTTTTGTCTTATTAGACAATGAATATGGCCCGTAGGCACTTCATCACTATTGGATATTTAAATCAGGTAAGAATAAAGAATTAGAAAGATCCAATACAAGGATGACTAGTGTGATTTTATCGAATCACATTTTCCAGGAGTACTAACATGTTTTCAGATGTTAACAAGGATTTGAATCTTAAAAAGGTTCTACCATCAGGGCCATTTCTAAAATGACATATGGGCTAGGTTATACCTTCAAGATTTCCTTTAATATTTAATGGCAGATCAATTGTAAATTGGAATGATATTTTTGATTTATTTCATGTGATATATTTATACATATAATGACAAATAAATTTTTAAATGAAACATTCCATAAATTGAAAGAAGTACATAATTGCCCTAAACGGGACTTTGAAATAAATAACATTGTCCACGCAGGGACAGAAATAAGAAAGATAAGTCCACGCAGGGACCAAATACATAAATAAAATGTCCACACAGGGACTTAATTGAAAATAAAAATTACAAAACAATTAAATAAGGAATTTCAATAATCCCCCTTCTTCTCCCCCTTTATAAGGTTTGCCAAACCCTTTTGTAGACCGCGGCGGCTCCTACGCTCCTCGTTTACCAGTTGCTCCACCTCGTGCAACCGCTGAAGGATTTCCTGCTGCTGTGGTCGTTGAATCTGTGGCAGCTGCTACTGAGGTTAAGGAGCTGGTGGGTATTGATACCCATATGCTGGGTACCCAGTTGGGTACGTAGCTGGAAAGGATCCAGGATAGAGAGCATTATAGTTTGCCGCTTCAAGGTACGGGTCAACGGCAGGGGCATTGTTGTAATTGTAACCCAAATAAGCTTGCTGCTCAAACGGGTTATACGCTGCTGCACCGGGGTAAGAAGGAATTGGGTTTTCATAACCCATGGGCGGTAGTGGTGGTGCGACTGGAGCAGAGTCGACTTCAGAAACTGGGTTTGAAGGCACACCCATTTGCGGGTCTTCATACAGCGGTGGGTAGTGGTTGTTGCTGGAGTGTTGGGGGGTGCTGAAATGAAATCCCCCACGCACGGACATTCGTGCACCTCTTCTTCGCCTCGGTGGTTCTGGAGGCAGCTGTTGCTCTGGTGGCGGCGATGGCGGTGGCGTAACCGCCTGAAAATGCGGGTCCTCGGAAGGGACCTGTTGGTGTGGTGGAGAGTAGTGGTGAGGGGGAGTGTACTGCCACTTGTATGTAGCCCATCTTTCAGCAAAAATGTCAGGGCCCCTGTACGGCGAACCATGGAAGGATGATCCGCTGGATATATCAATGGGATGCGTTGGTATCCCAGTCGGTGGTAGCTTGGGGTCTGGATCCTCGTCCATCTCCATATTCTGCATCTCAGGATAATGATCAACTGGTCCCAAAGGGTTTGGACCCTCTGGTTCTTGTACCTGGTTCATCGGGTTGAACCGGCTCTAGAAGTAAGGGGTCGGGTCCTGGAAGGCATGGTGCGAACCCGATCTCTGCAAAGGTATGAAGGAATGGTGAGAGTGGTCGGACTCATTGTTCTGATGCAGTCTGAATGAATCATGATAGGATGGTGAGGAACTGAGCGAGACAGAGCTTCTCGAAGGCTCTAAATAAGTTCTCTAGTCTTCATGAGGACTAGAGCTAAGTTATGCCGAAGGAGTACGCCGGTGAGATGGTCCGGCTTCATGGTCGTTTCTTGCAGTCATTGGTGCTTTTCCTCTTCCACCTCTACCCCTTACTCTTGGCGGCATTTTGTCTTTGGAACCTGTCAAAACAAAAGAAAACAACAAAAGACAAAAACAATTAAAATTAGGATTAATCCTAAGTCCTTTGCCTAGACTCGGAAGTTGAGGAATGTGCAAAATGTGTCATTGAGATTGAACATAAAAGACTAGTGTTTAATTCCCTCAATGTTGGCTCTGATACCAACCTGTCACACCCTGATATTTCCAGGTGTTACCGGTGGGCCCGGTGGGGAGTATCGTGACGTAGTTGATATCATCATGGAAAATTAATCATAGTTTAATGCACAGTGTAACACCTCGTAATTTCATGTCCAATGTAGTATCGACACGTGTCATGAACTTTAGACGTGTAAAGGATTACATTAGAAGGACTAAAGTTGACAAACAAAGGAAGTACATGAATAAAAGGGTTCAAAGTGTCAACAATGAATAAATATATCTTTCAATAATCCTACATGATGTTTATGCCCTTAAACGAATGAATCATGGATCATACGAAGCTAATTGTGAAAGAAAGTGAGGAATTACAAACTACAGGGCCTAAATGTGGCAACATGTTTAAAGTATACCTCTGAGTGACCTTTTAGCAAACCCGAAGCTTTGTAATGACTAATTATACTCACGAGAATAAGTGATAAAAATTTCACAAGGTTTCGATTAAGTATGAGAAAGTTATGACAACATTCATATCCGAGGGGTTAAAAGCGTCGACGTTGAAAATTAAGGCTTTTCGGGTGACCATAAAGTTGAAAAGGACTTCACAAAGATTGGTTAAGCCTTGAAGTCCTTAGAAATCAATTTAGAAGGCTCAAAGTGCAAAAAGAAAGGTTGAAACAACTTTTAGAAGGACCGGGGACCAAAACTGCAAATAGTTGAAACTTGTTAACCTGAGCTGGGGCTTCACACGGGGCGCGTAAGCCCAGACAGAAACTTACGCGGGGTGCCTAAAGTGCCCAGATGCAGAAACTCTTGACAGGTGTCTGTCCAGCCCGTTTAACCGACTCAAATTGCTTGATTTCAATACCATGTGCTGCACAAACAAGTTTTTAGGCTTTAGGGACACTTGTATTAATCAGGGATCCATCCTAGACTTGTTTGGCATCATCTTGATCAATCAAAGATCACTATATAAAGAAGCACTTGTTGCAACTTTTGATCATTCATCCAATTCTCAACTCCTGAAGATTTCTGGAGCACAAGAGCATTCCCTAAGCATCATTAGTCGTGCATAGGACCTTGGTAAGCTTCCTTAACCTTCCTTAATCGTGTTTTACTTAGTTTATTAGCTTAAAGCCAAACCGTCGTAACTAAGGTTTGACTTAACGAATAATCACTAATGGTCCAGTGATTAGTCAAATTGAAAGTAGGTATAAGTTGGTAATTATGTGGGCATTAAACCCTTAAAAGGGCACCCTCTGATTCCCGCTCTAACTAAGTCATTTATCGGGTCAAAGTTAGTTATAAAAAGTCAACAGAAACATAATTTTCGAATTAACACATAATTAGCAATGTAGAAGACGTGTAACCTGTTTTACCACTCATATAACTCAGTAACCAATGCAAGAACATGTCTAAGCATGTCCGACCCGACAATTTTCAGTTTAGGACCGGTTCGGAACCGAAAGTCGCATAAATTGACCATTGCCTTGACTTTTAGTTCTGAACCATATTAGCATGATTTAGAAATGCCTTAGAGCTTCATTATGACTAGCTTGCATGATAGTATAACCCTCTGCGATTATACTACTTGACTCGTTGATTGTTTCCGTTAATTGCTTGATGTTGACCATAATGCCCTTTTGACCATAAAACGAGATTTTTGGAAATGTGAGAGGACAATAATCTTTGTTACTGATTTATAAACATATCCCTAAAATTTCACATCAGTTGGAGGTCTAGATTAGGAGTTATGCTCAATAGCGTAATTAGAAAGCTTTTTATAAATTAAACGGCGTAATTAGCATAAAGCCTATCTAAACCCAATTTTTGACACCAAACCTTTTACCCACTGATGTAATATAATATTTTTGGATTTTTGAAGATTTTTAATTATTTTTAAACTGATCATAACCTAGGGTTATTGCCTTGATTCGGTTATTACCGATTATACCCTTTTTGCTTATAAAATGAGTTTTACATAACAATTTGATACCAAATATTTTGCTACTGATTTTATATGATAAATAAAGTAATTTGAACTTTAAAAACTGATCGGGAAATTCAGATTCCTATTCTAACCCGGAAATCGCTTAAAACGACTTTTTATGCGTTTAAACGCGTAGTATGGATTAAAACCACTCTTGTCATATAAGAATTATCTCCAACTGATATGACTTATTAAATTAAGTAGTTTTAGTGATCATTTCAGACCTAAACCTCTAAATTACATTTAATCTCTTTTATAATCTTTAAAATGACCAAAATACCCCTACGGGGCTTAATTTGAGAATAAACTCGTCTTGGGCATAATGGAAGGTATCCTACCGATATCATAACATATTTAAAGCATATTAACTTAGGAAACCTGTTTGTGACTCATTTGGCTACCCGTTATGCGTTATTCGCGTTCGGTTCGGTTCGGTTTATGTAACTAGTTTGCATAAATTGACCGAAACGGGTCAAACACTATCATTTTCACCTCAAAATCCAGAGTGTGCTTAGTTTACCCATATTATACAAGTCTTCAAACTTTTCGGGACTAAATCACATTCTAATCCGGTCTTCGCTTAATCTTGCGTTTTGAACCGTATACCTTTCTTTAAAACTAACCGGTCTAAGTTTAGGCTTAATTAAGACCAGTTAGGAATCTAATAGGTTATTAAAACCTTCGTTCTAGATTAGGAGCCCAGTAAAAGCTACATGCACTTGCTGTTGTGATTTATACTTTGCTCAGGTAAATACTTTTAACTTATTTTCCCTATACGGGCTTGGGTTACGGTATTATAATACCGCTTGGTCGGGTATGAAGTCGTACAATTAGATATTGATTAAAAAGATGCATAACCCGTTTTATTCTGTCTTGTTTGATGCAACGCCTTTGGGGGGTTAATGACCGTGTCCTGGATATCCTCGGCTCATTCATTAGAAATGGCCACGACTTAAACACGGGGTGTAGGCATACACCTGACAGATGCGTATGTAAAAAGGTAGTCCACAAGAAGGGTATCTTCTTGTGGGTATTATACCAAGTGGTGTGTCTATTAATCTTGTTAAACCGGCTCTTCTAACCGGGTCCTAAATGGACGACAAACATGTAAAACTGTATACAAGTTTATTTTTAAATAATTATCCCAAGTTATAAAGGATACTTTATGCCATGTGCATTCAAACTAATTTTCTTAAACTCTTTTCAAAATGAGTCAGTTAATTGTATTTACCAGTGTAAACTGACGTATTTTCCCAAAAAGGTTAAGTGCAGGTACTATACGAAATAGGCTGGCTACTCCAGGCATCAATAATCAAGTCTTGCAAGCTATAGATGTTAAAGTCTGTTGAACAATGATCTTATTTATCTTTTGATCCACCTGTGAACCCTTTACAGTCCGTTGTAATACTTTGATATTACTATTTATTCGGTTTGTAATGTGATTCATACCATTTGCTTCCGCTGTGCATTTATAATTTGTGTTGTTTGACTATGATGATATCAACTACGTCACGATACTCCCCACTGGGGCCACCGGTAATACGTGGAAATGTCGGGGTGTGACAGGTTGGTATCAGAGCCAACACTGAGTGAATTAAACACTAGTCTTTTGTGTTTAATCTCAGTTACACAATTGCACATTCCTAAATTTTCGAGTCTAGACAAAGAACTTAGGACTAATCCAAATTGTTTTAATTCTAACTTTGTACTTTATATTTCTTTGTTGTATCTTTAAATTGTTTGAAAGGAAATATGCCACCGAGGTTCCGAAGAGGAGGACGAGGTAAGGGGCTAATCCACGCCCCCAACGATCACGAGGCCGGGCCTTCACACCGGCGAGTTCCTTCTGCTACCATGAGTACCGGTCCTCAAGGAGACTGGAGGATCTATTCGGAGCCCGCTAGCTGATCTGCCTCGTTGAGCTCAACGCCTCTTTATCGTCACTCTTTTGGGCCGCAATCAGAGAACGAGTCCGAAGACTCACGCCACTCCTTCTTGCCGTTGCAGCGATCCTTTTCGCACCATTCCTTTGGCGACCCCACTCCTGTCATCCAGGGCCGGTTTAACCCGGCAAACTATATTGAAGAACCAGTGGGTTTTAACCCATTGGGCCCTGAAGACCATTTCCCCGAAGCTCAAGGAATGGATATAGATGAAGACACGGATCCTGTTGAACCACCTTCTGGGACACCTACTCACCCCATCGAGATTTCGGATGGGTCATCTTTCCATGGATCACCCTATTGTGGCCCAGACAGCTACCAGGCAAGATTTAACCAATATGAATGGTACTTTACACCCTCTCACCATTCATTGCCTCACCAGCAGCAGCAACAGCAGGATCCCTCCGAGGATTCGCGTTTCGTGGCAGTCACGCGACCGCCACCACCACCGCCAGTACAGCAAGCACCTCCAGAACCACCGAGGCGTAGAAGAACAGGTGCACGAATGTCCGTGCGAGAAGGGGGTTTTCACTTTAGCACCCCCCAACACTCAAGTGGCAGTCACTATCCGCCACTGCATGAAGACCCACAAATGGATGGGCCTTCAAATCCAGTTTCAGAGGTAGATTCTGCACGTATTGCGCCGCCACCATTCGGTTTTGGTAACCTGATTCCTACATACGCCGGTCCAACGGTGTATGATCCATTTGAGCAGCCGGCTCACACTAACTACAACTATGCTGAAGCCGACCCATACCTTGTAGCAGCAAACTACAACGCCCTTCATCCTGAAGGACCATATGGAGCCCCCTGGGGAGTGGGATACCCAGCTCGTGGGTATCAGTTACCTGCTCAACCTCCGTTTCAGCACCAGCCGCAGCCACCACGGTTTTCCCCACTGGAACAGGAGGAGATCCTCCACAGGCTAAGCAGGGTGGAACGAGAATTTCAAGAAGAGCGCAGGAACAACCGGGGATTTCTCAAGGGCCTAGCAAGATTGTTAAAAGGAAAGTAGAAGAGGGATCATTAAATCTCTATATGTATTGTTGTATTTCCTTAGTTCAATCAAGTCCCTGCGTGGACATTTATCTATGTACTTAGTCCCTGCGTTGACTTGTCTTTCTTTAGTCCCTGCGTGGACTTGTCTTTTTAGTCCCTGCGTGGACATCTATCTTAGTAATCAGTCCCTCCGAGGACTTGTATTATCAGTTTAGCCCCTGTGTGGGCAAGTTATTTCTGTTAAAAGTCCCGTTAAGGGCAATGTGTACTCCTTTTAATGTTTAATGGAATGTTAAATTTAAAATTTTCATTTTTGTCATTTTATGCATAAATATATTATACATGAAATAAATAAATTAAAAATCGTTCCTCTTAAAATAATCTGCCTAATTAAATATTAGATAAGAATCTTAAAGGTATAGCCTAGCCTACGTGTCATTATAGACTTGGCCAAGATGGTAAGACCTGTGTAAAAAGATTCAAATCTCTGTTAACATCTGAAAACATGTTAACGCTCCTGGCAGATGTGATTTGTTAAAATCACACACATCATTCTTATAATAGGATTCTTCAAAAGATTCCTATCCTAACCTGATGATCTATAAATCATGGGTTTAAATCATCAATTAATATGATCACATATTAAACATCCGTTGGTGATGTAGTGCCTACGGGCCATAATAAATGTCAAGTAAGACAAAAGACCATTGTAGTCTACGACTCCCTGTCAGAAAAAGGTAAAGAACCATGTTCAAACCTTAATGCCTTGATTGTCTGAAATCATGGCTTATGATTTAGAATGTCCTTGTGACTAGGCCTTTTGTGCCATTAATAATACTGTTGTTGTTTTATAATTATGATAAGTTATAATAAGAATCCTAAATAAATATGATTAACAAATTAACCAAATATGGTCGGTGTTTACCATGGTTAATGAATTTCCATAAAAGACAATTCCATAATAAACTCCCAAATAAATTATTGTCAATATCTTATGTAACAGTTCAAACTACATGGCTGACTCGGATGAGATCAACAGTCACCCAAGGGAGGATCATGATAATACCCGAATTAACATAGCGGGTGCAGAACTGCAAGCATTAATAGACAATGTTGTTACAAAAGTTATTGAGCGGCAGTATAATGAATCTAGCGGGTCTCGAAGTAGGACCCTATCCACACCACATTCCAAGCCTAAGACTCATTCAGAGGCTCACAGCAAGCCACCCTCTAAGAAAGACGAGCCAAAGAAAGACGATGATCGACATTCCTCAAACCAAAACAGTGTTCCATCCAAGAGGATAGCATTTGATGATAAACCACATACCAACTCCTGTACTTATAAGTACTTTGTTTCCTGCAAACCCCGGGATTTCACTGGGGAGGAGGGGGCAATTGACTGTATGACTTGGTTAGATGAAATGGACACCGTGGTCGATAGCAGTGGTTGTGCTGAAAGGGATGTAGTGAAGTATGTATCCCAATCATTCAAGGGAGAGGCATTAGCATGGTGGAAATCTCTCATTCAAGCAGCTGGAAAGATCCCACTCTACAATCTGACATGGGATCAGTTTGTTACTCTTATTAAGGAAAATTACTGCCCTCAGCATGAGGTTGAAAGAATTGAGTCAAATTTCTTATCGTTGGTTATGAAAAACCTAGATTACCAAGCTTATCTTACAAGCTTCAACACGATGTCAAGATTGGTTCCTTACCTTGTGACACCAGAACCCAAAAGGATTGCTCGCTTCATTGGGGGTTTAGCCCCAGAAATCAAAGCCAGTGTTAAGGCTTCAAGACCTGCTACTTTTAGATCAGCAGCTGATCTATCTTTGTCTCTTACCTTAGATGCAGTCAGGTTGAGATCACTAAAGAGTTCTGAAGAAGGTAAGAGAAAGCGTGAGGATGATAACTCACGTCGTTCAGACAAGAAATACAAAGGGAACCATGAGAACAAGAAGAGTTTAGGGTTCAACAAAGGTAACCAACAGTCGGGTGAGAAACCCAGATGCAAAGTTTGTCAGAAACATCACTTTGGAAAGTGTAGATTGGAATCGAACTCGCAGACACAATCAAGGACTTTTGGATGTGGGATCTGCAAATCCAAGGAACACAAGACCTTAGATTGCAAAAACTTGAAGGATGCGACCTGCTACAACTGCAACGAGAAAGGGCACATTAAGTCGAACTTCCCAAAATATGCCAAGAAACCAGAAGAAGGTAAAAAGACCAACGCTAGGGTCTTCAGAATGGATGCTAAGGAGGCAGTGCAGGATGATAACGTGATAACAGGTACCTTTCTTATAAATGATGTTTATGCGAGGGTATTGTTTGATTCAGGGGCGGATAAGTCATTTGTAGATAATAAGTTTTGTAAGTTGCTGAATTTACCTGTTAAAACCCTAAGTGTGAAATATGAGGTGGAATTAGCTGATGGTACCTTAGAAACCGCCTCAACCGTGTTAGATGGATGTTTCATATCCATTAGGAACCACTCTTTTCCGTTGACCTTACTTCCCTTGAAATTAGCCGGTTTCGATATAGTAGTAGGCATGGATTGGTTGTCTCGTAACCAAGCCCGAATCGTTTGTGTAAGAAGCAAGTATTTGTCAGAACTCCTCGTGGCGAGCCTTTGACAATCCAAGGAGATACTAAGTACGGAATGCCTGAGCAAGTGTCCATGCTCAAGGCATCAAGGTGTTTGACGAAGGGTTGTGTTATCTACATGGCGCAAGTAACTATTGATGAATCAAAGCCTAAGATTGAAGACATACCTATTATCTCTGAATATCCAGGAGTATTCCCTGAAGAACTACCTGGTTTACCCCCAGAAAGGCAAGTAGAGTTCAGGATTGACATTATTCCTGGAGCAGCACCTGTTGCAAGAGCGCCTTACAGATTGGCACCAACAGAGATGAAAGAATTGAGAACTCAACTGGATGATTTGCTAGCCAAAGGATTTATTAGACCTAGCTCATCTCCTTGGGGAGCACCGATCTTGTTTGTGAAGAAAAATGATGGATCGATGCGTCTGTGCATCGATTATCGAGAGCTTAACAAAGTTACTATCAAGAATCGGTATCCATTGCCCAGGATCGACGACTTGTTCGATCAACTTCAAGGAGCAAGTTATTTTTCCAAGATCGACTTAAGGTCAGGATATCATCAACTGAAGGTCAAGGATGAAGATGTACATAAGACTGCATTTAGGACTCGTTATGGTCATTACGAGTTCTTAGTGATGCCTTTTGGACTCACTAATGCACCAGCCGCATTCATGGATCTCATGAACCACTTCTGTAAGCCCTACATGGATAAATTTGTCATCGTCTTTGTCGATGATATTCTTATTTACTCGAAGAGTCAAGCTAACCATGAGAAGCACCTCCATTGCATTCTGAAACTGCCTCATCGAGAAAAGCTCTACGCCAAATTCTCTAAGTGTGAATTTTGGCTTCGTGAAGTCCAATTTCTTGGACATGTGGTTAGTGAAGGCAGAATCCTGGTAGATCCCGCTAAGGTTGAAGCTGTCATGAATTGGCAAGAGCCGAAGGCACCCACAGAGATTCGCATCTTCTTGGGATTGGCAGGATATTACAGGCGTTTTATTGAAAACTTTTCAAGGATTGTTGCACCCCTAACTTCTTTTACTAGGAAGAATATTAAGTTCGACTGGGGACCGAAGCAACAAGAATCCTTCGATATCCTTAAGTAGAAGCTAAGCAATGCACCAGTGTTGACATTGCCTGAAGGGATTGAAGAATTTGTAGTATATTGTGATGCATCGCACACAGGTATGGGATGTGTGCTTATGCAGAAAGGCAAGGTTATTGCCTATGCTTCTCGACAGTTAAAGGTGCACGAGAAGAACTACACCACCCATGACTTAGAGTTGGGTGTCGTCGTATTTGCACTAAAACTTTGGAGGCACTACTTGTATGGAACTAAGTGTGTGATCTATTCGGATCACGAGAGCCTTCAACATCTGTTCAATCAGAAGGACTTGAACATGAGGCAGCGACGTTGGATGGAAACTTTGAATGATTATGATTGTGAGATAAGATACCATCCTGGCAAGGCGAATGTAGTCGCCGATGCCTTAAGTCGAAAGGAAATAGTGAAGCCTATAAGAATCAATGCCAAGAGCATTGAGATAAAGAATAGTTTGAATGAAAGGTTGTTAGCTGCGCAGAAGGAAGTTGTACTAGAAGCTAACTATCCTGATGAAAAGCTAGGAGTAACTGAAGAACAGTTATCCTATGGCAAGGACGGAATCCTAAGATTAAATGGACGAATATGGGTTCCAGTTTATGGAGGACTTCAGGATGTTATCCTCTAGGAAGCCCACAGTTCTAAATACTTCGTTCATCCTGGAGCTGACAAGATGTACCAGGATCTGAAAGCAAATTTTTGGTGGATAGGCTTGAAGAAGTCTATGGCTGCCTATGTAGCTAAATGTTTGACTTGTGCGCAAGTCAAAGCTGAACATCAGAAGCCGTCAGGTTTGCTACAACAGCCTGAACTTCCCACGTGGAAGTGGGAAATGGTGACGATGGATTTCATCACCAAGTTGCTAAAAACAAAGAAAGGAAATGATACTATATGGGTGATAGTAGATAGACTGACTAAATCAGCACATTTCATACCCATTAAGGAGACCTATAGCTCCGACATGTTAGCCCAATTGTACGTAGATAAGATTGTATCTCTGCATGGCGTACCAGTGTCTATTATCTCTGACAGAGATACTAGATACACATCACATTTTTGGAAAAGTTTCCAACAATCTTTGGGCACGCGCTTAAATTTTAGTACAGCTTACCATCCTCAGACGGACGGGCAGAGCGAGCGTACAATCCAAACTTTGGAAGACATGCTTCGTGCATGTGTGATTGAGTTAGGTGGTAGTTGGGATAACCACCTGCCATTAATCGAGTTCTCCTATAACAATAGCTATCATACAAGCATTAAGGCTGCGCCTTTCGAGGCCTTGTACGGTAGAAAGTGCAGAACGCCCGTTTGTTGGGCGGAAGTTGGAGATGTCCAACTGAAAGGACCTGAAATAGTCCTAGAGACAACAGATAAGATTGTGCAAATACGCGATCGTCTCAAAGCTGCCCGGGATAGGCAGAAAAGCTACGAGGACTTAAGGCGTAAACCTCTAAAGTTTGAGGTTGGTGATAAAGTTCTACTTAAAGTATCACCCTGGAAAGAGGTAATGCGATTTGGTAAGAAAGGAAAGTTAAGCTCGAGGTACATAGGACCATTCGAGATCATCGAATGCGTCGAATTTGTTGCTTATAAGTTAAACTTACCTGAAGAGCTCAGTGGTATTCACAATGTATTCCACATCTGCAATCTAAAGAAATGTCTAGCGGATGAATCGCTAGTCATACCACATACGGATGTGCATATAGATGAGAGCTTGAAATTTGTGGAAAAACCAGTGTCGATCGAGGATCGACAGGTTAAGAAGCTTCGAAAGAAGCATGTACCGATCGTAAAGGTAAAATGGGATGCCCGTAGAGGTCCCGAGTACACGTGGGAGGTAGAGTCCACAATGAAAGAAAAGTACCCTTATTTATTTTAGTAAATATCGAGGTCGATATTTCTTTTAAGGTGGTGAGGATGTAACACCTCGTAATTTCATGTCCAATGTAATATCGACACGTGTCATGAACTTTAGACGTGTAAAGGATTACATTAGAAGGACTAAAGTTGAAAAACAGAGGAAATACATGAATAAAAGGGTTCAAAGTGTCAACAATGAATAAATATATCTTTCAATAACCCTACATGATGTTTATACCCTTAAACGAATGAATCATGGATCATACGAAGCTAATTGTGAAAGAAAGTGAGGAATTACAAACTACAGGGGCTAAATGTGGCAACATGTTTAAAGTATACCTCTGAGTGACCTTTTAGCAAACCCGAAGCTTTGTAATGACTAATTATACTCACGAGAATAAGTGATAAAAATTTCACAAGGTTTCGATTAAGTATGAGAAAGTTCTGACAACATTCGTATCCGAGGGGTTAAAAGCATCGACGTTGAAAATTAAGGCTTTTCGGGTGACCATAAAGTTGACAAGGACTTCACAAAGATTGGTTAAGTCTTGAAGTCCTTAGAAATCAATTTAGAAGGCTCAAAGTGCAAAAAGAAAGGTTAAAACAACTTTTAGAAGGACCGGGGACCAAAACTGCAAATAGTTGAAACTTGTTAACCTGAGCTGGGGCTTCACACGGGGCGCGTAAGCCCAGACAGAAACTTATGCGGGGCACCTAAAGTGCCCAGATGCAGAAACTCTTGACAGGTGTCTGTCCAGCCCGTTTAACCGACTCAAATTGCTTGATTTCAATACCATGTGTTGCACAAACAAGTTTTTAGGCTCTAGGGACACTTGTATTAATCAGGGATCCATCCTAGACTTGTTTGGCATCATCTTGATCAATCAATGATCACTATATAAAGAAGCACTTGTTGCAACTTTTGATCATTCATCCAATTCTCAACTCCTGAAGATTTCTGGAGCACAAGAGCATTCCCTAAGCATCATTAGTCGTGCATAGGACCTTGGTAAGCTTCCTTAACCTTCCTTAATCGTGTTTTACTTAGTTTATTAGCTTAAAGTCAAACCGTTGTAACTAAGGTTTGACTTAATGATTAATCACTAATGGTCCAGTGATTAGTCAAATTGAAAGTAGTTATAAGTTGGTAATTATGTGGGCATTAAACCCTTAAAAGGGCACCCTCTGATTCCCGCTCTAACTAAGTCATTTGTCGGGTCAAAGTTAGTTATAAAAAGTCAACAGAAACATAATTTTTGAATTAACGCATAATTAGCAATGTAGAAGACGTGTAACCTGTTTTACCACTCATATAACTCAGTAACCAATGCAAGAACATGTCTAAGCATGTCCGACCCGACAATTTTCAGTTTAGGACCGGTTCGGAACCGAAAGTCGCATAAATTGACCATTGCCTTGACTTTCAGTTCTAAACCATATTAGCATGATTTAGAAATTCCTTAGAGCTTCATTAGGACCAGCTTGCATGATAGTATAACCCTCTGTGATTATACTACTTGACTCGTTGATTGTTTCCGTTAATTGCTTGATGTTGACCATAATGCCCTTTTGACCATAAAACGAGATTTTTGGAAATGTGAGAAGACAATAATCTTTGTTACTGATTTATAAACATATCCCTAAAATTTCACATCAGTTGGAGGTCTAGAT
The DNA here is from genome assembly GCA_030545235.1 of Helianthus tuberosus. Classification (NCBI taxonomy): domain Eukaryota; kingdom Viridiplantae; phylum Streptophyta; class Magnoliopsida; order Asterales; family Asteraceae; genus Helianthus; species Helianthus tuberosus. Next base: position 4,306,358 of record CM060443.1, read on the forward strand.
TAGGAGTTATGCTCAATAGCGTAATTAGAAAGCTTTTTATAAATTAAACGACGTAATTAGCATAAAGCCTATCTAAACCCAATTTTTGACACCAAACCTTTTATCCACTGATGTAATATAATATTTTTGGATTTTTGAAGATTTTTAATTATTTTTAAACTGATCATAACCTAGGGTTATTGCCTTGATTCGGTTATTACCGATTATACCCTTTTTGCTTATAAAATGAGTTTTACATAACAATTTGATGCCAAATATTTTGCTACTGATTTTATATGATAAATAAAGTATTTTGAACTTTAAAAACTGATCGGGAAATTCAGATTCCTATTCTAACCCGGAAATCGCTTAAAACGACTTTTTATGCGTTTAAACGCGTAGTATGGATTAAAACCACTCTTGTCATATAAGACTTACCTCCAACTGATATGACTTATTAAATTAAGTAGTTTTAGTGATCATTTGAGACCTAAACCTCTGAATTACATTTAATCTCTTTTATAATCTTTAAAATGACCAAAATACCCCTACGGGGCTTAATTTGAGAATAAACTCGTCTTGGGCATAATGGAAGGTATCCTACCGATATCACAACATATTTAAAGCATATTAACTTAGGAAACCTGTTTGTGACTCATTTGGTCACCCGTTATGCGTTATTCGCGTTCGGTTCGGTTTATGTAACTAGTTTGCATAAATTGACCGAAACGGGTCAAACACTATCACTTTCACCTCAAAATCCAGAGTGTGCTTAGTTTACCCATATTATACAAGTCTTCAAACTTTTCAGGACTAAATCACATTCTAATCCGGTCTTCGCTTAATCTTGCGTTTTGAACCGTATACATTTCTTTAAAACTAACCGGTCTAAGTTTAGGTTTAATTAAGACCAATTAGGAATCTAATAGGTTATTAAAACCTTTGTTCCAGATTAGGAGCCCAGTAAAAGCTACGTGCACTTGCTGTTGTGATTTATACTTTGCTCAGGTAAATACTTTTAACTTATTTTCCCTATACGGGCTTGGGGTACGGTATTATAATACCGCTTGGTCGGGTATGAAGTCGTACAATCAGATATTGATTAAAAAGATGCATAACCCGTTTTATTCTGTCTTGTTTGATGCAATGCCTTTGGGGGGTTAATGACCGTGTCCTGGATATCCTCGGCTCATTCATTAGAAATGGCCACGACTTAAGCACGGGGTGTAGGCATACACCTGACAGATGCTTATGTAAAAAGGTAGTCCACAAGAAGGGTATCTTCTTGTGGGTATTATACCAAGTGGTGTGTCTATTAATCTTGTTAAACCGGCTCTTCTGACCGGGTCCTAAATGGACGACAAACATGTAAAACTGTATACAAGTTTATTTTTAAATAATTATCCCAAGTTATAAAAGATACTTTATGCCATGTGCATTCAAACTAATTTTCTTAAACTCTTTTCAAAATGAGTCAGTTAATTGTATTTACCAGTGTAAACTGACGTATTTTCCCAAAAAGGTTAAGTGCAGGTACTATACGAAATAGGCTGGCTACTCCAGGCATCAATAATCAAGTCTTGCAAGCTATAGATGTTAAAGTCAGTTGAACAATGATCTTATTTATCTTTTGATCCGCCTGTGAACCCTTTACAGTCCGTTGTAATACTTTGATATTACTATTTATTCGGTTTGTAATGTGATTCATACCTTTTTCTTCCGCAGTGCATTTATAATTTGTGTTGTTTGACTATGATGATATTAACTACGTCACGATACTCCCTACTGGGGCCACCGGTAATACGTGGAAATATCGGGGTGTGACAGGTTGGTATCAGAGCCAACACTGAGTGAATTAAACTCTAGCCTTTTGTGTTTAATCTCAGTTACACAATTGCACATTCCTAAATTTTCGAGTCTAGACAAAGAACTTAGGACTAATCCAAATTGTTTTAATTCTAACTTTGTACTTTATATTTCTTTGTTGTATCTTTAAATTGTTTGACAGGAAATATGCCACCGAGGTTCCGAAGAGGAGGACGAGGCAAGGGGCCAATCCACACCCCCAACGATCACGAGGCCGGGCCTTCACACCGGCGAGCTCCTTCTGCTACCATGAGTACCGGTCCTCAAGGAGACTGGAGGATCTATTTGGAGCTCGCTAGGTGATCTGCCTCGTTTAGCTCAACGCCTCCTTATCGTCACTCCTTTGGGCCGCAATCAGAGAACGAGCCCGATGACTCACGCCACTCCTTCTTGCCGTTGCAGCGATCTTTTTCGCACCATTCCTTTGGCGACCCCACTCCTGTCTTCCCGGGCCGGTTCAACCCGGCAAACTATATTGAAGAACCAGTGGGTTTTAACCCATTGGGCCCTGAAGACCATTTCCCCGAAGCTCAGGGAATGGATATAGATGAAGACACGGATCCTGTTGAACCACCTTCTGGGACACCTACTCACCCCATCGAGATTTCGGATGGGTCATCTTTCCATGGATCACCCTACTGTGGCCCAGACAGCTACCAGGCAAGATTTAACCAATATGAATGGTACTTTACACCCTCTCACCATTCATTGCCTCACCACCAGCAGCAGCAGGATCCCTCCGAGGATTCGCGTTTCGTGGCAGTCACGCCACCGCCACCACTGCCGCCAGTACAGCAAGCACCTCCAGAACCACCGAGGCATAGAAGAACAGGTGCACGAATGTCCGTGCGAGAAGGGGGTTTTCACTTTAGCACCCCCCCAACACTCAAGTGGCAGTCACTATCCGCCACTGCATGAAGACCCACAAATGGATGGGCCTTCAAATCCAGTTTCAGAGGTAGATTCTGCATGTATTGCGCCGCCACCATTGGGTTTTGGTTACCCGATTCCTACATACGCCGGTCCAACGGTGTACGATCCATTTAAGCAGCCGGCTCACACTAACTACCACTATGCTGAAGCCGACCCATACCTTGTAGCAGCAAACTACAACGCCCTTCATCCTGAAGGACCATATGGAGCCCCCTGGGGAGTGGGATACCCAGCTCGTGGGTATCAGTTACCTGCTCAACCTCCGTTTCAGCACCAGCCGCAGCCACCACGGTTTTCCCCACTGGAACAGGAGGAGATCCTCCACAGGCTAAGCAGGGTGGAACGAGAATTTCAAGAAGTGCGTAGGAACAACCGAGGATTTCTCAAGGGCCTAGCAAGATTGTTAAAAGGAAAGTAGAAGAGGGATCATTAAATCTCTATATGTATTGTTGTATTTCCTTAGTTCAATCAAGTCCCTGCGTGGACATTTATCTATGTACTTAGTCCCTGCGTGGACTTGTCACTCTTTAGTCCCTGCGTGGACTTGTCTTTTTAGTCCCTGCGTGGACATCTATCTTAGTAATCAGTCCCTACGAGGACTTATATTATCAGTTTAGCCCCTGTGTGGGCAAGTTATTTCTGTTAAAAGTCCCGTTAAGGGCAATGTGTACTCCTTTTAATGTTTAATGGAATGTTAAATTTAAAAATTTCATTTTTGTCATTTTATGCATAAATATATTATACATGAAATAAATAAATTAAAAATCGTTCCTCTTAAAATAATCTGCCTAATTAAATATTTGATAAGAATCTTAAAGGTATAGCCTAGCCTACGTGTCATTATAGACTTGGCCAAGATGGTAAGACCTGTGTAAAAAGATTCAAATCCCTGTTAACATCTGAAAACATGTTAACGCTCCTGGCAGATGTTATTCGTTAAAATCACACACGTCATTCTTATAATAGGATTCTTCAAAAGATTCCTATCCTAACCTGATGATCTAAAAATCATGGGTTTAAATCATCAATTAAAATGATCACATATTAAACATCCATTGGTGATGTAGTGCCTACGGGCCATAATAAATGTCAAGTAAGACAAAAGACCATTGTAGTCTACGACTCCCTGTCAGAAAAAGGTAAAGAACCATGTTCAAACCTTAATACCTTGATTCTCTGAAATCATGGCTTATGATTTAGAATGTCCTTGTGACTAGGCCTTTTGTGCCATTAATAATACTGTTGTTGTTTTATAATTAGGATAAGTTATAATAAGAATCCTAAATAAATATGATTAACAAATTAACCAAATATGGCCGGTGTTTACCATGGTTAATGAATTGCCATAAAAGACAATTCCATAATAAACTCCCAAATAAATTATTGTCAATATCTTATGTAACAGTTCAAACTACATGGCTGACTCGGATGAGATCAACAGTCACCCAAGGGAGGATCATGATAATACCCGAATTAACATAGCGGGTGCAGAACTGCAAGCATTAATAGACAATGTTGTTACAAAAGTTATTGAGCGGCAGTATAATGAATCTAGCGGGACTCGAAGTAGGACCCTATCCACACCACATTCCAAGCCTAAGACTCATTCAGAGGCTCACAGCAAGCCGCCCTCTAAGAAAGACGAGCCAAAGAAAGACGATGATCGACATTCCTCAAACCAAAACAGTGTTCCATCCAAGAGGATAGCATTTGATTATAAACCACATACCAACTCCTGTACTTATAAGTACTTTGTTTTCTGCAAACCCCGGGATTTCACTGGGAGGAGGGGCAATTGACTGTATGACTTGGTTAGATGAAATGGACACCGTGGTCGATAGCAGCGGTTGTGCTGAAAGGGATGTAGTGAAGTATGTATCCCAATCATTCAAGGGAGAGGCATTAGCATGGTGGAAATCTCTCATTCAAGCAGCTGGAAAGATCCCACTCTACAATCTGACATGGGATCAGTTTGTTGCTCTTATTAAGGAAAATTACTGCCCTCAGCATGAGGTTGAAAGAATTGAGTCAAATTTCTTATCGTTGGTCATGAAAAACCTAGATTGCCAAGCTTATCTTACAAGCTTCAACACGATGTCAAGATTGGTTCCTTACCTTGTGACACCAGAACCCAAAAGGATTGCTCGCTTCATTGGGGGTTTAGCCCCAGAAATCAAAGCCAGTGTGAAGGCTTCAAGACCTGCTACTTTTAGATCAGCAGCTGATCTATCTTTGTCTCTTACCTTAGATGCAGTCAGGTTGAGATCACTAAAGAGTTCTGAAGAAGGTAAGAGAAAGCGTGAGAATGATAACTCACGTCGTTTAGACAAGAAACACAAAGGGAGCCATGAGAACAAGAAGAGTTCAGGGTTCAACAAAGGTAACCAACAGTCGGGTGAGAAACCCAGATGCAAAGTTTGTCAGAAACATCACTTTGGAAAGTGTAGATTGGAATCGAACTCGCAGACACAATCAAGGACTTTTGGATGTGGGATCTGCAAATCCAAGGAACACAAGACCTTAGATTGCAAAAACTTGAAGGATGCGACCTGCTACAACTGCAACGAGAAAGGGCACATTAAGTCGAACTGCCCAAAATATGCCAAGAAACCAGAAGAAGGTAAAAAGACCAACGCTAGGGTCTTCAGAATGGATGCTAAGGAGGCAGTGCAGGATGATAACGTGATAACAGGTACCTTTCTTATAAATGATATTTATGCGAGGGTATTGTTTGATTCAGGGGCGGAGAAGTCATTTGTAGATGATAAGTTTTGTAAGTTGCTGAATTTACCTGTTAAAACCCTAAGTGTGAAATATGAGGTGGAATTAGCTGATGGTACTTTAGAAACCGCCTCAACCGTGTTAGATGGATGTTTCATATCCATTAGGAACCACTCTTTTCCGTTGACCTTACTTCCCTTGAAATTAGCCGGTTTCGATATAGTAGTAGGCATGGATTGGTTGTCTCGCAACCAAGCCCAGATCGTTTGTGCTAAGAAGCAAGTATTTATCAGAACTCCTCATGGCGAGCCTTTGACAACCCAAGGAGATACTAAGTACGGAATGCCTGAGCAAGTGTCCATGCTCAAGGCATCAAGGTGTTTGACGAAGGGTTATGTTATCTACATGGCGCAAGTAACTATTGATGAACCAAAGCTAAGATTGAAGACATACCTATTATTGATCAGGGATCCATCCTAGACTTGTTTAGCATCATCTTGATCAATCAAAGATCACTATATAAAGAAGCACTTGTTGCAACTTTGGATCATTCATCCAATTCTCAACTACTGAAGATTTCTGGAGCACAAGAGCATTCCCTAAGCATCATTAGTCGTGCATAGGACCTTGGTAAGCTTCCTTAACCTTCCTTAATCGTGTTTTACTTAGTTTATTAGCTTAAACTCAAACCGTCGTAATTAAGGTTTGACTTAACGATTAATCACTAATGGTCCAGTGATTAGTCAAATTGAAAGTAGTTATAAGTTGGTAATTATGTGGGCATTAAACCCTTAAAAGGGCATCCTCTGATTCCCGCTCTAACTAAGTCATTTGTCGGGTCAAAGTTAGTTATAAAAAGTCAACAGAAACATAATTTTCGAATTAACACATAATTAGCAATGTAGAAGATGTGTAACCTGTTTTACCACTCATATAACTCAGTAACCAATGCAAGAACATGTCTAAGCATGTCCGACCCGACAATTTTCAGTTTAGGACCGGTTCGGAACCGAAAGTCGCATAAATTGACCATTGCCTTGACTTTCAGTTCTGAACCATATTAGCATGATTTAGAAATGCCTTAGAGCTTCATTAGGACCAGCTTGCATGATAGTATAACCCTATGCGATTATACTACTTGACTCGTTGATTGTTTCCGTTAATTGCTTGATGTTGACCATAATGCCCTTTTGACCATAAAACGAGATTTTTGGAAATGTGAGAGGACAATAATCTTTGTTACTGATTTATAAACATATCCCTAAAATTTCACATCAGTTGGAGGTCTAGATTAGGAGTTATGCTCAATAGCGTAATTAGAAAGCTTTTTAAAAAATAAACGGCGTAATTAGCATAAAGCCTATCTAAACCCAATTTTTGACACCAAACCTTTTACCCACTGATGTAATATAATATTTTGGGATTTTTGAAGATTTTTAATTATTTTTAAACTGATCATAACCTAGGGTTATTGCCTTGATTCGGTTATTACCGATTATACCCTTTTTGCTTATAAAACGAGTTTTACATAACAATTTGATACCAAATATTTTTCTGCTGATTTTATATGATAAATGAAGTATTTTGAACTTTAAAAACTGATCGGGAAATTCAGATTCCTATTCTAACCCGGAAATCGCTTAAAACGACTTTTTATGCGTTTAAACGCGTAGTATGGATTAAAACCACTCTTGTCATATAAGACTTATCTCCAACTGATATGACTTATTAAATTAAGTATTTTTACAGATCATTTCATACCTAAACCTCTGAATTACATTTAATCTCTTTTACAATCTTTAAAATGACCAAAATACCCCTACGGGGCTTAATTTGAGAATAAACTCGTCTTGGGCATAATGGAAGGTATCCTACCGATATCACCACATATTTAAAGCATATTAACTTAGGAAACCTGTTCGTGACTCATTTGGTTACCCGTTATGCGTTATTCGCGTTCGGTTCGGTTTATGTAACTAGTTTGCATAAATTGACCGAAACGGGTCAAACCCTATCATGCACTTGCTGTAAAAGCTTTGTTCCAGATTAGGAGCCCAGTAAAAGCTACGTGCACTTGCTGTTGTGATTTATACTTTGCTCAGGTAAATACTTTTAACTTATTTTCCCTATACGGGCTTGGGGTACGGTATTATAATACCGCTTGGTCGGGTATGAAGTCGTACAATCAGATATTGATTAAAAAGATGCATATCCCGTTTTATTCTGTCTTGTTTGATGCAATGCCTTTGGGGGGTTAATGACCGTGTCCTGGATATCCTCGTCTCATTCATTAGAAATGGCCACGACTTAAGCACGAGGTGTAGGCATACACCTGACAGATGCGTATGTAAAAAGGTAGTCCACAAGAAGGGTATCTTCTTGTGGGTATTATACCAAGTGGTGTGTCTATTAATCTTGTTAAACCGGCTCTTCTAACCGGGTCCTAAATGGACGACAAACATGTAAAACTGTATACAAGTTTATTTTTAAATAATTATCCCAAGTTATAAAAGATACTTTATGCCATGTGCATTCAAACTAATTTTCTTAAACTCTTTTCAAAATGAGTCAGTTAATTGTATTTACCAGTGTAAACTGACGTATTTTCCCAAAAAGGTTAAGTGCAGGTACTATACGAAATAGGCTGGCTACTCCAGGCATCAATAATCAAGTCTTGCAAGCTCTAGATGTTAAAGTCTTTTGAACAATGATCTTATTTATCTTTTGATCCGCCTGTGAACCCTTTACAGTCCGTTGTAATAGTTTGATATTACTATTTATTCAGTTTGTAATATGATTCATACCTTTTTCTTCCGCAGTGCATTTATAATTTGTGTTGTTTGACTATGATGATATCCACTACGTCACGATACTCCCCACCGGGCCCACCGGTAATACGTGGAAATATCGGGGTGTAACACACAGCGAAAGTCTAAATTAACAATACAAACCGAATTGAAAGTATAATAAAATATTACACAATGGTTGTAAGTGGATCCACAGGGGGATCTAAAACAGAAAGAAAAATATTGTTCAACAGACTTTAAGTATTAAAAGCTTACAAGACTTTTTATTTAATACTTAGGAGTTTCCAGCCCATTACGCGTAGTACCTGCACTTAATCTTTTTGAAAAATACGTCAGTTTACACTGGTAAATACAATTAACCGACTCTTTTGAAAAGTATTTATAAAATTGGTTTGGGTGCACAAGGCATAAAATCTTTTATAACTTGGGACAATTATTTAAAAATAATCTTGTATACAGATTTATATGTTTGTCGTCCGTTCAGGACCGAAATAGAAGAGTCGATACAAGATTAATAGACACACCACAAGTATAGGCCCACAAGGAGTTTCCTCACGAGTGAGATACCGTTTATACATACGCAACTGTAAGGTGTATGCCTATACCCCGTGCTTAAGCCGTGGCCATTTCAAATGAATGAGCCGAGGATATCCAGGACATGGTCATTAACCCCCCCAAAGGCTTTGTATCAAACAAAACATATTAAAATGGGTTATGTAAATTTATTAATGCCAATCCGATTAAATGATTTCATACCCGACCAAGCGGTATTATTATAATACCGTATCCCAACCCCGTATAACGGAAATTAAGTTAAAAGTATTTACCTGAGCTAAAAGTAATTTTTATTCTCAGCCGTATATCAAATCAGCAAGTACAAGTAGCTTTTACTGGGCTCCTAATTCTGAAACGAAAGTTTTAATAACCTATTAGATTCCTAACGGGTCTTACTTAAGTTATAACTTAGACCGGTTAGTTTTAAAGAAAGGTTTACGGTTCAAAACGCAGGATTAAGCGAAGACCGGATTAGAATGTGATTTAGACCTGACAAGTATGAAGACTTGTATAAAATGAGTAAACTAAATACCTTCTGGATTTTGAAGTAAAAATGATAAGGTTTGACCCGTTTCGGTTAATTTATGCAAACTAGTTACATAAACCGTACCAAACGCGTATAAGCATAACGGGTAACCGAATGAGTAATGTACAAGTTCCATAAGTTATTATGCTTAAATTATGTTGTGACATCAGAAGGATATCTTCCATTATGCCCTAAACGAATTTGAAACCAATTTAAGCCCCGTAAGGGTATTTTGGTCATTTTAATGTTTATAAAAGAGGTTAAATAATAAACTGAGGTTCCGGTCCAAAAGCCCCGTAACGGTATTTTGGTCATTTTAATGCTGGTCATTTATAACCAGCAAGATATCATACATACGTGGGGTTTATCATTTATGGCCAAACTATGCACCTTAGGGGCATTTTGGTCATTTCACATATGCTTTTAAGGTTAAATTTAGAATTCTGAGTTCAAGAATTATACTTACTGCTAAAGTGTAAAAATGTATTTTTAAAATCAGTAGGTAATAAGTCTTAAGCGTTAAATATGGTTTTAAACCATACTATGCGCTTAATAAGCGTAAAAGTCGGTATTTGACGATATTTGAAATGTTTATAAAATTTTGAAGTTTTGATCAGTCTCTAAAGCTTAAAATATTTTATTTAACATATGAAATCAGTAGGAAAAGGTTTGGTATCAAAATGATATGTAAAACTCATTTTATCAATGAAAAGGGCAATTTCGTCAATACCGAATTTACACTAGAACTCTATGTTAAGGTCAGTATAAAATTTGACAAAATTTTCCAAAAATCCCTAAATATTATTTCATAACAGTGGGTAGAAATTTTGGTGCCAAAAATTGGGTTTAAATATGATTTATACTGAAAATGCCATTTAATTAATAAAAAGCTTTCGTTTTACGATATCTTGCATAACTTCTATTTTAGACCATCAACTGATGTCAAATTTTTAGGACATGATTATAAATCAGTAATAAAGATTTTTGTCCTCTCACATTTTCAAAAATCTCGTTTTTATATCAAACGGGCATAACGGTCAACTTTTTAGCATTTAACGGAAACATGCAGTGAACTAGGATTTCTATGGAACCATGTTGTATAATCTCAGAGGGTTATACTAACATGTAATATGGTTCTAAAGGAACTCTAAGGCATATCTAAACTAAGCTAAAACGGGTCAGAACTGAAAGTCAAAGCAAAAGTCTACTTTTGTGTAACACCTCGAAAATTCACGTCCTATAATGTGTTGACACGTGTCATAAAGTTTGAACGTGTGAAAGAATGTTATAAAAGGACTAAAGTTGACAAACATAGAAAGTATGTGATTTTACGGGTTCTAAATGTCAACAGTGAATAAATATACTTCATAATAACCCTACATGATGTTTATAACATCAAACGAATAAATCATGGATCATACGAAGCAAAAAAGTGAGAGATTACAAACTACAGGGGTTAAATGTGTCAACATGTTTAAAGATATACCTCTGAGTGACCTTTTGACAAACCCGAAGCTTTGTAAATGTTAATTATGCTCACTAGAATGCACGATATAAATTTCATAAAGTTTCCTTAACGTATGAGAAAGTTATGATCAAATTCGTGTGCGAGGGGTTAAAGTGCAAACGTTGAAAGTTAAGACTTTTCGGGTTAACCGGAAGTGTTCAGGGACTTGGCAAAGTGGGTATAAGTCCTAAAGCCCTTGTGAGTAAATATAAGGGGGTCAAAATGCAAGAAATAACCCTAGTTTCCCCTTCGTGAAGCCAAAGGTCAAGTTGCAAAACAAAAGAAAAATAAAAATCTGTTTATCAGGCCCAGGCGGCCCGCATTGGGTCCGGCTATTCGTGAGGCGGGCCGCGTCCGACCCCCAGTACCGAGAAAAATGGGCTGTGGTCTGCCATGGCTTTTGTGCGCGACCTTTAACCGATTTTCCACATCACTTGACCCCTAAAACACCCCCTAAACACTAGAAACAAGTGTTGATCAGTTGTGGTGTGTGCTAGGCTTTGTTGTCAACCAATTGTGGTGATTGAAATCACTATAAAAGGGTCTTCAAGTTCACAAACATTCCTCACACCATTCTCTGCATTTCTGATCGATTCTGGAGCTCAAGCCTGCTTCCAAGTGATCATATCTCGTGCATAGGACCCTTGTAAGTCTGCTAGTCCTTTCTAAATTGAGTTTAGCTTAGTAGTTTAGCTAAAAGTCAAACCGTCGTAATTACGGTTTGACATCGAGATTAGTCAACAATGGCTCAGTCATATCTCGAATTAAAAGTAGTTATAAGTTGGTATTTATGTGGGTAATAAAACCTCAAGAGGGTTTCCCCTGATCACCACTCTAACCAGGTCAAAAGTCGGGTCAAACTTATATTTAAAAAGTCAACAGGAAGTCTAAAATGCCATTTATGCATAATTAACATTGTAGATCATATTCAACCTGTTGGATCATTGTTATAACTTAGTAATAAGTGTAAGAACATGTCTAAACATGTTCAACCCGACAATTTCCTGTTTAGACCCGGTTCGGAACCGAAAGTCACATAGTTTGACTTTCGCTTTGACTTTCAGTTCTGACCCGTTTAGGCATGTTTTAGAAATGCCTCAGAGCTTAAATTGCACTAGGTTACATGTTAGAACAACCCTATGTGATTATACACCTTGGTTCATTAGATATCCAATTAATATGCATATTTCCGTTAATTGCTCATATGTTGACCATTATGCCCTTTACACCTTAAAACGTGATTTATGAAAGTGTAAAAGTGTAGAAACCTTAATTACTGATATATAAACTTGTATGCAAAGTTTGACATCAGTTTGACTTGTAGATTAAGAGTTATGCTCATTATCGCAAATTTAAAGCTCTATGTTAATAAAGCGGCGTAATTAGCGTATAGCCTAGTTAAGCCTACTTTTTAATATCAAATCTTTTACCCACTGATGTAATATATTATTTTGGGATTTTTAAAGATTTTTAATTAATTTTAGGCTGAGCATAACTCATAGTCGTAGGCTTAATCCGGTAATTGTCGGTTTTGCCCTTACGGGCCATAAAATGAGTTTTACATATCTAAACGACTCCAAACCTTTTGCTACTGATCACAGATGATAAATGAATTATTTTAAGCCTTCTGGAAGTATAAAAATATCGTATTTAAGTATCGAACCCGGAAATGGCCTTTAATCGCCTTTTTAAGCGTTTTTAACGCATAGTATGTATTAAAATTATATTGGACATACCCGGGTTGATACCTACTGATATTTTAGGCAAATTAGAATATTTTAACAGTAAGCAAAGGTTGATTAACTCAGACTTCAGTTTTGAGCTTTTCGGCTTATGTGAAATTACCAAAATGCCCCTACGGTGCATAGTTGGCTATAAATGATAGATTTCACATAAATACTTTAACCTACTGATATAACTTAGAAAATTGAGTATATTTGCTGATTACATCAGACCTGTAACTCAGGTTAACATTCAAACTCGTTTACAACCTTTAAAATGACCAAACTACCCCTACGAGGCATAGTTTGTGTTTAAATTCGTTCCGGGCATAATAAAAGACATCTTACTGATGTCTCAACATATTTGAAGCATATTAACTTAGGAAACCTGTATATGGCTCTTACGGATACCCGTTACGCTTAATACGCGTTCGGTTCGGTTTATGTAACAAGTTTACATAAATTAGCCGAAACGGGTCAAACCTTATCGGTTCAATCTCAAAATCCAGAATGTGCATGAAGGACCCATATTAAACAAGTCTCTGAACTTGTCGGGTCTAAATCACATTCTATCCGGTCTTCGCTTAATCGTGCGTACGAACCGTATCTTTGAAACTAGCCGGTCTAAGCTTAAGCTTAATTAAAGACCCGTTAGGATTCTAATAGGTTATATTAAACCTTCGTTCCAGATTAGGAGAACCAGTAAAAGCTACGTGCATTTTGCTTATTGTGATTAATACTTGCTCAGGTAAATACTTTTAACTTATTTTCCCTATACGGGCTTGGGTTACGGTATATAGCATACCGCTTGATCGGGCATCAAATCTCCACCGTTAAGTGGGTAGTTGAATAATTTGATCGGCTCATTTAAACAGTCTTGTTACTTAAAGCCTTTGGGGGGTTAATGACCATGTCCCGGATATCCATGGCATCATTTTACGAAATGGCCACGACCTGAGCACGGGGTGTAGGCGTACACCTGTCAGTGTATAACTCAATATTGTGGTGTGTCTATTGATCTTTAACCCGGACAAGATCCGGGCTACTGAACGCACAAGTAATATATAATTCGTTCACAAGATTATAATATTAAATAATTCTCCCAAGTTAAATAAAAAATTTATTTATGCCATGTGCATCCAAACCAATTTTCAATCATTTTCCAAAATGAGTCAGTTGAATGTATTTACCAATGTAAACTGACGTATTTTCCCAAAGAGATTAAATGCAGGTACTAAGCGAAATTGGCTGGGATTTCTCCTTAGCATCATTAGAAGTCTCGCAAGCTTAAGATGCCTGAAATCTGTTGAACTATTGTTTCATATTTTATTTCGATCTGTTCTGTGGATAAACAATCGAACGTGGTGATACTTGATGTTACAATAATTAAATTCGGTTGTATTATATTTTTAAATTTGCTTCCGCTGTGCGTATTAAATATTGTGTTGTTTGACTATTATGTTGCCAACCATGTCACGATACTCCCCCCACCGGGCCCACCGGTGACACGTGGAAATCGGGGTGTGACAGGTTGGTATCAGAGCCAACTCTGAGTGAATTAAACACTAGCCTTTTGTGTTTAGTCTCAGTTACACAATTGCACAATTCTAAACTTTCGAGTCTAGACATATAACATAGGACAAATTCCACCTTGTTTGTGTTGTCCTTTATTTTGCATATATTTTTGTATTGTTATCTTATATTGTATTGACAGGACAAAATGCCTCCAAGATTCTTCCGTAGGAGAGGACGAGGCAAGGGGCCGATTACCGCCCCCAATGACAACGAGGCAGGACCCTCGAATGTACGAGCTCCTTCGACAACAGAAAGTGATGATCCACGACAAAACCGAAGGAACCTATTTGAGCCGGCCAGACGATCGGTATCTCACAGCTCTACCCCTCCGGTCCAAAACCCGTATGGGCCACAACCGGACTACGAGCCGAACAACCCTCAGCCGTCCTTTATACCGTTACAACGATCTCTGTCTCATCATTCGTACGGAGATCCAACACCAGTGTTCAGGGGTCGGTTTGATCCGACCAACTATATCCAAGAACCCGTGGGTTTTAACCCACTAGGTCCAGATGACCATTTCTCTGGCGATCACGCTGACGACATGGACGAGGATACTGACCCCGTCGAACCTGCCAGTGGTACTCCGAACCACCCCATCGAGATCTCTGATGGATCTTCGTTTCACGGATCACCCTACGGTGGTCCAAACAGTTTCCAGGCCATGTTTACCAGGCACGAGTGGTATTATACACCTTCTCACCACTCGTCGCCTCATCAGCAGCAGCAGCAGCCGCAGCAGCAGCCGCATCATCAAGATTCCTCGGGGGATCCCTGATTTGTGGCAGTTACGCCACCACCTCCACCGCCACCAGTTCAGCCGGCACCTCCTCAACCGCCAAGGCGTAGGAGAACCGGTGTACGCATGTCTTCACGAGCGGGAGACTTTCATTTCAGCTCTCCACGTCAATCCAGTGGCAGCCACTATCCGCCACATCAGGAGGACCCACAAATGGGTGGACCTTCACAACCAGCTGTGCCACAGCCACCGCCGATGGGTTTTGACAACCCAATTCCAGCATATACGGGTTCCATGGCATACAACCCGTTTGAACCGACTCACCACAACTATGGTTACGCGGAGGCCGATCCTTACATGGTAGCGGCTAACTACAACCCCCAAGGACCCTATGGAGACCCATGGGGAATAGGTTACCCGACTCAGGGGTACCCGATACCTCCTAGGCCTATTATCCGGACGCAATCGCAGCCGCCTCGGTTTTCTCCCCCAGAAAGGGAGGAAATTCTTCAGAGGCTGGATCAGGTTGAGCAGGAAAATCATCGCGACCGCCAGGAGTGACAAAGCTTTTTCCAAGGATTGGCAAGCTTGATCAAGGGGAAGAACAAGAAGGACCGTTGAATCCTTCCATCATTGTTGTAACCTCCTTTTATCAGTTTAGCCCCTGCGTGGGCATGTATTGGTTGTTAAGCCCCTACGTGGGTATGTATGTTTATTTGTTTGCTTTAAGCCCCTGCGTGGGCTTGTCATTCTATAAACCCCTACGAGGGTATGTTATTGTTTAAAGTCCCTGCGTGGACTATTATGTGTGTTATTAAGCCCCTGCGTGGGTAAGTTGTTATTTAAAAAGACCCGTTTAGGGTAGCGTGTAATATTATGTATAATTAATGGAATGTTGGTTTTATAAATTTCATGTTTGCCTTATGTGCATAAATAATTTATATATGAAATAAATAAATCAAAATCATTCCTTTTGAAAATAATCTGCCTATGTAAATTTTTAAAATAAGAACCTTAAAGTGTGAAACCTAGTCTGAGTGTCCTTATAAAGACCTGACCATGATGGTAAGACCTGTTTAAAAGATTCAAATCCCTGTTAACATCTGAAAACATGTTAACACTCCCGGCAGATGTGATGCATTTAAAATCACACGCATTATTATTATGTAAGGATCTTTCTAAAGATTCCAAACCCAACTTAATGATCTCTGAATCATGGGTTAAATCATCAATTAAGATGATCATATTTTACCATACGTGGTAATATGATGCCTACGGGCCCAGCTCACTTCCATATGAGCCAAAAGACAGTGGTAGCTATGACTCCCTGTCTGATAAGGGTAATGAACTAGGTTCAAACCTTAAAAGTCTTGATTCTCCGAAATCATAGCTTATAATTTAAATTGTCCATGTGACTAAGCCTTATGTGCTAATATATATTGTTATTGTTTATAATTAGGATAAATTTTAATTGAAATCCTAAATTAATACGATTAATAAGTTAACCAAATATGGTCTCTGTTTACCATGGTTAACGAGTTACCCTAAGGGGTAATTCCATAATAAACTCCCAAATAAAATATTGTCCTTGTTTTCTGCAACAGTTCAATTCAAATGGCTGACTCAAATGAAATAAATAGCCATCCAGTGGAGCAAAATGAGAACACCCAGATTACGTTAACGGGTGCTGAATTAAAAGCTATAGTAGACGGCGCTGTTACACAGGCTTTGGAAAGGCAGTACGAAGAGTACAGTGGGACTCGTAGTAGGACCCAATCTACACAGCCTTCGAAGCCGCTGCCAAAGAAGGACGACCCCAAGAAAGTGGATGACGATCGTCAGTCCACCAACCACCACAGTGTACCCTCTCAGATAGTCATGCAGAAACAAACCCATAATAAGGGTTGCTCCTATAAGTATTTTGTATCTTGCAAACCCCGGGATTTCACTGGGGAGAAAGGGGCCATTGACTGTATGACATGGCTGGATGAGATGGATACGGTTGTTGATATCAGCGGATGCGCTGAGCGAGACGTGGTCAAGTTTGTGTCACAGTCTTTCAAGGGGGAAGCTTTAGCATGGTGGAGATCTCTTGTTCAAGCCACCGGGAAAATCCCATTGTACAATATGTCATGGGATCAATTTGTTGCCCTAATCAGGGAAAATTACTGCCCTCAACATGAGGTAGAGAAGATAGAGTCTGACTTTCTATCCTTGGTAATGACAAACCTCGACTGTCAAGCTTACCTGACGAGCTTCAACACTATGTCTCGGTTGGTTCCATATTTGGTAACCCCGGAACCAAAACGAATAGCTCGTTTTATCGGTGGTTTAGCCCCCGAGATCAAGGCAAGCGTTAAAGCTTCTCGACCAGCTACTTTTAGATCCGTAGCTGACATTTCCTTATCCCTCACTCTGGATGCGGTCAGGCAGAGATCGCTGAGGAATAAGGAGGCTGAGAAGAGGAAACATGAAGATGATGGTTCACGAAAGTCGAGCAAGAAGCACCATGGGAGCGGTGACAACAAGAAAGAATCGGAGTCGAGGAAGGATGGGCATAATTCTGGTGAGAAGCCCAAATGCAAAATTTGCAAGAAACAGCACTATGGGAAGTGTAGACTCGGATCGAACTCGAATAATGAGTCAAGATCTTTTGCTTGTGGTTTGTGTAAGTCCAAGGAACACAAAACCTTGGATTGCAAGAAGATAATAGACGCAACGTGCTACTGTTGCAATGAAAAGGGGCACATTAAGACCAACGGCCCTAAATACAACAAGAAGCCTGAAGAGGCTAAGAAGACTAATGCTAGAGTCTTCAGAATGGACGCGAAAGAAGCTGTGCAAGACGATAATGTCATAACAGGTACTTTTCTTGTAAATGATGTCTTTGCAAGAGTACTTTTTGATTCAGGCGCAGATAAGTCTTTCGTAGATAACAAGTTTTGTAAATTGTTGAATTTACCTGTCAAAACCTTAAGCGTAAACTATGAAGTAGAGTTAGCAGATGGTACCATAGAAACTGTCTCCACTGTGTTAGATGGATGTGTTATATCCATTAAGAACCATTCTTTTCCTCTGTCTCTACTTCCCTTTAAGTTGGCCGGTTTTGACATAGTTCTGGGTATGGACTGGTTATCTCATAACCAGGCCCAAATTTTCTGTAACAAGAAACAAGTGGTGATAAAGACTCCGTCTGGTGAACCACTTACCATTCGGGGAGATACCCAGTACGGGCTACCTGAGCAAGCGACTATGCTCAAGGCTTCAAAATGTTTAAAGAGGGGTTGTGTCATCTACATGGCACAAGTGATTATTGATGAGCCCAAACCGAAGATAGAAGATATCCCTGTCATCTCTGAATTCCCAGAAGTTTTTCCGGAAGAACTACCTGGTTTGCCACCAGATAGGCAAGTGGAATTCAGGATTGATATCATCCCCGGAGCAGCACCTGTTGCTAGAGCACCTTATAGGTTGGCGCCCACAGAGATGAAAGAATTGAGGTCACAGCTAGATGAATTACTAGCCAAGGGTTTCATTAAACCTAGCTCGTCTCCTTGGGGAGCGCCAATCCTATTTGTCAAGAAGAATGATGGATCGATGCGCCTGTGCATCGACTATCGTGAGCTTAATAAGGTCACGATAAAGAATAGATATCCTTTGCCCAGGATCGACGATTTGTTCGATCAGTTACAAGGGGCAAGTTATTTCTCGAAGATTGATTTGAGGTCAGGCTACCATCAACTGAAGGTCAGAGATGAAGACGTTCACAAGACTGCATTTAGGACTCATTACGGTCACTACGAGTTCCTAGTGATGCCTTTTGGGCTCACTAATGCACCAGCCGCGTTCATGGATCTCATGAATCGCGTCTGCAAGCCTTACTTAGATAAATTCGTCATCGTTTTCATCGATGACATTATTATCTATTCGAAGAATTAGGCTGACCATGAGAAACACCTTCGATGTATTCTCAAGCTCCTGCACCAGGAGAAGCTCTATGCCAAATTCTCCAAGTGTGAATTTTGGCTTCGGGAGGTCCAATTCCTTGGACACGTGGTTAGTGAGCGTGGAATCCAGGTGGATCCCGCTAAAGTTGAAGCAGTTATGAACTGGCAAGAACCAAAGACGCCTACAGAGATTCGTAGCTTCCTGGGATTGGCAGGATATTACAGGCGTTTCATTGAAAATTTTTCAAGGATTGCTGCACCCCTAACTTCCTTGACCAAGAAGAAAGTAAAGTTCGTTTGGGGCCCTAAACAGCAAGAGTCCTTTGATAGTTTGAAACAGAAGTTGAGCAACGCTCCTGTGCTGACATTACCTGAAGGCACTGAAGAATTCGTAGTTTACTGCGATGCTTCACACACCGGCATGGGGTGTGTGCTTATGCAGAAAGGCAAGGTTATTGCCTATGCATCACGACAGTTAAAGGTGCACGAAAAGAATTACACCACCCACGACTTGGAATTGGGTTCCGTTGTGTTCACACTAAAACTGTGGAGGCATTATCTTTATGGAATCAAGTGTGTGATTTATTCTGATCACAAGAGCCTCCAACATCTGTTTAATCAGAAGGAATTAAATATGAGGCAACGCCGTTGGATGGAAACTTTGAACGATTATGATTGTGAAATCAAGTACCATCCCGGCAAGGCGAATGTAGTTGACGATGCCTTGAGTCGAAAGGAGAGGGTGAAACCCATCCGAATCAACGCCAAGCGCATGGAGATAAAGAACAATTTGATTGAAAGGTTGTTAGCTGCACAGAAGGAAGCTGTGTCGGAAGCTAACTATCCTAATGAAAAGCTAGGGGTAACTGAGGAGCAGTTAACTCTTAGCAAGGACGGAATTCTAAGATTAAACGGACGAATATGGGTTCCAATTTATGGAGGACTTCGAGATGTCATCCTCCAGGAAGCCCATAGTTCCAAATACTCCGTTCATCCTGGAGCTGATAAGATGTACCAGGATCTAAAGGCAAATTATTGGTGGATAGGCTTGAAAAAATCTGTAGCCGCCCATGTAGCAAAATACTTGACATGTGCGCAAGTCAAAGCCGAGCATCAGAAACCGTCAGGTTTGCTACAACAGCCTGAACTTCCTACGTGGAAGTGGGAAATGGTAACCATGGATTTTATTACCAAGTTACCCAAGACAAGGAAAGGAAATGATACAATATGGGTTATAGTTGACAGACTGACTAAGTCAGCTCATTTCTTACCCATCAAGGAGACTTATAGCTCCGACATGTTAGCCCAGTTATATGTGGATAAGATTGTAGCCCTACATGGCATACCTGTAGCTATTATCTCTGATAGAGATACTAGGTACACGTCACACTTTTGGAAAAGCTTCCAACAATCTTTGGGCACACGTTTGAACTTTAGTACAGCTTACATCCTCAGACAGACGGTCAGAGTGAGCGTACCATTCAAACGTTGGAAGACATGCTACGTGTATGTGCAATCGATTTGGGTGGTAGTTGGGATAAGAACCTACCATTAATCGAATTCTCCTACAACAATAGCTACCATACCAGCATTAAGGCTGCGCCTTTTGAGGCATTATACGGTAGAAAGTGTAGATCGCCCATTTGTTGGGCAGAAGTTGGAGATGTCCAATTGTCAGGACCAGAGATAGTGTTCGAAACGACGGACAAGATTGTCCAGATTCGTGACCGTCTCAAGGTTGCCCGAGATAGGCAGAAGAGTTACGCTGATCCTAAGCGTAAGGATTTTCACTTCTAAGTAGGTGACAAAGTCCTACTTAAAGTGTCACCCTGGAAGGGAGTGATGCGGTTTGGTAAGAAAGGCAAGCTAAGCCCGAGATACATAGGACCTTTCGAGGTTATCGAACGTGTCGGGTCAGTTGCCTATAAGTTAAACTTACCAGAAGAGCTCAGTGGAATTCACAATGTGTTCCACATCTGCAATCTGAAGAAGTGCTTCACTGATGAATCACTGGTTATACCGCATACAGATGTGCATATAGATGAGAGCTTAAAGTTTGTGGAAAAACCTTTGTCGATTGAAGATCGACAGGTAAATAAGCTTCGAAGGAAGCACGTACCTATTGTAAAGGTCAAATGGGATGCTCGAAGAGGTCCCGAATACACGTGGGAAGTTGAATCCACCATGAAAGAAAAGTACCCTTATTTATTTCAGTAAATCTCGGGTCGAGATTTATTTTAAGGGGGTGAGGATGTAACACCTCGAAAATTCACGTCCTATAATGTGTTGACACGTGTCATAAAGTTTGAACGTGTGAAAGAATGTTATAAAAGGACTAAAGTTGACAAACATAGAAAGTATGTGATTTTACGGGTTCTAAATGTCAACAGTGAATAAATATACTTCATAATAACCCTACATGATGTTTATAACATCAAACGAATAAATCATGGATCATACGAAGCAAAAAGTGAGAGATTACAAACTACAGGGGTTAAATGTGTCAACATGTTTAAAGATATACCTCTGAGTGACCTTTTGACAAACCCGAAGCTTTGTAAATGTTAATTATGCTCACTAGAATGCACGATATAAATTTCATAAAGTTTCGTTAACGTATGAGAAAGTTATGATCAAATTCGTGTGCGAGGGGTTAAAGTGCAAACGTTGAAAGTTAAGACTTTTCGGGTTAACCGGAAGTGTTCAGGGACTTGGCAAAGTGGGTATAAGTCCTAAAGCCCTTGTGGGTAAATATAAGGGGGTCAAAATGCAAGAAATAACCCTAGTTTCCCCTTCGTGAAGCCAAAGGTCAAGTTGCAAAACAAAAGAAAAATAAAAATCTGTTTATCAGGCCCAGGCGGCCCGCGTTGGGTCCGGCTAATCGTGAGGCGGGCCGCGTCCGACCCCCAGTACCGAGAAAAATGGGTTGTGGTCTGCCATGGCTTTTGTGCGCGACCTTTAACCGATTTTCCACATCACTTGACCCCTAAAACACCCCCTAAACACTAGAAACAAGTGTTGATCAGTTGTGGTGTGTGCTAGGCTGTGTTGTCAACCAATTGTGGTGATTGAAATCACTATAAAAGGGTCTTCAAGTTCACA
Source organism: Helianthus tuberosus (assembly GCA_030545235.1). Classification (NCBI taxonomy): domain Eukaryota; kingdom Viridiplantae; phylum Streptophyta; class Magnoliopsida; order Asterales; family Asteraceae; genus Helianthus; species Helianthus tuberosus. The sequence continues at coordinate 4,328,336 of CM060443.1, forward strand.
AACATTCCTCACACCATTCTCTGCATTTCTGATCGATTCTGGAGCTCAAGCCTGCTTCCAAATGATCATATCTCGTGCATAGGACCCTTGTAAGTCTGCTAGTCCTTTCTAAATTGAGTTTAGCTTAGTAGTTTAGCTAAAAGTCAAACCGTCGTAATTACGGTTTGACTTCGAGATTAGTCAACAATGGCTCAGTCATATCTCGAATTAAAAGTAGTTATAAGTTGGTATTTATGTGGGTAATAAAACCTCAAGAGGGTTTCCCCTGATCACCACTCTAACCAGGTCAAAAGTCGGGTCAAACTTATATTTAAAAAGTCAACAGGAAGTCTAAAATGCCATTTATGCATAATTAACATTGTAGATCATATAAAACTTGTTGGATCATTGTTATAACTTAGTAATAAGTGTAAGAACATGTCTAAACATGTTCAACCCGACAATTTCCTGTTTAGACCCGGTTCGGAACCGAAAGTCACATAGTTTGACTTTCGCTTTGACTTTCAGTTCTGACCCGTTTAGGCATGTTTTAGAAATGCCACAGAGCTTAAATTGGACTAGGTTACATGTTAGAACAACCCTCTGTGATTATACACCTTGGTTCATTAGATATCCAATTAATATGCATATTTCCGTTAATTGCTCATATGTTGACCATTATGCCCTTTACACCTTTAAACATGATTTATGAAAATGTAAAAGTGTAGAAACCTTAATTACTGATATATAAACTTGTATGCAAAGTTTGACATCAGTTTGACTTGTAGATTAAGAGTTATGCTCATTATCGCAAATTTAAAGCTATATGTTAATAAAGCGGCGTAATTAGCGTATAGCCTAGTTAAGCCTACTTTTTAATATCAAATATTTTACCCACTGATGTAATATATTATTTTGAGATTTTTAAAGATTTTTAATTAATTTTAGGCTGAGCATAACTCATAGTCGTAGGCTTAATCCGGTAATTGTCGGTTTTGCCCTTACGGGCCATAAAATGAGTTTTACATATCTAAACGACTCCAAACCTTTTGCTACTGATCACATATGATAAATGAATTATTTTAAGCCTTCTGGAAGTATAAAAATATCATATTTAAGTATCGAACCCGGAAATGGCCTTTAATCGCCTTTTTAAGCGTTTTTAACGCATAGTATGTATTAAAATTATATTGGACATACCCGGGTTGATACCTACTGATATTTTAGGCAAATTAGAATATTTTAACAGTAAGCAAAGGTTGATTAACTCAGACTTCGGTTTTGAGCTTTTCGGCTTATGTGAAATTACCAAAATGCCCCTACGGTGCATAGTTGGCTATAAATGATAGATTTCACATAAATACTTTAACCTACTGATATAACTTAGCAAACTGAGTATATTTGCTGATTACATCAGACCTGTAACTCAGGTTAACATTCAAACTCGTTTACAACCTTTAAAATGACCAAACTACCCCTACGAGGCATAGTTTGTGTTTAAATTCGTTCCGGGCATAATAAAAGACATCTTACTGATGTCTCAACATATTTGAAGCATATTAACTTAGGAAACCTGTATATGGCTCTTACGTATACCCGTTACGCTTAATACGCGTTCGGTTCGGTTTATGTAACAAGTTTACATAAATTAGCCGAAACGGGTCAAACCTTATCGGTTCAATCTCAAAATCCAGAATGTGCATGAAGGACCCATATTAAACAAGTCTCTGAACTTGTCGGGTCTAAATCACATTCTATCCGGTCTTCGCTTAATCGTGCGTACGAACCGTATCTTTGAAACTAGCCGGTCTAAGCTTAAGCTTAATTAAAGACCCGTTAGGATTCTAATAGGTTATATTAAACCTTCATTCCAGATTAGGAGAACCAGTAAAAGCTACGTGCATTTTGCTTATTGTGATTAATACTTGCTCAGGTAAATACTTTTAACTTATTTTCCCTATACGGGCTTGGGTTACGGTATATAGCATACCGCTTGATCGGGCATCAAATCTCCACCGTTAAGTGGGTAGTTGAATAATTTGATCGGCTCGTTTAAACAATCTTGTTACTTAAAGCCTTTGGGGGGTTAATGACCATGTCCCGGATATCCATGGCATCATTTTACGAAATGGCCACGACCTGAGCACGGGGTGTAGGCGTACACCTGTCAGTGTATAACTCAATATTGTGGTATGTCTATTGATCTTTAACCCGGACAAGATCCGGGCTACTGAACGCACAAGTAATATATAATTCGTTCACAAGATTATAATATTAAATAATTCTCCCAAGTTAAATAAAAAAAATGTTTATGCCATGTGCATCCAAACCAATTTTCAATCATTTTCCAAAATGAGTCAGTTGAATGTATTTACCAGTGTAAACTGACGTATTTTCCCAAAAAGATTAAATGCAGGTACTAAGCGAAATTGGCTGGGATTTCTCCTTAGCATCATTAGAAGTCTCGCAAGCTTAAGATGCCTGAAATCTGTTGAACTATTGTTTCATATTTTATTTCGATCCGTTCTGTGGATAAACAATCGAATGTTATGATACTTGATATTACAATAATTAAATTCGGTTGTATTATATTTTTAAATTTGCTTCCGCTGTGCATATTAAATATTGTGTTGTTTGACTATTATGTTGCCAACCATGTCACGATACTCCCCCCACCGGGCCCACCGGTGACACGTGGAAATCGGGGTGTAACATTTTGCGACTTTTGGTTGCGAACCGAACCTAAACTCAGAATTGTTGGGTTGAACATGCCTAAACATGTTCTTATATTATTTACCAAGTTATTTAAGTGTTAAAACATTTTCTATAACTTCTGCATTATCAGTTATGAATTATTTTGTAAAAACTGACTCGTTTCACTTTTTGTTCCTAACTTTGACCCGACAATTGACTGAGATAACCTGATAATTAGAAGGTGCCCTTTTAAGGGTTTAACACCTACATGATTACCAACACATAGCCACTTTTAATTCGAATAATGGTTGGACCGTTAGTGATTAATCACTAAGTCAAAGTTTAATTACGATGACTTTGACTTTCGGTCATTAAGCTAATAAAACCTTAACTATAGAAGCTAAGAACACTTACAATAGTCTTTAGCACGAAAATTCAACTGGAGAAAGCTTCCTTGAACACCAGGATGCTTCAGAGAGTGAGTTGTGAAGTGAAAATTTCTAAGTGTGCATGAACAAGTGAGAACCAAGGCTCTTATATAGGAAATTGGATGCTCTTGGATCATTGCAGTTGTACCTAGGAGGTTACCAGATGTTCACAAGTGTCCTTGGGGCAGTAAAAACCAGTTGCAATGTCCCTGGTACCAAAAACAAGCATGCAATGGCGGTGGAACATGCCGCAACCTGCAGCTGCCATTTTTTTGTTCGCTGGTGCTTCCGTCGCTCCCGCGTAGACTTAATGAAGGTCTACGCGCCCCGCGAGGCTCCCCCCAATCCGGTTACAAACTTTCATAAATTGCACTTTCAGCCCCTGGTCCTTTATAACTTGATTTATGTTTTATTTATTGCACTTTTAACCCTCAAGTTTAACTTTTAAGGGTCTTGAATCATCAAACAAACATCGTTAAGCTTCCGGTTAGTTACGAGGTCACCCGAAAGGTCTTTAATTGCAACGTTGACGCATTTGATCCTTGTTTCATGAAATTACCACTTTATTCACTTATGTGCATCGAAACTTCATGAAATCAATATTCGACATTCGTGAGAATATAATAGAATATTACAATGCTTCGGGATCGTCAAAAGGTCACTCAGAGGTGACATTTAACATGTTGACACGTTTAACCCCTATGCTTTGTAAATTTTATATTTTAAGCACAAACGACTTTCTATGCCCGACAATTTATTCTTTAAGGAGTACGAACATCGCGTAAGGTCAATCAAAGGCACAAGTTAGGCATGTTGACACTTTGGATCCTCTTACATACATATTTACATTGTTTATCACTTTTAGTCCCTCGGAAATCAATTCATTACACGTTTAAAGTTCATGACACGTGTCTTTATTATATTGGACATGATTTTGCGAGGTGTTACAATGCTCGGCATGGATCCATGATATTTTTTTTGTAAAACTTTAAGATTGGAGAATGGTGTAAAGGATTGGAAGTGAGTGTGATATTTAAATGAAGAAGAGGGTTTAAATAGGTTTTTATATAATATTTTTCTTAATTTCTTGACCATTTAATAGTCCAAATTGTGCAACGGTCAAACTTTTGATTTCGGGGAGATCAGGGAGAATTCCCTGATATTCCAGGAAATGTCGAGTTTGACGGAGCTTTGGTCTCGATATGATCGATTCGGTGATAAGAAATGAGTAGAAGATAGAAACGACACCGAACAATCACTTATAATATGGTTTCTATTAAAATACGAAAATTACATACCCATGAAACCAATTGTCGGTGATAAGAAATGAGTAGAAGATAGAAACGACACCGAACAATCACTTATAATATGGTTTCTATTAAAATACGAAAATTACATACCCATGAAACCAGTTGGACAGCATGTCCCCTCTGGGATCCAAAAACTTGTCCAAATGGGAACCCCAACTCCCTATTTATAGGCAACAACCTATCCGCCCGTATGTACCTATGTCCATCCGTCCGGATGGACTCCATCCGTCTGGATGCACTTTACAATATCATTATATATGGCGGATGGGGTTTGGACTAATATGTTGTCCATCCGTCCGGATGGACTCCATCCGTCCGGATGGACCTTGACAATACTATACCGTGTCCAACTTTTTACTATTCAATACAATATTCAACACACTCTCTATCTAGCTTATTCGCACAGTGGCAAACATACATAATATGCACCAACAGATTCCCCCTTGGCCGTCACTGTCGAATCGTCACTTTGAAAACCTTGAGCCGTGTTTGAATATTTTGTAACCTTAAATATTCTACAACTTCAATCAGGCATCTTGAAATCTTCAATAGATTCCCCCTCGATTGATGATTTGGGTTTGCTTTTGACAGTGTTTGAACAAATTCCCCCTGAAATGAATCTTCAGGTCTTTGCTTGCACAGTTCACGACTCTTCCTCTGATTTGCTAAATTGCAATCTTCACGAGCAATCACCAACTTGAAACTAATCCACGCAGCATTCTCTATTTCAGCTTTAACCACATCTGTGTTCAGTTTTTTATATAACCTTTCAGCGCTACGATCTCCCATTCCGCTTGCTCGATCTGAGAATGTACAAAAACTCAACCGGCAATTGATAGAAACTTCAAATACCCCACTGATCAACTTTAAATCAATAATTTCCCTTGAAGATCTGATATCCCGTTTTCCGTGATCACTTTTAAGCACCGTAAGAATGATTGATCCGTATAAACGGTGTTCTCCACAATCAGCAAATCTTCATCGGATAACGAATCATCTCGTAACGCATTCAGATCTCAGAAACATTCATACATGATCAGATTCACATTCTTCCTCTTCGGTCATGAAAATTGATGTATAGTCTTCTCCGCTAGTTCCGGCAGCAACTTAACCAACAAACATCTTCATTCCCCGGTGGTTAGTCCGGAAAACATCCATCTACTTGAAGATTAACCAATCCTGACACTTTAGACTATCACACGTATGTGATATCTTATAAGTATCCACAATACAGATGCATCTCCTGATGCTAATCCTGTTAACCGGCTTAACGAAGACCCGAGACTCAAACCCTAAGACGTCAATCTGACCCTGATCTGTAGATTCTGAGCTTCCTATGATCACGAACTCATAAATCCAGATCCTATACATCTCCAGACAATCCTGAAGTCTGAACCACCCGAATACTGTTGCAGTGTCACGAATTTCAAAAATGCTAGAACTTCATCTGAAATTTTTATTCCCCCCCCCCCCCCATTTTTGCAAATTCTGACGTGTTATTATTGAATTCCCCATCAAACTGAGCCATTCAGTCTTCTCTCATTTCTGAAAAACTTGACTATGCTAAAAATATGACAATTTTTCCCCAAATGTCAGTTTTTCATCATTGTGGATTTTAAGTTCTGGCCCATAAATAGTCAGATAACCTAAATGATAAACATTCTGCACCAGTATCATGACTATTCCACTAATTTCCACAATCTGTGATCACATCATTAAATCTGTTCGCTGAAGCCCCAGACGGTGGACCCAAACAACCCAACTTGGTCATTAAAAACCCGAAAAAAAATTCAATCACCAAATTTTTTCTGGAGACTCACCTCATCATTGCGATCAAAAAATGCCTTTGTTCATCCGTCCGAATGGAGTAGGTCCATCCGTCCAGATGAACTGATTTTGGAACGAGTAAACTTTATAACCCTGAATGTCCCCATCCGTTCGGATGTGTAAATGGCCATCCATCCCGGTGGACCCTATTCGCTCAGAATAGTTCGAACCTCTCATGAACATTCCAATCACTTTTTTCGATCAAATCTTTATTTCTGTGAATTTCATGATGAAATTTCACATGATTGTGCGAAAATCAATTCCGAATCTAATGATGTCTTCAATTTCAAATTATATCCGTGAATTGACCTTCAATTTGATGTTTGTTTGATGTTTTATGTCAAAACTCACTACACGTCCAAAATTCTTGAGCATAGGTGATTTAACCAACTGTTAGATCGATTGAATCGGTACCGTAGCTATGATACCACTTGATATTCCAAGAAACATCGAGTTTGACGGAGCTTTGGTCCCGATATGATTGATTCGGTGATAAGAAATGAGTAGAAGATAGAAACGACACCGAACAATCACTTATAACCTGGTTTCTATTCAAATATGAAAATTACATACCCATGAAACCAGTTGGATAGCATGTCCCCTCTGGGATCCAAAAACTTGTCCAAATGTGAACCCCAACCCTCTATTTATAGGCAACAGCCTATCCGCCTGTATGTACCTATGTCCATCCGTCCGGATGGACATTACAATATCATTATCTATGGCGGATGGGGTTTGGACTAATCTGTTGTCCATCAGTCCGGATGGACTTTGACAATACTATACTGTGTCCAACTTTTTACTATTCAATACAATATTCAACACACACTCTATCTAGCTTATTCGCACAGTGGTGGACATACATAATATGCACCAACATTCCCCGTGCGCCCCGAAGACACCTTTGGTTGGGGGGGGGAGGGGTCTTCGATGGGAAAGGGTTTATCTGCATGCATGATTTAATTCAAGTGTATTTGTTTAGAATTCAATAATATCACTTTGTATTGTTGATTAAAAGTGCAAATAATTATTGAATAAAGTAAACTGTCAAAATTGTCCCTGAGGTTTGGTTACTTTTGCCACTTTAGTCCAAAACTCAAACCTTTTGAATGTGGGTCCCTGTAGTTTCAATTTTGTTTTCATTTTCATCAAAATCAAAATCAAAATCTGATCAGTTTTTTCTGTTAACATCTAGTTTTTTTGTCTTTTTTTCCTCCCTTTTAATGAAGAGCAACATGGTCTTTTAACGTTTTATTATAACAAATTGAAAAAATCTAACAATTTTGCCCTTCATTAAAATGGAGGAAAAAGATAAAAAAAAAAAAAAAAAAGCTAAATGTTAATTGAAAAATCTGACCAGATTTTGCTTTTGGATGAAAATGGCAACAAAATTGAAACCACAAGGACCCAGATTTAAAAGGTTTAAGTTTTGAAATAAAGTGGAAAAGGTGACCAAATCTCAAGGACCATTTTACAGTTTACTCTATTGAATATTATTAAAGAATAGGTGGTACATACATAAACAAAAGGATATAAAGTTGTTGAACAAAGACTACTTTTAATAATGATCAAATTAGTAATGTTGAAAGTAATATTAAGATGATAGGCGGAGAGGGGGTTCGAGTAGGCTAGCCAAAATTTCTATTAGAGTCATCGTTTTCTAGTAGTTTAACCCCTAAATTACCGACGATAAAGTAACCTATTGTTGGCCCCGAGAAGATTACAACTCATGTGCCCGAAAATACCTCATGTCCACATAAGTTAGAGAAGACAACACACCAACATCAAAATGAATTTGTCACGTTTAACATAATGCTTAAATATAAACTTTATCCGATAATCATGACCCTATTCAACTTCATGCGTTGTTTTTTCTTATCGTTGTCACAAAAATGTATAGATTCGTATCTCTGACAAGAAAACAGAATTTATTGCTCTTGGTTGTTCAAAAGATGCCAAAAGGTGTGGTATGGCAATATCTAAATCAAAGGGTAGAATCAAACAAATTTTGTCTAACTAGGATAAGAAGGAATCTTAATCTTTCATTTTTCAAATCGATGGTTAAGATGAAAAATTGAGGAAAAAAAAGGAGTGTAAGGGCATTTTTGGAAAAGCCTATTTGTTGATTTTCTCTCTCCACGTACAAGTCACGTGCATATTAGTGTTCCTATATAATGCATGATCAATTTAGACATATTAAAATATATCAATTTCATAACACATTTAAACACATACGCACATGGTGATCAATGTGAATCTATGTAATTGATAACAATGATTTAAGCATATGAGGGGCTCTTAAAATCACATAATCAAATGTTTCTGGTTGTTTTGTACCATCAATTATGTTAGTGGTTTTGTACAACACTAACTTATCAAAAAGTTAGAGAACAGTGTATGACACTTTACAACCACTAGTTTTCATGACACCAAATGGCAAATGGTCGGTCAAGTACCTAGTTTGTTGATCATTTAAAAAAGAGTTGAGCCTTCTTAATAACATCATGCAACATTAGTAGCTACCGTACAAGTTTATAATGCATGTTTTTAGGGGAAATTATGAAATTAGGCAAGTAGATCAAGAAATTTAGCAAAATAGGCATTGACTTTCTATACATGTAAAATAAGCAAACCAATAAGAGAAGAACAAATAAACAGAGCCGACCCACCTCTGTATGGTAAACTCCAATAAGTTGGCACCTCCATAGCCGATGGCACCTCTATAGCTCTCACTCTGTGTCGCCGACACCTCCATTGCCCACACTCAAAGCCACTGGCACCTCCATAGCCCACACTCCGACTTTCCGGCACTTTCATAGCCCACATTATTCGTTTTTCGTAATTTTCTCATGTTTTTTTTATGATAGAGTGGTATTTGGAAGGAGACCTAAAGTTATCGCTATGTAGATATTAGTACCTTCTCAAAATAGGTTGGTACAAAGTACAAACCCTAAATAGAGTGTTTACTTCTAGTCTTTTTTTTTTTTTCCTTTAACACCTCTTTTTTTTGGGTAAAATCTGCAATACATTTTAGTCATGTTTTGTTGCTAGTGTTGAATTATTTTGTTCAAATATTAACTACATCAACAAGGTAATAACGATATATAAGGAGAGGGTGTTTAGTTCACCTTATAACAGGTTTTGTAAAATGTTATTACTTATTACCACATACTTATAAAGTCAAATAACCTTGATTCTATGGAACATGTCCCTGTATATGTATTTAATATATTTGTAGCATAAAAAAGCAAAAATAAAATTTGTTTGCTTACTTTTAATCAAACAAATCAAGAAGTACATATCGTATACCAATGAAAAAACTATAACATAATCAAATGATATAATCAATTAAAACTGCTAATAGTTATGAAATATTATTAAAGAATAGGTGGTACATATATAAACAAAAGGATATAAAGTTGTTGAAGAAAGACTATTTTCAGTAGTGATCAAATTAGTAATGTAGAAAGTACACCCTGACTACAAAATGTATTAAGATGATAGGTGGAGACGGGGTTGAGTAGGCTAGCCATAATTTCTATTAAAGACGTCGTTTTCTAGTAGTTTAACCCCTAAATTATTGAAGATAGAGTAACCTAAATTATATATGTTCGCCCTGAATTACGTAGATTACAACTCATGTGCCCGAAAATACCTCATGTCCACGTAAGTCAGACAAGACAACACACCAACATCAAAATGAATTTGTCATGTTTAACATAATGCTTGAATATAAACTTTATCCGATAATCCTAAGCCTATTCAACTTCATGCGTTGGTTTTTGTTATCGTTGTCATAAAAATCTATAGATTGCGTATCTCTAGCAAGAAAACAAAATTCATTGGTCTTTGTGGTTCAAATGATGCTAAAAGGTGTGCTATGGCAATATCTATATCAAAGGGTAGGACCAAACAAATTTTACCTAACTAGCATAAGAAGGGCTCTTAATCTTTAATTTTTCAGATGAATAACTAAGATGAAAATTGAGGGAAAAAAAGTGCAATGCATTTTAGAAAAGCCTATTTATTAAATCCCTTTCCACATGCAAGGAACATGCATACTCCCCTATTTATTAAACGTCCATAACTTTTTATATGACATTATTTAAAAAAAAGTGTACTATAAAATCAAACATCTTTCTATCTTTAATTTAAGTACTCTGTTAATGACTAAACAACTCAAAAATGGTGTTTATTTCTATGTTGTATAACATTTTTGTGCTAGATTTTGTGTATTAAACTTTTGTGCGGCATTTTTTGTACTATATTTTTGTACTGGTTTTTTATGCTAGATTTTTTTGTACTAGCTTTTTTGTGTTAGATTTTTTTAGTTGTATGTTTGAGAAAACAAAAAGGTGAGGGTTTCTATTTTAGGACGAAAATACCCTTTCATCCTACTTATAAAGAGTGTCACATGTAATCTCCGTAATCCTTTTTAGACTACTTAGACAGAACTCATTTTTAGTGCATCATGTGTAGTTATAAAGCCCCTTATGGGGCGTTATACGACAAGTGGCGGATTGTGTAAGAGAGAGTCTTTATATAACTTGAGTGTGTAGTGGGGTTATATGGGTTAAGTTATTCTACAAAGGCTCCTAATTGTAAGGAGTGTAAGAAGGCTTTATAGAGTGACAAGTATCCAATAATCTAAAATCTAAACCCCCTACACCACCACCCAAAACCTAAACACCCCCCCCCCCCCACCCCACCCCACCCCCGGCAAAAAAAACAAACAAACTATACCTCACCAAAAAACCTAACCGTCCCCCCCCCCCCCCCGGAAAAAAAAATGGGTGGGTGATGGGGGGTGGGTTTAGGTTTTTTTAGAAGGCTTTCTACACTTCTTATTTTAATAAGCCTTTGTATTTGATCCTAATATGGGGTTATATATGTATCGGCTTTATATATATTTATATATATATATATATATATGTGTGTGTGTGTGTGTGAGAGAGAGAGTGAGTGTGTGTGAGTGGGGAATGAGTAGTCACGCCGCTATGCTCATCACGGCTGCTCCAACTTTCTCCCCCATAGCGCCCCCTGTATTGGTGTTGGCGGGGCTATAGGGCGCTCTGCCCAAAAAGGCCTTGTGATGGCCCCCCACTACGCATACTCTTGTATATAACGAGCCTACCATTATTTAAGTTGTAGCTTTCTATATATCATATGAAATGACAATTCGTTCCAATTAGAATCAATCACATCCTGATTTTGCGTGATAAAAATAATATATGCCAACCATGCTTCATGTAGACCATGTCTGATATTATTTTTTATATAATAACAGAAATAGATACACTGTTAAAATGGGAGACAGTATCTAAATAAAAGATAGGTATGTTTGATTAGAACAATAAATGAAGATTGACCAAAAGTCTAATGAACCCTGTTCATGCTTGTGAAAATAAAAATAGCGCATTTGAATGAGGCATATCAAAGAAACTTAGTAAGAACTGATTGCTTGTAGGGATGGCAATGGGTCGGGTTTGGGACGGGTTTAGGTAATCCCAAACCCAAACCCGATTAGATAAGCTTGTCCCAAACCCGTCGGGTTTCTAGCGGGTAAATACCCATCGGGTATCGGGTATACCCGCGGGTTTCGGGTAAACCTGTTAATTTAAAAAGATTACTCATTGGGTATACTCATCTCAATACTCATTGGGTATCTATCGGGTAACTACTAACCGGTTACATTTCGTATTGTTATTATAAAAATATATATCAAATAACTACAATGTATACGGAATAGAATACCTATATGTGTAAAAAATGGATGTATCATATATATACATATTAATAATATAAAAGAAATTATATCGGGTATACAATCGGGTAAACGGGTACACTTTATCGGGTAATTGGGTCGGGTAAACGGGTATATCACTAAATCCCAAACCCGTCCTAAACCCGGGAAAAAAATTAAAACTATTCCCAAACCTGTCCCAAACCCGATTAACCGACCCCAAACCCGTCCCAAATGTGTCGGGTTTCGGGTTTACCCATCGGATTCGGGTTTGATTGCCATCCCTAATTGCTTGGGTTTTCTAAATTTATAATTAAACACTATAAAGAAGCAAGTGATATGTGCATATATGTGTTGTAAGTTAGGCTTAGGGTGTTTTTCAAAAAAAATAACTTTTGTGTTCTCATTTATCCCTTATAGCTTATTTTGTAATTCAAAATTGGTTTGTAAATGTTGACTTATTATGGAAAAATCAACAACTCATAGAAAAGTACAATTTGTAAGGATTACATAGATAAATTCATGTATGAATAAGTAAGGCACTTTGTATATGATTTTTCAATTTTCATTTTTGTCAGCATCAAGATTAAAACTTTGGTCAAAAACCGTTAGTTATAGACAATGGCAACGTATATACCTATACGAAAGTACTATTCATAACACTACGTATCGAAAAGTTCGGGGGTTCGGGCGCCCCCCGGACATACCTTATCCTGCCCCCCTGTTATAGACTTATGCCTTATATAGACTTATTTAATTTTAGAGGTTGTTTGGTAACTTTTGAATGGTTAAGTGCTGAACCAGTAAGATGTCTGAAGAGGCATTATCCAAGTGAGGTGTATGTTTGAGGTGTGGGGAATATCTTTTGTTTTATTTTGGTACAATTATTACATTACACTATAAAGAAGCAAAAAATTTAGGCATAAGTGGTTGTAACTTATGCTTTGGGACTTTTCTAAGAAAAAAACTTGATTTTTTATTTTTAACCCAAAGGTTTTTACCTTTGGTAATTTTAACCCAACATAATTTGTTTTTTTAACTTTAACCCAAAAGTTTTCATTATTTTCAATTTAACTTCACAACTTTTGTCACTTGTACTTTTCATCTTCACAAATTTTCGTTTTACGTATAGTTCTAAATTTTTCGATTTAATGCGACCAACGTACGAGTGTGGTTCAACTTTTTTATGTTTTGTTCCAAATTTTGCAAATTAACACGGCGCAACGTGCATGTGCGGTTCAAAGTTTTTACCTCTATTTTTTCATGTTTGGCAGGTTTGTCACAACACACAGATCCTAGATCGAGTCAGTGTTGGTGGTCGATGACGATTGTGTGACATTAGTACTATTTGACACCGTTTCACGCCCCGCCGCAACGCGGGGTGTACTTTGGGGGGTTTTCAAAGAAGAAATGGTTATGCATATGGTTGTTGTAACCTTGGCTTTGGGGGTTTTCCAAAAAAAAAATGTTTTTTTTTTCACTTTTCACCCAAAAGTATTTCATAAATTACTTTTAACCCAAAACTATTTGTTTTTTACTTTTAACCAAAAACTTTTTATCTTTTGCAATCTATCCTCACAACTTTTTCTACTTTCAACTTGGTCCTTTATAGTTTTCATTTTCCGCAAATTTTTCTCTTTATGCTTGGTTCTAAATTTTGTGACTTAACACATCGCAACGTGCATCTTTGGTTTAACGTTTTTTACGTTTCGTTCTAAATTTTACGAGTTAATACAATGCAGCGTGCGTGTGTAGGTGTAGGTGTAGGTGTAGGTGAACGTTTTTACATCGTCTATTTTTTTCCCGTTTAACAGGTTTAACATAACGTACGGGTCCTAGATCGACTTAGTTATAACTAAAGAATCCCCGCCGCATTGCGGCGGGTCGCAATTCTAGTTATGTTATTATTTAACACAAAAAGTGGTAAGCTCTGTTTCAGAGTCGATATAGGATTAAAGTGTCCTTATACGAGCTGAAAAAAGGTTCTTAGGCCCTTAACAAATTAGTAAGAGGATTAACGATATAGCAACTAGGTTTTTTCCTCCGTGCTACGCGGCGGGATTTTGGTGGTTTTCTCCATGGTACACAGTAGGGATGAGCATTTGGTACCGGGTACCGGTACCGTATCGGGAATATTCGGTACCCGGTACCTATTTTCCCGTTTTTCGGTATTCCATTGTTACTGATTATTTTTCTAACTAGGATTGCGACCCGCCGCAATGCGGCGGGGATTCTTTAGTTATAACTAAGTCGATCTAGGACCCGCACGTTATGTTAAACCTGTCAAACGGGAAAAAAATAGACGATGGAAAACGTTCACCCACACACGCACGTTGCATCGTGTTAACTCGCAAATTTTAGAACGAAACGTAAAAACGTTAAGCCAAAGACACACGTTGCGATGTGTTAAATCACAAAATTTAGAACCAAGCATAAAGCGAAAATTTTGCGGAAAATGAAAACTATAAATGACCAAAGTTGAAAGTAAAAAAAGTTATGAGTATAGATTGCAAAAGATAAAAAGTTTTGAGTTAAAAGTAAACAAAAACAAATAGTTTTGGGTTAAAAGTAATTTATAAAATACTTTTGGATGAAAAGTAAAAAAAAAATCTTTTTTTTTTTGAAAACCCCCAAAGCCAACGTTATGACAACCATATGCATATCCATTTTTTCTTTGGAAAACCCCCAAAGCACACCTCGCGTTGCAGCGGGACGTAAAACAGTGTCAAATAGTACTAATGTCACACAACCGTCATCGACTACCAACACTGACTCAACCTAAGATATGCATGTTGCGACGAACCTGTCAAACATGGAAAAATAGAGGCAAAAACGTTGAACCACACATGCACGTTGCGTTATATTAACTCGAAAAATTTAGAAATATACGTAAAACGAAAATTTGCGGAAGATGAAAAGTATAAGTGACAAAAGTTGTGAAGTTAAATTGCAAATAATGAAAAGTTTTGGGTTAAAGTTAAAAAAACAAATTATATAGGGTTAAAATTGCAAAAGGTTAAAACCTTTGGGTTAAAAGTAAAAAATCAAGTTTTTTTTTTTTTTTTGACAAATGTGCAAAGCACAATGTACAACTTGTTATGCACAATAACTTTGCTAATTTATAATATATAATGTTTATTTTTTATTTTTTGTTTCATGTTATTTTTTATTTGGGCTTGCTGACATTGGGCTTGTTGGGCTGCTTAAATGATTAGCATATATGAAGACATGAAGACTCCGGGTTACCCGGAGATTGTTAGATCTGTTTTCATATCTTGATCACATATAAAAATGTGCCTTGGGATCCTGAGCATACCTAACTGCATTTTTTGTTCTCTCTGTTCGTTCATCCTCTTTTTGGCGATTTAAGGTTTCACTCAAGTAGTGAATATCTTTGATTCACTGAGTGCTTGTTAGATCGTTTTATGTGCAAATTATCATATTGATAATCTGCAGGCGAGAGGAGAGTTGAGAGTTT
Source organism: Helianthus tuberosus (assembly GCA_030545235.1). NCBI lineage: Eukaryota > Viridiplantae > Streptophyta > Magnoliopsida > Asterales > Asteraceae > Helianthus > Helianthus tuberosus. Next base: position 4,343,795 of record CM060443.1, read on the forward strand.
TGTTGTACGGTTCTTGTTCTTCTGTTGGTTCATATTTATGGATTAATAAAAAAGAAAGATGATTAGATCCACTTATTACCTTAGTTTGTAAAATATTACACATTGAGATTCCGAGTATATGTTTCACCATTCTAATTTCTATATAGTTCATGTTTTTAACAATCATAACAAATTCGAAATTCGAAATATGATATGTCACCTAGCATTATGCAAGTACAAAGAATAATATAAAGAAAAGAACATTTTTCAGGTATCGATTGGATAATGAGGTATGTAACAGAATGAAGCATCACTCAATACCACACATATACCTAAACTCGCAAGATTATTTTCATTAATCCCATATTTGGTCCATACCCGGATTCCCATGTCAAATATTTCGGATGTCCGGTTTTTCCTGGATCCGGTCTATGGGCTTTGAACCGGTCTATGGGCTTAACCACGTCTAGACGTCTAGCCCAAGTTCGGATAATTATGCACAAGTATATATTATGAAACCCAAGTAAAAAGCAAAACCAATTTAAAAAATATTATGAAACCCAAGTCAAAAAGCAAAACCAATTTAAAAAATATGTACAATCCCAATAACCCATCTCACTCAACCGCAACCAATTTAAAATATTTTCAAAGGATGCGAACGATGGGTTTAACCAAATTTTCAAGAGGTGCGATCTACATTTTGCCCTACAAAATACACAAAAAAAAATTCAAGGGGTGTGTCTGTCCGCTCGCCCACCCAAACCTCTACCTAGGTCCGACCCTAACCCTAACTAATATCCACGTCACTAATAACCTCCAAGTTATACGCTAATAACGAATGGTATATGTTTACTAAAAGTAGCCTTTTTTAGGGAGTTAATATTCACACACCCCTCCTCTCTATCTCTTTCTATATATACATAAATATATATTTGGAGATATAGAGTGAAAAAGGATGTGTGAATAAGATTTAGGGGTGTGGCAACTATATATACATAGAGGCCAGTTAACGTACAAAATGGTTTAACGTAGATTGTGTATGCAATTGTAGTTTCATCGTGCGATTTAATTCATCAACATGCGATTTGTAAAAACACACACAACATGCGATTTCTAAAAAAATAACCAACATGCGATTTTAAAGTCACCCCCAACATGCGATTTTGTGTTTCACCCCCCACATGTGATTTGTTCAGATACACCAACATACGAATTTGCAGATTCTATACATTGCCTTTTTTATAACATGCAATTTCAAAGTCGCGTACGATCGTATGATAAGGCTTATTGTACGTTATACTTTTTCTATATACATAAATATATATATAGAGAGAGTTAGAGTGAAAAAAGATGTGTGAATATGATGTAGCGTGTGTTACGAAAAATGAAGATCAAACACGTTGATTCTACGAATATCCGTGTAGTTCTTCCCCAACCCCCAAGATTCCACCCAAAGGGTACAGAATTTGAAGAGAAAAATGAGTTGCCCTTTGGGTGGAATCTTGGGGGTTGGGGAAGAACTACACGGGTATTCGTAGAATCAACGTGTTTGATCTTCATTTTTCGTAGCACACGCTACATCAGAATAAGATTTAGGGGTGTGGTAATAGTGGGAGCCTTTTTTTTAAACGCAAAAAAAAAAGTATGTCGTATGTCGGGAATCACATAAATAAATGTGTCGCACGTGTAGATTGTTGGATGGGCTTAATTGATCAGTTGACCATCTATCCAATATGCTATAGGCCCATCTAAAACCATGAGCCCAATTCAATCGGAAACGAGCCCTAACACGCTGTATCCTTTTGTGGGCAAATTTTTACAAATTCAACCCATGTTAAACAAAATTGGACTTCACTTATTTTAACTGTTAAACACGATTCAACTTTACTTATTTACAAATAAATACTGTTGAATATTTTACTTGTCTTGTATTGTATGTGTAAACGAGTTAGATTGGCATGGTGTCGAGTAGGGGTGTTTATGAGCCGATCCGATCCGAGCGAGGGTCTGCTCGTGCTCGGATTGAATTACAACCGATCCGATCCGATCCGATCCGATTGAATTTGCAAAACCGAGCACAAAAGTTATGCTCGTGCTCGAATTGAATTTGAATCGAGCGGATCGTTTTCGCTCGGTTTTCTCAGCACCGAAATTAAAACATGTATAGCAACACACAAAAAAACTGAAATCAAGACTATTACAAGGCTACATTCAACAAAAACAAATCCTAACTTAATTAAAACAGATAGTGCTCATGTCAAAAGTACAGTATAGTATTATTATACAACATCACATTTTTAATTAGCTCCTAATAACACCATGACTCACTGATACAATAATACGTTCATATCAATCAAGATCTGTAAGGCCTAAACTTTTGAAAGAAACTAACAAGCTTTCATTTGACAAAAATAGCAAACGGGTCGAATAATTCATAAGCAAAATTCTTCATTATAACTTCGTGATAAATAACGAAGTGGTTACAAAAAGAGTTTACAACCCAAACGTTTCATAAACAACTAACATAGTCTTTAACTACTAGTTTAACATCTAACAACTTCCGGATTAAGTTACTTACAAAAGACCCGTTTTTAACAAAAGACATCATTTAACAAAAGTTTAAACCATGACTAGGGTCTTCGCGGAAACGTGCATCATAAGTGTGTTCGGTCCAAGTAGTGTCATCCTTCAAATAGCTTTACCTACATACAACCAATTGATTAGATATTTTAATTAAATAATTCATACGACACCAAGATGCTAGTCGAACTACAAGAAAACCCTTCTAAACCTTCATTCGAACATGAAGTTCTCAACTTAGCACATTATCCCTTCTTTGTCATTCATCCCATATCCAAATCATATATTCGAATTACACCAACTCATTAAGTATGCGGCTTCGACTAAAGAATAATAACATTTTTACATCAATTCATACTAAAAATATTTCTTAAGCAAGGAACTTACCTTTGTCGTGGTTTGTTTGTGTTCCGGAATGACTTGAGCTTTCTTCTTTAATCCCTTATGCTTTAGTAGGCCTAGATGATCAAGAATTCATTAACATGCAAGAGTTATGGCCATGATTAGAGCTTCAATTTGCTTGATTTTGTGAAAATGAGGGGAGCCCTTTTCTCCTTCCTGCTCCTGGCGACACCAAACACGCACCCTTGTGTGTGTTTGTATGTTTTTTGTAGTTTTAATACTTAACTTTCATTATTTACTCATTCATCCCCTCTAATATGAACACATATTTTTGAATGGCCATAACTTATTTTCTTTTAGTTAAAGTCTTAATTCACATTCTAACTAGGTTCACACTTCTAGTTGTTTCTTATAACATTTTGTATCAATATATATATTTACATATAAAAAGGCATGTAATTAAATTTCTGGGGCGTTACAAGATCAAAATAAATGAATATACTATTTGTGCATCAAACAATTCCGAATTTACTCTTCTAATTATATATCAATTGTTCAATCTCGGTATCAAAATTGAAGTAAAATCGAGATTTGAATCGAAAATAATGGTAGGTTTGTGTGAAATCAAAAACAATTGAGTAGTTGGAATGGTACCGTCGAGCTTTATTTATTTATATAAATATAATAATTACTATAAAAAGTAACAAGCGTATATAAATAATCAAATATTTACAAATTATAATTATAAATATTATTAAAAAACAACTTTGTTTTTATTATAGCATCCATGATGCTACGGTAAACGCTTTTTATAATAAAGTAAAAGAATTTAGAAAGCATGTATAGCATATGTATGTAGGACAATGCTAGACAAAAAACCTTCATTTTGGTAGAAAACTCTGGAAACCCAAATCTCCACCCATTTTTACCCAACCTCCCGATATTTTTTTTTTTTTTGAAAAAAATAACACATGTAATATACATGTTTTAGAGTGTTTTGGGCCAAAAAAAACAAAAAAGCGCCGAAGGGATTTAAAAAAAAAACAAATTTCAGCAATGTCCGGTTGCCTAACATGTGTTAGGCACAAAAGACAGAAATTGCTGATTTTTTTTTTTTAAATATCCCTTCGGCGCTTTTTTGATTTTTTTGGCCCAAAACTCTTAAAAACATGTATATTACATGTGTTATTTTTTTCAAAAAAAAAATGTCGGGAGGTTGGGTTTTCTAGGGTTTTTTATATAGATAGGGTTTTCTATATAGCCCTACCATATATATATATATATGTGTTTGTTTTCTTATTCTTTTTATACTTTCATAAGTCATTTTCGTATATCAGGGAAAGTCCTATACATAATACTAAATATTGAGAGAATACGAAGAACAAAATGAATCAATTATTTTTTTATCTTAAAAACCTAGAAAGTAAATGAAAATGTTATAAATGTAAGATTTATCATTTCTCACACTATAATTCAAAATAAAATATGAAAAAATTTCAGTTTGTATATGACCTACACATATGTAGGTTATGTGTGTAGATTAAATTATCTACATGTATGTAGACATATATAAGTAAATACATGGCTATTTTACGTATATATATACAATACATATATGAATGTAAGAAACATAAAATTTAAAAAATATAAACCTTGAGTCCCAAAATTTAGTAATTTAGAGTTATTCTTTCTGTTCTCGTAATAATTAGTGTTTGCAATGATCCTCTTAGTATATTAATACATTCATTAAAAAGAAACTTTATGGTTTTGATTGCTTATTGGTTTCTATGAAAAATTGATTATTTTTTTTAACTTTGTAAAAAACGATTAACTAACTAAGTTTATATAATGAAAAATTGATTATTTTTTTTAACTTTGTAAAAAACAATTAACTAACTAAGTTTATATAATAAGAGGCCGGTTAACGTATAATATTCTTTAACGTACGAGCGTACGATGTGAAATTACGCACGTTGTAAAACTCAAAACCATTATTCACGCATGTTGAAAACCATAACATGCTTCGTTACTTAATTATAACATGCTTTATTACATAAATATAACATGCGTGATTATGGTTTTTCAACATGCATGGTTTTGAATTTTACAATATGCGTAATTTCACAACGTATGCTCGTACGTTAAGCAATATTGTATTTTACACTTTCACTGTATAGTAATTTCTAAAAAAATCGTACGTTATGGGCTTAAAATTGTTAGCCATATTATTCAAATAATATTTTTCTCTGATCAAAACTTGCTTAGTTAATTTGTAAAAATATATTGAAGAACCAAATTTGGTTAAATTTTGGTTATTGAGATTCCCCATTATATTTTGTTAACAAGAGGGTTATATACAACGAGTTTTCGGTATCTTACTCATACGAGTGCCTAACTTTATTTATTTTTATTGTTTTTGGTTTTTTTTTTATTTTAGCGAGCGTCGATACCGTAACAAACTGAATCAATACTAACTGTATTCCCGCCACGTAGTGTGGGGAATCCCACTAGCATGGCCGGCACTGAGGGTGGGCGGGGAGGACCATCGGCCAGGGCCCGATATTTCGAAGGGCACGGTATTCTAAAAAACCCGATATGTATATGTAAAGAAAAATAAATTAATAGGGTATACACATACAAACACCAACATAGGCCCATTTACAAAATTATTTTTATTGTTTATATTAGTTATTAGCCCATTGGCATTACGTTTAGAACTTTAGTGAGCCCAATACTCAATTTTGTTAAGGCATAAGGGTACGTTTTTTTCGAGCTCGAACAGGGTACACGAATTCTCAGGGCCGACCCTGCCCACTAGTTAATAAATAATAAATAAAACTCAAGCATTAAACATAATACATAAAACTCGAAATAAGTTGAGCTCATACTAGGCTGCTCGTTTACACCCCTAATCTTGTGTGTTGATTTTCATTAACAAGGCGAGTAATAGTGATTACAACATTAAGGATGTAAATGAACAATTAAATGATCTCTTTTTTTTTTAAATGAATGAATTGCAATTAAGGTTTCGTCATGTGAATGGTGATGGTTGGAGTCCAATCCAGAATCTGAATGACGATTATGAGGTGACATCTTAAATATGAATAAACCCATTACACTTCGGCTTGTAATAGGTGGCATGGGAAAAGACAAGTAAAGTTGGAAAAGTCATAGTGTGGTTTTATCTTATGTGGTTTTTTTTGGCTAAAGTGTAATGCCCGGTAAACTTATTTCTCAAAAGAAAAGAGTACAAACGAGTGCACCCCCCTCCAAGGCGTTTTACCTAAGAGGGGAGAGACCACGAACCAAAAGGAAATACAAGCATCAAACAAACAATGGAAAAAACCAAACCGACTACCCTAGCCAAATACAACCCAATACATCAAATACCAAATACTAAACTATGTAGTCGCCTTTGGATCCACTTTTTTCCCCTTTATGCAAACCATTGAAATACCCTTTAAGTGCCTCGTTCCATGTAGCATAAACATCATTGGGAGGCCTAGTGTTTGAATCTAAATAAGAATGGGCAATGATCCGCTCATTCTCCCATATCACAAGATCACCATCAAAATAATCAACATGTTCCCGATTTTTTTTTTTTTTTTTTGCTAATAGTTAACACTTTTTAATAGAAGGTTAGAGCAAATTACAAATCATGGGTTGGTAGACGGGCAACAAGCTGCGCCGCCACCCCCTTTTGAATTGCAAATCCTACTCGGCTAAACACATAACTATGGCCTACAGACACTGTCGCATGCGCAAGTGCTGCCTTTTGAACCCGCTTCAAGAAACCGGACGCCACAGGGGCCAGACAACCAAAGGTATCGAACGCGAAAGGAAGGAAGGCATGTTGATAATCTATGCAGGCCTGCTCGTGCTTGGATATTTTCCCCGCCTCAGCCTTCCGCGCCGCTTGCCCTGAAACAAAACCACTGCCCCTGAAACCGGCAAGAGGCGACACCCCCGTGAGATCAATGCAAGCATGCTTACCCCCGGACCATCCAAAAACCAGCACATCGGCTGGTCGAAGGGAAGACTTCCCCTCCTTCGGGTCCGTTAGGAAATTAACCGGAGCCTCTTTTTTAGCAGCGATACCAGCTCGCTTGAGAACGTCAAACAACCACTTTTGGTTTATTTGAAACAACCACTTTTGGTTTCATTTTTGTGGCCAATTCTAAAACTCGAATTTTTCTTTGATCCACCCTTGCCCCATAGTTTTGATCCCTAGGGTTAGAACGAAAATTAACGGGCTTTGAAGGACTAGCCTCATTAGACTTTGGCCCTTTCACCAATTGCTCCACATCTTGAGAATCCAAATCCCTAACCATCCAACCATTAACCTTAGAAACCGATTGGACCACATTTTTAGCTCTAATATTTCGATTTTAGACCTAAGTGAAAAAACCACCACCACCACCTTGGGCCTTTTGTGGTGGATATAAATGAGGCAATGGTGGTTTATAGGCCACCATGTAAAACATCACAATGCCCAAAAGACACAACAAGTAGTAGAAAGTGGCAGTTTCCACTCATAATTGAGTTCAAGAAAAACAACCTTACCTAGTAATCTGGTTCTAGATGGGAAGTTTACTTTCACACGATCCGATAGGCCATTAGAAGCATTTGCTTCCACTAAAACTCATGCAAAACTTAAAGGGCCCGTCTTGCTCTCGCACCGAACATAAGTAGCTTTGTCCAACATAATCGGTTTTCCCAAGCAATTTACTATTTGCCCAATATTACCCCTCTCCCATAGACATAAAGGTAAGTCTAATTGTAACCCAAATTGGAACCGTTGTTAGGTTCGGAATAGTCAAAACCGAATATGGTTCCCAAAGTTGAAGTACAAGTGGCACATTCCTCGCCAACCATGGATTTCTTTGTAAAACTTAAAGCAAGCCTTCATCGGTTTCAAATCTAAAAAAATAAAATCCCCCACTTTTTTATAAATGGATTTAGTTCCATGTTTATGCCACATTTTAATGGGGTTTTTCTTGTCAATTTGAAACGGATCGACTCGCCCATAAAATTTCCAAAAAGTTAAAAAGGTGATAAGCTTGCACACTTTTAGACACAAAGTGTCCATTTATATTGACAACCACCTCACCTTGATTATCCAATTTAGGCAGATCATAGCATAATCTTGTTTCACTCTAATCGACCTCATGAGTAATGCTCATTAACCAATTTAGCAAACAATTTATTATAAGTTATGTTGAATGTTGTTTTTAAAGTATGTGAAAAGAAATCCATTATTATATATAATAGAGAAAATTGATAGATACAGTCATTCCAAATTCACATGATGTTAACTCACAATCTAACCATAGACTTTCATGTGTGTTTTGTCTTTTGAAATTTCATCATTACCCATGTATATGGCCTTTCATCAAACCCATTAAAAGATTAATTTTTTTAAAGGCCCATGAAAAGATTAGATAAAAATGAAGGAGAACCCATAAATTATTTTTAGCAAATAATATAAACATACTAGGTTATAACCCAGTGTATTACACGGGTTAAGTAAATAAATATCAAATAGTTAATAACGAAGATTTAACAATTATAAAACGATATTTTTAGACACTTTTCTGATATCCGAACAAAAATTTGTTTTATGTATGATCAAAACTTGTGATGTTTGTCAAGTTTGAAAATATGAAAGCATTTGAACGATCAATTAGAAGACAAACTGTATCATCGACTTTCTTACGACGTGAACCCAAGTTTTATTTAAATAGCAGTGGTCTTAATTTATTAGTTCTAAAAATATTGTTGAAATGTTTAGATTAGACATATAGCAATTAGCCAATTAGATAAACTTATAGCTACAAAATAATATTTAAATTAATTAGATAAGTATAAATTATCGGTAATTGTTAAGTTATATAACTTTAAAATTTAAGTATATGGACTTGAGTTGCATCTTAAAAGGATGGTTGTTTTTGAATAAATTTATTAGTATGATAAATGTAGTTATTATTCTTCTTGTATTTTAAATATATTAAATAAATAAATTGTTTGTTAAGCAACAAAATCGTTCCCTCCACCCTCGTTATGAAAATGGTCGATATTTGTTTCAATTATTAAGATATAATTTCTAACCTAGTAATTCATATAAATAAGAAAAGTGTTACCTCCACCCTCTTTATGAAAATGCTTGATATTTGTTTCAATTATTAAGATATAATTTCTAACCTAGTAATTAATATAAATATAAATATAAATAAATAATAAGATAATTTATGGAACTTTATCCGTAATTTCTTAAATGTTTAAAACAAATATTAAATTTAATAATAATTATCTACAATTAAGTAAGAGTAGATGGTCTAGAATAATAACCTAGTAATTAATATAAATAAATAATAAGATAATTTATGGAACTTTATCCGTAATTTCTTAAATGTTTGAAACATATATTAAATTTAATAATTTAAATTAAATAATAATTATCTAATAGTAGATGGTCTAGAATAATGACAAGTGTCCTTTTATTGGTTTCTTTTATTATATAGTATAGATTTTTCTTTAAAATCAACAAAAACGAGTATTACTAAACTGATATAGTTTGAATCAAATAAAAAATAAAATTAAAATTATGGTGAAAAGCACAAAAAATATTCATATGATATTTTTCAAAAGAACAAAAACAGACATATAAGTATAAAAAAAGACTTCCTCGCTTCACAGCTAGCTCCCTCTTGATTTAGTTTCTTTGCCGGACCAAAAAATATCAGAACAAGTATCGTTGCTATCAGAAAATTTTCCGGCATTCGTTTTTATAGTTTTAAACTAATTATAACATCTGTCGACATCCTTTTAGGCCTATTGTACACTTTTTCTTTTAAATTCTATTTCAATTGCTTTGCCAAGTGCTGATACCGTAGCGATACCATAACAAAACGAATTGATACATACCGGATTCCCGCCACGTAGCGCGGGGAATTTTACTAGATTTTATAAGATGTATAAACTATGCTGAGTTCAAATCTTGTTGTTTGATATATTGGATGAGTTGAATTGATTTGAATTTTCTTTTTAGAGGCACGTGAAGGAAAGATAAAGAGATTTTCGTGGCCAATGATAGATTTATGTATATTAAAAGTTGTAGAGTCTCCTTTGTTAAAACAATGAAAGGAATCTGATTGAAGAACATGAAACACAATTAACAAAGGATTAATCAGCAATCTATACTATATTATAATACATGAGGGAAGGATTCCCAAAAGTTAAGAACTTCTTCCCCCATTATTTATAAATAAACCCCTAGAATGAGGGTAAAGTGGTCTTTTAAACCATAATTATTTTTTAGTCCCTCAATCTATTACATTTAAATCCTTGACATTTAACATAATTATGGGTAATTAGTTACACTCCCCCCCCCTCTTTAATTCTTTAATGTATTCCTGCGATATCTTACAACCCGTAATGTTTTAAAAAAATCCGAAGGTACCATGACGATCGGCACATTTTTTTAAACGTTTCGATAGTTGTCTTTTTTAGTTTCGCCGTGCGTTCATAAAGTACAAATAGCCGATGCGTAAATGTACAATTGATTAAAGCCAACATTTGTTTTTTACCCAACCCAGCTTTGACCATTACCTAGCTACCGTGCTTTAACATTTGTTTTTTACCCAAGTTTTTTGTTTTGAACGGCATTAATAAACTAAATTATTCCCTAATTTTACTTGTACAGAGTCAGTTTGTTATGGCATGTTTAATATAGTATAGATAAAACTCACAACAAACTTCCTATTAAACATGCCACAACAAACTAAACAGGATATGTGCATCTTATTTTAAAAACTTAAAACTCACAACAAACTTCCTAAATAAATGGATGACCAATCTAAAACTAAACCCTAATGGACTACTATAAATACATAGCAAACACTCACAATTCTACATTTCTATTGCTAAACAGATTTAAAATATGGAGCCAGTTCTGAATTCACTTGATGCGAAAAAACAAGCATGCGATATTGAAAAATCTAAGGTCGGTTCTATGATAAGTTTTGTTATATCGCAATAATGAATAATTGTTTTCTTTTATTTACTTTTATGTGAATACTAACTTATTTGATTTTTCAGATTCAACACACCAATTTAAACACCCCAGTTGTCGAACAAGCTTTTGTTAGTTTTTAAGTAATATTTTCGCTTATAATCTTTCATATTAACAAGTTCGTTATGTTATTATTTGGTGTTTTATTGTAGGATGATGGTGATAATAGTGTTGAAATTATTTCTTATGGTGCAATGTTCAGTCCATACAAGTCTAATCTTCAACGTCAATTTAGTAAAGTGGTAATTTTAAAATTTATTTAATCTTTTTAAAAAAAAATTATTCAATATTTGTTTTTTTAATAAAATTTATTTAATCATTTTTTAACTTTTTTATTAAATTTTTGTTTTTTAAGGATCGGAAGTATGAGAATCAAAAGAAAAGATCTAAGAGACTCTCTGAATGAAAATGGGTCGAGGTTATAAATTTAGATAATTCTGAGGACGATGAGAAAGAAGATGAATTAGATGATACTGCTGATTCGAGCACAAACAAGAAAAACGGATCAAAAAAGAAGAGAAACTAGATGAAATATATCAAGTGTTTTTATGTTTTTTCATTTTCAGTTGTTTTTGTTTGATCTAGACTATCCCATGAATAATAAAGTCTATTTTATATTTGAAGTTTATGTTTTGTGTTATTTTATTGCACTTATAATTTACATCTCGATTGAACTAATATACTTTTGTCATTTGTTTAGTATTTTTTATTAACAAATGAATCTTTACATGTTTAAAACAGTTTTTCTATACTTTATTTATTATTAATTTTTATAACAAAACAAAACTTTGATATTTAGTAGATAGAAGATAAACTATGTTCCAAAATTTTAGGAATTATTTAATACTAATTTACGATATTAGTAGATAGATAGTAAACTATATCCCAAAATTTTAGGAATTATTAAATACTAATTTACGATATTTATTTAATACTAATTTACGATATTAGTAGATAGATAGTAAACTATATCCCAAAATTTTAGGAATTATTTAATACTAATTTACGATATTTAGTAGATAAATAGTAAACTATGTCCCAAAATTTTAGGAATTATAAGTCAACTAATTAGGTCCTCCAAGTTAATTATATGGGATGAGGCATCGATGGCGAAACGTCAGGCGATAGAGGCAGTTGATCGAACATTGCAAGACATTATAGGTGTTAGGCTCCCACGTGTAACACTTATGACATATATCCACCACAATAATGTTATCATATACAAATAAGAAAACTACCAGCAGCAACGAGTGCCGCAATTCAAAGTGTCGCCCCCACCGCATCGCGCGGGCACCCTACTAGTATATGACTATGTGTAATTTTGTTTATATGCTCATTCCAAACAAGACATAGGGTGGAGATACAATAGGAAGTTTATTTGGCTAAGAAGGCTAGGAAGTGATCTTGACCATCCATTTAGTTAATCAAGGGCTAAGATTAAATGATGGAAATTGAAGGGAAGAAAAGAGGCGCGTGAGTTTGTTTAGAGGCATTCTAGTCGATACAAGCCAATAGTTTCTCTCTCCTCCAATTCCCCCCCCCCCCATTTTTTAAACGTTAATAACACTTTCATACGACATTATTTTTTTATAAAAATTGCACCAAAAAAACGAGCGTTTTTTTATCTTTAAAACGAGTATACTATTGCTATATTTTCGAAAAAAAATTTAAAAACCCAGTTGCGTAAAACGCAATAGAAAAACCCCCAGTTACGTAAAACTGTTGGTGCATGCGTCTGTCGACTTCGTCTTGTATCGAGTCTTGCATTGTATTAGATTAATCAGGGCACGGAAAACGAGAAAATAGGCAAACAGGCAAGTTCAAACGAAATTACATGATGTAATTCCGTTTGAAAGTGTCAAGCCATTTCAAACGAAATTAGCTTTGCTAATTTCGCTTGAATCAGTAATTCCGTATGAAGCTGATTCCGTTTGAGCAGGTTCAAACGGAATTAGGCTGCCTATATATAGAGGTGTTGTGATTTCGTTTGAGTAGAGTTGTGTATGTGTGATTCCGGAGCCGAAGTGCTGCCGAAGTGTTGTTTCGCTGTAAAAATTTGTCAAGTTAATCAGAACAACAGTTAAAGTGAATATCTTGCTGAATCACACACAATATGTCTGTTTCCGCCTTTCATATTGTGTAGAACACCTCTGATCGACTCATTTTCGTGATTTCGTTTCAATCAGTAATTCCGTTTCAAAGTGTTTCCATGTAAGGTGGGATTCCGTTTGAAATTGTCTTTCAAGGTGATTCCGTTTGAGTTGGGATTTCGTTTGAAACTGGTCTGCAAGTAATTTCGTTTCAATTGGTATTCCGTTTGAAAGGTATCCCGTTTGAAGAAGTAATTTCGTTTGTGAGTGATTCCGTTTGAAAGTCTTATTTCGCACCAAATTGGTAATTTCGCTTCAAGAGGTTATCTCGTTTGTAAGAGTATTCCGTGTAAGATTGTTATTCCGTTTGAAAGTGACTGTTGTGAAAAACATATTACCGAATCATGGAAGAAGAGTTCTATAATGCGTTTGCTACATCCTCGACTACTCCGGCTACCATTGCTCAAAATTTGAACTCGGAAAATGAAACTGGAACGTTGCAAAAACCCCCCGAAACTTATGGGAATTGAAGAGTACCATGGCTGGAAAAATCGTTTTGAGAATTGGGTTCAGGCAAATCATCTAAGAGCTTGGGAAAGCATTGAAACAAAATATGTTAGACCACAGACTGCTTTGAATGTTGATAAAATTATCTCAGAATTTTCAGACAAAGAGAAAGATAGTTATAAAGGAGAGAAAATGATGATTAGTCTTTTACAACAAGCTGTCAAAGATGACATTTTTGTTTTGCTTCAGCATGATGGTAGTGCTTTCTCAATATGGGAGGCACTTGAGAAGAAATTTGAAGGAAGTAGGGAAATGATCAATAGCAAAAAATCATTATTGAAGAAAGAATTTGAGTTGTTTACAAGTATGCCATGTGAATCTACAAAGACTCTCATTGAGAGATATTGTCATCTTGTGCGTACCATGTCTCAGTTGAAAATTACTAAAACTTCAACAGAATGGGTTGAAAAGTTAGCTGATGCTTTACCTCAGAAAGAATGGGGTACATATCTCATGATTTTAAAGAATACAGGAGAGTTTAGTAGATTGTCAATTGGATAGTTTATTGAGAAGCTTGAGGGACAGGATCTTGAAAAGCAAAAGATTGGCAGAATGAATAGCTCGAGCAATCAACAAGACATCAAATTGTACTATAAAGGAAATGTTCAAACTGTTGAAGCAAGTCCAAAGATCCAAACTGCTTTTAGTGCAGGAAATTCATCTGGATCAGTTAGTCAAAGTTCAATCAACACTAGTGGATTTTCAAATGTCAATCCTCCAAGTGTTCAAAATTCAAATGTTGGTAATGGACATATGATTCAGTGCAATGTTGCATTGTGTCTTCAAAATGGTCAGAATTTTTCTGAAGAAGTTGTTAAAAGTCATATGGCATTACTGGTTACTGCTTTGGAATCGTATGAAGGATTGATTGCTGGAAGAATTTGTAATCCTATGCTAACCATGGAAGATTATGACCAGATTGATGTAGAGGAATTGGAGCTTATGGATATTAAATGGTGTTTAGCAAGTGTTCTGAGGAGAGCTGAGAAATTCAAAATGATTACAGGAAGAAATGACTTCTTAGATGCAAATGTCTATACTTTAGGTTTTGATAAATCTAAAGTTACTTGTTTTCGATGTAGGGAGAAAGGACATTTTAAGCGAGAATGTAAAAATCAAGAAGCAAATGGAGCAAAGAATCCGTTTGGTGGACATGATTATTATCGGAAGGCTATATATCAACAAATTGCTCATCAACCGCATCAACAAAAAGAACCACAAACTGCGCATGCAAGAATGATCGAAGATGCAAATAAGAAAGCTTATTATGGTATCATTGATCAAGATGATGAAAAGATGGCTCCAGGATTTAGCTGGGACAGGTTTGTGGATGAGAATAGGGAGTTTAAAGCTTTCATTGCTCAAATTGTTCAAAAGCCAGAATTGATGAAAGAATGGATAGCAGTGTTAGCTGATGAAGAGAAAAGTCAAGATGAAGAATATGTTTCTTCTGAAAACAGTTCAATAGATACTAGTGATGATGATGAAGAAATTGAACAGATAAACATTGGAAAAACTCATTTATCTTCTGACAGTTTTGAATTTTATTTTGCAGATAAATTGAAGAAACTTAAAGAGAGAAAAGCTGCAAAAGAAATGGAAGAAATTAAGGTTGTTGAGAAGATTGTTGAAGTAGAAAAGGTAGTTGAAGTTGAGAAGATTGTTGAAGTGGAAAAGGTAGTTGAAGTCGAGAAGATTGTCGAGATTGAAAAGATTATTGAAGTAACTAAACCCTGTCTTACATGTTTGGAATCTTGCAAACAATGTGAAGATAAAGATGAAAAGTTTAGTGAGCTTGAGAAGTTGAAAGAGAAGTTGCTGTTTGATGTCAAGAATGTAAAAGAATCATACGATGTGTTAAACAGAACTGTAAATAGTTTGCAGAAGACAAATTCTGAAAGAGGAGATGCTTTGACAATGATGAATGCAACAATGATGTCCAAACAAAAAGAGATCAATTACTACATTGAAGAATATGCTAAGTTGAAGCAGGAGTTGGAAATTGAAAAAGTTGAAAATGAAAGAATCAGACGATTACTGAAAAGTTATTCAAGTTCTGATTACTTAATTGATAGAATTTATCCAACTGTTGCAGGTTTTGAAGTGTTTGACGACAAGAAGCCGAAGAAAAAGGATACTGGTAAGAAACAGAGTGTCAGTTATAACAAATGTCCGCCTCCAATTTGGGAAGGGTATTCGCCTAGAAAACCGAATGAAGAACAAGTAATAAAGGCAGTCAATATAAAGTTAGAATCTAAGATAACCGATGTATTACCAGACAATATTGACATCACATTCACAGCGTCCGACATAGATCATGAGTCTGAGTTAATAAAAAGGATGGTCGATCAAGTGTTGGATAAGGATGAGGAGTCCGAGTCTGGGAGTTCGAGTTCGTCTGTCAGGAGTTCAAAGTCGTCGGGAAAACGAGTTTATAGTAAAGAATTTTTGTTGTCAAAATCCAATTTGAATGACGAAACATTTGAAGTGGCATACACATTGAATGATTCTGACAAATTATATTTTGATAAAGAATTTCCAATAAGAAGTGTTCAAGTTGAAAATATCAAAAAAGTTTTCAAACTAACAGAAATCAATATTTCTGAAATAAAAGATGTAAATCTTACTGAAAAACCTAAAAAATACACTTCAAGAGTTCAACAACGGTTAAACAAGAAAAAAGGTTACAGTTCTGGTTCTGGTTTTCAAAAGAAACCTAACCATAACGGTAATTTCAAAAATAAAGGATTGGGTTTTATTCCACCTGAAAATTATAAACATGAAAAAACTTCTAAAACAAATACAAAATTTGTTTCAGGGACAAGCTGTGAAGAGGAATCAAAAAGCTCATTCTGGAAGCAATCAAACAGAGAATTTCTTGCCAAGAAGCAAGAAAAAGTGAAGAATGGAGCAAGTCAAAGGGAGGAAACAAGAACCTGTTATCGTTGTAAAGAAGTTGGTCACATAGCATGGAACTGTCCTAAAGTTACCAACATCAAACAGGAAGTCTCTAAAAAACTCAAAGAAAAAGTTGTTGAGAAAAATGAACCACCAACGAAAAAATTTAAAATTTTTGAAAATTCAACATATGAAGTTGGTGAGTGTTCAAAAACAAATTTTTATAAAAAGAGAGCTGAGCATGACAACCAAATGTGGGTTGTTAAAAGGTTTCATGAAGCTGTTAAGAAGTTTGATGAGAAATCTGGCGATGAATCTGATTCCACAAAGTCAGATGAGCCACAGGTAGAGGTTAAAGAGGAAAACTCAGTGCCTCCAGTGGATGATGTTAATTTTCCACCATTGAGGACTGAAAATTTTAAATCAAAAGTTGGGAAGGTTGAAATCTCGAATCAATTCTATTCTGAGAAGAAAGAATTTGATGTCGAGAAAGTGTTTAATGGAAATGTTAAAAAGATTTTTGGAAAAATGGTCGAGGGAAAGGCCAAAGGGGTAAAGGACTTTTATGAAACAAAGAAAGCAACTTATTACCCAAGTGAAGTTGAGGAAGAAACATCCAAGTTTGATCAGGCTTGGATGGCAGTTTTTCATAAGTAAAAATCCTGACTTGCCGGAGCTTCCAGGTTGGTAAGTGTGAAGCAGGTATCGGCATCTTTCTTGAGAAATTCACTTCGGTGATATTTCGACTTACAAGTGGTAAATCAGGGACATTAAGTTGTACTTGATTTTCTACAAGTGATATTGTTGTTAAAATCTAAAATTGTTATATTTTTCAAATGGTTGAGAAAACAAAGTGATGATCACATCCCCATGCCTACAAGTGATTTATGAAATCAAAAAAACTAATTTTCCGGAAAAATCATTTTGATTAAAACAAACTTAAGTGTTTTGAAATCACAATGAGAAAATAGTTTGTTGTAAGGGGGAGTTCTGATTGTTTATGCCAAGTGGATGGCAAATTAGAGTGATTCGATATCGGTTGTCAATTTACTTGTATAGTTTATTTTCAAATTTCTTTAAATGATTTTGCATTTTAGGGGGAGTAAGAATTTTCAGAAAATCCAAAAACATTTGAAAATTTGAAAAAGACAAAAACATGATAAAATACAAAAAGAGTTTTGTTGTGAAAAAGAGGAAATGATAATTGATACGTGGTCGAAAACCGGTGTTCGTTTATGTCTAAGTTCATGTTTTTACTTAACTTTTAATCCCGAATAGCCTACTTGTAAAAGGATTTGTGTTTTACAAGTGTTGTGAAGTTTAAGGAGCTAATTGGGAGCTAAACGGACCACCGGGACGAAAAACGAGCCACTAGGACGCGAAACGGGTCAACCGGACTTGAGAGATGAAGAAAACAGAAAGTTGAAGTTCCGGGGGTCGCCGTCGACGACCATAAGGTCCGTTGCCGACGGCTTGTGTAATACTCCGTAGCCAAAAAGCCCGTAGGCAGCAAGATAACACGTCGGCTCCAAGTCAGTATACATGGACCGTCGCCGACGGGGCATCAGGGCCGTCGGCGACGGCCCTCCAATGTTGCTGCGCGGTTGTTGCTTGTTTTGTGGTCAAATAACGAATCAAAGAGGGTTGTTGGTCATCAATTCGGGAGTTACACATTATTTTGGAGTTTGAACTTGATCTTGGAGCCAATACTCATTACCTATCACCTACCATTGCATCCAACATCATCTCTAAGATCCGAATCATCATCCGAATCACAATCACAAACCCTAATCCATCACCATTCCATTAATCTTTCAATCTACCATTACCAACCATCCATAACCCTAATCATTTATCCAATCATCCATCTTCAAGCTTCAAGATGACCCAATTCAAGTCTTGTGCATCCGTTGATCGTGCCATTTCCACCATGAGCGGCTAATTTCTTGGAGGTTTCACCCCGGTGTAGGTTATTGTAAGTCTAGGGTTTAAACATTGTTCTTGGTTTGAGTTTGTGACAATTTGCTATTTGATTTTGATGCTTATGACAATTGTCTTGCATTTGTATTGAATTCATAAATTGTCGAGTGAAGATTAAATTTGACTTTATGAAATGTTTATGTGCAATTATGCCTTGTCTAGGTTAGAGTTTACATGTTCTTGGTAACAAAGTGCATTGTGGTCCGTTATCTATAACGTTGATAGCTTTTGGCACCTAAGCCTCGCGACACTAAATCCGTTAATCATCTTTGCAATTGATTCAAACCTAAAACGTGTAGAAACCCTAGGATTTCAATTACCGAACCAGGTGTGAACCTTGTTTTCTTATCATTGTTCAATCAATCAATTTTAATTCTTGCAATTTGTTAATCACTAGTAGTTAATCCATTCAATCATTTTAGTAATTCTAATTCACATCTTTCAATTAAACAAAAATACAAAAACATATCATAGCAAACTTCATAAGTGTGACATCTTTTCATAATTCAAACGAATCCATTCGCAAACCACATACTCTTCGTGGTTCGACCCCTTACTACCACTAGCTATTTGTTAAGGGTAATTTGGGATTATAAATATTATCTATGACCGGAGCGCGACTCTTCGATCAATAATACATCAGTAGACAGTTACAGTATGCTAAAGAACTGTAATGATTTCATAGCGTTAAACGGTCTCACTGATGATATGCCGATAGGTTTTTACACATTTAGTAAGCTTTTTCGGGATATAAACTTAAATTCAAACTTGCTTATTTCGTGGGGAACACTACTTGGATATATAGGTAACCCCTGAAATTTCGTTTGAATGATCCCTCTTTCTGAGATACTAGGTCTTTATGCTCAGTGATATCTGGGGTATTATCCCGGGACTTCTGATTTTGCGGAAGCAATGGCCTAGTCCCCGGAGAATACTTTACGCTTGCTTGAAATAAAAGCCTGCCCTCGGTACAAAAAATGATGAAATATTGAAAAATGCTAATCATGTGCTGTTGTAAAAAAGATCCTCTAAAGGGGACCCACCAAAAGTCGAAACCGTCATCTCTCTGCTGAACGGAAGTTCTGACCTGAGCTCTCACGGTCTTCGCATCTAACCCCTTACAGATATCATCTGTGGTATACTCACCTGTAAGACTGAATATTGGGATCTGGATACAGAAGTATATTCAAGAGGTGGGACACATGAATGAGTTTAAGTTCTTAATACACCTAATTCAAATCCTGAATCAGTTGAAATTTGTGTGAGAATTTAAGTGGATCAGTATATCGGCAATCTAAGTGAATTGTTTAATTCTTAATGTGTAACTAAGCTCAACGATACTTGTGACTTGTCAAAAACTGATATGATCCTCTTACACAAACTCACAAAAATAGTGTCTGTATATATTTCTTTATTGCATTTCATTTCATTCAAAAATCCAAAAAGATTTTCAGTGTGTTTTAGCATAAATTTTGAAAAATACAAAAAGATTTTCGACAACTGATGTTGGAGAGCTGACTTTCAAAATTCCAAGTGCTAAACATGATGAGCATTTCGTGAGGGGGAGTGTCTGTTTAAATGAATAAATTTTTGAATATTTTCCTACAAGTGGTCATCAAAAGTTTTTAAAATGTTAAATCATTCTGGAAAGATACCTGCAAGTGATTTATAAAATGTTACATTTGAGAAATTTACTTTTGGGTAGAGGATGTGCAGGATAGCCTGGATTCTGAGTCTGAGTATAGAGCCAGGACATGATCCTGATCCTGTGAAAGACAAATTGCGATCAACATCCGAGGAAAGATTATTTGTTCGAGGGGAGTACGTTGGTGCTGATGAAAAGAAAAGAGAAGATTGAAGAAGTTTTACATTGTCAAATACTTCAGAGAGCGATCAGACTGAAGATGTTGAAGACTCGACACTTAAGACTCGTCAACATTCGAGGGGGAGTCTGTTGGTGCATGCGTCTGTCGACTTCGTCTTGTATCTAGTCTTGCATTGTATTAGATTAATCAGGGCACGGAAAACGAGAAAATAGGCTAACAGGCAAGTTCAAACGAAATTACATGATGTAATTCCGTTTGAAAGTGTCAAGCCATTTCAAACGAAATTAGCTTTGCTAATTTCGCTTGAACCTGTAATTCCGTATGAAGCTGATTCCGTTTGAGCAGGTTCAAACGGAATTAGGCTGCCTATATATAGAGGTGTGTTTTACCTAAAACGCAATGGCCAGAAAACACATAAAAATGTTTTAGTTCTAAAACGCAATTGCCTAAAAACATCAAAGAAAGTGTTCTCTCTAAAACGCATTGAACCATGACAATAGTTTTGTCTGTGCTGTGAATTGTCCGTGCTGTGAACTATCTGAACCAATGCAGTTTCCAGAGGCAATTTACAGAAAATTAATTTCTCTGCCCCTTGGACCCCACCAGGGGCTGCCGCCCCTGGGAGCCCGCTACCAGGGGCGCTGCCCCCGGACCCCCGCCAAGATCGTAAAAATGAAATTAAAGAATTTCTTACATGGATCGAAGTGATTTCGTCAACAATTGACGAATTTTGAATGATTGAAACACTTATCAGCGCTCGAATCGAACGGATCGAGTGATTATCTTCAAAATCACCAGAAAAAACGAGATTTTGTATGAAATTAAACTGGGCTTTGTTAAAAAAAGCTGAAGAACACGTTGATCGGGTGTTTGAATCATTGATTGGTGATGAAAATCGCACTATAATGTAGTGATTATTGAGATAGAAAGTGAAGAAATAGTTGAAGATGGTGGGTTTTGAAAATGGTGGGTTTTGAAGTTACTGGATTTTGAAAACGAAGAAGAAATGTTGGATTGACTAAAATACTCTTTTTCTTTATTTTAAATGATGCCACATGTCCTAATCCTATTGCTTTCTACACCTCCTAGCCAAAATAAACTTCCTATTTGATCATTTCCCACAAGACATAATAACTATCGGATATTTATGAGTATCGTTTTTTCTTCTCATTTGATAAACTTTTTTTTAGACTCTAATTCTTTTACAATAATACTCTTTTTTTTATGAACTAGGATTTTTCATTTATACTTGTCAAGTTACATCAAAACAGAATGTAGACGGGCAACAAGTTGCGCCGTCACCACTTTCTGAATTGCAAACTCTAATCTACCAAAGACAAAACCCTACCCCCTGGGGCTGAACAATTGTTGTGGATGACCCGTAGGAGCCTGCTCAGGAATTGGATAGCTTCTGGTGCTAGGGAACCAAATGTGTCAAATGCAAAATGGACAAAAACATACTGGTTCTCTGCACAAGCTTTAGCGTGCTTGTCAACTTTCTTCGATAGATGTGAGTGTCGTTTTTTTTTCATTTGATACAAGATCTGAGCCCATTGGTTACGACCTATTTTTACTTTAATCAAACTCATCATTTTAAGACCCGAAATAAACTTTTCAAAGCTATAATATAGTTTGAATGTGTACTGATTATAATATTTGTTATATTATATAATTCCTATTATTATTATGATAAATCTTTACAAAGTTTTTTGTTTGGAATCAATAAAAATCCATGACCAGTTTGCAAATCAAATATAATTTATAAAATAAAGTCATAGATTTAAAGGTTGAACTATGATAACATAACAACTTGGTTTCGTGGTGTAGTTGGTTATCACGTCAGTCTAACACACTGAAGGTCTCCGGTTCGAACCCGGGCGAAGCCATTTATTATTTGATTTTTATAGCACACAATGAGTCATCAACCATGGCTCACCAGCTGGATCTGCCACGTAAGACAACCGGTGAAGTAGATAAGATTTACAGGACCACCTCAACCAACAACAAACAAAGATTCTCTTCATCACTTGTTAACTTCTCGATGCCTGTTGTTTCTGCGATTTTGTTTTTGGTTGTGTTCGAGTTTACCTGTTAACACAATTGGTAAATAAGTTGTGTTCAGGTTGTAATTGACATTAAACAGGTTGACGCGTCAGTCAATTTAAAATTAAAATAAAGAAATAAAAATATTTATTTTGAGGATAAGTGGTATCCTTTGTATAATTTTTTTTTTTTATCAAACGAAATTTCATTCATACTTGCCAAGTTACATCAAAACAAAGGGTAGACGGGCAACAAGCTGCGCCGCCACCCCTTTCTGAATTGCAAACCCTAATCTGCCAAACACAAAACCTGGTCCCCCTGATGCTGAGCAATTGTTGTGGATGACCCGTTGGACCCTAGCCATGAATTGGATAGCTTCTGGCGCTAGGGAGCCAAATGTGTCAAAGGCAAAAGGGACAAAAACATGCTGGTTCTCTGCACAAGCTTTAGGGTGCTTATCAACTTTCTTCGATTCTACCTTTCTTGCTGCTTGTCCAGCTACAAACCCGTTTTCCCTTAAACCAACCAGAGGGGAAACCCCCGTGAGGTCAACACAAGCATGTTTCCCCATAGCCCAACCAAAGACGAGCAGATCCGTTGGTCACAGAGTAGATCTCCCTTCCATAGGGTCCGTAAGGAAATTCACAGGAGCCTCTTTCTTAGCCGAAATCCCAGCTCTTCTCAGGATGTCCCACAAAACATCTCGCACCCAGTCATGCCGATATTTAAACCCAGGGAGCTCTTTACAATGCACTGCGTGCTCTCCGTATTTATCCATACAAGCTTTACGACATATTGGGCACGTTTCATCTTCTGGGTACATATGGATCATCAGCCGGTATTTAAGGATTGCTCTGTATTCTACTGCTGACATACATTGTCCCAGCCCCTCAATTGGGATAACGGTCAAAAAATCCTGGGCATGGGGACCCTTCAGGCACTCCCACACCGCCTTCTGGCGGGATGACAAATCAAAATTTTCTCCCAGTCTTTGAGCGATTTTGCTAAACAGAGCATTCGCCAAAGTTGTTTGTGGTTTCGAGGGGGCGGTGTCCTTTTTAGAGAAACCGCCGATATCAAAGTCTGGGAGAGAGACATTTAAGCGTTCAAGCGCCTGCAGATAGTCCCCGTCGAGCCCGACAACCCCACTGTTTCGAAGGATATGATCCTGTAGTTCCCAAGACTGAGCTCTGGACGCCACAAAAGCATAAACCCCAACATCTCGAGCTGAGATGAGGCCCAAACCACTGCGAAAACGGTACGGAGACGGGGTTGAAGGGTAGCCGTGCTACCCTTCTAATACACTAGCTTCGCCCCTGCATTTATACAAACCTTACTCATGGTTTCAAGTATGTTTTATATAAGGTTAGTGACTTTGACCTGAATAAATATACGAGTTGTGTTCTGACTAATAAATTTAAACTCACTAACCCACTAACTTAACCCGACACACTATAAATAAAACTAGCGATTCTTAGACCATACGTAGTGGTAAGGGTGAATAATGCCCCCATCCTTGGGCGTTTTCCATCATGTGGCAGTACAGTTAGCAAGGGGCATTATTGGGCGTTTTTTTTTAAAATGGGTGTAGTGGGGATGTGGGCATTATGTTAAAAGGGTGTAGAGAATTAAATAAAAAAAACCAACCAAAAAAACTATTGGCAAAAAAAATTGAAGCTTCAATGTGATTGGTCAAAATTTCGCCCCAATAGCGTGATTTTAAACACGCCAAACCAAAAAAATTGGTCAAACACGCCCATGGGGCGGTGTATGGGCATGATCTGGCGTTTTTTTGGGCAAATTTTGGAAAAACCACCCTCACTGCGGCTAGTCTTACTGGTATTTTTTTTAACTTTGAAGATGGTAGGAAAATCCTCTACAAATGGGTAGGGGCAAAAAGTGGCTCCAGAACATTGCACTTTCAAATCTCTTGCTCCGTAATTTCCGCTATTATTTCACTTAATAATATCCATTCAAATTTGGATTAACATATTCAATTGATTAATTTTTGTACATTAGGAATTTGTTAGGCTAAGCCAAAAACCCTGAACAAAGGTTGTTAAAGTGTGGCATTCTATGACAATTTCTGAATGGACAAGTGTTGAATCAGTTGAGGTCTTAACCATTAAGAGTCAGTATAATGTTTAATCGTTCAGAGACAAATGTCTAACCAATTCAGATAAGAAGTCTTAACCATTCAGTCTCAATATAATGTTTAACCATTAAGAGACAAATGTCTGAATCATTCAGACATTTGCTCATGAAACAAACAGACCATTAAGTGCTGAACCAGTAAGAGATCTGAACCAATAAGAGCTAAACAAACAACCCCTTAGTGTCGATTCCCTTGACACGGTAGAAATCGTGATGACATTAGAGAAAAAATTCGGCATCAGTCAAGAAGTGAACTCTCAAAATATAACCACGGTTCAAGAAGCGGCAGACCTTATTAAAAAACTTGTCAAGAAGAAAAATTCACACGCGTAAATTCTATTGTTTTATAAGTTATATTTTAGTCTTTCAGAATATTGAACATACTGTCAGTTGGAAGATTTGATTGAGACCAAGATGAAGAACATAAGTATGATTAATTGTTTGCTGGATTTTTAAATTACTTAATTATATTAGGTTTTGGATCTATTAAAACGTTTATAGTTGTTCTTATTTTGCTGTTTGTACATGCTTTCTTCACCAAATCCCTTGAAGTATGAAAAGATTAACTATTTAAAAAAGGACCAACCATAATATCGGGGAAAAGTTGAACTAGACCGTGTATAGGCTCTCGTGTCACGTAAACCAGTAAAAAGTTGTATGTGTATTTTTTATTTCAAAGTTGAGTGACATCGTATATTCTTTTATGATCAGGTTTAGCTTGCTAAATCCACTTTAGCCATCGTTTTAAGGATTATATATTAACGAATGAGAGTTCTTACAAAATATAGAAAGCCAAACTCGTGAGATTTTAAACTAAATAACTTCCCTGGGCTTATAGCTCAGTGGTTATGGAAATGAGGGAAGACTCCTGACCGAAAGGTCTCGAGTTTGATTCCTGATATACCCGGGTTTTACCGGCTTTGCATTGTCGTGCCCTCGGGCGGGTGCAGGGTCGGGTTTTCCCCGGAACTGGTGGCATGGTGGGCTAGGGGCTCCGTGTGTGCAGGTTGGGCTGCCGCGGGCTACCTTTCGGCCAATGGGTGCCGCGTACGGATTACCCGACAATTCTTATGTTGGACGTTCAAAAAAAACTAATTATAAATAAGCAAATTTAAATTTAATTTAAATACTATAAATTATCAACTTATTTGTGGATAAGGTGTTATATATTACGTTTGTGGAGTTTTTCAAAAAAAAAAAGTTGATTTTTTACTTTTAGTCCAAAAGTATTTGTTGAATTTTTTTAACCTATAACTATTTGATTTTTTACTTTTAACCCAAAAGTTTTCATCTTTCCAATTTAACCTCGTAGCTTTTTTATTTTCAACTTTGAGCCCCAATATTTTTCATATTTCGGAAATTTTTCGTTTTAATCTTGGTTCTAAATTTTGCGAGTTAAGACGACGCAACGTGCGTGTGTGGTTCAACGTTTTTACGTTTTGTTTTATGGTCCGTCCTAAGTTTTGCGAGTTAATACGATACAACGTGCGTGTGCGGTTCAACTTTTTTACGTTGTCTATCTTTTTCCCGTTTGACAAGTTCATCATAACGTGTCGGTCCTAGATCGACTTAGTTATTATTTCCTATGTTTTACGTTCCGTTTTAATTACTAAGACCATGTGTACTTGTGTAGTGGCCATCTAAATGGTTTGGTCTTTTTGTCATGTGTCGTCCACGTCATATTAGTCATTTCACATCGTAAAATGATGTAGTGGCAAGGCATGTGAAATTAGTAGGTTAAATATATAGTTTGGACAAAATTGCACAAATCAACCTTTATGTTATACCTAAACTGCATTTCATATCTTTCACTATGAAATCAGTCAAACACAACATTTATGTTCATGTTTTGTTACAGTCTATAACATTTACAACTAACGTCGTCCAAAAAAGCAGATAAGTTACCCCACATGCTTTACATGTGAGGGTACCATGGTCTTTTATAATATAAAGGTTGATTTGTGCAAAAATATTATTATTATATATATATATAGTAGATTTTTTTTTTGCAAATAATAATGTTTTTGCAGAAAAAAAAAACATTCTACTATATATATAATAATATTTTTGCACAAATCAACATTTATGTTTTAAATAATATTTTGCACAAATCAACTTTTATGTTATAAAAGACCATAGTACCCTCACATGTAAAGCATATGAAGTAACTTAACTGGTTTTTTGGACGACGTTAGGTGTAAAGGTTATAGACTGTAACAAAACATGAACATAAAGGTTGTGTTTGACTGATTTCATAGTGAAAGGTATAAAATGCAGTTTAGGTATAACATAAAATTTGATTTGTGCAATTTTGTCAGAATATAATTTAAAGAAACAACATGTTTTAGGCTACAAAATACATTATTATGGATACGAGGCGATCCACATGACAATAGTCATACTAAGGCATTGTCGTGTCGATGTACTATAATTTGTTAAACTATGCCTACAATGAAATCGCGGTGAAAGTTTCTTGTTTTAGTTGATGAAGCGATTATGGTTAAAAATTTGACTTGTAGAGTCAGAATAGAGCCATTGGTTAAAATTAATGGTTCAATTTTTTGCCAGGATTTCAATATTAAACTATGGATTCTGAGTTCCTGCTTCTAAGGCAAGTAAGCATGTTATGAGTTATGAATGTTAGTTGATCTTCGTTATCAGTCAACAAATAAAAAAGGCATAATTATATGAGATTTACTTTTAACCTCAAATTTAATTGATTAATTAAATTCGTTATGAAGATTCATGATTGATAGGACTAATTAGCCTACATGTTATTATCAACATCCTCCTAAGATTTCTGAGGAAAAGAGAAGATTGATTATACGACTACTGTCATTACCGACGGTGCCATTTGTTACCCCTTCGACTATGTGGCGCTATTCCCACGACCTCTTGTGTGAGCCGAAGTGAAAACATGGTCACAAAGTGAACACCACGCAGCACCCATGTAAATATTTTTTGTGCAAGTGATGTGGTTCTCGCATGAGGCTGGTGCACGAGCTTGGTCACGCTAAGTGAAGTTTTGATTTTTTTTTTTGTGTTTTTTAATTTTCCTCTAATAACTTGAAAGTCATTAACTTTAACAAAAAGTTTAAACACAAACACACAATGTTGTTTAATTTTAATGAATATCCCAATATAAACTTTATTAAAAACCAAGATGATTCAAAATAAAGTGTTTTGGTGTTGTAAGCGGCGTTGGCACGTGTTTGAATTGGTAAATTTGGTGGAACAAAGTTACGTATTTTGACTACCCAACAACGATGAAGATTAGATATTTAATTTTATTTTAGTTTATGTATTTTACGTTTGTGCTTTAATTAATTGGAGCGGTGTAAATTTTTGTTTTTTTATTTTTAAATAGTTCTAGCTTCTAATCTTACAATAATAATATTATTTATTAACATTTGTATTATTTAATTATATTATAATAATATAATTCTTATTTAAAAACAAAAAAAAAGGTGAGTGAAAAGTGTTGGAGTGAAAATCATTACCAGTAGAAAGTGAAAACTGATGTAACGCTGATATGACAATGAGTGATGAATAAGGAGTAAAAACAATTTACTTTAGCCTCATTGTGACCGTATTACCAAAAGGGTGATCAATAACTTTGAAGAATTGAAAACAAAATTTCGAGTTAGGGATTACTATAAAAAATCAACTTGGCTGGTAAAACTAAAATATACAGAACATGTAATCCGTTAGAAACTTATAATTATTAACATTACTGAATTGTTATTAATGCATTTGATATTTTAAATCGATTTTTAGGGTGAGTTTAAAATCGAGTTTCGGATCTTTTAAATCGGTTTTTAGGGGTTTTGGATAATTTACTCTTAATTAAAATATGGAATTGTTACAAAAGGGTTGTTGATATATATACAATTACCACAATTAAACATGTATGTGCACAATACACATGCAAGAGTAACTGATAAATAAAACATATATATAACAAGTTATAAACATAGGGGAAGGTTCATTAAATAGTTTATAACTTCTCCCATTAATTATGTTATCTCTCATTAATAAAGCAAAAACATTTTATCCTACACATTTCAAAATTTATCCTACATATATCTTACACTTAGCGAAATTTACCATACACATATCTAAATTTATCATACACGTTTAAGAATTTATCCTACACATGTCGAAAATTGTCCTACACATGTCGAAAATTGTCCTTCATCCTAAATTATTTTATCTTGAAAGAGTATATTTAAAAGGGAGTTACAATTTTAATTAGTTAGCTAATTAATTACAATTAGAAATTTACTTATATGCCCTTATTAATAACATTAAATAAACATATTAAATGAAGTAAAATGGAGCATTTCTATTGGTTTAAAACTTATTCTTTTTATTCTTACAAAATTTTTCTTCTCATTTGAACACTCCACTATAAACATATTATTATTAAACATATTATTTTTTTAACTAGCATCCAAACTGTTGAGCATATTCTTTGTGTATATGTTAACTAGCATCCAAACTCTGGAACATACATATATGGTATGTGACATCATTAAAAGCATGCAAATTGACCACACTATTTCATCGCCCATCGATGATTCCAAACACATTGCAGAATGCAGATTAATAATAATAATAATACCTCTGTTGGTAGTACAATTTGTTTCTTCATTGTCTTTCATTTTAAAAACTTGTTTAGTCTATTATGCATATCTTGTTGATCTGTATTTGCATTGAGGGTTCTTTTCTTTGACCCTACATGTTGTTTGTTTGTAACCGGGCTGTCCTCGAGGCTGCGCGACCATACAACCCTTTAAAATTTATTCGTGACACACACACAGTGCAGAGAAAGATGATAAAAAATGAACGTTGATATAGTATATCTGTAATGGCGCCAGTGGCGGACCCAGGAATTTTTTCCTGGGGTGCGGAAAAAATTTAAAGATTTTAGGCCCTTAGCGATATAAAAAATTCGGTTCATAGCGGGTTGGATCGGGTCGGGTCATGTAAAACCAGTAAACATAAACAAACAAAGTTTTGCGGGCCGGATCATATCGGGTTGGGTTGGGTCAATTTCAATTTTCAAACAATCAAACCATATTTTCTAACTTCCTATCACATTAACAAACAAAGTTTCAAGTAAAACATTAAACAACATAAAAAACCTTCATAAGAAAGTAAATTAACAACAAAAAAACATCAAAGTTCAAATTCTACCTACTTCTATTTCTCCTAATCATTACATAAATCAGCAAAAAAAACTTCTCTAAGACATAAGTTGGTCTTTAGACTATTGGGTGTGGAGGGGCTTGGATTGGGGGCATTGCTCGACACGTGGTGAGGGTGAGATCCACAAGCTAAGACTAAGAAATTAGGGGTGTGGTGGGGCGTTCCTAGCTGGGCGTGGCCAGCCATGTGTAATATGTTTTTTTAAACTATTTAAAATTTTATTTAATAAAAATAACACACTAATTATATTAAAAAATTACATGGAATATTTTTAAAAATTACAAAGAAAATAAAAAAAAACCTACAAAATTTAAAAAAAAACCATAAAATTAAAAACTACCTAAAAGTTACTGCATGTTATATTTTTTTCATTATTTCTTCTTTCATTTCCAACGTCATTGTCAATTGTGGGCCGGTTAGGTGATCGACGGGGTTCAGGTTTTCTTGGTATCCAAAGGGGTTGTTTGGATCGTAGTCGCGGTTAAAATGATGCATTGTAGGATGTTGTAGGTTGATTTTATAAAAAAATAAAGAGATATGGTAGAAGAAGTACAGAAGTGGTAAAAAATGTAAAAAAAATGGTGGGTATTTATATTGGTTTAATATGTAAATAATTTTTTTTTAAATTAAAGTAGCTGTTTGGCAACGGCTAGCCCCAACGGCTATATTGGACAAGTCAACCAAAGTCAGCCATGTCACCCTACCCCCCCCCCCCCGCGCGCACCACGTCAGCGGGGCAATGCCATGGCCAACGCTAGCCCGGTGTGGTCTACCCAGCGTTAAAGAATAATCGCCGCCCCAACCCACGCCCCACACCCTACAATCTTAATTTGAAGAATTCGACAAAAAAAATGGTCCAACCCTTTTTCCTTTTGAGAAATCGCGCCATAACTTCTCTACTCATGGTTCTTATCACATATAAATTTGCTCTGTAAGTTCATAAAACAACACTAAACACTTAAACAAAATAAACAATCATGTTCAACCAATACCATAGTCCATAATTTTCAATTTTAATCTTCAAACATTCAAACCCTAGTTTTAAATGTTGATTAGTATTAATTTAAAAAAACAAATCTTAAAATAAGACAACAAAATCATTAAATACAAGTCCATAACAACTAAAAAAACATCAAAAAAATATAAAAAGATCAAACCCTTATATAGCTATATTTTCTTCTGATCACCACATAAAACAACAAAAAATAATCAATAAAAAAGTGATATATCTTTGGGTAGTTGGGTTAATAAAACTATATTGTAGATTGGGTTAAGTAAAGGGAATAAGTGGTTAAAGAATAATTATACAAATTGAACCACATTTCGCATACAAACTGTAAGAACCATTTAAAAAGTGTCACGTGTCATCCAACCAATTATAGAGAAATAATAAAATAATATCATAAATAATATCAATTATATTGAATTCCCTATAAATATGTTGACAAGCAATTAGTTCTTTATTTGGATCTTCCTTTTGTTTTTAATGTGCTGATTAAGAAAAGTGCTGATATCATTCAAATATGTGCTAAAATCAATTATCTTGTTCGTAAACAATCCACTTGAACGTTGATCCACGCAAACAACTTGTTCGTACGGATAAGTCACCCGCACGCACAACTAATCCGCACGGGCTGCCACCCGCACGGACAGTCGTACGCACGGATAGCTTATCCGGATGGATCATCATCCGCACGCATCACCATCCGCACGGATAGGTCATGCGCACGGATGACTTCTACTCACGGATAACTGATCCGCACGATCGGTCATCCTACCCACTCTCACTTGTACTGTTTTACGTACCACTTATCGTTACGTTATCGAATCTATTCAGGCTAACCGTACTCGCTGTAAAGCGCTCCCTTCAATCCACAACCGCTGTGAGTATACTCGAACCCTTTTTGCTTTTAGCACTTTTGGGTGTTACATACGTTACAACTATTTAAACTACAACTATCACACTACTCAAGCTATTTTAACGCTTAACCATTAATGCATGTTATACGTGGCTTGTGAATGCTTGTTTGTTATGTTTACACATGGAATGCTGTCTACCTGCCTTAGCAACGATAGTACTATAGTTTGGACTCAGCACCCGTTCACACGGGGGTTGTTAAGGATCTTTTACTTGCATGGATTACAGTGGTAATCGTGTATTGCGAACTGCCTCGGGCAGTCAACCCGCAGTCATTGGTATCGATGGATCTATGTCGATAACTAACGTGCTTCATTTCACTATGTGTACGTGCTGGTTATGCGTAAACGAATTCGAACTCTATATATGCTATTATCAAACTTGTATGCTCACCTTTACATTTTATGTATTGACATTATTTTTAACGTATGTGACAGGTGCTTAGGATGCACATGTGGTAGGAAATGGAAGCTAGAATAACGCATTAGAGCCCAACAAATAGTTGTCTGTAGATAACTTATTAGGGGTCTCTCGAAGCAGATAAACAATTGCTACTTATTTAAATCTGAGTTGTCGGAACAGAGTATTTGTTTTGATGATTGTCTGTAATAACTTGTTTGACTATTTATGTTACGGTATGGGACGTAATGCTTTAATTAAATGGTAATGATAGTTGTTATGGAAACTTCTGAACAATCTGTTTCGCTCAGTGCCGCGCCCCGATGATTCCGCCATCGGTTGGGGTGTGACAGATTGGTATCAGAGCCATAACTATAGGGAATTAGGCAAGACTCGACCTAGTCCGGGTCGGAGTCTTAGAGACCTAGACTATAGTTAAGAACCAACAGACCAACTCACACGTATGCGTAAACTCGCCACTCTCACTCACTCTTTTCTATCACTGCACTCGAATTTTCAAGTTGTGAACAGGTAATAAGGCCGAGAATAGGTGTGAAAACCGCGAACTCTCGACTAAAGTTGCCTAACCAGCTTGCGTTTTAGCTACAGGCGAGGAGAATCATACCAAATCAGGAGTGAAATCCATATTTTGATGAATAATCTCCTCAATTTTCACCAAAAACAAGGACGGAAGTTGCAAGATAGGGGTGAAACCCTAACCTTGACGACTCGTCCTGCTTTATACAAAAACTCCCACCAAAGTTCGATGGACTCCAACGATCTAGAGACACAATATAACCAATGGGAATTGCGCCAACGCCCAAGAATCGAGGCGAGGGCATAGTCCTGGAGGTAATTGTGCAGGATTCTTACGAATAGTCGAGCCACTTTGGTTAGTCGAAGTCTATTAGCCACAGACAATCTACCCTCGATTTACTGACCTTTATGAAATTTTATGCATTTTCTGTTATTTGTGAACGTTTTGAGGTACTAATGGTTTCAACTCAACACTATTGCTTCTGCTAAAACACAAAACCCACACAACTCATCGCTAGGGAATCAACGATAGAAGCAGTTAGAATACCTTGTATGCTCGTATGTGCTTTTAGTGATTAAGATATACGTGTTTCTTACTGTTGTGCTTATCTATTTAGGAATAATGTAATTATGTGCTCTATGTGTTTATGTGATTTTGTGCGATTCTGTGATTTTGTGACTATATGCGATTACCTGGTACGTGTTACTGAGCTTTAGTAGTGGTAGACGTGTGAGGTGAGATTCGAATACATGTGTTGAGTTCCATGGCGATGTCTATTGCAGACAATGTCGTCTGGATCCCGTCATCCACTCTCTCGCCAAGAAAAGAAGGACAGACGTCTTGCGTCCATCGTCGCGAAAGCAGTAGCAAAGGCAGTGAGCGATGCCTATGAAAATGCCTGCAAATCATCCGAGGAATCGAGGACTGAAGGTCCTAGAGCTGTCGCAAGACCTTTCAGTTTCAAACAATTCAAGTCATGTGGGCCGAAAGAATTCACAGGCGAAGGAGGTCCTACTGCACTATTCCACTGGTTTGACTCTATCGAGGTTACTCTGCGACAAAGTGGTTGCCCTGATGACCTTCGAACTCTGAACGCTACCGGCGTCTTTCAGTCCCGTGCTTTGGACTGGTGGACGACCGAGAGGAACAAGAGAGGGAATGATGCAGCTTACGGTTTGTCGTGGGATGAGCTCAAGGAAGTCATGCTAGAGGAATTATGCCCTCCTCACGAGCGTCAAAAGCTTGAAGATGAATTTTGGCACATACATCAGAAGGATGGAGACAATGCTGGTCTTACTGCTCGTTTCAAACAGCTCAGCATTATCTGTCCTGACCAGGTCAAGACTCCTGAGATGACCATCAAGAAGTACATCCGAGCCCTGCCCGACTGCGTCGCTGATTTCGTGCAAGCGGCTAAGACTGCCACGATCGAAGAAACCTATCTGCTGGCCGCTGAAATCAATGACAAAAGGGTTAAGGCTGGGGTGTGGGATAAGACCTCCAAGCATCTGCATCAAGCTACCACTACTGCACCAACCGCTGAACCTACCTCGTCAAGCAACAAGCGAAAGAACAAGAGAAAGAACAGCTCCACCAACAAGAACTGTGCGATTACTGCTGCACCGATCCAAGCTGTACCTGCCCAACAGCGTCAAGTAGTGGCGCCTGTGGCCAATGCACCGCCTGCAAAGCGTGCATATACTGGACCACACCCGCTTTGCCCTACTTGCACCTATCATCACCCGACTGCTATTCAATGCCGCTTCTGTGCTCACTGCAACGTCTACGGCCACTTTACTGCCAACTGCCGTATTCGTCAAGCTCCTGCCAATCAAGCTCTACTCGCTGCCCCGCAGGGTCAACAAGCTCCTCCGGCACCCGTAGTCAAAGCCAGAGCATGCTTCACGTGTGGCGACCCGAACCATTTCGCCAACATGTGCCCGAACAGGGTAGTGAAACAAGAACCACAACAACAGCAACCACAGCAGCAGCAACAGCAGCAACAACAACAACAGGCAGCACGCGCCAGAACTTTCAATCTCAATGTGCGTCAAGCCCAGGCCGACAACAACGTGGTCAATGGTACGTTCCTTGTGAATGGTATTTATGCTTCATGTTTGTTTGATACTGGAGCCGATAATTGCTTTGTGTCACTCGAATTTGAGAAACTCCTTAGTCGTAAACGTTCTCGACTCTCCTCTGCATTCGATGTTGAAGTCGCTACCGGAAGAACCATCGCTGTAAACTCTGTTATTCGTGATTGCACTCTCGAGCTCAACAATCACATCTTCTCAATCGATCTCATTCCAATGCAACTAGGAAGCTTTGATGTCATAGTAGGCATGGACTTTCTTCGCGAAAACCATGCCGAAGTTGTGTGCTTCGATAAAATGATTCGTTTTTCGCTCGCAAACGGTGATTCGTTGTGCGTCTATGGTGATACTACTTCGAAGGGTCTCAAGCTTATGTCATGCCTGCAAGCTAGCAAGTATCTCCGCAAGGAATACAGGGCTTTCTTGGCTCACGTTGTAGCAGCGGAGAAGGAAAAGAAAGAAAAGAAGGAAGTGAAAGACGTTCCAGTGGTTCGAGAATTTCCTCAAGTTTTTCCAGAGGACCTTCCCGGACTACCTCCTAAGCGTGATATTGACTTTCGCATTGATCTCATTCCTGGAGCTAATCCTATCGCCAGAGCTCCTTATCGACTCGCGCCGTCCGAAATGCGCGAACTCTCAACCCAGCTTCAGGAATTGCTTGAAAAGGCTTTATTCGCCCGAGCACCTCTCCTTGGGGTGCACCAGTCCTTTTCGTCAAAAAGAAGGATGGGTCGTTCCGGATGTGCATCGACTACCGGGAATTGAATAAGTTGACTATCAAGAACCGCTATCCTCTGCCTCGAATTGGCGATTTGTTTGACCAACTACAAGGCGCTACGTGTTTCTCGAAGATCGATCTACGTTCAGGATATCATCAGCTGCGTATACAAGAGGAGGATATACCCAAAACCGCGTTTCGCACTCGTTACGGCCATTACGAATTCGTTGTCATGCCTTTTGGCCTAACAAACGCACCAGCAGTTTTCATGGATCTGATGAATCGAGTGTGTAAACCATATCTCGACCGCTTCGTCATCGTGTTCATCGACGATATCTTGATCTATTCCAAAACAAGAGCCGAACACGCGCAACATCTACGTTTGGTTCTCGAGTTGCTCCAGGGGAACCAACTCTACGCCAAATTCTCCTAGTGCGAGTTTTGGTTGGGGGCGGTTCAGTTTCTGGGTCACATCGTTAATAGCCAGGGTATTCACGTCGATCCTACGAAGATTGAAGCTGTTAAGAGCTGGGTTACGCCTAAGAACCCGACAGAAGTCCGCTCCTTTCTTGGGCTAGCGGGCTATTATCGACGATTTATCGAAGGATTCTCGAAGATTGCTGTACCACTCACTTCTCTCACTCATAAGGACCAGCCTTTTGTCTGGGGAACCAAACAAGAGTCTGTCTTTCGAACCCTCAAACACATGCTTTGCAATGCTCCTGTTCTCACACTACCCGACGGAAACGATAATTTCATTGTCTACTGTGATGCTTCCAACCTTGGTCTCGGTTGTGTCCTAATGCAACGGGACAAGGTCATAGCTTACGCATCTCGTCAGCTCAAAATCCACGAGAAGAACTATACAACCCACGATCTCGAGCTAGGCGCAGTTGTTTTTGCATTAAAGATTTGGCGACACTACCTGTATGGTACAAGGTGTACGATCTTCACCGATCATAAGAGCCTACAGCACATCTTTAATCAGAGGGAACTAAATATGCGTCAATGCCGATGGGTAGAACTTCTCAACGATTACGACTGTGAGATTCGTTATCACCCAGGCAAGGCAAATGTTGTTGCCGACGCACTTAGCAGACGGAGTTATCTGCTTAGCACTCGTAATGTTCAAGCCCAGCACAATCTCGAAGCTCTTATTCGCGACGCCCAGCATGCATGTTTCAATGAGCGCACCTTGAAGAAAGAAAGAATCTACCACGATGGAGCCCAGCTTGTGAGCAAATCAAATGGGATATTCCACTTCTTAGACCGAATTTGGATTCCCAAACGAACCAACCTGCGACAGATTATCATGGATGAAGCCCACAAATCCCGATACTCAATTCATCCTGGTGCTGACAAAATGTACCACGACCTTCGCTATAGGTACTGGTGGCCGGGTATGAAACGGGATATCGCTCTCTACGTCGGGAAATGCCTAACCTGTGCTAGAATCAAGGCTGAACATCAAAGACCCTCTGGCTTGCTCGAACAACCACCAATTCCCATGTGGAAGTGGGAGAGCATAGCTATGGATTTCGTAACCAAGCTTCCAACCACGTCATCAGGTCACGACAGCATTTGGGTTGTTATTGACCGTTTGACTAAATCAGCTCATTTCCTGCCAATACGAGAAGACTACAAGGTAGAACGATTAGCCCGAATCTACACTGACAAGATCATTTGTCAACATGGGACGCCTCGTGACATCATCTCTGATCGTGATGCTCGGTTCACTTCACGATTGTGGGAAACATTTCAAACGGCACTCGGTACAACGCTTAATCTAAGTACTGCGTTCCACCCACAAACCGACGGTCAGACTGAAAGAACGATTCGTACGCTTGAAGACATGCTCCGTTCGTGTGTTCTAGACTTCGGTGGTAATTGGGATAGACACCTTCCGTTAGTCGAATTCTCGTACAACAACAGCTACCAGGCTAGCATCCAGATGGCACCTTTCGAGGCCTTATACGGAAGAAGATGTCGATCGCCTATTGTGTGGCACGAGATCGGTCACTCGCAACTAACCGGTCCGGAGCTGCTACAAGAGACGACAGACAAAATTTTCCAAATTCGAGACAACCTAGCGAAGGCCCGGGACCGACAGAAAGTTCTCGCCGATAAAAAGCACAAGCACCGCGAGTATGGCGTTG
This sequence comes from Helianthus tuberosus, assembly GCA_030545235.1. Classification (NCBI taxonomy): domain Eukaryota; kingdom Viridiplantae; phylum Streptophyta; class Magnoliopsida; order Asterales; family Asteraceae; genus Helianthus; species Helianthus tuberosus. The sequence continues at coordinate 4,381,358 of CM060443.1, forward strand.
GTGACTACGTACTCCTAAAGGTATCACCTTGGAAGGGTGTAGTCCGATTCGGCAAAAAGGGGAAACTCGCGCCTCGATATGTGGGACCTTTTAAGATTCTGGAAAGGATCGGAAAAGTCGCCTACAGACTCGAATTACCGGAGGAACTTAGCAATGTCCACCCGACTTTCCACGTGTCAAACCTCCGAAAGTGCATCGCCGACCACGACTTACATGTTCCTCTAGACGATCTACAAGTGAACGAAACATTACACTTCATGGAAAAGCCTGTCGAAATCATGGATCGCCAAACCAAAGAACTCAGGCGCTCAAACATTCCTATCGTGAAAGTCCGATGGGAAGGCAAACGAGGCGCGGAATTCACTTGGGAACTCGAAAGCGACATGAAGGCCAAGTACCCGCAGTTGTTTAACTAGAGAGAGAATGTTGTAAAGGTGATTCGTGGTGTTAGTTCTTGTCGATTTATCAAAGAATCACAGATTATTTTACGTTCGTGTGTTTCGGTCTCGCTCGTGCACGGATTCCGCACGTCGTACGAGTCGGATCGCAATCGAAACGGATCAATCCGGAACCTAACCAATAGAGTCACAATTATAATACATTCTAAGTGCGAATGATCCTCGCAACCGAGCACCTGCTCAGATACCACTTGTAGGATCGGTTTCGACACCGTACGATGGCGTTTAGTCACGCACGTACACGTCAGACGTTTTGTTACGCAATCGAATCGGAGATAAATCCGGACCTACAATAATCAAGGTTTTGAAAGAAAAAGAAAAAGGTTTTGAAAATGAAAAAAATTGGAAATTGAAAAAGATTTCTCTCAAACGACTTCAAATCTAAAACCTTATAGGTTAGAGGTTTTCGCACCTCATATCCAAATCAGCGATTTTAACCGTAAAATCCCGATTAATTCGACGATTTCAATGGTCCGAACGCAGGACTCTCACCTGTGATCCACGGTTAGTTACGGCTCCCAGCTTAATTTCGGGACGAAATTTCCTAAACAAGGGGAGGCTGTAACACCCCGTGTTTTCACGAGTGAAAGTCAAAGTCAAGGTCAAAGTCAACGACCGATTTCGCGCGACGTGACTCGTAGAATTGTTTCTATTATATTTAAATTATGTGGAGTAAATGTCGTACATTGCAATGATCGAACCGTGTCTACCGTGTTTCAACCGACCTACAACTGTGAACGATAGGAAGTAACAATGCGATAAAGTTAATCAAGCTATGATAATCAAATCGACATCAAATCGTAACTCAAACTGTGTATTTTACCTGTTGTTTATACGTGTGTGTGTGCCTTACGTGTTACCTGTGCATGTTTATTTTATGATATGTTGTGATAATCAAGCGAACTCGATCGAACTCGAAGTCTAACTCGAATGTAAACGAACCCGAACCCGAATCCCGAGTCGAACCATATAAGAAGTAGTTGGGACTGAAAGTAATTTGACTAGGAAACCCTATCGAATCGCTCGCAAATCGAAACCGAATCAACATCGCACCGAACACGCCAAAGCAGGCGGCATCCGCACGGATGGCCAATCCGCACGGATTGCCAGTCCGCACGGATGACCAGTCCGCACGGATGACCAGTCCGCGCGGATAGCCTACCCGGGTGCGTGCCATGCGCACGGCTCACCCTTTCCCTTTTTGGCATCCTATAAATACACGGGTCACTCTCCACTTTTTCCACTTTTGGCAAGTGACGTCCGAACCACACGCATTCTTCACTATTTCTCAGATTTCTCTCAAACCAGGTAAGATCTTGCACTAATTCTTGTACATCTTTGATCACTACATAATTCTACACATTTCTATCTTTCGAATCTTCACTTTTAACCATGAAATCATCCGGATTTGAGGTATTCTCGGGTGACGTCATCATGAAGTTCATAAGAACTTCAAGCTTGACCTCATTCCACCAAGAATATCTCAGATCTAAACGATTTCTACAAGTTTTTACAATAACTTCACCTAGATCTAAACTTTTATAAGGATGAAAGAGTTGAAAGAAATAAACCTAAGTTCTTCCCTTCTTTTACCCTTAAAACCGGTATGAATCAGATCGGTTCTAGTGTTCTACTCGTTGATAGTGATTCACTAGTTCTAAATCTGGAATCCGACCCACAGACAACTGATTTCGGGGATAACCGGGATGACTGTTCTGAGTCGCCGACAGGCCGAGTTAGGGTGATTCCTGACCGGTCTAGTCACGCGGGTGAGAACACAACTCCAAGTGGTTGCCACGTAATCAGAACGTCTCGATAAACGACAACAGAAACCAAGTGTAGACGAACGGAACAACCAGACAGTGGTCCGCACGGACTAGCTGTCCGCACGGACTAGCTGTCCGCACGGACAAGCTGTCCGCACGGACAGGCTGTGCGCACGGATTACCACCCGCACGCACAGGTCATCCGGACGAGTTGTCACCCGGACGAGCTACCCTTGGGACCCACTTTCCAAACAAGGTTTGAGTATCGACGAACGAGCAATCCGGACGGACAACCTCTGAATGGATTACTCTTCGGATCATGAGATACTAAGGCCTTAAAATAAAATCCAAACAATGTTCATCCGCACGGCTAGATCGTACGCACGGACAGGCTACCCGGACGGATTGCCTCTGCCCGCGCGTACAGACCGTCCGCACGGACTACCATACGCACGGACTGTCGTCCGCGCGACCGGCTTGAAAGGTAGAAACACTTATGTGTTTTCAAAATGCTACAACGAAAACTCCAAAGCACAAGCCATCATACACAAACATATCTTAGGAAGAAACAATCCACTTGAACGTTGATCCACGCAAACAACTTGTTCATACGGATAAGTCACCCGCACGCACAACTAATCCGCACGGGCTGCCACCCGCACGGACAGTCGTACGCACGGATAGCTTATCCGGATGGATCATCATCCGCACGCATCACCATCCGCACGGATAGGTCATGCTCACGGATGACTTCTACTCACGGATAACTGATCCGCACGATCGGTCATCCTACCCACTCTCACTTGTACTGTTTTACGTACCACTTATCGTTACGTTATCGAATCTATTCAGGCTAACCGTACTCGCTGTAAAGCGCTCCCTTCAATCCACAACCGCTGTGAGTATACTCGAACCCTTTTTGCTTTTAGCACTTTTGGGTGTTACATACGTTACAACTATTCAAACTACAACTATCACACTACTCAAGCTATTTTAACGCTTAACCATTAATGCATGTTATACGTGGCTTATGAATGCTTGTTTGTTATGTTTACACATGGAATGCTGTCTACCTGCCTTAGCAACGATAGTACTATAGTTTGGACTCAGCACCCGTTCACACGGGGGTTGTTAAGGATCTTTTACTTGCATGGATTACAGTGGTAATCGTGTATTGCGAACTGCCTCGGGCAGTCAACCCGCAGTCATTGGTATCGATGGATCTATGTCGATAACTAACGTGCTTCATTTCACTATGTGTACGTGCTGGTTATGCGTAAACGAATTCGAACTCTATATATGCTATTATCAAACTTGTATGCTCACCTTTACATTTTATGTATTGACATTATTTTTAACGTATGTGACAGGTGCTTAGGATGCACATGTGGTAGGAAATGGAAGCTAGAATAACGCTTTAGAGCCCAACAAATAGTTGTCTGTAGATAACTTATTAGGGGTCTCTCGAAGCAGATAAACAATTGCTACTTATTTAAATCTGAGTTGTCGGAACAGAGTATTTGTTTTGATGATTGTCTGTAATAACTTGTTTGACTATTTATGTTACGGTATGGGACGTAATGCTTTAATTAAATGGTAATGATAGTTGTTATGGAAACTTCTGAACAATCTGTTTCGCTCAGTGCCGCGCCCCGATGATTCCGCCATCGGTTGGGGTGTGACAGATTGGTATCAGAGCCATAACTATAGGGAATTAGGCAAGACTCGACCTAGTCCGGGTCGGAGTCTTAGAGACCTAGACTATAGTTAAGAACCAACAGACCAACTCACACGTATGCGTAAACTCGCCACTCTCACTCACTCTTTTCTATCACTGCACTCGAATTTTCAAGTTGTGAACATGTAATAAGGCCGAGAATAGGTGTGAAAACCGCGAACTCTCGACTAAAGTTGCCTAACCAGCTTGCGTTTTAGCTACAGGCGAGGAGAATCATACCAAATCAGGAGTGAAATCCATATTTTGATGAATAATCTCCTCAATTTTCACCAAAAACAAGGACGGAAGTTGCAAGATAGGGGTGAAACCCTAACCTTGACGACTCGTCCTGCTTTATACAAAAACTCCCACCAAAGTTCGATGGACTCCAACGATCTAGAGACACAATATAACCAATGGGAATTGCGCCAACGCCCAAGAATCGAGGCGAGGGCATAGTCCTGGAGGTAATTGTGCAGGATTCTTGCGAATAGTCGAGCCACTTTGGTTAGTCGAAGTCTATTAGTCACAGACAATCTACCCTCGATTTACTGACCTTTATGAAATTTTATGCATTTTCTGTTATTTGTGAACGTTTTGAGGTACTAATGGTTTCAACTCAACACTATTGCTTCTGCTAAAACACAAAACCCACACAACTCATCGCTAGGGAATCAACGATAGAAGCAGTTAGAATACCTTGTATGCTCGTATGTGCTTTTAGTGATTAAGATATACGTGTTTCTTACTGTTGTGCTTATCTATTTAGGAATAATGTAATTATGTGCTCTATGTGTTTATGTGATTTTGTGCGATTCTGTGATTTTGTGACTATATGCGATTACCTGGTACGTGTTACTGAGCTTTAGTAGTGGTAGACGTGTGAGGTGAGATTCGAATACATGTGTTGAGTTCCATGGCGATGTCTATTGCAGACAATGTCGTCTGGATCCCGTCATCCACTCTCTCGCCAAGAAAAGAAGGACAGACGTCTTGCGTCCATCGTCGCGAAAGCAGTAGCAAAGGCAGTGAGCGATGCCTATGAAAATGCCTGCAAATCATCCGAGGAATCGAGGACTGAAGGTCCTAGAGCTGTCGCAAGACCTTTCAGTTTCAAACAATTCAAGTCATGTGGGCCGAAAGAATTCACAGGCGAAGGAGGTCCTACTGCACTATTCCACTGGTTTGACTCTATCGAGGTTACTCTGCGACAAAGTGGTTGCCCTGATGACCTTCGAACTCTGAACGCTACCGGCGTCTTTCAGTCCCGTGCTTTGGACTGGTGGACGACCGAGAGGAACAAGAGAGGGAATGATGCAGCTTACGGTTTGTCGTGGGATGAGCTCAAGGAAGTCATGCTAGAGGAATTATGCCCTCCTCACGAGCGTCAAAAGCTTGAAGATGAATTTTGGCACATACATCAGAAGGATGGAGACAATGCTGGTCTTACTGCTCGTTTCAAACAGCTCAGCATTATCTGTCCTGACCAGGTCAAGACTCCTGAGATGACCATCAAGAAGTACATCCGAGCCCTGCCCGACTGCGTCGCTGATTTCGTGCAAGCGGCTAAGACTGCCACGATCGAAGAAACCTATCTGCTGGCCGCTGAAATCAATGACAAAAGGGTTAAGGCTGGGGTGTGGGATAAGACCTCCAAGCATCTGCATCAAGCTACCACTACTGCACCAACCGCTGAACCTACCTCGTCAAGCAACAAGCGAAAGAACAAGAGAAAGAACAGCTCCACCAACAAGAACTGTGCGATTACTGCTGCACCGATCCAAGCTGTACCTGCCCAACAGCGTCAAGTAGTGGCGCCTGTGGCCAATGCACCGCCTGCAAAGCGTGCATATACTGGACCACACCCGCTTTGCCCTACTTGCACCTATCATCACCCGACTGCTATTCAATGCCGCTTCTGTGCTCACTGCAACGTCTACGGCCACTTTACTGCCAACTGCCGTATTCGTCAAGCTCCTGCCAATCAAGCTCTACTCGCTGCCCCGCAGGGTCAACAAGCTCCTCCGGCACCCGTAGTCAAAGCCAGAGCATGCTTCACGTGTGGCGACCCGAACCATTTCGCCAACATGTGCCCGAACAGGGTAGTGAAACAAGAACCACAACAACAGCAACCACAGCAGCAGCAACAGCAGCAACAACAACAACAGGCAGCACGCGCCAGAACTTTCAATCTCAATGTGCGTCAAGCCCAGGCCGACAACAACGTGGTCAATGGTACGTTCCTTGTGAATGGTATTTATGCTTCATGTTTGTTTGATACTGGAGCCGATAATTGCTTTGTGTCACTCGAATTTGAGAAACTCCTTAGTCGTAAACGTTCTCGACTCTCCTCTGCATTCGATGTTGAAGTCGCTACCGGAAGAACCATCGCTGTAAACTCTGTTATTCGTGATTGCACTCTCGAGCTCAACAATCACATCTTCTCAATCGATCTCATTCCAATGCAACTAGGAAGCTTTGATGTCATAGTAGGCATGGACTTTCTTCGCGAAAACCATGCCGAAGTTGTGTGCTTCGATAAAATGATTCGTTTTTCGCTCGCAAACGGTGATTCGTTGTGCGTCTATGGTGATACTACTTCGAAGGGTCTCAAGCTTATGTCATGCCTGCAAGCTAGCAAGTATCTCCGCAAGGAATACAGGGCTTTCTTGGCTCACGTTGTAGCAGCGGAGAAGGAAAAGAAAGAAAAGAAGGAAGTGAAAGACGTTCCAGTGGTTCGAGAATTTCCTCAAGTTTTTCCAGAGGACCTTCCCGGACTACCTCCTAAGCGTGATATTGACTTTCGCATTGATCTCATTCCTGGAGCTAATCCTATCGCCAGAGCTCCTTATCGACTCGCGCCGTCCGAAATGCGCGAACTCTCAACCCAGCTTCAGGAATTGCTTGAAAAGGCTTTATTCGCCCGAGCACCTCTCCTTGGGGTGCACCAGTCCTTTTCGTCAAAAAGAAGGATGGGTCGTTCCGGATGTGCATCGACTACCGGGAATTGAATAAGTTGACTATCAAGAACCGCTATCCTCTGCCTCGAATTGGCGATTTGTTTGACCAACTACAAGGCGCTACGTGTTTCTCGAAGATCGATCTACGTTCAGGATATCATCAGCTGCGTATACAAGAGGAGGATATACCCAAAACCGCGTTTCGCACTCGTTACGGCCATTACGAATTCGTTGTCATGCCTTTTGGCCTAACAAACGCACCAGCAGTTTTCATGGATCTGATGAATCGAGTGTGTAAACCATATCTCGACCGCTTCGTCATCGTGTTCATCGACGATATCTTGATCTATTCCAAAACAAGAGCCGAACACGCGCAACATCTACGTTTGGTTCTCGAGTTGCTCCAGGGGAACCAACTCTACGCCAAATTCTCCTAGTGCGAGTTTTGGTTGGGGGAGGTTCAGTTTCTGGGTCACATCGTTAATAGCCAGGGTATTCACGTCGATCCTACAAAGATTGAAGCTGTTAAGAGCTGGGTTACGCCTAAGAACCCGACAGAAGTCCGCTCCTTTCTTGGGCTAGCGGGCTATTATCGACGATTTATCGAAGGATTCTCGAAGATTGCTGTACCACTCACTTCTCTCACTCATAAGGACCAGCCTTTTGTCTGGGGAACCAAACAAGAGTCTGCCTTTCGAACCCTCAAACACATGCTTTGCAATGCTCATGTTCTCACACTACCCGACGGAAACGATAATTTCATTGTCTACTGTGATGCTTCCAACCTTGGTCTCGGTTGTGTCCTAATGCAACGGGACAAGGTCATAGCTTACGCATCTCGTCAGCTCAAAATCCACGAGAAGAACTATACAACCCACGATCTCGAGCTAGGCGCAGTTGTTTTTGCATTAAAGATTTGGCGACACTACCTGTATGGTACAAGGTGTACGATCTTCACCGATCATAAGAGCCTACAGCACATCTTTAATCAGAGGGAACTAAATATGCGTCAATGCCGATGGGTAGAACTTCTCAACGATTACGACTGTGAGATTCGTTATCACCCAGGCAAGGCAAATGTTGTTGCCGACGCACTTAGCAGACGGAGTTATCTGCTTAGCACTCGTAATGTTCAAGCCCAGCACAATCTCGAAGCTCTTATTCGCGACGCCCAGCATGCATGTTTCAATGAGCGCACCTTGAAGAAAGAAAGAATCTACCACGATGGAGCCCAGCTTGTGAGCAAATCAAATGGGATATTCCACTTCTTAGACCGAATTTGGATTCCCAAACGAACCAACCTGCGACAGATTATCATGGATGAAGCCCACAAATCCCGATACTCAATTCATCCTGGTGCTGACAAAATGTACCACGACCTTCGCTATAGGTACTGGTGGCCGGGTATGAAACGGGATATCGCTCTCTACGTCGGGAAATGCCTAACCTGTGCTAGAATCAAGGCTGAACATCAAAGACCCTCTGGCTTGCTCGAACAACCACCAATTCCCATGTGGAAGTGGGAGAGCATAGCTATGGATTTCGTAACCAAGCTTCCAACCACGTCATCAGGTCACGACAGCATTTGGGTTGTTATTGACCGTTTGACTAAATCAGCTCATTTCCTGCCAATACGAGAAGACTACAAGGTAGAACGATTAGCCCGAATCTACACTGACAAGATCATTTGTCAACATGGGACGCCTCGTGACATCATCTCTGATCGTGATGCTCGGTTCACTTCACGATTGTGGGAAACATTTCAAACGGCACTCGGTACAACGCTTAATCTAAGTACTGCGTTCCACCCACAAACCGACGGTCAGACTGAAAGAACGATTCGTACGCTTGAAGACATGCTCCGTTCGTGTGTTCTAGACTTCGGTGGTAATTGGGATAGACACCTTCCGTTAGTCGAATTCTCGTACAACAACAGCTACCAGGCTAGCATCCAGATGGCACCTTTCGAGGCCTTATACGGAAGAAGATGTCGATCGCCTATTGTGTGGCACGAGATCGGTCACTCGCAACTAACCGGTCCGGAGCTGCTACAAGAGACGACAGACAAAATTTTCCAAATTCGAGACAACCTAGCGAAGGCCCGGGACCGACAGAAAGTTCTCGCCGATAAAAAGCACAAGCACCGCGAGTATGGCGTTGGTGACTACGTACTCCTAAAGGTATCACCTTGGAAGGGTGTAGTCCGATTCGGCAAAAAGGGGAAACTCGCGCCTCGATATGTGGGACCTTTTAAGATTCTGGAAAGGATCGGAAAAGTCGCCTACAGACTCGAATTACCGGAGGAACTTAGCAATGTCCACCCGACTTTCCACGTGTCAAACCTCCGAAAGTGCATCGCCGACCACGACTTACATGTTCCTCTAGACGATCTACAAGTGAACGAAACATTACACTTCATGGAAAAGCCTGTCGAAATCATGGATCGCCAAACCAAAGAACTCAGGCGCTCAAACATTCCTATCGTGAAAGTCCGATGGGAAGGCAAACGAGGCGCGGAATTCACTTGGGAACTCGAAAGCGACATGAAGGCCAAGTACCCGCAGTTGTTTAACTAGAGAGAGAATGTTGTAAAGGTGATTCGTGGTGTTAGTTCTTGTCGATTTATCAAAGAATCACAGATTATTTTACGTTCGTGTGTTTCGGTCTCGCTCGTGCACGGATTCCGCACGTCGTACGAGTCGGATCGCAATCGAAACGGATCAATCCGGAACCTAACCAATAGAGTCACAATTATAATACATTCTAAGTGCGAATGATCCTCGCAACCGAGCACCTGCTCAGATACCACTTGTAGGATCGGTTTCGACACCGTACGATGGCGTTTAGTCACGCACGTACACGTCAGACGTTTTGTTACGCAATCGAATCGGAGATAAATCCGGACCTACAATAATCAAGGTTTTGAAAGAAAAAGAAAAAGGTTTTGAAAATGAAAAAAATTGGAAATTGAAAAAGATTTCTCTCAAACGACTTCAAATCTAAAACCTTATAGGTTAGAGGTTTTCGCACCTCATATCCAAATCAGCGATTTTAACCGTAAAATCCCGATTAATTCGACGATTTCAATGGTCCTAACGCAGGACTCTCACCTGTGATCCACGGTTAGTTACGGCTCCCAGCTTAATTTCGGGACGAAATTTCCTAAACAAGGGGAGGCTGTAACACCCCGTGTTTTCACGAGTGAAAGTCAAAGTCAAGGTCAAAGTCAACGACCGATTTCGCGCGACGTGACTCGTAGAATTGTTTCTATTATATTTAAATTATGTGGAGTAAATGTCGTACATTGCAATGATCGAACCGTGTCTACCGTGTTTCAACCGACCTACAACTGTGAACGATAGGAAGTAACAATGCGATAAAGTTAATCAAGCTATGATAATCAAATCGACATCAAATCGTAACTCAAACTGTGTATTTTACCTGTTGTTTATACGTGTGTGTGTGCCTTACGTGTTACCTGTGCATGTTTATTTTATGATATGTTGTGATAATCAAGCGAACTCAATCGAACTCGAAGTCTAACTCGAATGTAAACGAACCCGAACCCGAATCCCGAGTCGAACCATATAAGAAGTAGTTGGGACTGAAAGTAATTTGACTAGGAAACCCTATCGAATCGCTCGCAAATCGAAACCGAATCAACATCGCACCGAACACGCCAAAGCAGGCGGCATCCGCACGGATGGCCAATCCGCACGGATTGCCAGTCCGCACGGATGACCAGTCCGCGCGGATAGCCTACCCGGGTGCGTGCCATGCGCACGGCTCACCCTTTCCCTTTTTGGCATCCTATAAATACACGGGTCACTCTCCACTTTTTCCACTTTTGGCAAGTGACGTCCGAACCACACGCATTCTTCACTATTTCTCAGATTTCTCTCAAACCAGGTAAGATCTTGCACTAATTCTTGTACATCTTTGATCACTACATAATTCTACACATTTCTATCTTTCGAATCTTCACTTTTAACCATGAAATCATCCGGATTTGAGGTATTCTCGGGTGACGTCATCATGAAGTTCATAAGAACTTCAAGCTTGACCTCATTCCACCAAGAATATCTCAGATCTAAACGATTTCTACAAGTTTTTACAATAACTTCACCTAGATCTAAACTTTTATAAGGATGAAAGAGTTGAAAGAAATAAACCTAAGTTCTTCCCTTCTTTTACCCTTAAAACCGGTATGAATCAGATCGGTTCTAGTGTTCTACTCGTTGATAGTGATTCACTAGTTCTAAATCTGGAATCCGACCCACAGACAACTGATTTCGGGGATAACCGGGATGACTGTTCTGAGTCGCCGACAGGCCGAGTTAGGGTGATTCCTGACCGGTCTAGTCACGCGGGTGAGAACACAACTCCAAGTGGTTGCCACGTAATCAGAACGTCTCGATAAACGACAACAGAAACCAAGTGTAGACGAACGGAACAACCAGACAGTGGTCCGCACGGACTAGCTGTCCGCACGGACTAGCTGTCCGCACGGACAAGCTGTCCGCACGGACAGGCTGTGCGCACGGATTACCACCCGCACGCACAGGTCATCCGGACGAGTTGTCACCCGGACGAGCTACCCTTGGGACCCACTTTCCAAACAAGGTTTGAGTATCGACGAACGAGCAATCCGGACGGACAACCTCTGAATGGATTACTCTTCGGATCATGAGATACTAAGGCCTTAAAATAAAATCCAAACAATGTTCATCCGCACGGCTAGATCGTACGCACGGACAGGCTACCCGGACGGATTGCCTCTGCCCGCGCGTACAGACCGTCCGCACGGACTACCATACGCACGGACTGTCGTCCGCGCGACCGGCTTGAAAGGTAGAAACACTTATGTGTTTTCAAAATGCTACAACGAAAACTCCAAAGCACAAGCCATCATACACAAACATATCTTAGGAAGAAACAATCCACTTGAACGTTGATCCACGCAAACAACTTGTTCGTACGGATAAGTCACCCGCACGCACAACTAATCCGCACGGGCTGCCACCCGCACGGACAGTCGTACGCACGGATAGCTTATCCGGATGGATCATCATCCGCACGCATCACCATCCGCACGGATAGGTCATGCTCACGGATGACTTCTACTCACGGATAACTGATCCGCACGATCGGTCATCCTACCCACTCTCACTTGTACTGTTTTACGTACCACTTATCGTTACGTTATCGAATCTATTCAGGCTAACCGTACTCGCTGTAAAGCGCTCCCTTCAATCCACAACCGCTGTGAGTATACTCGAACCCTTTTTGCTTTTAGCACTTTTGGGTGTTACATACGTTACAACTATTCAAACTACAACTATCACACTACTCAAGCTATTTTAACGCTTAACCATTAATGCATGTTATACGTGGCTTATGAATGCTTGTTTGTTATGTTTACACATGGAATGCTGTCTACCTGCCTTAGCAACGATAGTACTATAGTTTGGACTCAGCACCCGTTCACACGGGGGTTGTTAAGGATCTTTTACTTGCATGGATTACAGTGGTAATCGTGTATTGCGAACTGCCTCGGGCAGTCAACCCGCAGTCATTGGTATCGATGGATCTATGTCGATAACTAACGTGCTTCATTTCACTATGTGTACGTGCTGGTTATGCGTAAACGAATTCGAACTCTATATATGCTATTATCAAACTTGTATGCTCACCTTTACATTTTATGTATTGACATTATTTTTAACGTATGTGACAGGTGCTTAGGATGCACATGGGGTAGGAAATGGAAGCTAGAATAACGCTTTAGAGCCCAACAAATAGTTGTCTGTAGATAACTTATTAGGGGTCTCTCGAAGCAGATAAACAATTGCTACTTATTTAAATCTGAGTTGTCGGAACAGAGTATTTGTTTTGATGATTGTCTGTAATAACTTGTTTGACTATTTATGTTACGGTATGGGACGTAATGCTTTAATTAAATGGTAATGATAGTTGTTATGGAAACTTCTGAACAATCTGTTTCGCTCAGTGCCGCGCCCCAATGATTCCGCCATCGGTTGGGGTGTGAGAGCCATAGCCAGATTCATACGAACAATCTGGTCCCAACAGGGTCTGCCCTGGCACACCACGAGGGAGAAATTGCACAGGGGACAGCTCGTACAGAAGGACGACACGTGGCACCACTCACAGGTCCCCAGACACTGCCCTACGATCTCCATAAAGCGGCGGACAATAGGCCCAACCAGAGGTACAAAGAGACGCTGAGGTGGAACCAACAAAGTCGCGCCACGTCAGCCCTAACCCTGCAAATGTCCCGGTAGAGGTGACCAAATGGATATTCCTCAGAGATATGTCATTGGTGCTACGTTACAATCCATAGAGAAATCATTTAAGAGAAACATTTATGCATTGTCGATAGAAGAACTTGTTCAGTTAAAACTAGGTTTGAGCAATATCAATGAGTATGGACTTAAGAGTTAAGAGGTCCATCGGCCAAGGTGGAAAGTGGCGGATCTAGACCAAAATTTTAGGGGTAACGTTCAATTTTTTTTACCGTACTTTGATATAATGTAAACGAAACAAAAATAAAAACACGATAATAAAAGAGCCGAGCATTTTTAAACTTATTTTGAAGCCAAGCCCGAGTTTCACTTATTGAGCCCGCGAGCCTAACTATTTATATTATTTTTATTTAATATACTAATTAATAGATAACAAACGAGTCGAGCTCGAGCTCAGACTCAACTCGTTTGCACCCCTAACTTTAACCTATCATTTTAATTGGGATTTTAACTTATAAATTGTGTAGTGGGCTTATAGTAATTAACTTTACATAATTACGCACGTTATTGGGCTTTTTTAAAATTTTAAGAAGTAACCTAATTTTATTATAGGGGTAGTGTTATATAAAAAACGTAAACAAAAAAAAATGCATTTCGCCAGAAAAGTTGAGGGGTAGCGGGTGCTTAACCCTAACAATACATAAATCCGCCACTAAGCAGGGAGAATGTGAATAACATTTCAAACTGTAGCAACAAAGACCTAATGGATTTAATTGTAATCATTTTAGCATTAGTTGTGATAGTCACACAGTTTGATTGTTTGAATAACATGTTAAAAGCAAGTGCAAATTAATGTGTTAATGTGTTGATATTCTTTTTATTTTTATTTTTTTCCTGATTATTAATTTCTTAGGTTGGATTAAATAATAAATATTTTAAATTACCAGAATCATTTGACATGTCTTATTGAAGTTTGTATTTGTAATTTTCTGTAGGCTCCTTAAAAAAGGTAACAAAACATTGGAAATGAAGGGTTGTGACTTGTGAGAGGAGATCACATCTACTGTGGCACTACCAAAACCAAATAGAATAAAAGATGTTCATGTCTGGTGTATGTACTGCAACTACTGTTTCATGGTGGACATAAAGATAATTAGATAAAAATAAAAAGAGTTAATTACTGTTTTCGTCCTTATAGTTTGTCAAAAAATACTATTTTAAGTCCATTAGTTTAAAATTTGCGATTTCAGTCCCTATGGTTTCACTTTCGTAACCATTTCAATCCATTATTATGTTAAGTACAGGGACTGAAATGGTTACGAAGTGGACTGAAATGGTTACGAAAGTGAAACCACAGGGACTGAAATCACAATTTTTAAACTAATGGACTGAAATAGTGATTTTTGACAAACCAAAGAGACGAAAATAGTAATTAACTCAAATAAAAATGTTAATGTGTGTGGCAGTTATATTACAAGTGTAAAAAGAGCAATTAAAATAAGCAAAAATGTAACTTTTGTAAAGAGTCATTCTGTAATATTTGAGTAGTGGGTGGGTGTGGGGGCACTATGTTCTAAAAAAAGCCTAGAGAAATGGGGATTGTGGTTGTGGTGGTCTCTGTATGTGATGTAATGGTGGTTTAAAAAATGACAATTTATAATGATGGTGGTGTGGTTGTGGTGGGTACTCTTTTATTTTTTTATAATACTCTTACCACAAGTCATATTTGTCTGAAAAAAAATAGTTTTATTCTTTTAAAATCTTAGAAGTTTCTATTTCTTATTTTTTAAGTTTACATGGCTAAAAAACTATAACATATATAAACTTGAAAATATTTTGTAAGGGTAGATATTAAAAAATAAATATAAATCAGTTTATAATATATTTAAAAAACACAAACATATATAAGAATAGAGTTAATTACGTCGTTCGTCCCTATAGTTTGTTGAAATAATCAGTGCAGTCCATTAGTTTAAAAATTGTTAAAACAGTACTAGTACTTTCACTTTTATAACAATTACAGTTCACCTTCGTTAGCCCCATCCACTTTACCCTTAAGTTTTTGGTAAATAGACTAAAATACTCATCATTTAAAAAACAATATATAAACAAATGATTAATTAAGTTTTTCGTCCATATAGTTTTTTGAAAATAAGAATTACAATCCACTAGTTTAAAAATTGTTAAAACAATACCAATACTATTTTGGCAATACCCCTCATTTAAGAAACAATATATAGGGTGAGGTTCCTGTAAAAATGACTCTTTTCGTGAGAAGTGTGAGAAGGCATAAAAATTGACATGTAGGCATCATGTTTTGAACTCAGGCATGATGTTTTTGGTTGTTATGGCAAGAAAAACACCAAACATAACAATTTAAAACATAATGAAACATATTATGGACGTGAAATTTAAAAGACACTATTTAACACTTAAAACACACTACTTAATGTTCTTGACATGGTGTTTTAAGTTTTAAGCCTAGAATTCATTGCGTTGTGTCTTAAATTGTTATGTTTAGTGTTTTTCTTGCCAAAACAACGCAAAACATTATATGTAAGTCCAAAACATGATATCTACATATGAATTTTTATGCCTTCTCACATTTCTCACAAAACATGTCATTTTTACAATTTTCTCTCTCTCATGTTGCCACAATCAACAACACTAACCACCACCATCATTTAACAAAGCCACTACCGAGTACCACATATTCTTTCTGTGTCTATCTATTAAACCCCAACTCGGCCACTCACCACATTGACTCGGTCCAACCTGTTCTGAGTCAAGAAAACATATATATTCTTACCGAGTTCCTCCACATCCCCACCCTTCTCTCCCGAACACGCCATTGTTGTCCATAAACCCGAAGGAGACACCGACAGCTTGAAATTAGCAATCCTTGAAAACTGAGTTGGGTAAACCGCAGCCCAACTCGTCCGACCCACACTCGCGTCCTCATGAGTCGAGACATAAATCAACAAATCACCCACCAAACTCAGTTGTCTTTCATCTAAACCTGTTCTCTGGTAGGTTTCCGGCGTGATATAGCCCTAATGTAAGTAACACGTCAACAACACTGTTTCCAAATCTTATCAGTGTTGAACCTATCTCCTCCGCATCATCACGGCGGCGGGCGTCTGCCTCGTGTGTGAACGGAGAGGGTGGCAGGCCGTGGTAGTGTTTTAAAACTTTTAATGGACTGTAATGGTTATTCTCAATAAACCACAGGAACAAAAAATGTAATTAACTCATTTGTTTATATATTGTTTATATATTGTTTTTTCACGCCTCGCTTGCGGTATGCACATATAATGTATATATGTGTAGGCGCTTGGGGGGAAAAAGTGTAAGTGCACTAATTTTAACGTTATTTTACTACTTTCGTGAAATTAACGTTAAAAGAGGGAGAAGGTTAATCATGTATCATGTGTTGGCGTTGATAGCCGAAAGAGAATGGAGTACATGCACTAATCGGCCTTTGTCTTAACTTTTGAGTGTTATGTGCCTTATGTTCAAGGCTTGATGCAAAACTGCTATTGAGCCGGGGATCTCACAGGAAACAGCCTCTCTATTCCTACGGGGTAGAGTTAAGGCTATCTACGGTGTTGTTTGTTTTTTCAGAGGTAAAATGTCTGTAGTCTGTGGACCACATTTGTAGCAGAAGAGATGGACTATACCCTCTGCAGTCTGCAAGAAGAAGACTGTTTGTTTTTTAACTTCTGTAAAATGTTAAAATAACACCATACGATATAATAGACATCATAAACTGAAAATTAACATCAAAATTCAGAAATGCATGCCACTGATATAATCTAGTTATTATATGAATCACAATTATTATTATTAAATAATGCATGTCATTATTATGTTCTCTTCTTTTAATTCTCATTAAGCATACTATGATGTATTATTCTCCGTTTGCAATTTGGGGATATTTTTTAGTTGTAAATCTTACTTTGATGTTATAGTTTGTCGTTGAGCCAATAACCTCAATTATATACAACGTGCAGTCATATTTCAACGGAGAGAATGAGGATGTTGGCACTCTAGAGGATATATACACACATGTGCAAATCATTTATAGCTACAAGAATAAAAACCATACGCGATATTACCCGTTTGCGGGCCGCTTACGCACACCAGCGTCACCTAAAATTGAGCTTTTGGGGTGGGAAGAGGAGGAAGAAGACGGCGACGGTTGTGGGGGAAGAAAACGGCGGCGATGGTGGGAGGAGGAGGAGAGTGGTGGAGGAGAGGTCCTAGGGTTTTGTTATGTCTGTGTGTTTCATGAGAAGAGGTTTGAAGTGTTTAGAAATGGGAGGTCCACATCTGTTTGGGGAAGAGGATGCGTAGACCTTTTTAAATGAAATCTTTTCTGAAAAACAAACAATATGCAAAACAAAAGGTATGCGTGTGGTTTACGCCGCGCAGACAAAAGAGGTCAGGAAGCTCTTCTTATAAAAAACAAACATCACTTACATTTTACTCTCCTCGGACCTTACTTTAGCATTGCTATTAGTGTAACTTACCGAGTGAAGGGTATTTTAGTCTTTTCACCAAAAACTTCATGGTAAATTAGACGGGGTTAACGAATGTGGATTGTAATTGCTTTATAAGTGAAAATACTGGTACTGTTTTAGTAAATTTTAAACTAATAAATTGTAATAATTATTTTCAATAAACCAAAGAGACAAAAAACATAATCTATACTATATAATAAAAGAAACTCAATTGAGGACACATGTCATTATATGGTGAGTCCTAGCCTAAACTCATTATTTAATATATGTATTTATTTAATTTAAAACAAAAGTTATATATGTATTTATTTAATTTTAAAATATCTTTCACAATTTCGAATTAATCTATTAATTGAAACCGTGACACATCTTTTAACATTTGGAAGACTTCAAGTTATCTTATTTTTTATTTTAAAATATAAGTTGATTTAATTTTATTATCTCTTTAATTTAAAATTATTTATTGTTTTCAAATTTTAAATTAAGTTTCCTTATTTTCTTTAAAGGCAACTTTTATTTTGTTGATTTTTAGTTAAAATCTTGAAAATTTTAAAAATCATATCTTCCTATACTAATAAATGAAAATCTTTTTTGGAAAAAAAAAAAGAGTAAACTTTCATTTTGCTCCCTGTGGTTTGATCGTTTTAACGATTTTGCCTCGGTCATTTAAAAATAGTCATTTTTCTCCAATAGTTTGCTGTGTTTTTTCCAATCAGCTCAGTTAAATCATACACTTAAAGGAATGGTATTTTGGTAATTATATATATAAGTACTAAATTATTTATTATTTATTATTTATTACTTAAATATGCTTTGTCTTTTTATTTATTGATACTGAATTAAAAAATACAAAACCTATATCTCTCTACATAATTAAAATTCATTTCTCTCTCTCTCTCTCCACCACCACCTACAGAGCACTGCCACCACCAACATCACCATCGAGCCGCCACCACCATTGGCATTATCTCATAAAAAATACCCCCAAATCTGTTCGAATATGCTAAACTTAAATTACGCCCCAAATCTGTTCAAATCTGCTAAACTTAAATCCAATTTGATGTTCTTAGCCATTACTTCAAAATTATTCAGTGTTCACCCACAGAGAACAATAACCTCAAAATCTGAACCTCAAAATCAAACCAAAAAATACCCAGAACCTTGAATCACAAAATCCAACAAAAAATACCCAAATTCACCCAAATCCATATCTTTTTCCCCAAAACCGATCTTCATAAAACAGAAAGCTGAAACCAATCACCACTTCACCTTCAAAATCATCACAACCATTAAAGCCGAAGATCTGAGATCTCCATCCATCATATATCGAGTATATCGGTTAGTTTTTTAGAGATATAATTTTTTTATTATATTCATTCAACCCGTGTAATAAATGAGGGTTTTTAAAGATATAATATTTATATTAATTACTATACAAAATTACATTTATTTAACTCGTGTAATACACCGGGTTTTTTAAAATATAACTTTTTTTTATTATGTGGTATATAAAATTAGATTTATTCAATCTGTATAGTACACATGGTTTATAAAGATATAACAATATATAACTTTTTTATTGATTGGTATATAAAATTACATGTGCTCAACCCATACAATACATGAGTTTCTTAAAAAAGTAACTTTTCTCATTATTTAATATATAAAATTAAATTTACTCAGCCCGTACAATACACGGGGTTTTTAAAAAAATATAACTTTTTTATTAGTTAATATATAAAATTACATTTATTTAACCTATGTAAATAAACGAGATTTTTAAAGATATGTTGTTTTATTATTTGGTATATGAAATTACATTTATTTAACTCGTGTAATAAACGAAGTTTTTAAAGATATAATTTTTATTATTTGGTATATAAAATTATATTTATTCAACCCGTGTATTACACGGGGTTCTAACCTAGTTAACTCTATATAATATTAAATCCATCCTAGAGTTCTTACCATTTAATGAGCAAGAACAAAAGTTACCAAAGGTAAAAAAGAATTCTCATTTACTCATTAATTATTCTAGAATGGATTTAACAAATGATATTAGTAGATAGTGGTATACTTTGAATTTTATAACAAGTTTGTTTAAAATTTTAAGTGGATAAGAGAATATTTGACAATTTGCTTTTGCATGATATTTAATTTAAATGATACGGTTACAAATAAAGAATTAACTATCGTGTTTATCTTCTTCTTTTACGCTCCGTTGACGGTGTACACATATAATATATATATATATATGTGGACTCTCAGGGGGCAAAAGTGAAATTGCACTAATTTTAACGTTACCTTACTAATTTCATGAAAATAACGTTGAAAGTGTCATATAGTTAATCATGCATTATGTGGTGTCATTGATGGCCGAAAGACAATAGGGTACATGCACTAATCGGCCTTTGTCCTAATCGTTGAGTGTTATATGTCTTATGTCCAAGGTTTATGCAAAAGTACTATCGAGCCGGGGGTCTCACTGGAAGCAGTCTCTCTATTCCTACGTGGTAGAGGTAAGGTTGTCTACATCTTATCCTTCTCGGATCCTACCTTAGCTTTGCTACTGGTGATATTTACCGAGTATGATGACGATGATGATGTTTATCTTCTTTCCTCCGAATCGATTTCTTCTCCATTTGTTCATCTCCTACCCTTCAACTTCTTCTCATCTCACTTATCTCCTAACCTCCCATTCGATCGATTATTCACCAAAGCTTCAACCTACATTTTTGGTTTAGTGCGTAAGAACCCTAGATACATAATATAAGTTGTGGATAGGATATGTTTATGCGTAGAAAAGTAAGTTATACCCATGTGATTAAAATTAATCATAATATAAGTTGAGTTTTGTTTTTTATACATGTAATTTTTTTAATAATATCTTAATGAATACTATTCTATATATCTATGATGAAATGCGAGAAGAAAAGGTCAAATAGAAGAAGCTTGATTCTCACATAATAATAAGTACACAAAGAAGAAGAAAAAAAGCATGTGTCAAGAGAGTATCAAGTGTTGAGATTTGGTGATTTCATGTGTTGTGATCCACTACCTCATTTCTTGTCATTTCTTTTCAACCATTCCTTCCATTTTTTTATCTTCTCAAAATATTCTCTTACTGTTTTCATACTCCCTTTATTTGGGATTCATGTATTATAATAAATAATAAACACCATTATTGGATAAACATCTAACATTTGTTTTCTTTTTATTTTGAAAAAGACAAGCTAACAAGCCGGCTTGCATCATTATACAAAAACCAAAGATTGCTCTATAATTATCTATAATAACATGTGTAGTGAGAGAGAAGACCCTTGGGTATTTTGCGTGTCATGTCGCGGTCCAGTTAGTATGTGAGTATTGTGGGACATTATGTTAAAAGGGGTAGTGGAGATGTGTGCATTGTGGGACATTATGTTAAAAGAGGTGTAATAGAATTAAATAAAAAATCCTCAAAAAAATGCTATCGGCCAAACAAAAAGAAGAAGGCATTTAAAAAAGCACGCTCCTTTTTTTTTCAAAAAGAAAAAAACGCCCACGGGGGCGGTCAGGCGGCGTTGTTGGGGGGTTTTTTTGGGGAAAAACGTCAAAAAAACCCCACTACGGGTGGTCTAACAAGTATTAACAACGTTATTTAATAAAACTACTTTTTATAGAATATAATGCAACAAACCGTTACTTCCCACAAGGGGTTTTTCTTATATTTATTGAGTTTTCTTATGAATTGGTGTATAAGATTATTGCTTAGTGCTGATGGATATGATCGAGTTGTTCCACTGATGGCACGATGATACTCCAATGATTCGTCAATAATCCAAATTTATTGTTAAAAAAAGTAATTATTTATATTGTCTCAAAACTTTTATAAATATAATGCAACAAAGGTCTTATAACAGTAGTGTAAGGCAAATCAGGTAGTCCAAAAGAAACTTCAGCATATAAATACAAACAAATTAGTCTAAAAATCCTTATTTGTATCTATATAGGGGTTCTATTTTTCTTTCTTTACAACCTTCGATGTATTATCTAAAGTATATACTACAAATACATGATTTTCTTAAAAAAAGTACAAATCAAGTCAGGTTTATATATTTCCAAATCCAAGTACAAGATTACATACACATGCTTAAATCCAGGGGCGGCCCTGAGAATTCGTGTACCCTGTTCGAGCTCGAAAAAATATGCCTTTAGGCCTTAACGAAATTGGGTATTTGGCTCACTAAAGATCTAAACCTAATGCCAAAGGGGTTAATAACTAATCTAAACCATAAGAATAGTTTTGTAATGGGGCCTATGTTGGTGTTTGTATGGATGTACCCGATTAAAAAAATTATTTTACATATACATATCGGGTTTTTCCTTAAAATGTGCCCTTCGAAATATCGGGCCCTGGCCGGTGGTCCTCCCCGCCCACCCCTAGGGCCGGCCATGCTTAAATCTTCATCCATTTCATGTTGACAATTACCAATCCTAGTTTCATGTCGTGAATCATACTAACTAGTAAAAAGATTCAACAATTATCATCTACACATGGGTTTCCAATATGTGATGGGCAAAATTCATGAAATTCAACCTTAAGCATGCATACATAGTCCAAGAAAAATACTAGAACACTATCATGAAGATTAACATAAACTTGTCATCACAATTACTTCCAAATCATCACATTAGCAATAGTTTCAACATGGTTTAGACAACCCAAATGTTTAGCTTCTAGGGCTCATCACAACATGAACAAGTCTTGTAAAGATTACAAAGTTTGACATAGATTGAAAATGCTAACCATTTAAAAGCAAGAGTTAAAGGTTGGATGAAGGAGTCTTGAGTAGTGTTGGCCTCCTCCTTGGTTCCTTCAAGCTCTCCAAGTGCATAAATTTGAGAGTAAGCTTACCTTCAAGAGCCAACACACTCATTCTGTGTCATTTTCGCTTTTTGTCTGTCGGTTTTGTTTGCTACCATTTTTGGCAAAATCCCGCTCAAAAGTTCGCGAGGCGAGCACGATTGTGCTAGGCTTTGGCACGACCGTGCATGATTAATTTCACCATGAATCTTCAATAGCATGCTCGTAAATCTGGTTGTCCTTGGGCTGATTTGTCCAGGCATGATCGTGCTTGAAGTTGGTATGATCATGCCACTCAAATATCTTTATCCAAATTGGATGGTGTTGGTGTTTGGTATGATGGTGCTGGTGCTCGGATGACTGGGCACGATTGTTCCTGGGGTTGACATGATTGTGCCATATCTGGCAATTTGCTAGAAATGTCCGTTTTTGTTCCATATTGCTCCAAAAGCCTTCGTTTTATCACTGGGCCAAAGCTCGGACCTGTATTTCCACAAACAACTAGAATGATTACCAAAATCAATAAAATTACAAAGAGTTTTCGCATAAACGAGGATAAATTTGACGTTAAAAGATGTATAAATTCTTACACATCAACATGTACCATATATTTGATTTTCTTTAGCTTAGTTTTTATCCCAATTTCTTATCCTCATCACCATTTCTTCTGAATATATTAAAATGCATCAGTTTGGTCATTTTCTATAACAATGGAACCTATGATTGCAGCTTGAATGCTATGATATAATTTTAAGTTGAAATTGGCTTACATGTGTAAGATTAAATATATTATGTATTAATATTTAATCTATAGCCATTATAATCATTTACATAATATAGATCAAAATATATAATAACCTATTAAATAATTAGTTGGTAATTGTTGATGGACCATATTACCCTTATTAACTAATTAGGTTTCCTCCTGGGTGCTTATATAAGGAGAATTATGTGGAGGTTAAGGGGTTAGACAATTACACATTAGAAACACCCCATAAGCATAACATCACCTTCGACCTCCCTCTCCTAAGCCGATATCCCTTTTCGGTTTTTCTAAGTCCCCATCATCAGTCAGCACCCTAAGGAGGAACCAGATCACGATGACAAGCATGTCGAACTCCATTACTGGATTCTCCACTGCACTGTCTGCTGTAACAAGTATGTTTTTATGTTTTCCATTATGATTAAACAGAACTGAACCAACATGTGGTATCAGAGCATATGTTGATTAGTCAGTTCTGTTTTCGTATCCATTAAATCTGGGATAGAAATCTGGAAAACGGAATTTTTATAACTTAATGAATATCACAGCCGTTTCGAGTCACAAAAATCCACTCGAAATCCGTGTTTTCGGAAAAGGATTAATTATATGTTCACTCAAAACCAATATGGGTAATCTTATAACCGAAATCTGTTTAGAAAAACTATTAAAATTCAGGTTTCGGGTTCCAGAATTTATGTTTTATTTTTTAGGGTTCATCATGTTCTTAGGAAAATTCGAAAATTCTATTATGTTTTGGAATATGATTCGGATTATTAAGTGTTTTTCCTGTTTTTGATCTGATTTTGTCTTCTAAAGATTTTTCGAAAACTGTTAAAAGATAAACAGATTACAATTTTGAAATATTTGATAAATTTAGATCATCACTAAAACAGGAAACCATACCTCAAAATCCCTTAGATTTCGAATTTTCAGTTATGTTTCCACATTCACAGCTGTTAACAGGAAGTTTCGAGACCATCAGATTACGACTCAAGACCATCAGTCTCGACTCGAGACCATAAGGTCTCGACTCGAAATCATCAGGTCCTTAAACCTTCACAACTCGAGACAGAGGTCTCGACTCGAGACCATAAGATCATGACTCGAGACAAAGGTCTCGACTCGAGACCATAAGGTCTTGACTCGAGACCATAAGGTCATAACTCGAGACAAAGGTCTCGACTCGAGACAACAAGGTTGTGACTCGAAACCTCATTATTCCGCGCTAACGGGTGGTTTGCTATTAAATAATTGGTTTTGTAATTACTTAGTTAATTAATCAGAATCAGATAATGTTTTACAAAACCAAAATAGCTTAACTTGAATGAGCTTTTGATGTATCATTTCTGGCCAAAGCTGACTTGACACATCTACTTATCGTTCAAGTATTACGAAAGCTATGTTGTGTGTGCATCATAAGCATGAATGTCTTAATTTCTGGCCAAAGCTGATTTAATTCATTCATAGATGGCATACTCAACAAGTGCATAACTAAAGTGATTGTTTCAATTTCTGGCCAAAGCTGATTTGTTACAACCACTTTGCACATATGCTTAAATGATTACACTTCTGGCCAAAGCTGTTTTGTCTTCGTTTAAGTAGAATTTTAACTAAGTCTATTATTTTGATGTTAGTAATAGACAATATCACAGCTTCATAATGTAAAATGGTCATTATTTATGCCTGCCTTAGTTTAATGTGCCCTTAGATCACATTAGGACTTCTTCCTTAGTATCATAACTTGCTCATCTTATTTCCACTATCAGCACCCAATTGCGGGATTCCACCTTTGACTGGTGATAACTTTGCTGCATGGAAGGATGCTCTCATGCTTACTCTTGGGCTGCTGGACTTTGATTATGCTCTAAGAGAGAATAAGCCAGCGGATCTTACCACTCAAAGTACTGCTGCTGAGCAGTTAACTCATGACAAGTGGACTAGGTGTAACCGCATGTCTCTCATGTTTATGAAGCAGTCCATCAGCAATGCAATCAGAGGAGCTATTCATGATTCTGAAGATGCTAAAACCTACTTGGAACATGTGGAGGCGCAATTCAAAGGGACGTCTAAAGCACACGCTAGTACTCTTATTCTCAAGCTGGTGACAACTAAGTATGATGGGAGGAGCAGCATTCGCGAGCACATCATGATGATGAATGACATGGCCAATAAGCTGAAGGGGCTGGAAATGGAAATCAGTGATGGTTTCCTTGTTCATTTCATCATTACTTCGCTTCCTTCGTCCTTTGAAGCATTCAAGATCAATTACAACACTCAGAAGGACAAATGGACGATGAGTGAGCTGGTCGCTATGTGCGTACAGGAGGAAGAGCGTATGAGGATGGATCGCACTACTGATGTTGCCAACTTCACCACCTCCAATCCTAAGAAGATGAAGAACAATTATCAGAGGAAGGATGCTTCAAAAGTCCAAAGGCCTAATCCTAATCCTAATACAAGTGCACCTTCCAGCTCTAAGAACTCCTTAGGCAGTATCCGCTGCAAATTCTGTAAAAAGACAGGACACATGCAGAAGGAATGCCCTGACTTTAAGGAGTGGCTGGCTAAGAAAGGTAACGATTATTTTATGATACTTGAGTCCTATAATTTAAGTGTTCCTGCTAATTCTTGGTGGTTTGATTCTGGTTCTATGGTTCATGTTACCAATTCAACTCAGGGATTCCTTTCAATCCGGAAGCTGGAAAGAAACCAAAGAACGCTTAAGGTTGGGGATGATCGAGAATTAGAAGTGAAGGCCATTGGAACATTACAATTAGTTATGAAAAATGGTTTATGTATTAAACTTTATGATACCTTATATGTTCCTGAGGTAACTCGGAACCTTGTATCAGGACCAAAGTTAGACATGGACGGTTTTATTGTTTCCCATGGTCATCGCAAACTCTCTATCCTTTATGATTCTGTTCTTTATGGTACTGGTATTCTGGATGGTGGTCTCTATAGATTAGAACTAGAAGATAACTTTTCCAAATCTTTGTTGTCATATAACATTAATGAATCACTCACAAAGATGGAAGAGAAACGAGACTTAGAAACTTCATCCATGTTGTGGCATCAGCGTTTAGGCCACATTTCAAAAGAACGATTAAATCGTCTTGTAAAGGATGAGGTCTTACCTCCTCTCGATTTCTCTGATTTTGGAACATGTGTCAAATGTCTTAAAGGTAAAATGACATTAGCGAATAAGAAAGGTGCCACTAGGATCTCTAATTTATTAGAACTCATTCATACTGACATCAGTGGTCCCTACCAAATCGCTGGCATAACAGGACATACTTCATTTATCATGTTCATTGACGATTATTCTCGTTACATGTACTTGTATCTTATTAAGGAAAAGTCTGAATCTCTTACAACTTTTAAAGATTATAAGGCTGAAGTTGAAAAGCAATTAGATCGTCAGATTAAAGTTGTGAGATCAGATAGAGGCGGTGAATATTATGGAAGACATACTGATGTGGGTCAAGCTCCTGGTCCATTTTATGAGTTTTGTAAGGGCCAGGGGATTGTGAACCAATACACCATGCCTGGTACACCTCAGCAGAACGGTGTGGCTGAAAGAAGAAACCGTACCCTTATGAACATGGTGCGCAGTATGTTAGCCAACACTAATTTACCATTATTCCTCTGGACTGAAGCGTTAAAAGCAGCTGTTCATATACTCAATAGAGTTCCTTCTAAGTCTGTTCCTAAAACTCCTTATGAACTTTGGACAGGAAGGAAACCGAGTCTTAAATATATGAAAGTATGGGGCTGCATTGCTGAAGCAAAACTTTACAATCCTTTCCTAAGGAAACTTGACCCTAAAACAGTTACCTGTTTCTTTATCGGGTATCCTGATAATTCAAAGGGTTATCGTTTCTATTGTCCTTCCCATGTCACCCGTATTGTTGAAACCAAACGTGCTGCGTTCCTGGAGGATTTCAAGGACAGTGGGAGCAGTACCAACCCTTACAAAGAATTGCAAGAAGTACAAGACGCGGGGGGAGAGACTCGTCGCTTACCATTACTCCGATTACTCCTCTTGTACCCAATGCAACTACTGCACCTGAAGCTACTGCACCAACTCCAAATTTACCTCTACAATCAGAACCTATTATACCTCATGACGAAGGCACATCAAACGCTCAAAACCAAGAAAACGCTGAACCCGATAATCCACTCAGGAGGTCATCTAGGCAAAGAAGGCCTACTAATTGGGATGATTATGTTACCTACCTGACTGAAATGGATCCTGGAAAGCTTAATGATCCTATCTCTTACAATGAAGCCATTAGCAGTGATCAGTCTTCTGAATGGAATAAAGCAATGATTGAAAAGCTTGAATCCATGAAGAAAAATGACGTTTGGGATTTGGTAGAATTACCCAACGGAGCCAAACCCGTAGGATGTAAATGGGTGTTCAAAACAAAACTGGATCCGAATGGGAACGTTGAACGCTACAAAGCGAGATTGGTTGCAAAGGGCTACACTCAGAAAGAGGGAATTGATTATCAAGAGACGTTTTCACCTGTCTCTCGTAAAGATTCATTAAGGATCGTCATGGCCCTAGTAGCTCATTTTGATTTAGAGCTGCATCAGATGGATGTTAAAACCGCTTTCCTTAACGGAGATTTGGACGAAGATGTTTACATGAAACAACCTGAAGGCTTTAAACTTGAAGGTGAGGAGCATCTAGTCTGTAAGCTGAAGAAATCCATTTACGGGTTAAAACAAGCATCACGTCAATGGTACCTCAAGTTTGATGAAGTCATGAAGAAACAAGGTTTTATGAAGAATCAAGTGGATCAATGCACCTACCTCAAGATGAGTGGGAGCAACTTTACTATTCTTGTCCTTTACGTAGATGATATTCTATTGGCAAGTGATAGTTTAGACATGTTGCATGAGTCGAAGCGGTTACTCTCGCATAACTTCGACATGAAGGATCTTGGAGATGCTTCTTACGTCATTGGCATCGAAATTCACCGAGATAGACACAAAGGGATCTTAGGATTGTCCCAAAGGGCTTACATAGATCGTGTCCTTACACGTTACAACATGCAACAGTGCAAACCCTCCGTCGCTCCAGTAGTTAAATGAGATGTTTTCGGTTCTTTCCAGTGTCCGACAACAGAGGTTGAGAAGGAGCAAATGAGCCAGATACCTTACGCGTCAGTAGTCGGGAGCTTGATGTATGCTCAAGTCTGTACTCGCCCAGATATCGCTTATATTGCTGGAATGCTAGGCCGTTATCAGACTAATCCTGGCCTAGATCACTGGAAATCAGCTAAGAAGGTACTTCGATATCTGCAAGGGACGAAAGACTATAAACTAACTTATAGAAGAAGTGATCATTTAGAAGTGGTGGGCTATTCTGATTCTGACTTTGCCAAATGCAAAGATGACAAGAAATCCACTTCGGGCTATATCTTTATGTTAGCAGGCGGCCCTATCTCATGGAAGAGTCATAAACAACAGTTGACCACAACTTCCACAATGATGGCAGAGTACATTGTTGTATATAACGCAACCTGTCATGGAATGTTGCTTAGAAATCTGATCACTGGACTCAAAATTGTTAATTCCATTTCTAGACCATTGAAGCTTTACTGTGATAATTCAGCTGCCGTTAGTTTCTCGAACAGTAACAGTTCGACTGGAGCTGGTTTATATCTCGATACAAAATATCTGTTCGTACGTGAACGAGTTGAGGAAAATAATCTTTGTATCGAGTATATTAGTACTAAAGATATGCTTGCGGATCCGATGACTAAAGGTCTCCCTCCTAAGGTTTATGAAGAACATGTTCGGAATATGGGATTTAGTAAAGACCTTATTTAAGCATATTGTACTAGCTTATGTTTTATGTTAATGAAATTTCCTCAGTTTGATTTTGTATGTCTCTTAGAATATGTTCAACCGGTATAATGGCATATAGACAAATAAAGTTACAAATCAAACAAAGGGCTTATGCGTATTTTGATCATAACGATTAGGTTTTAAATTAAGGCTATAGTATGATTAATGGGGGTCCTGAGTCGCATAATGATTCAACGGCTGTATTTCTCTGCTATAGTACTTGTTTAAGGCTAAAATGAGTGTTAACTCCTGATCAGGCTTATCTAATACTCATAGTAAATGATTACTCGGCTAAGTGGGAGAATGTAAGATTAAATATATTATGTATTAATATTTAATCTATAGCCATTATAATCATTTACATAATATAGATCAAAATATATAATAACCTATTAAATAATTAGTTGGTAATTGTTGATGGACCATATTACCCTTATTAACTTATTAGGTTTCCTCCTGGGTGCTTATATAAGGAGAATTATGTGGAGGTTAAGGGGTTAGACAATTACACATTAGAAACACCCCATAAGCATAACATCACCTTCGACCTCCCTCTCCTAAGCCGATATCCCTTTTCGGTTTTTCTAAGTCCCCATCATCAGTCAGCACCCTAAGGAGGAACCAGATCACGATGACAAGCATGTCGAACTCCATTACTGGATTCTCCACTGCACTGTCTGCTGTAACAGGTATGTTTTTATGTTTTCCATTATGATTAAACAGAACTGAACCAACAACATGTTGCCACCGACAATTGATTTTAAGAAGGTTTAAAAGTGATAATTTGCAGATTCAAAATAGTGATATGATTTTGTTGATGGAAAATATTTATTTCCAGACTTTTAAAACTTGCATAACGTGTTGTAATTTTTAAAGATGATTATTCTTTACTATCTGTTATTGATTTAATGGATTGTAGTTGAAAGAGGTAAAATAGTCATTTTGCATGAAGGTCCAACCAAAGTTACCAAACAATACTAATAACTTAACAATTACTGGCTGAGAGTCTCTTACCCAATTAGACCTCTTAGACCACCCGTAGTGGGGCATTATAGGGCATTATTTTTGAAAAAAAGCGCCCCCTCCCCCATTACATAGGGCATTATTTTTGAAAAAAATGGTTAGGCGTGTTTATAAAAAAGTCTAAATTGGATTGTGGAAGGTTTGACTGTGTTTGATTGGCAAATGAGAAAATAGTTTGCTTTTTTTTGTTTAATGATGGGAAGGGGCATTATCAGACATTATTCCCACTACGCCACTTTTGCAATAACGCCCCATGCTGACTGGACTGGCACGTGTCGAATAATGCCCCATGGTGGGGGCATTATTTTGTTTAACCACTACACATGGTCTTAGCGGCTTAGTATTTACTACCGTAGAGGTTGCCAAACAACCCTTAAAACTATATTTGAAGTAAGGGGTGGATATCTCGGAAGCACGGAAACGCCATTGAGGTGTCGTCTCCCGTCCCGAGGACTGCTAGGGGACGGAAACGGCACGGGGACGGTCGGGAAACGTCCCCGGCATGTTGGGTACGGCCTTGAAACGTGCTGCAGAAGGGGACGGGGTTTGGGGACGTGCAGGAAACGTTTCCGTCAAGTTTCCGTTTATTTTTCTGGCCGGAAACCTGAAATTTTCGCCTGAAACCTGCTGGAAACCAGGAAGAAGAAGAGTGGCTGCGTGTTTGTTGCGTTTGAGCCTTTTTAGGGTTAAATAAGTTTATGGATTTTAACTTTTAACCCCTCTATCTTTCATTAAGTTACATTTACTCCCTAAAACTTGTAAAATGTACATAAAAAGTGTAAAATTAGTTTGTATATCTTAACATTTAACCCCCCTATTTTCACTAGCTTACATTTGGTCCTTAAAGTTATAAATTTATACATAAAAAGGTATAAAATTAATATTATATATAAAAAAAATTATATAGATAGCTATTTTTTATTTCTTAAATTTTAAACTACCTTATCGCTAAAACACGAAATAGCGAACGCTATTTCATCCAGGGGCGGAGGCAGCTAAGAACCAGCCGTAGCACGGGCTACGGCTCAAAGTCGTGTTCGCAGTGTTAATTTTTTGATTTTTTTTCGATTTTATATAAATGATACCCCTAAAAAATACGATTTTATATAAATGATACCCCTGGTTTTAAGGTCTAGCTCCACCACTGATTTCATCGCTATCGCTACGTAGCATATAGGTACGTTGTCACTATTTGTCGCTATTCGCTATCGATAACTATGTTGTTAACGTTTGATTAGATTAGGAAGATATGAGATTTTTGAACTTTACATCAATATATAACTATTTTGGGGTTTTGTGTTACATTATCTTTAATATATATTTATTTTTTTATATGTTTTATTCCTGTACCCGTCCTGTCCCCGCTTCTTGAATTTTTTAGTTTTGTCGTTTCCCGTTTCCGTACCCGTCCCCGTACCCCGTTCCCGTTCCCGTTCCCGTACCCGTCCCAGTGCATCATAGGTGGATATTAAGGTAAAGATTTTTAAGTACGCAATGTTGTCATTCTATGATCTTATAACCTGATTTTAAAAATTATAAAAAAACACTTTTAATTAAAATGGATTTTATTTAAGGATAATATGGTGTTGATACTTGACATTGTTTAAAATAATTTATTCGAAGTAATACAAACACGTATATATATAAAAAGAGAGAACCACAGAAACTTGAAAACCAAGTAAACTATTATCAACTAATCAATCTTTTTTTATTTCCTTTAATTGAAAGATTATTATTATATCGTATCAGATAAATATATATTATATATACATTCTTGAGCCACGTATATGTGTATCACAAGTTACATATAGTTTTTTTTATTTAAAGATGAATGACATATAAAAATATTACATTTTTGGTTGATAATGATTTTTCTCACTGTTTTTAAGTATCTTTATGGTTCTTATATGATGTTTTATGTATATAAATATAATCCATTTGAAAATAGATAATGATGTATGGCCTTTTATGTGCAAACATGTGTACTAAATTTTCTTCCTTCCTTTAATAGATTGATGGATACACATGCTTGATTCATGCAAAGGAAAGAGCAATTATATGGTCAACATTCAACATGGTTGAAATCTTGAAAACCTTCTCAAATTCAGGAAAATCTTCAAGATAGTTAATGGCACTATAATTATGGACAATCAAAAAATTGAGGAGCTTTATATGCAAGCTTGCTCATGGAAAAGGCTACAACATATCATGATTGTGGCAAATAACTCCCTTCAAACTCAAGCCAAAGCTATGATTTTTCTAATATGTTTATTGGGAACCATTGACATCATCATTATCATCCATGCATTCATGTACACTCCATTTCATCCCCAACATATTTTCTAGATAAAAAGAAACCAAAGTAATATTCCAAAAAGAGCTTTGTTTTTCATCATAAAATGGAACCAAGTAATCATACTCACAACAAACATCATAATAAAATAAAACCGATAAAGGATTGGTTGTTTAAAACGTGTCTAATGACAACAATTACTATAAATCGTAACATAAACATCAAGAACTCGTGTCTTTATTTTGACAACGAACCATGATTTATCATTTATCTTTAAATCTTTCTAACGGAGCCAGGTAATCATATTCACAACAAACATGACAAAAGATCAAACCCGATTAACGATTGTTTGATTAAAACGGGTCCGATAAAAACACTTACAATGTCAAGAACCGCATGTCTTCATTTTATAACATAAACATTTGAGTAAATTACTTTTTGAGTCCCTGTGTTTTAGTGGTTTTAACCACTTAAGTCCAAAATCAAAAAGTTTAACGCACTGAGTCCCTAGCCATCTATTTTATAACGTTTTGAGTCCATTTTTATTCATTTTATAACGGGTTGAGTCCAATTTTGTTTAAAAAAAATTGGACTTAAAAGGTTAAAATTTGGACTCAAAATAACTCAAATGGTTATAAAAAAGTGTCTAGGGACTCAGGACGTTAAACATTTTGATTTTGGACTCAAATGATTAAAACTATTAAAGCACAAGAACTCAAAAAATAATTTACTCTAAACATTTTAATAAGAACCCATGATTTATCACTTGTTTTTAAATCTTTCTAATGGCAAATAGTTGTGTTTGAGAAGAAACTCAATCTTGTTTTTTGCTTTTAGAATCAAGAAACCAACCCCACATGATGATGACACTAGAAAAAAAAAAGCCAATATACACAACCAACTTCCTCCACAATCCATTATCTTTGGTTTTAGGGTAAACTCACCACTATCTTCTAAGGGCAAGCTTACAAGTCAAAAAAGCTTTGGTTTATAATGATTTTAAAAGATGAAGCATGACAATAATTGTTCCTGGTTTCCCCACCTAAAAGTCCATAGCTTCATACCTTCTACACTCATTACAAAAACATAATTATATTCCAATATTTAAAATCTATATATAGCCTTTTTATATTTTATACACTAATTCAGTCTCGTGATTCGGCCACGCACTTGACAAGAGACCATTATTATTGAAAAAATATAGGATAATTATAAAGTTTTTAACTATTTAATTTGTTTTCTTTGAAAAAATGTTATTGAATTAGAGGTTATTAGAAAGGCAAAATCTTTTTGACAAAAACTCAAAAAGCCATTGTTTGTAATTGTCAATCCACTTTAAAGATGGGAAAATAAGACTTTACATTCTCATACTTGAATTGTTTTGCAAGATTAGTCTTTGAATATGACACACTTGGGCTATGTTTTTTACCCATCCCTGATTCTTGACTATCACCATAACGTTACATCACCGTCTCCTTTCATCTATCACTTAATCTATGTTATACTCGTCTCTTTACCCATCCCTAATTCTCGTCTCTTTTTCTATACTTAAAAAAATTAAAAATTCAGAGTAAATTACTTTTTGAGTTCCTATGTTTTAGTAGTTCTAACCACTTGAGTCCAAAATCAAAGTATAAGTGTTAAAAAATTGGACTCAAAACGTTATAAAATGAGCGGTTAGGGACTCAGGGCATTCAACATTTTGATTTTGGATTCAAGTGATTAAAACCACTAAAATATAAGGACTCAAAAAGTAATTTACTCCAAAATTTAAATAAAGAGGGAGAGAGAGACAGAGAAAGAGAGAGAGAGAGATAAACAAGAGGGAGATAGAGAGGAAGAGATTGTGGTGAGTCTGGGATGGAGATCACGCTGCTCACCCTTGAACATCGTGGGACCAGGGGGTAGCGCGGTGTACCCTACCCCTAGCTCCCTCCAAGTCACCTCCCCGCTCCCCTTCCCTGGGATATATCGCGTAGCCTTAGTTATTCACGGGTTAAGGTGGTTTGCTAGAATTCCACTAGTCTTTCTTTTTATATTAAAAAGTTAGTTATTCTATCTTTAAGAAAAAAAAAAAAAGAGTTTTACATCCTAATTATAGTGAGGAGAACTTGATACTAAGTTTTTAAATCTTTCATCAAGTCAATATGACTAGTAAAGCTTTCATAACACAAGTAAAATTTAAACGAGACACGTAAAACACTTATGTTACACAGCATATATTATATATACTTTTGTTCAATTAACACAATGCATAGATCTCTAAAACATCATAGTAGATTAATATTATTAGAAGATAAATTATATATGCATGACTCAAATCATGAAAATCAAGAACCCTTGAATCCCATTTCTAGTTAAACTTCAAAAGTATACAAACAAATTCCATGGAGAATATGTGTCTTGGACAAAGAATCATGTAGCTAAAAAGGTCATAATTGACATTAAATAAAGATAGAGGACTAGAAAAGCAGTTTGGGCCAAAAGTAACACTTCTTTTACAGAGAGGCAACAGAGAATAACCCCTCAATCAGTTTTAAGTCAAACTCAAATCCCTAATCTGAACCTAAGGAATATGAATCTAGGTCTGGCACAATCTGCAGTTTATGGCATTCCCACCTCATTTCACTTGTCCATGTGGGTACTTAGGTAAAGTCTTGTCATTCAACACTAATCAAGAAAAAGAACAAAACCAAATCTTGTTCAAGATTACTGTTGGTTTCCCTGTGTTTATTAATTTATTGGTTTATTTTATGTCAAGAATCTTGTTGGAGATGAAAGATTGGAAAAAGGTTGAAACTTGATGTTATTTATATGGTTAAAGTTTGTAAAAAATATGTTTTTTTTTACTTATAGAGATACCCCTGTGTTTATTAGTTTATTTCATGTCAAGAGTCTTGTTGGAGATGAAAGATTGGAAAAAGGTTGTAACTTGATGTTATATGGTTAGAATTTATAAAAAAAAAATATTTTGGTACCTATGGAGGATACCCTTGTGTTTGTTTATTAGTGAAAGATTGAAAAGTTTTTTTTTTTTTTTTTTCTCTTTTTCTCTTTTTTTTTAACGGTTAAGGAATAAAAGCTCAGCTACCTAGGGTAACCTAAAGACAAAAGACGACCCCGTATGTCCGTAATCGCAGACAGTGCTGGGTAGCCCAAGCCCACGACCTCCGAACACCCGTCACCTAAATACCTGGTTAGGGTCAGATTCGAACTTGAGACTTGTGAAGCTAAAACATATTTGCTAGAAAAACATATTTATATGGTTAAAATTTATAAAATATAATATGGAGGACACCCATGTGTTTATTAGTTTATTGATTTATTTCATGTCAAGTAACTTGTTGAAGATGCAAGATTGAAAAAAGGTTGTAAATTTATGTTGTTTATATGGTTAAAATTTATAAAAATTATATATTTTTTACTTATGGATGGAGGCAGGCAGGGTCAGAACTCAGAAATCACCATCATTATCTCTGTTTTTTTAACCTGTTGGGAATAGGAATAAGCCTGTAAAGCCACTTTTGGGGTGGAACGTACCCTTGTTTGTTCTAAGAGGTATAACATAAAAACAAATTAAATAGTATATATATTGTCTTTTTCATTTCTTTCTTTCAACTGCTTAATAATCTATCTATCTATATGTATTTACAAACCAACAAAAGAGGGACCAAAAGCAACCTTTCATAAAAATTCTGAGACCAATGTACAGAAAATTTCATTCATCTCAATTCACACACACTCTCACCATTTTCAGGCCTGCAAAATGACCAATAAAGCTTGCACCTTATAATCATTATAAAAAACAAAGCATGCACACCATTTGTTTGTTTAAATTCCCCACTGAATATTTTTTTAACAATTTCATTCATACCCTTCATCCCCCCTCCACTAAATTTATTGCTTCTAGTCTTTCATCTCACTAAATTAAGATTTACAACTACAATCACAATGGCTGCTGCAATGCTTCTGCTTCTTGTACTGTGTGCTTTCATGGTGGTAAATGAAGCTTCATTGGCTGAATCTGACAAGATTTTAAGGTTACCTGGACAACCAACTGTTGAATTTCAACAATTTTCTGGTTATGTAACTGTAGATGCAAAGAAAAACAGAGCACTTTTCTACTATTTTGTGGAAGCTGAAGTTGATCCAGTTTCAAAGCCATTGGTTCTTTGGTTGAATGGAGGTGAGAAAAACAAGAAAATAAGAAAAAGAAATGAAACCCTGTTCAAGAATGATGAAAAAAGCTTAGATTTTTATGAAAAATATGTTTACTTTTTATAAAGTTTACATTTTTATGCAAATTAGTTCTCAATTATATTGTAGGCCCTGGATGTTCATCACTTGGTGTAGGAGCATTTTCTGAAAATGGGCCTTTTAGACCAAATGGTCAGGGGTTGATAAGAAATGAGTATAGCTGGAATACAGGTAAAGCAACAATTTTTATGAAATTCATGATACCCTTTTCA
Organism: Helianthus tuberosus; assembly: GCA_030545235.1. Taxonomy (NCBI): domain Eukaryota; kingdom Viridiplantae; phylum Streptophyta; class Magnoliopsida; order Asterales; family Asteraceae; genus Helianthus; species Helianthus tuberosus. The sequence continues at coordinate 4,418,301 of CM060443.1, forward strand.
AGATTATTAATGAATTTGATAGAATTACATTTTTTTTTTTGGAAAATTTCAGAGGCAAATATGTTGTATTTAGAGACACCAGTTGGAGTAGGGTTCTCTTATGATTCATCAAACTCATCTGCTTATGAGGTTGTAACTGATGCAATAACAGGTATTTCAGTTGCTTCTACTTTCTATAGAACTATTAGTTTAGTTATGTTCTTTAATCTTTATGCCTTAAAAAGGTTTTTGATGAAAAGAAGTAGCCCTTTTTTAGGAGGACCATAAAAAGGTGCTCTTTTTAATGTTTATACCTTCAAAAGAACATTAAAAAGTTGTTCTCTTCATTTTCTTGCTATCTATAGATATGCAGAAAAAAAGGGTTCTTATTCTTCTTCTTCTTTTTATTCCTTTTGCTTTTTGTAAATTCATCTTTGCTTTTTGAAATTCAAAGCTAGGGACAATCTTGTGTTCTTGCATAAATGGTTCTTGAAGTTTCCTCAATATCAGCAGAGGGATCTGTTCATTACAGGAGAAAGTTATGCAGGTAATCATTACATGATTTTAACACAACAATATATATTCATTAATTTCTTGAATTTTTCATTGGAAAATTTAGTTTTTTTTTTCTTATTTAATGCCAGGCCATTATATACCACAACTAGCAGAACTTATGGTTAAATTCAACAAGAAGCAGAAGATCTTCAATTTAAAAGGAATTGCTGTAAGTGTGTTTCAAAATGAATTCTAATTCTTGTATTTTTTTTTTTTTTTGTTATTATTTTATTATTTTGTTCCAAATCAGACAATTCTGTAGAACAGAAAGAACAAAAAGGACACAATTTTCTTTATTCCATTAAAATGAAAGGTTTGGCTTTTTTAATTTATAAATATTGCTCAATTTGTACTTCAAACTTTACAGAATTAATCAGCCAAATTAAATTGTGTTACAAAATATTTGACTTTATAAAGTCAAATTGACTTTATTTTTCTGTGTTAATGTCAAAATGCAGCTAAGAAATCCAGTTTTGGAGTATGATCAGGATACTCATGTTAATTATACAACCACTAAGTACTGAGGTTGACTTTGCAAAGTCAACTCATTCTAATGCATGTTATATTTTTCTTTCTTGATGTCAAAATGCAGTTAGGAAATCCAGTTTTGGAGTATGCAACTGATTTAAACTCGCGGGCCGAGTTTTTTTGGTCTCATGGTCTTATATCGGATTCGACGTACAAATTGTTCACTTCTGCATGTAATTATTCGCGCTATGTGAGTGAATATTATAGAGATTCGGTCTCTCCAATATGCGCAAAAGTTTATACTGAAGTAAGCCGCGAAACCAGTAGATTCGTGGACAAATATGATGTCACTCTTGATGTTTGTATTCCGTCGGTACTCTCACAGTCCAAGATCATTGTTCCTCAGGTACATTTTGTTTACTAACAAATTGTATATCAATAACACAATTAAAAAAATGTTTTTTTTTTCATAAAAAATGCCCACTTGATTCTTAAAAAATGTAGACATCCATATAGAGCATTATAAAAGTCTTGATGTTATGTTGTGTTTGCAGCAAGTAACCGAGAGGGTCGATGTTTGTGTGGAAGATGAAACCGTTAACTACCTTAACCGACGAGATGTCCGTAGAGCGCTGCATGCGCGTTTGGTTGGAGTACGGAAATGGGATGTTTGCAGCAAGTAAGTTTCCGTATATCATTTTGCAGACCCGTTTCACTTATAGATATCTCATTCTATACCTGTTATTAAACTTTTTGACCCGTAAACAGCATCCTAGACTATGAACTGCTCAACATCGAGATACCTACAATCAACATTGTGGGATCACTCATCAAAGAAGGGATTCGCGTTTTGGTTTATAGGTAAACATGCATGTTCTTAATTTATTAAAATTTTTATGATCCGAGTATGCATTATTGATTTTTTGAAAGTTTAAAACACAAAAGTCTCTTAACGTACGCGACCACCCGATAACGTGCGTAATTATGCATATAACATGCGTAATTAGGGTTGAAACAACCCATGCGTATTTTTGAGTTTAACATGCGTAATTTTCATGTTTGGTGGCATGCGGGTTTTGAATTTTTTATAACATGCGTAATTATGCAAATAACGTGCATAAATAGGGTTTAACCCAACCCATGCGTTATTATACAATAACGTGCGTAATTATGTCAAGTTAATTACTATTGTGCCACCGCGTTCAATTGAAGACCTAGGGTAGGTCAGATGTGTGGTTCAGATGCTCGCGTACGCTTCGCATGATAAGGTGGTCTTGTACGTTAACCGGCCTCATTGATTATTTGTGTGAAATTTGTTTTCTTGATTTAATCTAGTGGCGATCAAGATTCAGTAATCCCGTTAATGGGAAGCCGAGCTTTAGTCAATCGACTTGCGACAGAACTAGGGCTCAAAACAACGGTACCATACCGCGCGTGGTTCGAGGGGCAACAGGTAAGAAACAGATGGTTTTCATAGCGCGTACATAAACCGTATGCGATTAACATGAACAAAGAATATACATTTGTATTGAACAACTGATGAATATATGGTAATATATCAGGTTGGAGGGTGGACTCAAGTGTATGGGAACATATTCTCGTTTGCAACGGTACGAGGTGCGTCGCATGAAGCGCCATTCTCGCAACCACAGAGATCGTTGGTGTTGTTTCGGTCGTTTCTAAAGGGAAATCCGCTACCCGAAACGTTTTGACAGTGGATAATATGAATAAGTTATAATCTTGATTTGGCATTGTAAGTAAATTTTGTCATGATAATGGTAATCTGTAAGTGAGTCAACCTCTTTTTTTTTCTTTTTAATTTATTTTTTTGACTTGGAAATGTTGTGGAAATTGAAAGAACATTTGCAAGATTGCTTGAATGTTACCATGTTTTGGTTGTGTAGACTGTAGATTAAATCTTTTTGTTAATTTTAACGTCAAAATGGCGGTATAGACCAGGTTGGATCGTGTGTTAGTGGTGTTTCTGCTTATTTGCAGCTTAGTTAACAATGGTGGCGGCAATGTTTTAAAAACAGGTTTTTAATCGTACCCGGTTAAGCTTAGAAACGGTTCAACCTGTTGTACAAGGTTACACTAGAAGGTTCAACAGGTTGACTACTTAACCTTATAATTCCATAAAAATACAATTCTAACTCAAAAACTACGTGATTTCATAATTAAAAATTATTTTTTTTAACCGAGTTTTGTTATATAAAAGTCTACAGTAGGTTTATGGTATTGGAATGTTGAATGCATCAAGTTTCCGATCGAACAAAAACTATGTGAGTCTTATTATTTCAACTCAAAATTTTACCATTGGATTAAACCGGTAGCCCGGCAAGGACCATTATTATCAGATATACCGGCAGTTTGAAGACTATATCGGAACCATATTTTTACCGGGCTCAACCGTACTGGAACAATAAACGGTTTGAAGACTATATCGGAACCATATTTTTACCGGGCTCAACCGTACCGGAACAATAAATGGTAGACGGTTCAACTCGTATATTTTAGAGAGAGAGTAAACGAACGTGAAGAGAGAGAAAGTAGATCGGTTTCAATGAAGGGTATGGCGTACAAGCAACGTTATGGGCCGCGATAACCGATTTTCAAATAAAATATGTTTTACACTTTACTGCCCTAAAGTAGTTTTGTATTCCATTTGTAACCCTGAAGTTGCTAAGTTTGAAAGACTTGCATGAATTATAGATGAGGGGTGAATAAAATCACAGGCATATTTGTCATAAGTTCTACTATAATTCACCTTAGGTTTGGAAAAATAATAGAAAAAAAATACTTGAGCTACATAATATCCGGTCTCTAGTACCGACTAATATTATTTGTTATTCTCGCTAAGGGTACACCGCATACGGATTTGTTTTCTGAACGCAGATAAGTGAACGAACATGAGGTTCGTGTTTGTCCTGAGTGGCATATTTAGAAAATAGTTATAGGGGCAACGTTTCAAAAAAAAATTCTATAGGGGCAGCAAAATCGAAAATCGTCAAATTTCAAAAAAAAATTACACTACCGCCAGAGCTTCAAGGGGTAACGGGGGCTACCTCTTGTTCTAAGGTATATCCGCCCTGTTTGTCCATTTATTAAACGAAAAGAACAAACTTGAACGAACTTTTTGTCAAACGTTTCACGAACGGTTTGCTGATTGTTTGCAGCCCTAGATATAATCTAGAGTAAAATGCCAAAATGGTCTCTGAGGTGCTGTTTGTTTTTTCAGAGGTAAAAGGTCTGCAGTTTGCGGACCACATCTGAAGGCATCTGCAAGAGAAGAGGTAGACCAAATGTCTGCAGTCTGCAAGGAGAAGAGGGTTTGTTTTTTTTTTCTACAAAAACCACTTCACACACACAACAGTTCTCTCTCTCTGCCTTGAACTCTCTCTCTCTCTCTACAAACTCTCTCTCTCTCTACAATCTGTCACCACCACCGCCCATAGCACCACCACCACCACACCACCTCCTCCATCACACCACCGCCCCTCTCTCTCTCTACGGTCTCTCTCTCACCGATCTCTCTCTCTCTCTACGGTCTCTCTCTCTCTCTCACCGATCTCTCTCTCTCTCTCTCTCTCTCACCGATCTTTCTCTGTACGGTCTCTTTCTCTTTCTCACCGATCTCTCTCTCTACGGTCTCTCTCTCACCGATCTGGGTTTTGTTTTAATTGATGGGTTTCGTGGTGGTGGGTTTTGACGATGGTGGTGGTGGAGGTGGTGGCTGAGATGTGGTGGTGGAGATGTGGTGGCAGGTGGAGGTGGTGTTGGAGGTAGAGGTGGTGTCGGCAGGTGGGGGTGGAGGTGGTGTCGGAGGTGGAGGTGGTGTGGGCAGGTGGTGGCGGAGGTGGAGGTGGAGCAAGGGTTTTGGAGCAGATGGATGTTTTGAAGAGGGAGAGAGGGAGAAGAGGTTGGCAGAGGTTTGAAGACATGGGGAAGGATCTGCTTGGAGAAGAGGTGAGGCAGAGGTAAAAGCTCTGCAGATCTTCAAGAAAACAAACAAGCTGCAGGACCCTTATGTTTGCGCGCGTCTGCGCAACGCAAACATAAGTGCTCAGAAGAGCTTTTGGCCAAAAAACAAATGTCACACCCCTTTCTGCAGCGGAAGCACGAGATGTGATCATGAAAGGTTCTCATTGCATACGAAAGGTAAACATACTACATGCTCTAAAAATAACATCAAATACCAAACATTCCATAATTTGAAAACATAAGTTTAGCTTTTACATCATGAGATAGCATAAAACATTGTCTTGAAAGTTTACAACTTTATTAAAAGATAAACATAAACGACATCCACAAGCATGAGTAAGACCACGCGCACATCCACTTTAGTTACCTGAAATACGTGTAAGTTTTGAAAAACGTCAACATAATATTGGTGTGAATTCATGCAGTTCTTGTAATTACGTTTGTATACTTTGTATGAAAAACATGGTATGTATCTTGTATTAGTCACGTATTCTTGTATAAATCATGTATTTCTGTATGTATCAAGTGTTAATGGGTTGCAAAGCCATTAACATGTGACACGACATAGGAAGTCACCAAACCATAGGCATTTTTCTAGTTGTCGATTCACGACGGAGACACAAAAACACTACTCGGTACTAGTTGTCACCAAGAGTGGGGCTGCCCTGAAACCCATTAGATCTAACCTTTTGTTCTGCGGTCTAAGTATGTACACGATTAATTGTGCTTATGGTACCCTATTCGTGACACGATTTCTCGTATCATTTCTCAAAACGCATCATACTTGGTACTAGTTATCACCAAGAGTGCCTCTTGTTTTTGTATCATACCATTCATAAATATTGTCGTATTTGTAACATGTATTTCACCCCCGAAGTTATAAAACTGAAAACAGTTAAAAGAAAAGGGGGAGCATGAACTCACAACTTTGCGTTCCTTGCGTCGTAAACTTCACCGGATTTGCTTATAATGCGTCGTGACCTAAACGTGTTTTATTATCGTTAGTCACTAGACTTGTATCGTGCAAGCATAAGTCACTATCTTTTTGTATATGTATTGTTGTGTTAAAAATATTTTATATTTTTAACTATGTATCTTACTTATATTATTTTCTCAAAAGTTAATATAAGTATCTTGTATTTTGCACCCGAATTATGTATCTTGTACGTTGTATGTGTATTTTTGTGTTTTTACTTCTCAAGAGTATTTAGTGTATTTTCAAGTCCTAATACACTATCAAGTATAATACATACTACATACACTTAGCACAAAATTTGGCGATCAATAAATATATATATTTTTCTCAAAAATATACATACTTAATATCCATTTTTATTCTTGAAGAAATCCTCATTTCTTAACACAAAAGTTTGGGAAACCTTGGTAAGTGTTTTTAGATACATTTTTAGGGGATAAGTTTCTCAAAAACTTATATTTTTCTAAGTGTCAAAATTTATAGAAATTTAGACAGAGTTTCCCCTAAAAATGGAGGTTTCCCATGTTTTCAAAACATGTGTTTATTTTCTTTTAAATCATCATCCATCAATTTCAACAACAATCATCAACAATATACATCAATTTCTCTATTTCATGAACTTGATAATTTATAAAAATACGTAGTAACTTACTAGTGTATTTAGTATGTCTTGTTACCCTTTAAAGTATGGTTGCTTCTTTAAAAACTCCATTTTTAAAGAATATGATTCTTTAGAACTTATGTTCATGTTTTCTAAAAAATACTTCTTTATGTATTTTTCTTGTTACACATGTGTTTCTTTACTTTATTAACCACTAAAAATGATGTTTATTTATGTAAGAACCAAGGTTTAGTGAAACTTGTATTTTTTTTAACTTGGTTTCTTAGAAAATCGTACTTGAAATATTTAGATCTATATGATTCACAACATACTTTGATCATTATTTTTCAAGAAATCCATGTATTCTTTCAAGTTCATGCTTTTACATAAGGATGATCTCTTGATCTTTAACATAATCATCCTCTCATCTTGCTAGATTATGTCTTTAATCACTATCTAGCAAGATCATATGATGTTTAACATCATAAACACAAATAATCATTCATCGAGAAGCATAATAACACTTAACAACATGATTTCTTAATGATTTAAGCTTATGTTAAGGTTTCACCTTCATGTTTCTTAGTGTTCTTTAAGTTTATCAACATGAACCTACTTTAACCACTTTCATATGATGATAAATGAAGAGATCAATGTTCTTACCACTAGCACAAGGTTAGGGATGATCAAGAGGACAAATGAAGTGGATAAAAGCAAATAAGAGTGGTTCTTGAACTTCTGAAAGCTCCTAGCTTCACTATGCACCTTCTAGCACCTTAATACAAGCTTGGAATGTATGAGAAGTGGGTGAATGAAGGTGATGATGGGGGTGTTTGGTTCGGCCGATTGCAAGAAGAAGGAGGAGAGAAGGAAGGAGGTGATGGTGTTTGTGAGGTGAGAGAATGGTGAACTCATGGTTATTTATAATAATTTTCCAACATCTCTTTACACCATGTGTATTATGTTCCTATCCTTCAAACATGATCTTATAAAATAATCAAATTAAATCAAAGAAAATTTTGGTGTGGGGCCATGTTTGTAACCGTCCCATGGGGGGGGGGGGTATCTAGTTGAGTTTTGATGATAAGTGAAGTGTTTAGTTAGGAATATAAGTATATTAGTTAGTGTTTATGTATATTTGACATTATATAATGTGTTAGGGTGTTTGGGCATCATAATTAGCTTGGTAATGTCAGAGCAATACTTCTAATAATATTTTGATGTCCCGGGTAATTTCCGGTTGTTCGGTTTTATACTGGTTCGTTAAAGTGCTAAATTGCACCGTTTAGTGCCCTTTAAGTACTCTTTTGTAACACTTTCGATTCCCGACAGTTAGGGAAATATTCTGGATAATAAAACATGAATTCTGCATAATATTTCAGTGTTATAATGCTGATTATAGCTGAATTTAATAAAATTATGCACTTAAAGTGCGTTTCGGATGCTTTTTAGTGCATATTTTAGTCTCCGGACACTCTATATGTTAACCCTTGTATGTACTCTTGGGTTTTAATGTATTCTTGTCGTTGGACCTATGCCTAGGCCCTAATTCTAATGTCTGACTGTTTTCTGCAGTTCTGTTGACACATTGTGTCTTACCGGTGGGTTTACTAGTATTTCTGACGCAACGCAGTTCATTATTGCATAATGTAATTCTTGTAGTATAAAACGTGCATGAATTCACTTGTATTGTATTAAATCAGATAATGTTGACATTTAAGCATATAATTTCAGTCATTAAATAATAATTAAAGTGTATGGAAATTACCGGTTTGGTGCCAGTTGTCACAGTCTCCCCCCGTTAAAAGAATTTCGTCCCGAAATTCAGGCTGAACTAACTCTCGCAGGAGTTTTCTTGAACAGGTGGGGATACTTTTCTTTGAACTGGTCTTTACGTTCCCACGTGTACTCGGGTCCGTGCTTAGAGTTCCAACGCACTTTGACAAGTTTCACACTGCTCCTCCTGGTCTTGTTGACTTTCCAGTCGGTAACCTCAACGGGTTGTTCTGTAAATCGGAGGGTGTCATCAACATGCACTTCATCCGCAGGGATGATTATGTTTTCTTGTGTTGGACTCTTCTTGAGGTTGGATACATGAAACGTATCATGTACTCCATTAAGTTCTTCCGGTAACTCCAATTTGTACGCCACAGTACCGATTCTTTCCAAGATTCTGAATGGTCCGATGTATCGTGGATTCAGCTTTCCACGTTTTCCAAACCTTACTACGCCCTTCCAAGGTGAGACCTTTAACAACACTTTGTCTCCCACCTCGAATTCTAATGGTTTTCGTCTTCGATCAGCGTAGCTCTTTTGTCGATCCCGAGCCGCCTTAATGCGTTCTTGGATCTGAATGATATTGTCGGTTGTCTCTTGCACAATTCCAGGACCAACCATGCGTTTATCTCCAGCGTCTGCCCAACATAAGGGCGAGCGGCACTTGCGGCCATACAGAGCTTCGAACGGTGCGGCTTTTATGTTTGTATGATAACTGTTATTGTAGGAATACTCAACTAAAGGTAGATGAGTATCCCAGCTGCCGCCTAGATCCATGACACATGCGCGAAGCATAACTTCTAATGTTTGTATAGTCCGTTCGCTCTGACCGTCAGTTTGTGGATGGAATGCCGTGCTTAGATCTAGCTGAGATCCAAAGGCTTCCTGAAATGATTGTCAGATTCTTGAGACAAAACGTCCATCTCTGTCTGAAATAATTGAGATTGGCACTCCATGGCGTGCCACAATTTCCTTTAGGTATATTTCAGCAAGATTTCCAGTGCTGTCTTTTTCTCGGATTGGTAGGAAGTGCGCAGACTTTGTTAACAGATCAACTATCACCCATATCATATCGTGCCCTCTCGGGGTCCTGGGTAATTTTGTTATGAAGTCCATCGAGATTTGCTCCCATTTCCACATGGGTATCTCTGGTTGTTGTAGTAGGCCGAACGGTTTCTGATATTCAGCCTTAACCTTAGCACAGGTTAGGCATTTTCCAACATAAACAGCAACGTCGCTCTTGAGTCTCGGCCGCCAGTAGTATTCTTTCAAGTCTTGATACATCTTGTCCCATCCTGGATGGATCGAGTATCTCGATTTATGCGCTTCATCAAGGATGACTTCTCGAATACCGCCATAGAGTGGAACCCAAATACGCTTCTTAAAGTATAAGGCTCCCTCTTCGTTTGGCACCATGTATTTCAACATACCCCGGAGGTATTCAGCTTTACGGTTTTCTCCCTTAAGAGCTTTTTGTTGTGCATCACGAATGCGTGCAGTGAGGTTCGTTCGAATAGTCATTTCTAACGCCCGAACCCTTAGGGTCTTAACCCTTTCTTTTCGACTTAGCACGTCTGCTACAACGTTTGCCTTTCCAGGATGGTACTTAATCTCACAGTCATAGTCGTTTAGTAGCTCGACCCATCGTCGCTGACGCATGTTTAATTCTTTCTGATCGAATATGTGTTGTAAGCTTTTGTGATCTGTGAAGATTGTACATCGAGTACCATATAAATAATGTCGCCAGATCTTCAGGGCGAATACCACTGCGCCCAGCTCCAGGTCGTGAGTGGTATAGTTTCTTTCATGCACCTTCAACTGTCTTGAAGCGTAAGCGATGACTTTTTGGCGTTGCATCAGCACACAGCCCAAACCTTGTCGTGAAGCATCGTAGTATACCACGAAGTCTTCAGTGCCTTCGGGTAATGATAGTATTGGTGCATCGCATAGCTTATTTTTTAGTAGCTGGAAGGCTTCTTCCTGCTTATCACCCCAGTCGTACTTCTTGTCTTTCTGCGTAAGGGTTGTTAGCGGTTGAGCTACCTTTGAGAAATTATCAATAAACCGTCGGTAATAGCCCGCTAAGCCCAAAAATTGTCGAACTTCAGTTGGGGTTTTGGGGGCTTCCCAATTCTTTATTGCTTCTATCTTGGATGGGTCTACATGAATGCCCTTCTCATTCACAACGTGACCAAGAAATTGTACTTCGCGAATCCAGAATTCGCATTTCGAGAACTTTGCATAAAGCTTCCCTTTCTTCAGTAGTTCCAGAATAGTTCTGAGATGTTGCTCATGTTCTTTTTTCGTTCGCGAGTAAATCAGGATATCATCGATAAATACAATCACGAATTTATCGAGATATGGTTTGCATACGCGGTTCATCAGATCCATAAAGACCGCTGGCGCGTTCGTCAGTCCGAATGGCATCACAAGAAACTCGTAATGCCCATAGCGTGTTCTGAATGCAGTATTTGGTACGCTTTCCTGTTGTATCCTTAACTGATGGTACCCAGATCGAAGGTCGATCTTGGAATAGTAACTTGATCCTTGCAACTGATCAAATAAGTCATCAATCCTCGGTAATGGATACCGATTCTTGATAGTGAGCTTGTTCAGTTCTCTGTAATCGATACACATCCGCAGAGTTCCATCCTTTTTCTTCACGAACAATACTGGAGCTCCCCAAGGAGAGAAGCTTGGCCTTATAAACCCTTTATCCAACAACTCCTGGAGTTGTGTAGATAATTCTTGCATCTCGGATGGTGCAAGTCGATAGGGTGCCTTGGCTACAGGAGCGGCTCCTGGAACCATGTCTATATGAAATTCGACTTGTCGTTGTGGAGGTAGTCCTGGCAGGTCTTCGGAAAAAACATCAGGGAATTCCTTCACCACAGGAATGTCTTCGAGTTTCGGCTCCTCAGCCTTCTTGTCTACAACGTGCGCTAGGAAAGCAGCATATCCTTTCCTTAAGCACTTTTGTGCCTTCAAGCAATTGATGATTCGCAGTGGCGCGTCTCGTTTTTCTCCATGTACGATGAGAGTTTCATCATTCGCCAAAGGAATGCGAATGATTTTCTCATGACAAATAACTTCAGCTTTGTGCTTGGACAACCAGTCCATTCCGACCACCACGTCGAAGCTACCCAATTGAATAGGTAAGAGGTCGATGCTAAATCTTCGCTCACCAAGCTCTAATGTGCAACCTCTAACAACTTCGCCTGATTCAACAAGTTTACCATTGGCTAGCTCTATAGAATAAGGAATGTCTAATCTACTAGATTCTATTCCGAGCATGCGTTTAAATTCCACAGACATGAAGCTATAGTCGGCACCAGTGTCAAATAATATGGATGCAAAGTGATTGTTAATGAGAAACTTACCGGTGACCACATTAGGGTCCTCGCGTGCGTTCTTTGCTCCTATCACAAATGCTCGAGCCTAAGCATCGTATCCCTTTGGGCAGTTTTTCATGAAGTGATCATTGCTTCCACAGCTGAAGCATCCTAGGTTTCTCCCAGCTTCATTACCATTCCTGTAACACCCCGAAAACGGGTTTGGTAATCAAACCCCGTTAATACTAAAAGACGGGTAAAGTACCGTTAGCGGTAGAAGTAACCCGGTAAATATTAGGATTTAAATAAATAAACCTAATATTTAATAAAACGTGAATGAATACTTTTAAGGAAATAAGTTTATAAAAGGCCCGAGTTAACGGGACTTAAAAATAAAACGGGTTATAATTTCCCCGAACCCACCAAGTAACTAGGAATATCAACCTAGTTAAATATGTGCCTTAAAACAAAGAAGGAAACTTGGGAAATAACCCTTATTATAAAGCTACAAACTAGAGGGGCTAAAAAGGGAAGAATTGAAACTTGATTTATTAAAATTAAACACAACACACACTAGGTGTGTGTGTGCGTGTTCTGGTCGACCAGGAGAAAGCTCAGGAGAGCTCAAACCCTAACTTCAACAAATTGATCAAATTGAAGCCCAAATCAAGAGCCAAATCGATGCATGAATACAAATTCGTGATCACCAAGTCAAGGGGGTCGTGAGGTATGTTGAATTTCTAACATTCGTGAAGTTGTAAAAATTTGATAATCATCCTAATCGCGAATTAGGCATGAATTAGAGAAGCTATGGCTAGATAAGTGATGTATACTTGCTTAGGAACGAAACCCTAAGTGAAAATCATACCTAACATGCTATGAATTGAATGATTGAATGAATTCCCACACTAGGCTAAGTGGGTATTAGTCATAAGGTGGAATTGATGATATGATTATGATTAGAATCATCATGCATGTTAAGTAATCGGGAAATACTTAAACAAATTTCAATTTTGAGTATTTGATCATAAGTGATAGTGGTAAAATTTGATGTTAATCTTGGTAAAAATAACTAGTTATGAACTAGTTTGTAAATGTGTAAAAGTATGCCCACTAGGTGATTGTTAAAATGCCTAAACGAAGCTAAAATGTTGAAATTCCATGTGAAGTGTGCATTTGGATATGTCGATAGATCAATTGACTTTTAGGAAGCAAACTAATCAATGATTTAATCGAGTGATAAAGTCAACATAAGACCCGTTAGATGGAGTAGTCATAATTGATAATGACTAATCTAACCATCTTATGAATTATGATGATAGTTTGATGCTTAACGAGCTAGGTGGAAGCTTGATGAGTGAGCGGGTCAAACGAATCAAGTGAGAAGAAAGGCGTATTCGGGATGCGAGGTAAGTTAAAACTTACACCTTTTATTTAATATCTATTGGCTTTATAGATTTTGAATAATCAAAAGTCACATTTGACTTATGATGTTTCGACCCGACGTGCGAGGTTCGGAACAAAAGACAATAATGATAAACCATGTTAAATGGTTAAAAAGAGCTAATAAGGTCATTTAGTTATGTAATGACTAATAAATAACGAGTTTTGAATAATTTACCTTATAAGGTAAATCAATACATTTAATAAGGGTAAAACGGCAATGTGGTCACTCGTTGACGATAACCGCTAGTTTTGAAGGACACTTTATGGCGTAAAATATAAATGGGTCAAAATAATCAAGAAATAGATTTATAAGTAAATCGACCGTACGGTGTAAACCGGTACAAGTTATGTAGACGAGATGATAATAAATCCATCTCGCAAAAGTAAATGGTCATATAGACCAAACGGGTCAAAATGTGAAAATATCACTCTTTGACAACATCGGCTAATGTTTTGTCGAGTTGCATGATTACAGGAATAAATATCGATTAAATGTTGTCATCGCTATTACTTAGCGGCTACTAAGGCAAGGTATCAAAACGGGTCAATATATTGATTCGAGCCAGGTATGTATAATTGGTCAAATCATCATTAGAACTTGAAGTTCAATGAGGGCTAAACAAGTTAAAATGGACATTGGGTTATCTTTTAAGTAAACCGAATAATTTAAGTTATTGTCATTGTGTTTTAAAAACATGATGGCTATTTAAACAAGATCCTAGTTTAAAAAGTGGAATTTTGGTCAATTACGACATGAAAAGTCCTTTGTTGTAAAGAAAGGGTTTAAGATGACCAAAACGCCCTCGTAAGCAAAATCGAGTAAATGAACCTTAAGAGTCGTTTAAAAACAAGTTATATGATCAAGCAAATACTTTGAATAAGTATAAAGAATGAAAAGGGTAAATCTTGGGTCAAATGACTCAATATGGGTTTTTGCCGTAAAATGATAGTCCGAGGGATAAAACTCGGAATATATGTATCTCCATATTAAATCCACCACAAATATAGTTGTGGTGGAAGACTACTTGGTAAGAAAAGTGGAAATATAAAGTTAGATACAAATGAAAGCGATTTCATGCTTTAAAGTGCTTAAAATACCCTTAACGGGTCAAAATAAGCATACGAGCGAAAACGGGTTTAAATTGTGTAATAAACCTATGATTAGAACCTAATATGGTAGGTAACATTAATTTGAAGAAGTGTATGTGATATAGGAATCAAACAAATACGTTTGTTTGATAAAATGCACAAACGGGTTAAAATTCGGTAAAAAGGTAACGAGTCAAAGGCTTAGAAGTCTCAAAATTTCTTATGTTGGGTGTAGGATTTTAACTCCATAAGATGGAGGTTTAAATTACGGACGCGTAGGAAAAAGAATCGGGTAAAACGGATTAATAACGAAGAAGTTATGGCCGTTTCCGTAAAAACTGGCATAGCTGAACTGAGCTGCAGCCTGCTGGAAACTGGTCTCCCCCGCGTGGCGCGAGGAAGCAACGTGGCGCCGTCGCGTGGCGCGACGGAGCCCTGTTTTGGCGAAATTTTTTTATTTTAATCAGTTTCGCTTCCCGGACTCGTTTAAATACGTTCTAAGTTACGTATGACTAATCCAACTCATGTTTTATGAGTTTCAGGTATTATTTTAGCACCGGCGGACGATCAAGCACAACGAAGAACCGAACACGATCAAGAAACAAGCTTCCGCACTATGTATCGTTGTTTTGTTAAATGACGAACTCAAACATGTTATTTTGTATAGTTTTAATTCTGTAAATAAAGTTTAATGAAACCCGTATTTTCAATGTATTGAAATTCTAATTACCCGTTTATTTTCGTAAATTATACGAAAATCGTTAAATAATAATAAGGGTGTTACAAGTTGGTAATCAGAGCTCAAGGTTGTTGACAAATGTGTTCGGTTCGAGGCTTGATCGCAAATCCGGTAAGTACATGTATGTTAATAGTTTAGCATGCTAAAGTGTTGTAAACAACACATAGGGCTATCGTGTGATACACGTTACCCCAATTAAAATGATTGATATAGTTGACGAAAATACGCGCGTTGACGCGTATAGTAGAAAAAGCCTTGTATTATAATACGGGTGATTATTGAAGTTGACGTTACTAACTTTTGTGAATGTTTTAATTGAAGGACACTAGCGTTTGAAGACGACGAGAGTCAAACGAATTGTGGATATGATGATGGAACGGTCCGAAGTATGACAAGAGGAGCATGCTCACCGAGGACTAAATCGCGTAACAACCGCGGACAAGGTTAATGGCAAGGAACGCCCGTCGGGGCAAACATTACCAGGTGCACATTTTAAATAATCGCACAAATAGTAATATGCAACAAATAAGTAGAAATTGAAAGTTGCATATGTAGATTAAAAACTTGGAAAACCCCGAATAGAAAATGTATTCGGGATATTGTTTCCAAGAGAAACAAATAGAGGCGTTACTTACATAGGGCGTGATGTGAAAACTATAAAAAGGTCATGTGTGTCATGTGTTAATCGCTTACTCTGGCCAAGTAAGTAGTGGCATATGATACCATGAACTTCTTATGGCGGACACGTTTACATCCGATGTAGTAAGGGCGGGGTGAATGGGACTAACTTAAAAGTACCCAAATGAATCAAATGAGCAAAATATTTGATAATAATGTAAACGCACAGCCGGGTGACGGAAGCGTATTACATTAGGATGATGAGCCCGAGTGAAGGGACAAAGATTAATGTAAAAGGATTAAGGTATGCAATTGGGAGGGGTGTGCTTACACTCGAACCCGGAGAATGCAAATATGACTCTTAACGGGCCGATTTTGTAAAACACCAAATTTGAGAACAAAGTAGGAATATAAAAGCGAAACGAAGTCATAATGCATACCGTAAGGGTTGCAATAATAACGACTTCGGTAAAACACCCGGTTGGTGGGTAAGGATTTAAACGCATGCGTAGACTGAGAAACAGGAACGCGAAATAGAAAGTCAAAAGACTCGGAATATGAGTCATGACTAAAAGATGACAAGAATTTTCGCAAACATAAATTTTGATAAAAAAAAATTACGTTCGACTAGTTAAAAGTCGAACGGGTCGAACAAAGAATGAAATTTGACGTTCACCAGTGATGAAATTTCACACGAACAGGTCAAACGAATTAAATAAATGATGACGCTTGCTAATGTAAGTAGGCGCGGACTGAATAAGTAAAAGTGTGAGATGTTAACTAACCTATGTAAAGGGTTATGGGCGTTAAGAACGTTAAGATAAAAGAACCCGGGTAATGGGTTGTATAGAAGTATAAGTATGAACCGGGAAACGGTAAGCGTAGAACAAACTGACGCGTAAATAACGTCAGAAGTCATAAAGTCGGAGGATTAGTCCGGAAGTAAACAAATGAAGCCTTAGACTACGGTCAAGGTCAATTGAAGTTCAAGAGCGAAAATAAACGATTCCAAACATAATAAGAGATGCCTTGAAGCTATATATGTATATATACATTTGAATATAGACAAGAATAAAAGATGATCTACGGGATCATCATAACCTACGGGATTAAACACAGTGTTAAGGTCTACGGGACCAAAAAGACCCTCGGGTCATAAAGAGAAGGAAACGAGTTGTTAATGTCTCACCTTAAAAAGGTGAAAATTTTAAAGAAATAGCCTATGAGGCTAAGTGAAAGAACCTACGGGTCAATAGTGTGAAGCAAGGGAACTAGTTATGATTCCCCGCGTAAAATGAGAACGGAAAAGAATAAATTATGGGTTGTCAATTTCCTTAATATGAGTAATTGACATAGTTAAAAGGAAAAACGTTAAACTAAAATTCAGTTTTAGTAAGAAACAACGTTTTAACAAATATGAATACTATAAGACGAATTTGGAAATAACAAATATCAAAGAGTGTGGGTCTTAACATCGATAGGTGCAAGACGATATATTCGAAAAAGTGGTATTTTCGAAAATGAAAGGTTGATATAAATTAAACATGACGTGACACGATCACGGTCAAGAAATGCAATGTGAAGTGGAATCACATTATCACCAAGCGAGCGGTAAAAAGCATCTGGACTAATAAGTCTAGTTAGTGAGACCGGTTAAGGTCATTTAAGTAAGTTGGTTGCTTGTAAGCGGTGGATTCGGTATAACTGAACCGAATAAATGAATTTGAAAACAAAAGAAATTGTTGCTAAAAGTGAAAGATTTCACTAAAGACCTTTAAACGGGTCAAAGTAACGGATTCATAAGGAAATTCGATAGTATATGAAAGCGATGGATATCGCTAAGTTAACTAAACTAGTGGAAATAACGAGATTACGTTATTTCGAAGTTACACTGTGTTGTATGAGATATGTAGACAATTAGTAACCAAAAAGATGTTACCGTACTTTTCGGGTAATACTAACGATTGGTTAAAAAGTATAAGTAATGTTTAAAATATTTCTCGGATCGAATACATTGAGTTTAAACTCAATGAATTATGTAAGAAAAGGTTTCGAGGACGAAACCTCTTTAAGGGGGGTAGATTTGTAACACCCCGAAAACGGGTTTGGTAATCAAACCCCGTTAATACTAAAAGACGGGTAAAGTACCGTTAGCGGTAGAAGTAACCCGGTAAATATTAGGATTTAAATAAATAAACCTAATATTTAATAAAACGTGAATGAATACTTTTAAGGAAATAAGTTTATAAAATGCCCGAGTTAACGGGACTTAAAAATAAAACGGGTTATAATTTCCCCGAACCCACCAAGTAACTAGGAATATCAACCTAGTTAAATATGTGCATTAAAACAAAGAAGGAAACTTGGGAAATAACCCTTATTATAAAGCTACAAACTAGAGGGGCTAAAAAGGGAAGAATTGAAACTTGATTTATTAAAATTAAACACAACACACACACTAGGTGTGTGTGTGCGTGTTCTGGTCGACCAGGAGAAAGCTCAGGAGAGCTCAAACCCTAACTTCAACAAATTGATCAAATTGAAGCCCAAATCAAGAGCCAAATCAATGCATGAATACAAATTCGTGATCACCAAGTCAAGGGGGTCGTGAGGTATGTTGAATTTCTAACATTCGTGAAGTTGTAAAAATTTGATAATCATCCTAATCGCGAATTAGGCATGAATTAGAGAAGCTATGGCTAGATAAGTGATGTATACTTGCTTAGGAACGAAACCCTAAGTGAAAATCATACCTAACATGCTATGAATTGAATGATTGAATGAATTCCCACACTAGGCTAAGTGGGAATTAGTCATAAGGTGGAATTGATGATATGATTATGATTAGAATCATCATGCATGTTAAGTAATCGGGAAATACTTAAACAAATTTCAATTTTGAGTATTTGATCATAAGTGATAGTGGTAAAATTTGATGTTAATCTTGGTAAAAATAATTAGTTATGAACTAGTTTGTAAATGTGTAAAAGTATGCCCACTAGGTGTTTGTTAAAATGCCTAAACGAAGCTAAAATGTTGAAATTCCATGTGAAGTGTGCATTTGGATATGTCGATAGATCAATTGACTTTTAGGAAGTCAAACTAATCAATGATTTAATCGAGTGATAAAGTCGACATAAGACCCGTTAGATGGAGTAGTCATAATTGATAATGACTAATCTAACCATCTTATGAATTATGATGATAGTTTGATGCTTAACGAGCTAGGTGGAAGCTTGATGAGTGAGCGGGTCAAACGAATCAAGTGAGAAGAAAGGCGTATTCGGGATGCGAGGTAAGTTAAAACTTACACCTTTTATTTAATATCTATTGGCTTTATAGATTTTGAATAATCAAAAGTCACATTTAACTTATGATGTTTCGACCCGACGTGCGAGGTTCGGAACAAAAGACAATAATGATAAACCATGTTAAATGGTTAAAAAGAGCTAATAAGGTCATTTAGTTATGTAATGACTAATAAATAACGAGTTTTGAATAATTTACCTTATAAGGTAAATCAATACATTTAATAAGGGTAAAACGGCAATGTGGTCACTCGTTGACGATAACCGCTAGTTTTGAAGGACACTTTATGGCGTAAGATATAAATGGGTCAAAATAATCAAGAAATAGATTTATAAGTAAATCGACCGTACGCTGTAAACCGGTACAAGTTATGTAGACGAGATGATAATAAATCCATCTCGCAAAAGTAAATGGTCATATAGACCAAACGGGTCAAAAGGTGAAAATATCACCCTTTGACAACATCAGCTAATGTTTTGTCGAGTTGCATGATTACAGGAATAAATATCGATTAAATGTTGTCATCGCTATTACTTAGCGGCTACTAAGGCAAGGTATCAAAACGGGTCAATATATTGATTCGAGCCAGGTATGTATAATTGGTCAAATCATCATTAGAACTTGAAGTTCAATGAGGGCTAAACAAGTTAAAATGGACATTGGGTTATCTTTTAAGTAAACCGAATGATTTAAGTTATTGTCATTGTGTTTTAAAAACATGATGGCTATTTAAACAAGATCCTAGTTTAAAAAGTGGAATTTTGGTCAATTACGACATGAAAAGTCCTTTGTTGTAAAGAAAGTGTTTAAGATGACCAAAACGCCCTCGTAAGCAAAATCGAGTAAATGAACCTTAAGAGTCGTTTAAAAACAAGTTATATGATCAAGCAAATACTTTGAATAAGTATAAAGAATGAAAAGGGTAAATCTTGGGTCAAATGACTCAATATGGGTTTTTGCCGTAAAAAGATAGTTCGAGGGATAAAACTCGGAATATATGTATCTCCATATTAAATCCACCACAAATATAGTTGTGGTAGAAGACTACTTGGTAAGAAATGTGGAAATATAAAGTTAGATACAAATGAAAGCGATTTCATGCTTTAAAGTGCTTAAAATACCCTTAACGGGTCAAAATAAGTATACGAGCGAAAACGGGTTTAAATTGTGTAATAAACCTATGATTAGAACCTAATATGGTAGGTAACATTAATTTGAAGAAGTGTATGTGATATAGGAATCAAACAAATACGTTTGTTTGATAAAATGCACAAATGGGTTAAAATTAGGTAAAAAGGTAACGAGTCAAAGGCTTAGAAGTCTCAAAATTTCTTATGTTGGATGTAGGATTTTAACTCCATAAGATGGAGGATTAAATTACGGACGCGTAGGAAAAAGAATCGGGTAAAACGGATCAATAACGAAGAAGTTATGGCCGTTTCCGTAAGTTATGGCCGTTTCCGTAAAAACTGGCATAGCGTGGCGCGAGGGAGCAACGTGGCGCGACGGAGCCCTGTTTTGGCGAAATTTTTTTATTTTAATCAGTTTCGCTTCCCGGACTCGTTTAAATACGTTCTAAGTTACGTATGACTAATCCAACTCATGTTTTATGAGTTTCAGGTATTATTTTAGCACCGGCGGACGATCAAGCACAACGAAGAACCGAACACGATCAAGAAATAAGCTTCCGCACTATGTATCGTTGTTTTGTTAAATGACGAACTCAAACATGTTATTTTGTATAGTTTTAATTCTGTAAATAAAGTTTAATGAAACCCGTATTTTCAATGTATTGAAATTCTAATTACCCGTTTATTTTCGTAAATTATACGAAAATCGTTAAATAATAATAAGGGTGTTACAATTCCGGTTACCATTGCCATCTCCATTTCCCCCGTTGTTTCCAGCACCGATGCGGTTTCCATTCCCATTCCTGTTTCCCTTACTCCAACAGTCTTCAGTGCGGTGACCCATTTTTCCGCACTTGTCGCATCTTGGAACGCGACACACCCCTTCGTGATGACGCTTGCAATGATTGCATTTGGGCAGAGTGCCCAGGTATCCTTTAGCTGGAGCGTCATTCAGGGCTGCAAGAGATTTCGCCCCCTGAGGCGGGTTAGGGTCACGCTTCTTGTTGGAACCCTTGTTGTTACGATTTGCTTGATTCAAGTTTGCATGTTTCCTTTTCTTGTCACCAGACGACTCAGCATGCGTCTCGGCATTTTCTGTTGGATTCAGTGATAGCTTCTTCATACGAACACAATCTTCAGTAAGGCTGACAGCCAGAGTTACAGCCTCAGTGATCGTTTGAGGTTTGGCCGAAGTTACCATGCCGCGAAACTCTGGGGCCAGTCCCCAAATGTAGCGTTCAACGCGCTTAAATTCGGGAGTCACCATGTAGGGAAGCACTCTAGACAGATCGTGGAACCTTCGAGTATATCCATTAATGTCAGCACCTTCCATGGTCAAGTGCCAGAACTCCGTTTCCAGTCTTTGGAGTTCAGCACGAGACCAATACTTCTCTCTCATTTTCTCTTTCAGTTCATCCCAAGTCATGCCATACGCGGCATCATCACCCAAGGTTTGGACTTGCAAGTTCCACCAAGTCAGAGCTTCATCGACAAACAACCCAGTAGCAAAAGTGACTTGTTGATCCGCAGTACACTTGCTCATACGGATAGTGGTCTCTGTCTTCTCCGTCCAGCGCACAAACGCTACTGCACCTCCTGTGCCGTCGTAGTTCATTGGTTTGTAGTCGAAGAACTGCTTGAAAGTGCAGCCCTGAGCTGCGTTGCCTCCAGATGAATCTCCATTCCCATTACGCCTGGCATTGCTTGGTCCTCCACTGTCTTGGGTTCGGTTGGCCTCGTATTGGGCGATATCAGCGGAGATCCTTTCTTCCAGTAGAGCGTTCAGTTCTTCAGCAGTTCTTGGCAGTGGGGGAGGAGGGGGTTGATCACGAGCGTTCACAGCTTTCCTGGGTGCCATGTTCTGACAGAACATAACACAACAGGGTTAGACATTTGTTCGATATCATCATACTAGGCAGTAGTAGTATATATACACAGGCATATACCACATAAGTGACATCAAACAATTATTACTCTAGCAGAGTATTTAATAAGCTGGTGTTCACGTTTGACCTTTTCTTGCACTGAGGGAATCCATACGTGACAAGACTTGCTGTGATTTCTGTGCACTGGGTTCCATAATTATTTATGCATCCATAATTACGTAACCCCTTGCACAGTCCGCACAATTCGTTTCATCCTCGTATCTCTTCTTTCAGGTAGGCCATTGTTTTCCAGGTAAAGTCATGTATACTAGTGGTATTCTACTTCTAGTGTATGTATATATCAATTATCACACATAATTGCAAGTAATTCTTAATCATAGACAAGTGCTACTCCAGTGCACCCTAAGTCTCGTAGTGTCTTTTCTAGTCTCATGTAAACAGTTTCAGGTAGTGGATGTCGCGGGACGTTTTATGCAATGAAAACTCTTTGAAAAATTGTTTTCGTGAAAGGATCCTAGAGATTGTAGACTAGACTCGAGAAGGAATCCTGGTTCACTACAATCGCAGCTCTGATACCAATCTGTCACACCCCTTTCTGCGGCGAAAGCACGAGGTGTGATCATGAAATGTTCTCATTGCATACGAAAGGTAAACATACTACATGCTCGTAAAAATAACATCAAATACCAAACATTCCATAATTTGAAAACATAAGTTTAGCGTTTACATCATGAGATAGCATAAAACATTGTCTTTAAAGTTTACAACTTTATTAAAAGATAAATATAAACGACATCCACAAGCATGAGTAAGACCGCACGCATATCCACTTTAGTTACCTGAAATACATGTAAGTTTTGAAAAACGTCAACATAATGTTGGTGTGAATTCATGCAGTTCTTGTAATGTACGTTTGTATACTTTGTATGAAAAACATGGTATGTATCTTGTATTAGTCACGTATTCTTGTATAAATCATGTATTTCTGTATGTATCAAGTGTTAATGGGTTGCAAAGCCATTAACATGTGACACGACATAGGAAGTCACCAAACCATAGGCATTTTTCTAGTTGTCGATTCACGACGGAGACACAAAAACACTACTCGGTACTAGTTGTCACCAAGAGTGGGGCTGCCCTGAAACCCATTAGATCTAACCTTTTGTTCTGCGGTCTAAGTATGTACACGATTAATGGTGCTTATGGTACCCTATTTGTGACACGATTTCTCGTATCATTTCTCAAAACGCATCATACTTGGTACTAGTTATCACCAAGAGTGCGTCTTGTTTTTGTATCATACCATTCATAAATATTGTCATATTTGTAACATGTATTTCACCCCCGAAGTTATAAAACTGAAAACAGTTAAAAGAAAAGGGGGAGCATGAACTCACAACTTTGCGTTCCTTGCGTCATAAACTTCACCGGATTTGCTTATAATGCGTCGTGACCTAAACGTGTTTTATTATCGTTAGTCACTAGACTTGTATCTTGCAAGCACAAGTCACTATCTTTTTGTATATGTATTGTTGTGTTAAAAATATTTTATATTTTTAACTATGTATCTTACTTATATTATTTTCTCAAAAGTTAATATAAGTATCTTGTATTTTGCACCCGAATTATGTATCTTGTACGTTGTATGTGTATTTTTGTGTTTTTACTTCTCAAGAGTATTTAGTGTATTTTCAAGTCCTAATACACTATCAAGTATAATACATACTACATACACTTAGCACAAAATTTGGCGATCAATAAATATATATATTTTTCTCAAAAATATACATACTTAATATCCATTTTTATTCTTGAAGAAATCCTCATTTCTTAACACAAAAGTTTGGGAAACCTTGGTAAGTGTTTTTAGATACATTTTTAGGGGATAAGTTTCTCAAAAACTTATATTTTTCTAAGTGTCAAAATTTATAGAAATTTAGACAGAGTTTCCCCTAAAAATGGAGGTTTCCCATGTTTTCAAAACATGTGTTTATTTTCTTTTAAATCATCATCCATCAATTTCAACAACAATCATCAACAATATACATCAATTTCTCTATTTCATGAACTTGATAATTTATAAAAATACGTAGTAACTTACTAGTGTATTTAGTATGTCTTGTTACCCTTTAAAGTGTGGTTGCTTCTTTAAAAACTCCATTTTTAAAGAATATGATTCTTTACAACTTATGTTCATGTTTTCTAAAAATACTTCTTCATGTATTTTTCTTGTTACACATGTGTTTCTTTACTTTATTAACCACTAAAAATGATGTTTATTTATGTAAGAACCAAGGTTTAGTGAAACTTGTATTTTTTTTTAGCTTGGTTTCTTAGTAAATCGTACTTGAAATATTTAGATCTATATGATTCACAACATACTTTGATCATTATTTTTCAAGAAATCCATGTATTCTTTCAAGTTCATGCTTTTACATAAGGATGATCTCTTGATCTTTAACATAATCATCCTCTCATCTTGCTAGATTATGTCTTTAATCACTGTCTAGCAAGATCATATGATGTTTAACATCATAAACACAAATAATCATTCATCGAGAAGCATAATAACACTTAACAACATGATTTCTTAATGATTTAAGCTTATGTTAAGGTTTCACCTTCATGTTTCTTAGTGTTCTTTAAGTTTATCAACATGAACCTACTTTAACCACTTTCATATGATGATAAATGAAGAGATCAATGTTCTTACCACTAGCACAAGGCTAGGGATGATCAAGAGGACAAATGAAGTGGATAAAAGCAAATAAGAGTGGTTCTTGAACTTCCGAAAGCTCCTAGCTTCACTATGCACCTTCTAGCACCTTAATACAAGCTTGGAATGTATGAGAAGTGGGTGAATGAAGGTGATGATGAGGGTGTTTGGTTCGGCCGATTGCAAGAAGAAGGAGGAGAGAAGGAAGGAGGTGATGGTGTTTATGAGGTGAGAGAATGGTGAACTCATGGTTATTTATAATAATTTTCCAACATCTCTTTACACCATGTGTATTATGTTCCTATCCTTCCAACATGATCTTATAAAATAATCAAATTAAATCAAAGAAAATTTTGGTGTGGGGCCATGTTTGTAACCGTCCCATGGGGGGGGGGGTATCTAGTTGAGTTTTGATGATAAGTGAAGTGTTTAGTTAGGAATCTAAGTATATTAGTTAGTGTTTATGTATATTTGACATTATATAATGTGTTAGGGTGTTCGGGCATCATAATTAGCTTGGTAATGTCAGTGCAATACTTCTAATAATATTTTGATGTCCCGGGTAATTTCCGGTTGTTCGGTTTTATACTGGTTCGTTAAAGTGCTAAATTGCACCGTTTAGTGCCCTTTAAGTACTCTTTTGTAACACTTTTGATTCCCGACAGTTAGGGAAATATTCTTGATAATAAAACATGAATTTTGCATAATATTTCAGTGTTATAATGCTGATTATAGCTGAATTTAATAAAATTCTGCACTTAAAGTGCATTTCGGGTGCTTTTTAGTGCATATTTTAGTCTCCGGACAGTCTATATGTTAACACTTGTATGTACTCTTGGGTTTTAATGTATTCTTGTCGTTGGACCTATGCCTAGGCCCTAATTCTAATGTCTGACTGTTTTCTGCAGTTCTGTTGACACATTGTGTCTTACCGGTGGGTTTACTAGTATTTCTAACGCAACGCAGTTCATTATTGCATAATGTAATTCTTGTAGTATAAAACGTGCATGAATTCACTTGTATTGTATGAAATCAGATAATGTTGCATATAATTTCAGTCATTAAATAATAATTAATGTGTACGGAAATTACCGGTTTGGTGCCAGTTGTCACAACAAACACCACCTGAGTTTAGGTCACCTTGCCACGTTAGTAAAAAAAAATGAAATCTTTTGTATCTAGGTCCCTAGGGTTTCATTTGTGTTGTCATTTTCCTCCAATTAGCAAACTAGGTTAGAATTTTATGTTAATTTCTCCTCTTTTTTTTTTTCTCATTTAATTAAAATATATTATGGCATAAAATAACGATTATACCCTTCATATAAATGAGAAAACCGAAAAAAAGAGAAGTTAACGGAAAATTCTAACTCAGTTTGTCAATTAGATGAAAACGACAACAAAAATGAAACCCCAGAGACCCAGATACAAAAAGTTTCAATTTTGAACTAAAGTGACAAAAGTAGACTAAACTCATCGACAATTTTAGCATTTTACTCCTTAATCTATAAATGATAGATTAAATCATGGGCCTAATATGCTACAAATCAACATTTAGGGGGCTTTTAAGCCAACTTACGAAACACCAGGGTAGTTTCTGCCATCAACCCCTAAAAAACTCAAATACCACCACCACCACCCCGGACCGTCGTAAATAAACCGGTGATTAACCGACATCAACCTTCTGTAACCCTTTCCGATTAACCGAAAAAAACGGTTTCCAAATTCAAATCAACGATGGCGGCCAGTGAGACCAAAGATGACCTATACGCTCTCTCTCTTCAGGCAATTTTCTCACCATTTCAATATGTTTTTCATCATTCAAATCTCATTTTTCAATTAAAAAACGCACGATTGCGATAGATCTAGGGTTTTACATTGCACGGTGCCCTAATTACTCGTTTAATTTACGTATGTTTGTGTAATGTGTGTGTGTGAATATGCAGAAGGATGAAGATGACAAGTTTAAGGAGTTTGATTTCGGATTTGATGATGCTGATGCTCCTCTGCCGCTTACTGTTGCCTCTCGTGTTTGTTCTTCAACTTTTTTTTAAAATTTTTGTTGTTATTTATTGAAAAATAGATATGAATCTGTGACCTAAATGCTGCAAATTAGTAGTGTTTATCGATGATCGTCCGAAATTATATCAAATGGAGGGAGTATTATGTGTTTGTGTGTATGTGTGTATGATGTACTGGACATGTTCTTTTCGGAACTATTTTTATGTTGAGAACTACGAGAATCGCGTGAAATAGATGTATGTAGTGTGTTAATGATTTAGTGAGATGGTCGGGTAGGCAGTTGTGTAAGTGTCTTCTGTATCATGGTTTAAGGAAAATGTATAAGTGTGTTATGTGGTTCTCGTAGTTCTCAACATCTCCTTAGTTCTAAAATGAACGGATTAAATTGTTTTTCAACTTTTTTTTAGTTTTTGAGTTTATTTTTTGAAAAGTAGGCATGGATTTGTGCCCTAAGGGCTGCAAATTAGTAATGTTTATTGTTAATTGTCGAAAATTGTGTCAAATGGAGGAAGCGTTATGCGTTTCAAATGGAGGAAGTGTTATGCGTTTCAGTAACGTTTGCATGTAGTGCGTTAATGATTTAATGAGATGATTGGGTAAGCGGTTATGTAACTGCCTTCTGCATCACATTTAAAGCAGAAGTTACAAGTGTGTTATGCAACGTTATGATGATTCTGAAACGAATGTCTATCTATGATGCACTGACTTAATTGGTTAAATGATCCTTTGGTTTATTGGTTAATGCAGGTATTGTACATGTTAGGTGATATTGCAGCAGGTCCTGCTTTTCGGTTTACTCAATGGTTGGAATTAGTTAGGAAACGCAGTGGTAGATATAAGTCGTCTGGATTCCCTCGCCGCCCTCAGAGGCTTGATGGCATGCTCTTAAGGTCATTTTTTCATTTTCCTTCATTGATGTTGTGTTTGATTAATTGTTAGGAATTGACTTTTTGGAATCACAAGTTAACTTGTGTCGTATGATAGGAATCTTGATTGTGATCATTGCTATTCAGTGCAGGGGATTTAAGTTTGGATTTAAAAAAGCTTCCGTCTTTTGAGCAAGTTACAGATGTTAGTTTGTGGGAAAGGCTCGGTAAGGCAGCGATGTTGGACATCGAGTCAAGCTCGTTCTCGTGGAATATGCTTTCTTCACTTCACCACACTGAACATAGCAGCAGCACTGAACAATCTGAGGATGATATGAATAAAGCATTAGAGGTATGTGTTCTTTCACTTGTGATCGTAAATCGGATCTTAAAATTTACTCTTTGTGTGTTTGTCAAGTACAGGTAACAGTCAATTCAGGTGGAGTTGTATACTTCGCACTATTTAACCATAACGAGAGTGGCGAGTTCGTTCCCAAAGAATCAGCAGCTGTTATCAAAATCGCATCTTCTAGAATGGCGACACAATCAGAAAGACTCGGCTACGAATTCGCAAAATGGCTTGGTGTCAGAACTCCACAAGTTATTATAACTTCTTTACTTTCCTTTTACCAGATTTACCATCGGTTAACGTGTTAAAAATTCTTAATGCACCGTAACTTGTACAGGCTAGAGTGATTCATAATTGTAGTCCTGAGTGGTTACAAATTAAGGAAGCTGCGGAAAAAGCAAGAGAGGCTGCGGTTTCCGATGGAGATGAAGTCGGTGAAGTGACGTGCTCAGAACTTCTAGAAGCCCTCGAGCTCAGCCGATGCCTTTATTTGATGAAGTACGTTTTAGTCATTACTAGCTAGTCCTGTACATTATAGGTTATCGTGAAACATCCTTCATAGTTTTACCAGATATGCGGTTAAGTCCGTTAAAAGTATTTATGTGGTTGATTCTGTCCCCGAAGAATTTGTCTTGAGTGAGACGAAAATTTTTGAGGACCGAATCAACCATGGAAATATTTTAGGGACTTAACCGCATATTTCGGTGAAAGCATGTAGGGCTTTAATGTGATAGCCCTTTTTTTCTTACTATATCTAGTCTGATGTGGTAATAAATTAAAGAGTAAAATACCATTTTCATCCCTGAGGTTTGGCCAAATTTGCGACTTTCGTTCAATGGTTTATTTTTCTGCATCTGGATCCAAAAGGTTTGAAATATTGCCACTTCCATCCGGCTCATTAACTCCATCCATTTTTCTCCGTTAAGTCAGGGGTATCTCCGTCTTTTTTGTTAACTTAAAGGGCAATTCGGTCTTTTTCACTTTATGTAAAAAGACCGAATACCCCTGACAAAGACCGAATCACCCTTTAAGTTAACAAAAAAGACAGAAATACCCCTGATTTAACGGAGAAAAATGGATGGAGTTAACGAGCCGGATGAAAATTGCAAGATTTCAAACCTTTTGCAGCCAGACGCGGAAAAACAAACCTTTGGACGAAAGTCGCAAAACTAGCCAAACCTCAGGGACGAAAATGGCATTTTACTCTATTATATTAAACTTAGGTAAAGTTATGTGAATAGCCATTTTGACTATATTTCATTGACAAAAATTTTCGAAATATATTAATTAGACCGTTACAAAATCTTTTGATAGAAGGAAATCAATAACCGACACGTGGCATATCTTGATTGGATGTAATCATTTGTATCGAACTGATTAATATAAAGAAAAACAATGCAGTTATGTGCATGGATCTCCCCTTTTGGAAAACTCAAGTGCATTTCAAACACAAGAAGCTGCAGAAAAGACGGCGGCTGCCCTCGGAAGAATCTTGATGTTGGATCTCGTAATCAGAAATGAAGATCGGCTCCCATGTCGTTATCTGAGGTGGCGAGGTAATCCCGCAAATCTATTATTAGCAGACAAAATGGCGACTGCAAATCGAGATGCATTAGAAGAAGCTTTCGATTCCGCTATTAATCGATATAGACCAAGGGTAATTCGCGCTCTCCAGAAGGAACGAAGATCAACTTCTGTCGATTGCCGAATGAGTACCGATGATTCAAATTTATCGTCGAAAAGCTTTCATCGTTCCGACAGTACATTATGTCCTATACCTAATGAAAAAACATTAAAAAGACAAGTTACAATTGATCCGATAATAACCGATTTCGATGTTGTGGCTATTGACTCTGGTGTCCCTCGCCGACCGCCAGCTGGCAAACGTTCACATGATCAAGAAAACTATCCGAAGCTTGTTGAACTCCTGATCAACAGTCCTGAATATGCGTCACATCTGTTACATGAAATGACTATCGGGAAATTAGGATTTCCTACAGAAGCTTCTTCTGAAACTTCCGGAAATAATTCACCTTTTATTAAAGATATGATCTCCGTCATTCATGAATTCAGAACCGGATTTCGTGCGGCTCTGATGGATTTACAGGGTTTTCGTATATTTTTACTCACACTTCACCAAAAACTGGATAGTTTGTTGAGGAGATTTATGAGTATTATAGATAAAAGATTGAGTGGTGATTTTGATAAAGAAGATTTGATGATATTTGAGTCACCTTCACAGTCACATTCTGCACCTTGTGTTTCTCCACAAAGTAAGGGTAGCCAAATAGATTCGAATGATACCGATTTGCAGAAAACAGCTCAAAAAGCATCATCATCTTCAGGATGCAAAGAAAATTTAGACTCGATTTCTCCAATATCGCGTGATTCTTCTTCTTCACATGGAAAGTCTAATAAAGCGTATGCAGAACCATTGCGTACCATGCGCATCACCTCAAAGCTGCGTGATTTCCACAAATATGCCAAGGTTTTTACTTTTTCATTCATGAGTTAAGAATCCATGTTTGTTATCGGGTCATGTTTCGTATCTAATGGGTCTAAAAGGTAAAATTAGGGGTGGCAATGCATGTTAGGTTCAGGTTGACAGGTTCTTATAGCCCAACACGAATTCGACCCAATTACTTAATCATGTCGAAACGTCTGTCCCTAGCTCAGACATATGTAACCCGCGTAACCTGGTTATCTAATCGGGTCAAACACATTGACGAGTTATATTGCTTGTAAACATGCTGGTTAGGCAACAGACTGTAAATGGGTTGCTGGGTTGAATTTTTTATTTTTTATTTTTTAACCATAAGAGTAAAATGCCATTTCCGTCCCTGAGGTTTGGCCAGTTTTGAGAATTTCGTCCAAAGGTTTGTTTTTCTGCATCTGGATCCAAAAGGTTTGAAATCTTGCTATTTTCATCCGGCTCATTAACTCCATCCATTTTTATCCGTTAAGTCAGGGGGTATTTCCGTCTTTTTTGTTAACTTAAAGGACAATTTGGTCTTTTGCACTTTATGTACAAGCATTTAGCATAATGTACAAGTATTCAAAATACCCTGACTAAATAAAAACCAAAATAATATATGTGAAAAGATGAAAATACCCCCGACTTAACGGAGAACAATGGATGGAGTTAACAAGCCGGATGAAAATGGCAAGATTTCAAAACCTTTTGGATCTAGATGCGGAAATACAAACCTTTGGACGAAAGTCGCAAAACTGGCCAAACCTCAGGGACGAAAATGGGTTGGACATGTGACATGTCAACCTGAACGTGACCTGTTTATGACCCGAACCTGTTTATCCCCAACCCTAACCTTTTTCGTGCTTTTGTGTGCGGTCAGGAATTGCCACTCCTTGTTAAAATTATAAAATAGCTTATACAGAAAAAGGTTCAAAAGTCGCTCATTGTGTACTTTTAATGCATAAACCTCCTACATCATTTGATTCAATAAGCTAGATTATTACTGTGATGATATAATATACATAATCATCTTTGATACAGATTATTTTATTTATTTGTTGATCTTTCTTAGGAAGATGCTGAACTAAACAAAGAACTAGAGCAATGGAACGAATTGCTAAAAAACGAAGCCGTAAAGCTATGTCAAGAGAATAATTTCAATTCAGGGTTTTTCGAGGGCAACGAGAGTAATTCTGTTGTTGATGCTTATGAATTGAAGGTAATATTTCCGAACTATAAAAACATTATCTTCTTAATAACACATTTCCAGTCTATTTACTTATGTTTGTTTGTTTGTTTGTTTGTTCCATTTACAGCTTAGGCTTGAACATATCCTTGAGAGGATATCATTAATATCCGACGCTGGAAATACGGAAAAACCGTCATTAGTTACGAGTAACCTATTCATTGGTGGGGCATTAGCTGCAAGATCCGTTTACACATTGCAACATATAGGGATTAGACATATATTGTGTTTGTGTTCTAATGAAATCGGGCAGTCTGAATCTCAACGGACTGACTTATTTGAGTATCGAAACTTCTTTGTAAGTTATTAAACTTATTTTTTGTTTTACCGGTTTGACCCATTAAAGATCGAACATATCCTTAATCGTCACATTAAGATTTACTTATAATTTGCTATGATTAACAGATTGGTGATGAAGAAGATTCGAACATCAGTGAGATTTTCGAAGAAGCGCATCAATTTATTGATGCCGTTGAACAAAAAGGTGGTAAGGTTTTGGTTCATTGCTTTGAAGGAAGAAGCAGGAGTGCAACGGTTGTTCTTTCTTACTTAATGATGAGGAAGTAAGTTATCACAAGTTTTGTTATTAAGAGATGTTTGATTGAATCACAGTAACAGTTTTGGATAATCAGCTATGAAGTAAAATTACTTATTGAACTTAATTTGTGAGACATTTCATTTCACAATTCAATAATATTTTTCTCATAAAATGTCCTCTTTGATTAATTTAAACAATTAATTCTTGAATAATCAGAATTTGTCAAATGGACAAATATTTTATTATTACAACTTTATATAACAAAAGCACACAAACAATAGTTTCTGCAACCCGTTTTATAATTCTATTGATTCAATATCATATAGTCACTTCGTGTTATTATCTAGATTTTATAGAAGGAAAATTGGATTTAAATAATCCCCCTATTAGCCGGTAACAGTCACAACTAACGAAATGTTTTGTAAAAGTCCCAACTTTTAATCTTTTTCTCTTAACGAGTTTTTTCTAACTGGGGTCTAACCCCGTTAGTTTTTTTGCTGGCGTGGACGGCTTATGTGGCAAAAAAAGTCAAAGTTTTGATGATGTGGACTGCCTATGTGGCAAAAAGTCAAAAATTTTGATGACGTGGACTACTTATGTGGCAAAATTTTGATGGTGTGCCGTGAACTGCTTATTTGACAAAGTTTTGATGATGTGGACTGCTTATGAGGCGGTCCACGCCATCAAAAAAACTAACTAGGATAGAAAAAGCTTGTTGGGAGAAAATAAGTTAAAAGTTGGGACTGTAGCCTGCTTGGGTAATAGCTGAGATTATTTAAGTCCAATTTTCCCATTATAATATTTGTTAATATTTATGCTTGTGGTGGGTGGTTTGTGAAGGAAGTACACATTACTAAAAGCATGGAATACCCTAAGAAGAGTACACAAGCGAGCACAACCAAATGATGGATTTGCAAGGGCGCTTTTGGAATTAGACAAAAAGTTGCATGGTAAGGTTTCGATGGACTGGCAACAGAAAAAGCCCGCGATTAAGGTGTGCCCGATATGTGGGAAGAATGCGGGCTTAAGTAGCAGCTCACTGCAGCTTCACTTGCAAAAAACGCATAAGAAATTGTCGTCGGGAAGTGTAGACAGTGCCATGACTATGGAGATACAAAAGGTTTTAGAGGCACTCAATATTACACACAGACAAACTCATGCCAGTGATTGATTGATGATAATTTATAAATGGAATGTTGTATTAACCCATGTATTTAGTAATCAGAATAATGTTGTAAACTGCAATATTATTGTATCTATAAATATTTATAAGCAAAAATTGCATTAAGACCGTGGGGTATGGTGGGGCTTGGGTTGGGACATTTGCTGACACGTGTAATGGGAGCCCCCCCTGGTTACGTGTCCGCGGGATATGGCGGGGCGTGGGTTGGGTGTACCGCGTGGCAGAATATTAAAAAAAAAAGTTACAAAAAATTTATAAAAATTACACAACATTTATAAAAAAAACCCTTCAACTTCATTATAATTTTTAAAATTACACAATCCTAAAAATTACATAATCCTAAAAATTACAAAATAACAAACCTAAAGCATTAAATAAATTTCAAAAAGGTCGATCTTGTCGAACGCCTTTTTTTGCTTGCCTCGAAACTCTATGTTCGCCACCGCCACCCGGTCCTCGTGGCTTAACTTGCCCCCGGGAACGGCTTCGTAGTAAGCCTTGAAACGCTTGAGCTTGGGCCGAAGCTTGCGCCATTTATGTTGGCACGCGTTGAGGTTGTGGCGGTCGTTACCGACGTTATGTCGGTAGTCTGCGAAAGCTTCCGGCCAATATTTTGTTTGGCCCGGTGGCCGCCCCTTGATAGCGTCAACGACGCTTGTGACGAGGGCAAGTTCTTCCTCGTGGGTCCAGGATGCCATAGCGGGTTCGTGGGATGTTGGGGTTGGTGTGACCGGTGGGGTAGCGGGGGATAGCGGTGGGGTTTGGGATGGACCACGGTGGGGTTTGGGATGGACTACACGGTTGGGGTTTGGGGTTTTTATAGGGGATGTTGGGGTTGGGGTGACCGCTTGGCCAAGCCAACGGTTTGAATTTTAAAATTCAAACTTTTCATATGGACCGCTATGACATGGCGGGGTGAGCAAATGGGAGTCCGCCAGCTAGGATGTCAAGACCGCCCCACGCCCAGCTTGAAACCCAAGCCCCAAGGGCCACGCCTCAACCCAAGCCCACCCGGGGTGGTGCCTTGGGCGTTTTCCCCCAACCCACGCCCAAACCCCCGCCCCATACCCCACGGTCTAAAATACTTTGCATGCTATTTGCTTTTTGTTTGCATGATAGTTTATGGTTATTAGTGTAGGGTCTAGGGTTTAAATCAGCCATTAAACACTGTTGACCACATCAGCCCAAAAGGGCGTGAAACAACGCGGGTGGGTGGGACGAGTCACGAGTGTGGGGCAATGAAGTGTGTTGAACTAATTTTATCACCCAATCAAAACCTTCCAAGCCAACACTCGGAACTCTAGTGACTTAATGTGGTTAGTAAAACTACTCCTAACACTATGTAACAGTAAAGTGACATCCTGAAAAGTCGTTTTTTACCTTTTTAGTGAAACAATAATGGATGGACTTATCATTTCATAAGGTTAAACTTTGTATTTGTTTTTTTTTTTAATGGCAAATTTCATTGAACCAATCCCCGCTAACAAGAAGCTAGACAAGGGACCAAACAAACAAACAAATACGAAATTACAGATCAAAAGAAATCCATCTATTCCACTCGACATTTATCCTTTTAGCCTTGTACTTAACCCAAAGGAAGCTAGACGATTTGACTTTGCCTTTAATGTCATCCACTTTAAACGAACCGTTGTTGAAGATGATGTTGTTTCGGGTTTTCCATAATGTCCAGCATGTCGTCGTAATGATAGCGTGGATCACTTGACGTTTAGAACTTGAACCGGCCGTTGAACGGTGAATCTCGAAGATATCACGAACTGAGGAGACATTAATCGGATCCAACCCGCACCATCTACTTACCGCGTTCCAGATCACCGAATCCACGTAACAGGACGCAAAAAAGGTGAGACTTTGTTAGGATTATTTAATAACAAATCACATGTTCAAAGTAATTAAATTTTATATATGGACAAACTAATTTACATATATACGAAAAGTTTGTATTTTTATAAACATTTTGCTCAAACAAGAATCTTTATAAAAAACAATTGTAGTAAGAAACTAAGGTAATTTAGTCATTTGGTCAATAGACTTCCTTAATGACTTGGTGGTTCATACTTTAAAAAAATAAAACATTGCTACTGTGGCAATGTAATATAATTAAAAACATTGTAGGTAGCAACCACAACATTTAGCAACTCATTACAAACATTCAAACAATCATATAAGTGATTCACTAATCAAAGTAAACAAACAAACACAGTTAATGATTTTATAATCTGAATACAAAGATTGATGATGCCCAGAATGTGAAAACAAAGATTGATGATGATTACATTAACATCCCTAAACTCACCCTCAATCCAGATATCATGATTCCATATACTCTCTGCCTCTCTTACCTCTTATGATGTTGCGGTGTTGAAAACACCGAGTCCGAGTGAAACAAAGTAATCAAATCAAAACCCAACGACGCAGCAACCAACATAAAACGTCTAAACTTACACCACAATCGGTTCCGGTAACAACTCTGGCGGGGCTCCACCGCTAGCATTCAAAACCGTCACGTTGCCGTCAGAATCAACATCCACAATTACCGAATCGCCCTCCTTTATCTCGCGTGCAAGCATCTTTTCCGCCATACTATCCTCCAAAAGCCGCATTATGGCTCTCCTTAACGGCCTCGCACCGTAACTAGGGTTATACCCTTCTTCAACCACTCTATCCCTAAATCTCTCTGTCACCTGAAGTTCTATTTCTTTACCCTTTAACCGTTCAAATACTTCCTTCAACATTATATCGGCTATTTCTTTGACTTCCAGTTTAGTCAACTGTCTAAACACTATCATATCATCCAATCGGTTTAAAAACTCTGGCCTGAAATACTGTTTAAGTTCTTCCGTAACTAAGCTTTTAATTCGGTTGTAACTGCTATCTTTCTCGTCATAATCGAGATCGAATCCGATTCTCCTTCCACCTTTTTCGATCACACTACTTCCTACGTTTGATGTCATGATCAAAAGTGTGTTCTTAAAGTCAACCGTTCGACCTTTGCTATCGGTCAACCGTCCATCTTCGAGAATCTGAAGCATCATGTTGAACACATCGGGGTGAGCCTTTTCGATTTCGTCGAATAGGACGAGAGTGTACGGGCGGCGACGGACCGCCTCGGTTAACTGACCACCTTCGGTGTAACCTACGTAACCGGGTGGTGAACCGATGAGTTTCGAGACGGTGTGTCGTTCCATGAACTCACTCATGTCTAGTCGAATCATGGCTTCTTCAGACCCAAAATAGTACGTGGCTAGTGATTTTGCGAGTTCGGATTTCCCGACACCCGTGGGTCCGGAGAATATGAAACTGGCTATGGGACGGTTAGGGTTCTTGAGACCGACACGGGCTCGGCGGATGGCTCGGCTAATGGCTTTGACCGCTTCATCTTGACCGATGATTCGCGTGTGAAGGGTGTCTTCCATTTTGAGAAGACGGTCTGACTCATCACTGTTGACTTTTTCGACGGGTATTCCGGTCCATGTGGAGACGATATGTTGAATGTCGGCTTCTGTCACTGTGGGACCCTCATCACCCGCTTCACTCTCGGCTTTACTCATCTCCTTGTTTTTATCGATTAGAGTCGATATTTGAAGCTTGAGATCCATCTCTTTATCTCTAAGCTCACCTGCCTGTTCCAAAGTCAAAGTCAATGAAGTCAAACCTGTAACGAAACATTCCATAACACTGAGTTAATGAACAGAGCAATTACCTTTTCAAAGTCTTGACCACGAACAGCTTCGTTTTTCTCTTTCGTAATCTGTCTAAGCTCTTTCTCTAGCTCTTTAGCTTCCTCAGGTAACTATTTCAGACACCAGAAACTAAGGGTGAGCAGAAAACCGAAAAAACCAATTTAACCGAACCCAAAAAATAACCGAACCCAAAAAACCGAACGAAATTTGCGATTCAGTTACGGTTTTGCCTTTTATAAAACCGAAAAAAACCGAACCAAATAACCTAAAAATCATTTTTAAAATTTTTTTATATATTGATTTAGGAATTATTAATTTTATTCTTAAAAGTTAAGTATTTATAATGAGAACATTAACATGTTTATTTATCATTGAACACTTTATCCATTGCCTACAAAAAATAACAAAATTTAACATAAAAATTAGAGTAAATTACTTTTTGAGTCCTTGTGTTTTAGTGGTTTTAACCAGTTGAGTCCAAAATCAAAAAGTTTAACGCCCTGAGTCCCTAACCACTCATTTTATAACATTTTGAGTCCCTGTGTTTTAGTGCTTTTAACCACTTGAGTCCAAAATAAAAAGTACAAGTGTTATAAATTGGACTCAAAACGTTATAAAATGAGTAGTTAGGGACTCAGGGCGTTACACTTTTTGATTTTGGACTCAAGTGGTTAAAACCACTAAAACACAAGGACTCAAAAAGTAATTTTATCTAAAAATTAAATGATTTTCAAAGTATTATAAAAGAAAACGTCAATATAAAATTTTAAAGAAACATTACAATAGATTAGAAGGTTAGGTTTATTAGACCAATACTAATTAAAAAGATTAAATATATTAATTAAATGTAAACATCTAAGAAAGATTTTTGAACTTTGGATTATAATTTATATTTTTGAATCTTATGTAATTTGTTCCAAAAACCGAAAAAAATGAACCGAACCGTTGCTAAAACCGAAACCGGGCGGTTTTCAGAAAGTGACAACCGAGCTTTCGGTTACGGTTTCGGTTTTACCCAAAAACCGAACCAAACCATGCACACCCCTACTAGAAACACTCAGTTAGCCAATGAAAAATCAATTACAAAGGCGGCAATTTCGTCTAACTTCAAACAAGAAACAATAGACAAAAAATAACAAATAAACAAACCTGTGCATGACGAAGTCTAACACGAGATCCAGCTTCATCAATCAAATCGATTGCTTTATCAGGAAGAAAACGATCACTTATATATTGATGTGACAACTCAGCAGCAGCAACTACAGCATCATCAGTGTAACGAAGCTTATGATGAATTTCGTATCTTTCTCTAAGCCCTCTTAAAATTTGTATTGCTTCTTCAACAGAAGGCTCGGGCACTTTGACGGGTTGAAACCGTCTCTCTAATGCCGGATCTTTTTCAATATGCTTTCGGTATTCATCAAGTGTTGTAGCCCCAATGCACTGTCACAAAACACACACCAATTAAATAATTTTTTTTAATAATTCAAACATTTGACAGGTTATTAATTACGGGAATAATAATAATATTATGGGTTACCTGTAATTCACCTCTAGCAAGAGCGGGTTTTAATATATTTGCAGCATCAATAGCTCCTTCTGCTGCTCCGGCTCCAATAAGAGTGTGAACTTCATCGATAAAAAGAATTATATCATCACTTTGTTTTATTTCTTCCATTAGCTTTTTTAGTCGTTCTTCAAACTCCCCACGATATTTTGTGCCGGCAACAAGAAGACCCATATCTAGGGTTATCACCTGTATATATTAAAAAAACATTTTAAATAACACACACAACCTCTTATAACCAACTACATGAATATAAGTCATGATAGGTAACGATATTATCGGTGATATTGACCGATAATTGACATATATCACCAATATTCCCTATATTGGCACCTTTCTTCTTAGTTCTATCATACGTCTTTCTTCTTATTGCTGCTATTATTGTTTTAAGATATAATTGTTAAATGTTGGTGTTTTAAGTCTTAATCAGTTCTTACTTGCTACAATTGTTAGTGTTTTGCAAGTTGCAAATGGTTAATTTGTTGATGGTAGAAGAGTATACTGAATTGTTAGTGTTAGATTCCTATATATATAAATTCTGCATGATATTAAAATTACCGATATCCCACTACGATAACCTATATCTCAAATATCGGTCCTTGACAATATCCGATATTTAACCGCATTAACTGCTTAGGACTCACCCATAGTTGTTAAAAGTCATCGCCTCTTGCGCCTAAGCCCATTTTTCAGGCAAGGCGAAGTAATTGCGCCTTACGTCAAGGCAATTGCGCTTTAACTCTCCAGGTGATGGTTCAGGCGCAAATTCCGGCGTGATTCCTAGATTATGGAGAGTTTCCGGCCGAATTCTCTAAATTCCGGCAAGATTCCAGCTAGATTTCTACTTTTATCTTAACTAAAACTACTTTTCTACACTAATACAGTAATATTTTAGAACTTTTAGTACTAAATAGATGATATTAAATGTTATATAATAGCTTTTGTGTATTTTATTTGAAGAACAGTATTGATTTATTAATACATAAAATATTTTAAAATTTTTTTTTTCGTTGTGCGCTTTTTTTTTCTCAGGCCCTTGCATTTTTTGCGCCGTTCGCCTAGGCCCCAGGCAAGACCTTTGCGCCTTGAGTGCGCCTAGCGCCTTTAATAACTATGGACTCACCTTCTTCCCCTCAATGGTTTCGGGGACATCACCGTTCGCAATCCTTTGCGCAAGACCTTCTGCAATGGCTGTCTTCCCGACACCGGGCTCCCCAATCAGGCACGGATTATTCTTTGTTCGGCGTCCCAAAATCTGAGTAACCCGTTCGATTTGCGGCTGCCTTCCAACCACCGGATCCAACTTACCCTAAAAAGAAGAAAAAAACGAAAACTTTAAATGAAAATAAAAAGAAAATTCACCGAAATAAACCATTCGGCAACCTACCTCCTCAGCTAGCTTCGTTAAGTTCGTTCCGTATTCCTCGAGTGTTGGCATCTTGCTTCCGGAGGTACCACCTCCGACACCTGCACCGACAGCTTCAGCACTCTCACCAACCATTCGAATCACCTATTCATGAATTTGAAAAAGAAATGATTAGATTAAAAAAATTAAAAAAAGGAGTAACACTTTGAAAAAAAAAAAAATTAGGCTTGCCTGAGTGCGAATGTTACTAGGGTCAGCTCCTAAATTCTCCAGAACACGAGCCGCAACACCGTCACCTTCTCGAAGCAAACCGAGTAGCAGATGCTCGGATCCAATATAGTTGTGACCTAAAAATATTTACATAACAAAATTAAATAGGTGCTGTTGAAGAGAAATTTAATAAATAATAATAATAATACCAAGTTGGCGGGCTTCCTCTAAAGAGAGCTCTAAAACGCGTTTAGCTCGAGGAGTAAACGGGATCTCAACAGCAACAAACCCGCTTCCCCTACCAATAATTTTCTCAACTTCTACACGTGCATCTTTTAAATTAATCCCAAAAGATTTCAGAACCTTAGCAGCAATACCAGTTCCCTCACCAATAAGCCCGAGCAATATTTGCTCGGTGCCAACAAAATTGTGACCTAAACGACGTGCTTCCTCTTGTGCAAGCATAATTACTTTTATAGCCTTTTCTGTAAACCGCTCAAACATAGCTTTTGGAACAATACGGGTGGCCCGTTTTGATCGAAAAGATGTTGCCAAAGAAACCTTAGAGTGGAAATCTTGGCCCGTCTTATTCATAATGTTGTCTAAAGCGTTGGACCCACGCAACCCTGAAAAGGTTCGCATTCTCATGGGAGGTGCGTATGAGCATGACATCATTTTCACGATTCTTTTAGCCTTCCCGGTTCCGTTTCTATGAAGCTTTCGTTCATGGTCAACCGAAGGAAAACAAGCAGCGTGAATTAACGACCCAGCCATGGCTGCAACCAAAATAAATGATTAGTCATACAGTTTCACAAGGTACGTTGCATAAAAAGTTTAAAAGACCACGAACAAGCATGCAAATCACATGTATTTCTATAAACTTCATGATCTTTACATGTCGTGTACATAAAGCTGCAAAAGATCCACCTCTATTTCACATATACAGTACTATACTAAGCTTGTAAATAAGTACAGAAGAAGATAACTGAGCCAAAAAAAGAATCACGAGAAACAACGTATTTGTTTGTGTTTTTATTACCAACTAAAGTTCTTTACATCATCATCATACTCAGTAAATCCCACCAATAGCAAAGCAAAGGTAGGGTCTGAGGAGGATAAGATGTATACAGCCTTACCTCTACCCCGTAGGAATAGAGAGGCTGCTTCCAGTGAGACCCTCGGCTCGATAGTAGGTTTGCATCAAGCCTTGGACATAAGGCACATAACACTCAGCAATCGGGACAAAGACCGATTAGTGCATGTACCCTTTTGTCTTTCAGCTATCATATCAACGCCACCACATGATGCATGATTAACCATCCTCAGCTTGTAACGTTATTTTCACGAAATTAGTAAAATAACGTTAAAATTAGTGCACTTTCACTTTTGCCCCCCGATGGCCCACACATATATACATTATATGTGCATACCGCAAGCGGGGCGTAAGCTAAAGTTCTTTACATGGAACTTAAATGTCTTTCTTGAACCAGTCAATTCATAACTTGCTTTTACAGAGCGAGAAACACACCGCTTTTCACAGGCGATTTTTAGCATCTCCAACCAACCCATAAATTACCTATAAACAAGCTACGTATGTGATATGATATGATATATATCCCTAAGCGTACAACCTAAAAACCTACATATACAACATTCAGCTGCGCCTTATGTAGTAACAAGCATGGACCCTTGCCTCAAGCAAGCTGCACCTTATTAAAATGCTCAGAAACACAATTGTTTCTTTCAAAAAGTTAATCCGTAAAGACGGTAATGGCGAAAAGATTATACTATAAAGTCAAACAGGAAGTCAATCACAACTTATGGCATCTAAGATTCTAAGTTGACAACTTACAACAAGCTCACCATATAACTAAAACAACAGCTAATCACTACATAAAGATGCTCCAAATTACTTCCATTAAACCATCACATAAACAATAAATAAACAAACAATTAATAAAAAAATTTTAAAAAAAAAAACTTTCTTTTTCTACAAGAAATCAAGAAAAGCTATAACTTTTTCAACGAACAAAAAGAAACGATACACCATACGTCATATTACGTCACAGTGATACCGTAACTACAGAAATGCATATGTAAATATGTAACAAAAGGGAATTAGGTGAAACAACTTCATTTGGAATCAGATAAAAGATATTGAAGAGAACAATGAAGTGGGGAATACTTTACCGGAGGATTAGAGGTCGATATGAGTGAAGTTTTTAAGGGTTTTGAAGGGGTTTTATGAAGAAGATGATGTAGCCGCCAGTCTATCGGATGATAAGGTGCACCTTCGTGTACAGAAAGAAAGTTGCACCGGCCGATTTGACTCTCGTTTGGTTGGTGTGTTTTTACTTTTTTTTATATTTTTGTTTGCTAAACCCTAACTTCGTAATCTCCACGTTTTTTTGGCTTATTTTAAAATATAAGTTTTTATTATTATTTATTTTATATTATCTTTATTGATGATTTGATAGTTATTTCCAATTCAATGTATGAGGTAACGGAGTGAATGTGCGAATGAAATGAACAAAGTAATGGAATGGACTGCGGACGAAATGGATTATTCCATTTCATTGTGATATTTGGTTGATCATATGTAAAATGAATAAATCATTACTTTGTACAGTTTGATAAAAAAAAATGAAATAACGAAACACAATTGTATATAATATGATTATCTCAATAATATAATGGTAAAAAAATAATAATAAAAGTATTGATATTAGTATTATTAATAATATTAATATAAATATAAATAATAATAATAAATTTCTTTCCGTTCTTTTAAGGAATGAAAAAAAAAAACACCTTCTTATCAAGGAATAAAAATTGTTATATTTGGAAGGAGTTACATTCCTTTGGAATGCTCCATTCCATTACCACATGATAACCAAACATGTTTCTTTTCATTCCATCAAAATGGTCCATTCCATTCCACCTTCTATTCCTTCAAACTAAACGCTACCTAAGGGTCAGTTTGATACGAGGGAATGGAATGGACAAATGAATGAAATTGACCATTACCATTCCATGGTCATGTTTGGTTATCATGTGGAAAGGGAATGAATTATTACCTTTTGTTGTTGGTTGGTAGGAAAAGACGAAAGAATAAAATCGGTGATGTGTGGTGGTGGTGGTGGTGGTTGGGGCAGCGACGGTTGGTAGAGATGTACAAAAAACCGACTTTACAACCGAAACCAGTAAAAAAACCAAAACCGGTTAATAAAAAAACTGGTATTTCTGAAACTGGTCTCAGTTTCTATTTGTATTGAAAAAATCATCCACTATTAGACGTTCTGG
Organism: Helianthus tuberosus; assembly: GCA_030545235.1. Lineage (NCBI taxonomy): Eukaryota > Viridiplantae > Streptophyta > Magnoliopsida > Asterales > Asteraceae > Helianthus > Helianthus tuberosus. The sequence goes on from CM060443.1 coordinate 4,461,723, forward strand.
CCAGCACAACCGATTTAATAACCAATTTTTGAAAAAACCGGTTAATCGATAACGTGCAATTAAAAACCAGTTTTTTTTAACTGAAAAAAATGGTATCGCTGAACGTGCAGAAAACGGTAATATTATCGTTGGGCTGGAAAACTTGCCGTTTTTTTTTTTTTGGCCCCAAATCCATCTCCAACTAGTACAAAAAGGTAGTGGGTGTTAAGGTTCAATCACACTACTCTCTAATCTCCAATTACTCTAAAAATGCTCACTTTCTTGTTCGATAGTTCCCAAAAAAAAGCATACTATGGTAACCTCTAGTGCTCATGATTCGGTAAATGTTGGCGAGTCTTCAATCGACGCGGTGGTTCGTGTTATTCCAACGAAGCGAAACCCTGAAGTTTGGTCACATTTCGATTTGTGCAAGATGACGAACGGTAAAAAAAAGAGCGCGTTGTCATTATTGTCAAAACTTTTACGCTGAAAGTGCAACTCCACATTGAAACAACACATCGATAAACCGTTTTGCAAGGGGTTGAAACAACCCGCTAGTGGTCAAGCTTCGATGGCAAGTGAAGGTGCTATTTTGTTCGCCTGCAATTTGGATATGGCTAGGGAGGAAATGGCGAAATTTGTAATCCAAGAAAGCTTGTCGTTCAATGTAACAACTCTCATCAAAAGTACTATTTAAAATATTAATTAGTCTAAAAGGAAACCCTAATTGAGAAACCCAAGTGATTCTGAACAAACCCTGAAATTTTCATAATTTTCAGAATCAGGATTAGAGCCCCTAAAACTCAAGGGGGGTAAACCCTAGTGGATAATTATCCACTAAAATTCGTTGTCAAGTTACTGAAAATTGAAAATACTGACTCACCAAGGCTAGTCCCAGTCGTGGCTAGTCTATGAGCCTATTTTTAACCCATACGCACCGTAGCAGATTATAGCCTACGATGCGCAGGCCTTTAAAAGACCCATACGCATCGTAGGGGATGTTTTGCTACGATGCGCAGGGCATCCCAAAATTTACCTATAAATAGCAGACATTGGTAGACGAATTCTGAACATTTTACGTCGACCCAAATCTCACAAATACACTGCTTTACGTTCTGTTATTCCAAAATTATACCCCCGGGTATCGAAATTCTGCTACAAAACAGGGTATTAGCACAATCGCTGCTACGATTCATTTATCCGAAGATCAAGATATCCAATGCATGTTTAAATGCCGCCCACATTAGGGTTATACTTTATCGTTCGTCATTAATTTGACGGATTGTCGTTAATTCGATAGGTAAAGTATTATACTTTATCATTCGTTGTTAATTCAACGGATCATCGTTAATTCGATGGGTAAAGTATTATACCTTGTCGTTCATTGTTAATTCAATGGATCATCGTTAATTCGATGGACAAAGTATTGCATTTTGACATTCCTTGTGATAATTTGATCTCGTAAATTATCGTAATTGCTGGATTGATTACTAACCCAGTTTTGTGTGCATTGTATTTATATTAGGTTAACAAGGCTAAATCATAGATTAGACTCTGACCATATTAAATCAGCAATGTGAGTCATTCTCTCTTTTTATCAAATCTATTTACAAAAGTGTTTTATTTCAAAGTTATAATTACGGGGATTAAGTCTTTGTAATCACCAAATTACAGCCGGTATGTGGGGTATTGTGCACAGTATTACAGTTTTATCACTTTAGGTGGGCGAACCTAAATTTAGTGATATTCGTCATTCATTGGGGCAGCCAATGGTGATATGACCACAGTCACCGTAAAGATTCGAGTGACAAATACTGTGGGTAGTTGGATTGATATCAGAAACATTGTAATCGCTCTTAATACTGTAAATTATAACAAATGTGTCGTTTTAGTAAATAGAATGATTCACTCAGTATTTCCCGCTGACAAAACCTTTTTCAAACATGTTTCAGGTGATCTGTTGTAATTCAGGAAAAGTGCTGGGAAGCATTTCAAGCTGACTGATAGTGGCTCAATATAAAATAAATAAATACTTTTGTAATATCACGCTTTTATAATAAAAATATAATATTGTAAATAATCGGGGTTTATCCCGAATTGTGAAATAAAATAATCGGGGAAAAAAAAATGTTAGCTTTAAGCGATCCTGTTTCCGCTGTTAAACTCAAATTAAATCAATACCGCAGTATTTCTGTCCCGCGGCTCCTGAAACGGGTCAAACCGGGTCGGGGGTCGTGACAGAAAAAGGTGGTATCAGAGCCACTGGGTTAAGCTGATACTCAAAATTTTTCCTGATTAGAGCCACTGGGTTAAGCTGATACTCAAAATTTTTCCTGATTACAGCCACTGGGTTAAACTGATTAAGTATTTGGAAATACTTAATTTTTCCTGATTACTGTTATGTGATTATTTGTATTATTAACTGACTATTTGATTATTTATTAGTTACAGAATGGGTAAGAAAAAGCTGTCAAGCATTTATCTTAAATTAGAGAAATCATCTAATGAAAAAGGAAGTTCATCCCGAACCAAATCCTCAAGTCAGTCTGAAATTCCTGAAGAAGGAATATTCGTGCGAAAGGCACAATACGAGGAATCACTTTCTCCTCGAAGGAGGGAAATGATTATTAAGAAAAGTAAAGAGAAAATTCAAGAAAAGAGGATTAAACGGGAAACTCAGGAAATAATTGATAAATCACCTTGGGAAGATAAACTAGATGAGAAATGGGCAAATTTATATATGCTAGCTACAGTAGCAGAAAATATAAATCTTTAAAGATTAGCACCTATTCTCATAAATCTAGAAACCTTGTGTGATAAATAAAATTTGAAACCTAAGTGTGGTTGTCAGTTAGTTTGTAAAACAACTAGTACATTGTGTGAAATAAATTACAAAGTTTATTTGTAAATTTTAATTTAGTATTTTATGCATTTTATGCTACATCAGCATGAGTGAGATAACCGAAGATTTCCAGAATCTTAATCTTTATCCCGTAACTGTTGAAGCTTCCAAAGAATATATTAGCTACTATCCTGATGTTGAACAACCAGTAGAATTCAAGGTTCCACCCCTGAGCAAGCCTAAACAGAAGAAAAGAACTTATGTAGGATGGAGGAAAATCCGTAAGAAGAAGCCAGCTAAGAAACTGCCCAAAATAAATAATCCATTGAAAAAGGGAAAAGAAGTTATCATCGGAGAGAGTCCTAAACCACAAGAAATAGAAACTGGAGACAAAAAGAAGGATAAGGAGATAGAAGTCCAAATGGAGGAGATTACTAAAGAAGTAATAATGGAAGTTGGGCAAGGGTCTATACCAGCTCAGAGAGAAATCGGAGAGAGTTCCAATCCAACCCAGGAAAGAACTTTTCAAGATGAAATAGATTTTCTGTTGGAAAACTGTGAGACAATTCAGCCTGTCCAGACAAATCTTTTTACCTATCCTATTGAAAACCAATTCCCTATGAATTGGGAACCAGCAGCAATTCCCGATCCAATAGTCCACTCCCAACCCATAGGAATGGACGAATGGTGGACAAACGATTGGCAATTTCAAAATATTGTCAATGATCCTTACACTTTTCTTCCACAATTCGATCCAGAACCATTACCTAATCCACCCATGAGCACTGAAAACATGGCCGAACTTCGCCATTTTGGCGAAGAGTTGTTTGATATGGGGAATAGAATGAGGGAGATAGGTGGACAGATTGCTTGGAAGTACGACGAGAGGGAAATGCGTTTTTAAAACAGCAAGTAACGAGAGATGGTAACAAGGATAAAATGATAGTTGTATAATAGTACTAATCAAGTTAGTCTGTAAATACCCAATAAAACTTTGTATGATATCTGTGAGTAATGATGCATAATAGATATATAAATAAAATCGAGAAATCGATTGTTTTGACTATATCTGTATTATAAAATTTTCTGATTATTTATATAATTATTATTTGTCAGTTACTAATAAAATTTATATATATACATTATCAGATGGCAAACAGTGGTAATGAACCTATTAATGAAGTTAATCATTCTGAACAACATTCAAGAGATCAATATATGACTCGGCAAGATATCGAAAACATTGTTGCTCAAGGGATAGCCAATGCTATTCCAGCATTCGTCGCTGCTATAAAGAATCCACCCGAATCACAACAACTTGTTCCGAGCAAACAGATTACTGAAGATAACTTCAGTAATAGTGTAAATGGAGGCAATAAGCATGATAATCATAATAAGGAACCACATCAAGCTCCATTAACCAAGAAAATGAAAACTGCAACGCCTGGTTGCACTTTCAAAGAATTCATTGCTTGTAAACCCACTGAATTTGCAGGCAATGAAGGAGCAACTGCATCACTGCGTTGGTTAGAGAAAACCGAAGCAGTCATTGCAATAAGTAAATGTGGTAAAGATGATCAAGTCATGTATTCATCCAATCTGTTCAAAGAAGGAGCACTCGAGTGGTGGAATACTGTGTTACAATCAAAAGGAAGAGCAATAGCTTATGCTATGACTTGGGAAGAATTTAAAGGTTTGGTGGAAAGAAAATTCTGTCCCGAGTATGAGAAAGAACAGATGGCGAATAAATTTCTAAATCATCGGATGATGAGTGTGGACTGTCGCGGTTATACCTCGACATTCTTCGAATATGCAAGAGTAGTACCAACATTGGCTTCGCCAGAACCGGTACTTATTTCTCGCTATATTTGGGGGCTAATTAGCGAAATCCGCAATATTGTTAAAGCTGCGAGACCTCGCACTATTGATGATGCGGTAGAATTAGCCAACACTCTGACCGATGAATTGGTACGTACAAGAGACGAAGATAGGAAGAAGGCAATAGCTCAGAAAATTACCCAAGGATTTCGTGTGGGTAATAATAACAACTTCAAGAGAAAAGGAACAGGGCAATCTCAAGGTCCGTCATTCTGCAGGAAATGCAAAAAGAAGCATTATGGAAGATGCGATATCACTTGCAATTTTTGCAAAGCTATAGGACATCGTGAAGAAAACTGTAAAAAGAAAACAGTAATCTGTTTTAATTGTGGTGAAGCTGGGCATTACAAAACAGAATGTCCTAAATTGGTCAAACCAGTAGATAACAAACCTAAGGCGATCGAAGGAACTACTAAGAAGAATGCCAGGGCATTTCAGCTGACCACACAAGAAGCAGAACTTATTCCGGATGTGATAGCGGGTACGTTCCTAGTTCACAACGTCTATGCAAAAGTATTATTTGACTCTGGTGCAAACCAAAGTTTTATAAATACTTCATTCTGTCAAGCTCTTAGTTTACCTTTAACCAATATTAGGCAGATTTTTACTGTTGAAACCGCAGACGGAAATTCAGTTAAAATAGATAAAGTGTTGCAAGAAGGAAACATAGAACTTTTAGGACATAAATTCTCTGCAAGACTATTGCCGATGAATTTAGCTGAATTTGATGTTGTATTAGGAATGGATTGGTTAGTAGCCAACCATGCTAGAATCCTTTGTGATCAGAATTCCATAGAAATTCAATCACCTTCCGGAGAAGTGATTAGGATTACAGGAGATAAACCACGGAAACCCATGAAGTTCATATCAGTAATGCAAGTTGCTAATTATGAACGAAAACAAGGAATAGTGTATATGATTTCAGTAATCATTAGCACTAAGGGAAAAGATCTGAAAGAAATACCAGTAGTATCGGAATACTCTGATATATTTCCAGAAGATTTACCAGGGTTACCTCCAGATAGGGAAGTAGAATTTAGGATTCATTTAATTCCAGGAACTACACCGATAGCCAAAGCACCTTATCGGTTAGCACCTACAGAAATGTTAGAATTGAAAAAGCAATTAGATGAATTACTAAGTAAAGGATTCATACAACCTAGCTCATCCCCTTGGGGAGCGCCAGTGTTGTTTGTGAAGAAAAAGGATGGTTCAATGAGAATGTGTATCGATTATAGGGAATTGAATAAGGTTACAATTAAGAATCGATATCCATTACCTAGGATTGATGATCTTTTTGATCAACTTCAGGGGGCTAGATATTTTTCTAAGATAGATTTACGCTCTGGATATCATCAAATGAAAGTACAAGAAGAAGACATACTTAAAACTGCTTTCAGGACTAGGTATGGTCATTACGAGTTTACAGTCATGCCATTCGGGTTAACGAATGCACCTGCAGCATTCATGGACATGATGAATAGGATCTGTAAACCGTATTTGGATAAATTTGTAATTGTTTTCATAGACGATATACTTATTTATTCCAAAAGTCAGACAGAGCATTGTGAACATCTTCATATACTCTTAACTTTGTTAAGAAAAGAAAAGTTGTACGCCAAATTCTCGAAGTGCGAATTTTGGCTAAAGGAAGTGCAATTTTTAGGACACATGGTGAATCATGAAGGTATTCATGTAGATCCTGCTAAGATAGAGGCAATTACTAAATGGAAGGTTCCACAAACAGCAATGGAAATTAGAAGTTTTATAGGTTTAGCTGGATACTATAGACGGTTTATTAAGGATTTTTCTAAAATAGCCGTACCATTAACTAAGTTAACCTGTAAAGCCACTAAGTTTGAATGGGGATCTAAACAGGAAGAAGCCTTTAGGATTTTGAAAAATAAACTAACCAATGCACCAATCTTAGCCTTACCAGAAGGAACTGAAGATTTTGAGGTATATTGTGATGCTTCAAAATTAGGATATGGATGTGTGCTTATGCAACGCAAGAATGTAATTGCGTATGCATCAAGGCAGTTGAAAAAGCACGAAGAGAATTATACAACTCATGATTTGGAATTAGGAGCCGTAATTTTTGCCCTTAAGATTTGGAGACACTATCTTTACGGAAGTAAATTTACTGTCTACACTGACCACAAAAGTTTAAAATACATATTTGGGCAAAAAGAGTTAAACATGAGACAAAGGAGATGGATGGAAATCTTAAGTGACTATGACTGTGATATTCAATATCACGAAGGAAAGGCAAATGTAGTTGCAGATGCCTTAAGTCGTAAGTATTATGAGAAACAACGAAGGGTTCGTGCTCTCAGATTAAATCTACAAATAGATTTAATGGAACAATTGAAGAATGTTCAAACTACAGCAATCAAGGATAATGCTGAAGGAATGAAAGGACGAATCAAGGAATTAGAACAAGAAGCAGATGGAATTTGGAGATTCCATAAAAGTAGAATCTGGGTACCTAAGTATGGAGACTTAAGACCTAAGATTTTAGAAGAAGCTCATAAATCTAGGTACACTATGCACCCAGGAAACAATAAAATGTACCAAGATTTAAGGAAGAATTTCTGGTGGATAGGAATGAAAAGAGACATAGCCAGTTATGTTTCTAAATGTCTTACTTGTTCACAAGTTAAGGCAGAACATCAGAAACCTTCAGGATTACTACAACAGTTAGAGATGCCAGTATGGAAATGGGAACTTATAACAATGGATTTTGTTACTAAGTTACCTAAAACCAGAAAAGGTAATGATGCGATTTGGGTAATTGTGGATCGATTAACCAAATCAGCTCACTTTCTACCTATGAAAGAAACTTTTAGCATGGAAAGACTGGCTAAATTGTATGTAGATGAAGTTGTATCCTTACATGGAGTTCCACTCTCCATTGTTTCGGATAGAGATAGTCGTTTTACTTCCCATTTCTGGAAAAGTTTCCAGCAAGCTATGGGAACTCGACTAAACCTAAGCACTGCATATCATCCACAAACAGATGGACAAAGTGAAAGGACGATCCAAACTCTAGAAGACATGCTCCGAGCATGTGTAATAGACTTTGGTGGAAGTTGGGATGATCATTTACCATTAATTGAATTCTCCTATAACAATAGTTATCACTCAAGCATTGAAACCGCTCCATTCGAGGCACTGTATGGAAGAAAGTGCAGAACTCCCGTTTGTTGGGCAGAAATAGGAGAAAGTCAGTTATCAGGACCTGAAATAGTGCAAGAAACAACTGATAAGATTACTCAAATCAAGGAAAGGCTGAAGACTGCTCGAGATCGTCAGAAAAGTTATGCAGACAATAGAAGTAAGCCGTTAGAATTCCAAGTTGGAGACAAAGTAATGTTGAAAGTTTCTCCTTGGAAAGGAGTAGTCAGATTTGGAAAGAAAGGAAAGCTAAGTCCAAGGTACGTAGGACCATTTCCAGTGATCCAACGTATAGGACCAGTAGCTTATCGTTTACAATTACCAGAAGAATTATCTGGAGTACATAATGTATTTCATGTATCCAATCTCAAGAAATGCTTATCAGATGAATCTCTGGTAGTACCTCTTCGAGATATAGAGGTAAACGAAAAGTTGAAATTTGTTGAGAAACCTCTTCAAATTGAGGATCGAAAGATCAAGTTTCTCAAACACAAACGACTAGTTTTAGTCAAAGTCAAGTGGGATTCAAAGAGGGGAGCTGAATACACTTGGGAACTGGAATCAGAAATGAAGAAGAAGTATCCACACTTATTTCAGTAAATCTCGAGGACGAGATTTTTCTTAAGGTGGGTAGAATGTAACAACTCTCATCAAAAGTACTATTTAAAATATTAATTAGTCTAAAAGGAAACCCTAATTGAGAAACCCAAGTGATTCTGAACAAACCCTGAAATTTTCATAATTTTCAGAATCATGATTAGAGCCCCTAAAACTCAAGGGGGGTAAACCCTAGTGGATAATTATCCACTAAAATTCGTTGTCAAGTTACTGAAAATTGAAAATACTGACTCACCAAGGCTAGTCCCAGTCGTGGCTAGTCTATGAGCCTATTTTTAACCCATACGCACCGTAGCAGATTATAGCCTACGATGCGCAGGCCTTTAAAAGACCCATACGCATCGTAGGGGATGTTTTGCTACGATGCGCAGGGCATCCCAAAATTTACCTATAAATAGCAGACATTGGTAGACGAATTCTGAACATTTTACGTCGACCCAAATCTCACAAATACACTGCTTTACGTTCTGTTATTCCAAAATTATACCCCCGGGTATCGAAATTCTGCTACAAAACAGGGTATTAGCACAATCGCTGCTACGATTCATTTATCCGAAGATCAAGATATCCAATGCATGTTTAAATGCCGCCCACATTAGGGTTATACTTTATCGTTCGTCATTAATTTGACGGATTGTCGTTAATTCGATAGGTAAAGTATTATACTTTATCATTCGTTGTTAATTCAACGGATCATCGTTAATTCGATGGGTAAAGTATTATACCTTGTCGTTCATTGTTAATTCAATGGATCATCGTTAATTCGATGGACAAAGTATTGCATTTTGACATTCCTTGTGATAATTTGATCTCGTAAATTATCGTAATTGCTGGATTGATTACTAACCCAGTTTTGTGTGCATTGTATTTATATTAGGTTAACAAGGCTAAATCATAGATTAGACTCTGACCATATTAAATCAGCAATGTGAGTCATTCTCTCTTTTTATCAAATCTATTTACAAAAGTGTTTTATTTCAAAGTTATAATTACGGGGATTAAGTCTTTGTAATCACCAAATTACAGCCGGTATGTGGGGTATTGTGCACAGTATTACAGTTTTATCACTTTAGGTGGGCGAACCTAAATTTAGTGATATTCGTCATTCATTGGGGCAGCCAATGGTGATATGACCACAGTCACCGTAAAGATTCGAGTGACAAATACTGTGGGTAGTTGGATTGATATCAGAAACATTGTAATCGCTCTTAATACTGTAAATTATAACAAATGTGTCGTTTTAGTAAATAGAATGATTCACTCAGTATTTCCCGCTGACAAAACCTTTTTCAAACATGTTTCAGGTGATCTGTTGTAATTCAGGAAAAGTGCTGGGAAGCATTTCAAGCTGACTGATAGTGGCTCAATATAAAATAAATAAATACTTTTGTAATATCACGCTTTTATAATAAAAATATAATATTGTAAATAATCGGGGTTTATCCCGAATTGTGAAATAAAATAATCGGGGAAAAAAAATGTTAGCTTTAAGCGATCCTGTTTCCGCTGTTAAACTCAAATTAAATCAATACCGCAGTATTTCTGTCCCGCGGCTCCTGAAACGGGTCAAACCGGGTCGGGGGTCGTGACATTCAACCATTTCGACAACCAACGCTATACAAATACGGTTCAATGAACTCTCAAACCACGATACACCTATGTAAGTCGTGCTACTTTTAGGATAAATTGTTTAATATTGTGAAAAAACGCTAAACAAGAATTAATTTCTTATTTGAAACATTAGAAACCAGTGTTAACTTAACTAGTGACATTTGGTCCACACCGCACAGTTCACCCGACTGGTATATTTGTGTCACCGCCCATTGGAATGAACCGGCGACATGGCAAATGACGAAACACACCCTTTTGTTTAAATTATTCGATTACCCTCACACCGGCGAAAATATATTTAACATAATTGACAAATGTATTAGATTATACAAATTGGAACAAAATGTTTTTTCAATATCTTTTGATAACGCTTCAAACAACACGGTTTCGGTAATGCATTTAAAATTAAAATACAAACCGATTTGTGAGGGTATTTTTTCCATACTTGATGTGTTGCACACATCATAAATTTGGCCGTTCAATACGGTTTAAAGGTTATTGAAACACAAGAAGATGCTTTCAAAAGAATGTTACGTGATATATATAGTAACACACAAAGACATTCAAAATATATTAAAACTTGTAAGGAAACGGGTCGAATATGCTTAGGACCCAATTGGGATGTTGCTACAAGATGGAACTCGACTTGCACTATGGTTGAAAATGCTATTTTGCAAAAAGAAAGTTTAATAGCATTTTATAACATGTTGTCTATTCGTGGAAAGGTTTCGACTTACCAGCCATCGAGTTGGGCTACTATTGAAACGGTTACACAATTGCTTCAAGTTTTCAAAACACCAACAAAGACTTTATCGGTGGTTTACTATCCAACAAGTTCTTTGGTACTTCACAATTTGTTTAAAATTAAGCGAGTTCTCAACTAGAGGTAGACCATATTGTGATATGGTGGTGCCGATGAAGGAAAAACTAAAAAAGTATTTTAAAAAACTATTCGCGGTTTTTACTTGTGCCGCCACTCTAAACCCTTGCTTTATTATATTTGGAACCGGGTCTTTGATTGAAAAAATTGCAAACGAGTTGAATTTAAACAACCCTCAAGAACGAAACTTTGGTGAAGCCACAAAAGATCGTTTCAAATAGTAACTTTCAAAAATGTTTGATGTTTATGTAACAACATATGGAACAACCTCCTCACACATTCACGAGTCAATGAAAAATATCGCTTTCGGCGAAGATTCAAGTATGGAAGATCAAGATTTGTATGTTTTTAACCAATTGTATAATGAGTCGAGTCAAATGCAACGTGGTAACACTAGTAGTAGCGAACTCGGGATGTATGGTGGGTCGAACTTTCTACAAACGATGACTTCATAAGAATTAAAAATCTTGATTTGTTGGCTTGGTGGAAAAGTAAGGAATATCAATTTTCGATCTTAGCCACACTGGCTCAAAATTTAGTAGCGGTCCAAGCTTTCATGGTAGCTTCGGTAGTGGTAGGGTGATGTCGATAAGGAGAACTCGACTAACACTAAAGGTGGTTGAGATGTCAATTTGCTTGAAAGATTACTTGGATGCGGCGGAGATATGTCAACACATACGCTCGATCGAGGGAGAATTGGATTACGAAGGCGAAGTGTACGAGGACGAGGTCGAAGCCGAATTGACGTACCCAATGACCGACGAAGAAGTCGCATACGATGAATACCTTCGCAATATATTCGGTTTGGGCGGCGATGAAGATTAAACGACACTTATCAAGATATATTAGTATTTTAGCTCCACTAAAAGAATTATATATTAGTGGACGTGCTTGTGGATTAATAATTTAAGTTTACGTATTTCCTTTGTTATGTTTAACTTTAAATGCGATTGTATTTTTAAATTATGTTTAAAAAAATTCTGTTATTTTCAACAAAAAAAACTTGAAAAATTGCATTCTGCATAATAAATACAGCAAAACAACATTATGCAAAACAACAAAACAGCAAAAAACTGCATTCTGTAGTATCGTTTTTTTACCAGTTATTTGAGCGGATTTTTAACCAGTTAAAAAAAGCCGTTTTTATAACCAATTACAAAATCGGTTACATTTGGCTATGATCGGTTGTACGTTTTAATATAAAAAACTGATTACAAAACGGGACCGATTATAAAAAACCGGTTTTGCCACTTTGGAAAATAATCGATGCGGTTAAAAAACGGACCTTTAATGGTTGGTGGTGACGACGGTCGGTACCGGTGGCCAGTGGTGGTGGCGGTGGTCGACGGAGGTGGTAGTTGCCTTGGGCATATCAGGACTTCGTATATTTCATATATATATTTTTGTTCTTTTGTTTTTAATACCTTAGTTTTACTTTTAGGTACCATTTTATACTATCAGAATCATTATTGACATTCATTTTTATAGTTTTCGATTGATATAAAATATTTTTAGATAACTATTTTAGCATATCACAACTTTATTTTTCCTCTTATGATTACTTTACCGAGTGTCGGTACCGTACCGATGTAATATCCTTAATTTCTTATATATATTTTCAATTTTTTTTTCATTCTTTCGTGTTTTAATATCTTAGTTTTAGGTACCGTGGGTTTATGTTTTTCATTATTACTATTATTATTATTATTATTTTTTTAAAAATCGGCATGCCCCTGACATGGAGTGTAGATATAACCCACTAGCTATAATCCATATTTTCCATAAAAAGTTTTAAATATGTAACCAAACAAATTAAATTAAAATTTATAAATATTGAAAAGTATACAATCCTTAACAATAAATTTTTTTTTTTGATATAAATATCGAATCGAAAAGTATAGTAGACAAAAATAAATAAAGGTAGCGAATCTTGTTCGTAGAATCAAAAGCATGGACCCGACCCGACCCATCCTAAAACGGGTTGCCCCTTACAAATTTAGGAGTCTTTCTTCTCCGTCTCATTCCCCCTTACCGTTTTCATCAAACACCGTACGATGCGAGGAGCATCAAAGCTCATCCGAAAAACCCAACCTTTTGCAAAATCAAGATTAGGGTTTTGCTCCAACATCTCCAAACAAGAAGATCAAGAAACCATTAAACAAATCTCACTCTCTCTCCACCTTGAAGATGACTGGCTTTCACCCATCAAATCATTACAAAACCTGACCCTAAACCCAGATGTAATCGAATCAATACTTCATCAAAATCAATCATGTGATCCAAAAAGACTCCACCTTTTCTTCAACTGGGCCTCTACTCAAATGGGTATTTCTCAAAATTCTCAAAAGTTTCAAAATTTGAAGTCTTTTTTGATTCTTGCTATGTGTTATTGTAATGGTAATCAGTTAAGAAAAGCTAGTGATGTTCTTGACCAAATGATAGATACCCATAAGCCATTTTCACTTTCAGATGTTGTAGATGCAGTTGCAGGTGTTAGGTTAAGTTCTGTAGGGTTTTCACAGTTGATTTATGCTTATAAGAATAAGGGTATGTTTGATGAAGCTGTTTGTTTGTTGTTGAGTTTGAAAAATGACGACGTGTTTCCGAATTCAGTGTGTTTGAACTCGTTGATGAGGGATTTGTTGAGGAATGATAAGATAGATTTGTTTTGGAAGGTGAACGAGAGGTTAGTTGAGGCTAACGTAACCCGTGATGTTTATACGTATAGTCATGTGATTACGGCGTATTGTAAAAGTGGGAAAATGGACGAGGCGAAAAGGGTGTTTTCGGAAATGGAGGAGAACAATTGCAGCCCGAATTTGGTAACGTACAACCTTTTAATTGGAGGGTTATGTAGACACGGGCTTGTCGATGAAGCTCTTAAGTATAAGAAATCAATGACTGTAAAAGGTTTGGTTCCCGATGAGTATACGTATGCGATAATCATAGATGGGTTATGCAAAGCGAAGAGATCAAGTGATGCGAAACTTGTTTTAGACGATATGAAAAAAGCCGGTTTGGTTCCTAAACCGGCTACGTACAGTTCGTTGATTGAAGGGTTTAGGAGAGAAGGTAAGATAGAGGAAGCTTTACGGTTCAAAGACGAGATGGTCGCTAAGAGTTATGAACCGCGGTCCGCTTTGTGGTGCGTCAATGTTCTAATGAGAGATTTGTTGCGACTAGATAAAATGAAGTTGTTTTGGAATGAGTATGAGAAAATGTTGGTTAAGAAGTTAAATCCCGATAGTTTTACGTATACGAATTTGATCGGTGGTTACGCGAGGGTAGGGAAATTCGATGAAGCGAAAAAGTTGTTTTCGGAAATGAGTAACAAGGGTTATAACCCGAATTTAGTAACGTACAATGTGTTTATTAGCAGGTTGTGTAAAGCGGGCCTTATCGATGAAGCTTTTGAGTTAAAAAGATCAATGGCAACGAAGGGTTTGACGCCCGATATTTATACGTACACGAATCTTATAGACGGGTTATGCAAATTGAAGAGATCTCAAGATGCAAAACTGCTTTTAGAAGACATGTTACATGCGGGTTTGAATCCGGATAGTTTTACATATACCGCGTTGATCGACGGGTTCTTGAAACAAGGCGAAGTAGACGAGGCGTTCAAGATAAAAGACGAAATGGTCGCTAAAGGGATCGAAGTTAATCTTGTGACATTTAATTGCATAATCGATGGATTATGTAAGCTCGGTCAGTGTGATAAGGCGATAGAGATTCTTGAAAACATGAAGGAAGCGCGTGTTTTACCGGACGTTTTTTGCTACAATTCGTTGATTATCGGTCTTTGTAAGGCAAACAGAATGGAGGAAGCGCGCGTGTTTTTGGCCGAAATGACGGAAAACGGAGTAAAGCCGAACACTTTCACTTACGGAGCGTTTATTTCCGCTTATAACAATATAGCAGAAGTTAAGCTTGCAAACGTGTATTTCAGTGAAATGATCGGTCTTGGAATCGTTCCCGATCAAGCGATTTTGGCGTCTGTTATCGACGGTCATTGTAAAGAAGGAAACTCTAAAGAAGCCGTTGCGATGTTAAAATATATGTTGGGAAAAGGTATTATTCCTGATGTACAAATCTACAATGCGTTTGTACATGGTTTTTCGAAGAATCAAATGATGGAATTAGCGATGGAAGTTGTCTCCGAGGTTCGGGAAAAGGGTTTAAATCTCGATGTTTTCGCTTACAGTTCGCTAATTATGGGGTTCATCAAGCAAGGTGATCTACAGTCCGCATTCCAGTTTTTCGATGAAATGCAACTGAGAAATATTCGTCCGAATATTGTCACTTACAATAGTCTGATTAACGGACTACGCAAGACGGGTGATGATAAAAGAGCAAGAGAGTTGTTTGATGAAATGAAGGAAGAAGGTGTGATGGTTTAGTGAAGTGCTTTGACTTTGCCTTTG
This sequence comes from Helianthus tuberosus, assembly GCA_030545235.1. NCBI lineage: Eukaryota > Viridiplantae > Streptophyta > Magnoliopsida > Asterales > Asteraceae > Helianthus > Helianthus tuberosus. Next base: position 4,477,132 of record CM060443.1, read on the forward strand.
CCTTTTACGTTAAATCAAATTTTGTAACAAACTCAAGTAGCCAAAAGGTAATATTCGACTATATGAAGTAGTTGTGTTTGCGGTAGATTATGTTTATTTATTTATTTATTTATTTTATTTTTTTACCTTTTTATCGCTTCCAGATATCGATACATTGGAATTTTTTTTGAAAGATCCTCGGGAGCCTTCTCATTTATTCTATAATCGCATTGCGTGTTCAATACGACTGTCGGATCTGCAATTGTTACAGAATAAACGCCTGATTGCTGTTAGCCATACGCACAAGCTTCTTTAGGGCATGTGCAGCTAGAGAATGAGCAAGAGAAAACAAAGAAAAAGCGCCTGCAATAATATATGAACAAGACTAGTTTTATTTATCATGACCATGACTTCTAATCTTTATCATTGTTTCGAGAACTTATGTAAAGTTCAGACCATTTCATTCATGATATAATGAAACATTGCTTTTCAGATATTTATATTCTTCGGTTCATGTTTGAAAATCTTAAAGAAAAAGAAGCGGATTTGGTGATCGCGATGAAAAGGAACAACCGTAAACTGTATGGCAGATTGGAAGCACACAAAAGAAATGACATGTAAAATGTGAAATGAAGTTTTCATGGTAAGGAAAACAAACAAAACTCATCAGAGATTTTGGGACCGTTTTCTATCTATTTAAAAAAAGTTTCCATCAGACGATCTTTATGTTTTAATTTTCTTTCGAGTTTGTTGCAAGATGAGCTATTTTTCTTGCCTGTGTATATTTTTTGGCCGAAGTACAATGGGTTTGAATGCAGTTTTGAATACAATTTATAGCCGACTGTATGGAAAAATACGGGTGTGTGCTTGCATAATTTCAACATGATTCTAATAATTTCAATATCATTTCAGTTAACTTCAAGCTTTCGTTATCGTTTGTTATCTTTATTAACTACGTCAGATAGCAAGGTGTCTGGACATCAGATTATTGTAGCGAAATATCAGAGCTGACTAATCTTCGAGAAAGCGTCTTGCCAACCGTTACGATGAAGGTTCGTATTTCCATAGGGGCCAGTTCAACAACAAGCTTTTGAGGGTCAACAGGTTCACCCCTCTGGCCTGCAGGTTCATCATCATTTTTGGACCCTTCTACTTTCCACACTAACCTTTTCTTTTCCATTTCCGCTCTTCCTTGATTAGCCGATAAGCTCATTTCCGACACGTTGGTTATCTTACATAATTTACAAATTAAAAATAAATAAGAAACGAGTCAAAGTTAAATGAATTATAGTGTGTTAAGATGAACTGCATTTTGGATTTTACCTTCCTTTTAGTGAACAGTTTCTTCAACTCGACACTTGTTATAACCGAGAGATCCTTATCCTCTCCAATCTAAAACTAGACAGAACAAATAATTAAATGAATTCATAATCAAGATGAATAAAAAAAAAACAAAGACCTCATATAAGTGAGCCAAACGGAGAAGAACGTTTCCGTCTTCTAGCTGCTGAAGTGTTAGCAATGCTACATTATCAGGGAGACGATAAGTGGAATCCATTCCCGAAAATTTCGACACTTGGAAGTTTGTCCCTTTATTTCCATCCTGTAAAGCGCGATCTAATTAATATACGACAACTATCTATGCTTTATAAATAAATAAAAAACACTAAGTTGCATTTTTCTTTCACCTGCTCAGTGAATGCCAAAAGAAGTGGAGAATAGATCTCCTGACCATACGATCGGCGCCACTTGGCGCCCTCACCAACTGGGTCCATTCTAAGATAGTATTTCCCTTGAACCTATATTCGTATTATTAAATATATGATTTCTTATTAATAATCATAATAAGAAATGAATAATAAATCAATGAACTTATAAAGAACGCTTACAGCTAATCCTCTGCAGTCGTTAACAACACAAACTGTTTCGTTTAGAGCTTCTGCAACACCTTTTCCATCATCACAGAGCAATCTCCTGCAAAAACAAATCATTCCTATTACACACACACACATATACATATATAGTTTGTGGCATATTCAAAGTTTTTAATAGTTAAATGTGAGAACTATCGATGTCGTCAAGGAAAGATGTACCTATGGAGCATCAACTCCAATTCACCGTCAACAATGCTTGATCCACCAACGGATCTATCTACCAAAACCGAGAGCTCATTTTTTTCATCTTTTAGGTAAATTCCAAGATTAATCTGGAACATGTGTGATCCAGCTTGAGTAATGTAAAAAGATTAATAAAAAGTTCAAAAAAAAAAAAAAAAAAAAAATAATAATAATAAAATAAAAATAAAATACAGGATAATAGTTTCCTGCAATCGGTTGATTCACTTCAAGATCCCAGTCAGCTCTATAGTCTCGAATCTGCCATATATAATTAACTTAAATTATGATCCGCGTGTTTCTTCAAGAATCATAGGTTTAATGGTATTCAATAATATGATAACAACTTAACAAATGAACAAATCATATATATGTATAATTTTTTATTAAATGGGAGCCCTGCAGCATACCCGTTCAATGAAGTCTCGACCGTTAGAGTCAGTGTAAAATGTTTTATTGCTCTTAATGGTGGTTGTGATCTTAGTTGCAATCTCTTTCCCAACTCCATCTTCGATAGGTATTGGACCCACCTGAAATTCATAGTATTAGCGATAAACATGTTCACAATACAAAAAACATAACAATATTAACGAAGAATGTTGAACTTACAGTGAATTCGACTTCAGCGTGTTCCTTATTTTTGTACACTCTAGTGATCTACCCAAACATGAAAAAGAAAAACTCAGTAGTTATTAAAACTTAATCAACAGAGGGTTTTGAATTTTGATAAAATAATTTATTACCTGATAAATCCAGGTGTTTATTTTCTGATGTATTTCATCATATATTGGCCCCCTTAAAACTGTTATATTCTGTAAAATGTTATTGAACATAATTAATTTGGATTTAAGCTACAAATCATAAGACATGCATCAGCAGTGGCGAAGCTTGACAATGAAGACCGCGGGGGGGGGGGGGGGGGGGGGTCGAAAACGTATATACCCAAAAATTTCTATACGAAAACTACATATACAGCACTACTGAGCGAAAAGTTCGGGGGGTCGGGCGCCCCCCGGCCCCTCTTAAGCTGCGCCCCTGTGCATCAGAAGAAATTTTATACCTGCTTTTGAGAGCCAATAGGATATGTACCATTTGGACGGAAAATATATGCTCCAGATGCCTAAAACAAGAAAAATAAACCCTTATAAGGGGGATCATTTTTAACATGTACAAAAATAATAATAGAACAAAAATGCTAATAAAGTGACATAACAACAACAACAAAGGTAAAAAAAAAATAAAGTTACCTGCGGCCCCGTAGTGCCATCAAATCCAGCGTAAAAGCTATATGATTGCTTTAAAGAGGCTTTAATCTTTCATAACTCAACATGAGACACAATATGTACACATTATCAATTTAAATGATAGTAATATGTAAAATGATAACATACTTACAGAGCTTCGGCTATTAACATAACGAGAAAGCTTTCCTTCACTTCCAGAATATGTTAACTTCAAATTTCCGGTTCCTATTTCTATATCATCTTTTCCAGTATGTGTGTAGAACTCTTCTTTTACAGACGTTGAAGCTGCATAGTGCTTTTTATCAATAAACGTTGTTCAACGTTCAAATCAGTTTATTTTAACGGGAATGTAGACGTTTTACCTGTCTTTTTTGTGCTCGAAATGATGTATGTGCTAAAACCCAAAGGCGGAACAGATGCTGCAAATGCAAGCCAATATTTGGGTGTAGAACTTGGTGGTTTACCCGTATATGCAGCGGTGTAGTAGTTTCTTATGGATATAGATTCGTTTATTATAGGGAAAATTTGAGATTCAACTTCTTTCTCACTGGAGTCATAGACTGCAAGATTCTCACTCCCAACCTGTTAACATAAAAGTTGCATGATATAAAATAGAGTAAAATGCCAATTTTGTCGCTGATGTTTGGCAAGTTTTGCGACTTTTGTCCAAAGGTTTGTATTTCCGCATCTGGATCCAAAAGGTTTGAAATCTTGCCATTTTCATCTGGCTCGTTAACTCCATCCATTATTCTCCGTTAAGTCAGGGGTATTTCCGTCTTTTTTGTTAACTGAAAGGGCAATTTGGTCTAACGGATTCAGTCAGGGGTATTTTAAATGCTTGTACATAAAGTGAAAAAGACCGAACTGCCCTTTAAGTTAACAAAAAAGACGGAAATACCCCTGACTTAATGGAGAGAAATGGATGGGGTTAACGAGCCGGATGAAAATGGCTAGATTTCAAACCTTTTGGATCTAGATGCGGAAAAAAAACCTTTAGACTAAAGTCGCAAAACTGGCTAAACCTCAAGGACGAAAATGGCATTTTACGCTATAAAATATTAAAATGTATAAAAAACCGACTGAATTTTTCATAAACTATAGAAGAAATGAATTTTTCATGAAACCTAGTGTAATACTTACTGGAAGTCTTATAACGTCAGATCTCTTCCACCCCAGTGAATTATAAACAACAACAATCTACAGTAAAAAGCGACAATAGTACATTTAAGTTTGACACTCGTATGCAGAATGCAACATAAAGTTGTATGCCATTTCTTTGTGTATTGGACTATATAATATATATGATATTAAGCATCTCACTTACCAACTTTTTTCCAGATGATAGATCAGCTTCAGTGGGAGGGCAGTTGCTTATGTTCAAAAGTGGACACTAGAAATTAATAAAGAAACCGAGAAGAAAAATCATTAGATACAAAAATATACATATTCTTAATATATGTATTTAACAGTTTGTATGTGTTGCATATGTACCTGTTGAATATTGGTTGCTAAACTTGCACATTCAGGTTTTGGTGATACCATGCAAGCTAGTGATTCCGCAACTACCTTTTCAGCCTGCGCGAAATGAAATAATTCCTGATCAATTTACATGGAGCAAAAAGAATTAAATGTGCGATAAAACAACAAAATATAATTAATTTACACCTCCTTGTGACCTATCGCGAGCCTTTTTGCATAATCATCAGCCACATGTTGTTGAGATGTACCACTAACAGCATCATGATGCTGAGCAATCGCTAAAGCGTCACCCAAGTGGTCTGTAGTGGGCCCCGTTTTATTCCTTCCCTTCATTACTTCCAATTGCCTTGCAGCCTGATAATAACAATTTTAGTCAAATAAGAATCAAGATTGATAATTTGATTAAAAAACCAAGATGTAAAATAATAAAAAAACTTGTGTCACTCACGAGATAATAGCCGCTCAACATTCTAACGTATCCCTTGAGAGCTGGTCTACTAGTAAAGTATCCTGTCCAGTAGGCGTTTATGTCACTTGCATATCTACAAAAACAAGTATATTGCTTAAACTATTAGCACAATGGAGACCGGAAATGTCATACTATATAATATAAGGTTTACAAGTTATACTTACGGAAAATAGTCATCTTTTTTTAGAGGCCATGTGTTAGTCTCAGCATATTTAGCATCGGTGTATATAGACGGTGTTGAATAGAGAGCATTGACCCGACCATCCTGTATGCATATGTAGTCAAAACTCAAAAACCAAAAAAGTAACGGGTCGAAACTGTTATTTTTAAGATTGATAAGTGTAACTAACTTTATTGACATAATGTATAAACTTGTCCATATTCCGAAACCATGACTCTGCATACTGATATTTGAAGTCTTCCCCCATTGTCCACATTACATGATTTGTGCGAGTAACGTTTGCCTAATAATACAAATTAAAGTTCATTATATCCTTGGTTTATAGTTTAAACATATACATTCAGCTCACCTGCGACAATGCTGCAGACACGAAATCATTAACTCGTTCTTCGACATTGTAGTCAAACAAGTTGATGTCATCCTACAGTATAAGAGATGCATTTATGTCACATGTCTAAATAAACATTCGTAAACCTTAAATCTTGTTTTGAAATCTACCTGAACGATTGGGGAATCATCGTTGACTTCAAAGTTGAAACCACCTGGTGGAGGTGCATATTCTTGTGGAAAAGCGCCTGCAAAAATCTGTAACGATTTATGAAACCGTTAGATAGTAATTATTTTATTTTAATGATAATAACATCGGAAGTTAAAACGCACCTGTGAAGATGAACCAAGACTCTTGGAGGCCCGCCAGATAACTTCGAGACTTTTATCCTCTTTTCGCTTAACTTTATCTTGGTAATCAATCCGGCCGAAGAAAAGAGAATCAAATCCAACCTAAATGATCATAACGACTAAAGTTTAAAACTTTAAAACACGTAACAAAAGTGATATTAACAGTTTTTTATAAGCGTCAATAGAACAGAATATACGACCTCTGCCCCTAACAGATAAGCCTGCACTGCTGAATGACCGAAAGGGTCTATTTGCCAACCAATTCTCGGTGTTACATTAAACTGTTCCTTTATAAACTTATGCCCGTATGTTGTTTGATCAATCATATCGATATAATGCGGTGCTGCCTCGTCATGCATGCACCAACCGCCATTTCTGCCCAACATAAAGTAGTTATATTCACAACATAAATCCAATGTAATACAGAAGCATTAATGTAAAAAGTCAACTTAATCTGCTTACATCATCTCAAGTTGACCCGAGCTAACAAGGCGCTTGACTATAGCTTGGGTCGCCTCACTCTGATCCCTCCACCAACGTTGGAAAAACGCCTGCAACATTCATAACATCTTAGAAATCTTCCGGGTCAAACTGCACAGTCAAACCAAAGCATTCAAGATTTCTAACCTGTTCAACATAAATAAACTTCCGATTCTTATCCGCCAGTAGCGCTTGAACCACTGAATCAAGTACGTTTCGAACGCAGGCTCCCTGCACAATAACTTATAAGATCAAACAATGAAGTTATTGGGTTAACAAAGAGATAAAAGAACAGAAAGATATACCTGAATGGAGTTATTGGACCCAACATAGTACTGATCAACAGTTTTCAACCAACCAACATCATCATGTGTATGTGCTACAAGATGAACATTAATCTTACCTTTCACAACTCCTTGTGCAGTATCATACACCATGTACTTTGATTCCACACATACAGAAACAACACTTAATACCAACATCACTAACACTCGAAAATCCGCCATTAAGTTGTCGTTGCTCAACGCCGACCACTCTAAATATTCAATCAAAACACAACAACAACAACAACAATGTTTTGAACAAACTTAAATGAAAGTCCCTTTAATCTGATTAAGTTTATACTTAATAAAATATAAAAACAGCTGTAGGTAAATGTGACAAACAAGATGTCATTTTCATTGAATATTTATATAGCATCCACAAAAGAGAAGCTATGTGTGAAGATGATGAATAAGTTGTGCATGATAATAAATGCCATATCTTAATCACACTATGTCACTATCCACTTAGGAATTGTCATAAGGTTGGGTTTATTATTTGGGTTTCGGGTTGTTCGGGTCGGGTTATTCTGGGTTTTTGTTGTGTATGATATTGTACTTGATAACCGATTTGTATCACAATCGGGTTCGGGTTGTTCAGTCATCGGGTTTGTCGGGTCTGGTTATTCAGGTAGTTCGGGTTTGGACGTATTTGTTGATTTTAAAAATTTTTGTTTACATACTACACTTTCGGCCTGACCGCTGCCCCACCCTCACCCGACCCGTCGCCCCCGAATTGCCACTCGCTCTGCCCCAAACCGACGGTCCGACCACCACACCCGATCTGTCTGACCTTGACCTTGACCGGGTCCCCCGATCGGACTCAACCATCTACCCGATTGTCGCCCTTACCCAACCCTTATCACAGGCATGACCCGACCCGACTCTGACCAGGTCTGCCAACCCGTTACCACCGTTGACCAGACCCGAAATGTAGACCCCGATCCAACTGGGATCCCAAGGTTTTTCGCTTAAAGGTCTAACTGATACCCGGTCCAACTGGGATCCCAAGGTTTTTTGCTTAAAGTTAATTGGGTTATATGGGTTTCGGGTTATTCAAGGTTTTTTTTGTATGCTTAAAGGTCTAACTGATACCCGACCCTAATAACATTCGGTTTAGTTGGTTTTCAGGTAACGGGTTTGTTTGGGAGGGTTTAATCGAGCACGAGTGAAGTCGGGTTAGGTACGGGTAAAATCGTTGGGCCTAATATAAATCTACTGATCATATGACCTTATATGACCCAAATAACTTTACTATTGTTGACATATGTAACATGACACAATTAACAAGTTATATGTGACGATGGTGTACGTATAACACAGGGGTGCAAGGCGTGGCTTGTTTATTATTTATTAATTAATTATAAATATTATTTTTATGTATAATTTATTATTTTTTCGTAATTTTATAAATAGTAACTACTATTATTTAAATATATATAATATATTAAGTAATAATTATATAAACAGTAGACTCGTTTAGGCTCGTGAGTCGACTCGAGCTCGTTTACTAAACGGGCCTGTTTTTAGGCTCGAGCTCGTTTAATCTCGACTAGTTTCGAGCTTTTGTTCAAGCCTAGCTTGAGTAGCTCACGAGTAGTTTGGCTCATTTGCACGCATAGTATAACATCACTCTTTATAAATCGTAATTTTTTAATACACTATATATAGTTATATAGAGAAAGTATAATGTACTTCACGGCTTAACGTACGTTAACATATGCGACCAAAAGACAACATGCGTGATTAATATAGATAACATGCGTGATTACATTTTGATCTACTTAACGTGCGTGATTTTGGCTCCCATGCATGATTATCACAAAACCAACTGATCCATGCGTTATTAACTGTTCCATGCGTGATTATAGCCCTGATCTGATGGTTACGATTGTCGCGTACGTGAAGTATGATAAGGGCTTTTGTATGTTAACCGCTCTCTAGTTATATATGAGTCATTATTAAATAGTTGTATGTTACAAATAGTAATTTTTTAACACACTAAAGATGGAGGCCTATCTTTTTATTTATTTATTTCTTTTTTTTTTCCATAAACAAACCTAAAGCAATGCATATCATTGTGCCTGCATGTGTCATCAATTCGATGACAAATTTTAATTATTTTAAATTTAAATTTCTGTCAAAAATGTTTTATGAATAAAAAGAGGACCAAATATTTCGAATTAAAAAATAGTACATCATGTGTAAAAAGAAAGTTTTGTTTTCTGCTGATTAGTTTGTATTATTTTATCCTTACCTTTTTTTTGGGTCCCACTTAAAAAAAATACCTTTTACAAGTCTAATTTATATAGTTTGTTTCCATCCTTAATAGAATTCATATCTTAAGAAAAAAAAAAAACACACACACACACTCTCTCAAACAATTGAGAACAGGGCTGATCAAATCTTGGGTTTACCCGAAACCCAAACCGAAAAATAACTGAAACCGGGCCGATATGTTGTGTAAGGAAGGAATTAAAGTGAGTTTGAAAGGAATGTTGAGATTTCTTATTGAATGGTTAATTCTTTTCTTGTAAGTTGTAACCAGACTTTACACTAGGGTTGGTCTTCAGCTCCCATTTTTTACTCTTTTCGGGTTTCGATTCGGTCGTCCATGGCTCTATACCATTCTCTCATACACCTTTCATCAACCCTTTTCTTTCTAATTTTTTTTTTATAAATTTAACTTCCACAAAAATATAGATAAAAATCATAAGACCATACAACTTGAATGATTTAAAAAAAAAAAACCTAATGAGAAAAAACCAATACTTTTAAGAGTGCAAAACAATATCAAAGGATAACTAACTAATCAAGGAACAAGAAAAAAAAAAACTCAAATCTCTAATAGATAGTTGTATTTAACTTAAACTGTCACAAAATCACTAGATCAACTGTAGATGCACATTGCAGCCTATCTGGAAAGATCAGGGCTGACTAATCTTCGAGAAAGCGTCTTGCCAACCGTTACGATGAAGGTTCTTATTTCCATAGGGGCCAGTTCAACAACAAGCTTTTGAGGGTCAACAGGTCCACCCCTCTGGCCTGCCGGTTCATCATCATTTTTGGACCCTTCTACTTTCCACACTAGCCTTTTCTTTTCCATTTCCGCTCTTCCTTGATTAGCCGATAAACTCATTTCCGACACGTTGGTTATCTTAAATCATTTACAAATGTGGAAGATATATAAGAAACAAGTCAAAAACAAAAAAATGAAAATATTAAGATGAGCTGCATTTTGGATCTTACCTTCCGTTTAGCAAATAGTTTTTTTAACTCGACGCTTGTCATAACTGAAAGATCCTTATCCTCGCCAATCTAGAACCAGAAAGAACATATCCTAGTTTAGATCCTTAATGGGTCGATTTGGGTTATGTGTTATTTTTATTCTTTAACGGGTCAAATAAAAAGAATATAGCTAAAAAGAAAACGGGTCAAATTTGTCAAAGAGGTTAAACAGGTGGGGAGTATGTTTTTTATTGTTAAAAAAACTTCTAAATCTTTTTATTCAAAAAGTTAAATTATTATTATAATACTAATTATATGGTTTTTATAATCATACTTATCAGACTAGTTGCATACTAAAAACTAAGATATCCTGTACAAGAGTGTTTCAGGTCGACCCAATCCGTATTGTAAATGTCCCATTTTGACCTGTTACCAAAACAGTTTGACCGCCCATTTTGTCACCTCTACTTACAATTTGGTACAATTAAGTGAATTTACGTGAAGAAAAAAAATAAAGAACCTCGTATAAGTGTGCCAAACGGAGAAGAACTTTTCCGTCTTCTAGCTCTTGAAGCGTTAACAATGCTACATTATCAGGAAGACTATAAGTGGAATCCATTCCTGAAAATTTCGACACTTGGAAGTTTGTCCCTTTATTTTCATCCTGTAAAACGCGATCTGATTAATATACAATAATAATCTACAAATTCTAAAAAAACACTAAAATTGCACTTTTCTTTCTTTAACCTGCTTTGTGAACGCCAAAAGAAGTGGTGAATAGATCTCCTGACCGTATGATCGTCGCCACTTGGCGCCCTCTCCAAGTGGGTCCATTCTAAGATAGTATTTCCCTTGAACCTGTACTCACAAGTTCCCTAACATAAGAAGCTAGTAATGCTAATAGCAAACTTGACCCATCAATACGTCGACATTTATTGGCATTAATAATAAGAAGAAATGCTTACAACTAATCCTCGACAGTCGTGGCCGACACAAACTGTTTCGTTTATAGCTTCTGCGACACCTTTTCCATCATCATAGAGCAATCTCCTGCAAAACAGGTTATTCATTTTTTTATATATGCATACATACATATATATAGTTGTTAACTGTGAGTGCTAATGACATTATCAAGGAAAGATGTACCTATGAAGCATCAACTCCAATTCACCGTCGACAATGCTTGATCCACCAACGGATCTATCTACCAAAACCGAGAGCTCAGTTTTTTCATCTTTTAGGTAAATTCCAAGATTGATCTGGAAAATAATTTAACTTATGTTGAACATGTGCAATCCAGCTTGAGTAATGTATGAAAATTAATCATAAAGTTAAAAGAACGCACGGGATAATAGTTTCCTGCAATAGGTTGATTCACTTCAAGATCCCAGTCTGCTCTATAGTCTCGAATCTGCCATAGATAATTAACTTAAATTATGATTTATGACCAAAACATGTTTCTTCAAATTCATTTGTTTATTGGTATGCAATAATATGATAAAAAATGAACAAATCTTATATTAAATATATGATTAAATAGGAGCACTGCAGCATACCCGTTCAATGAAATCTCGACCGTTAGAGTCGGTGTAAAATGTTTCGTTACTCTTTATGGTGCTTGTGATCTTTGTTGCAATCTCTTTCCCAACTCCATCACCAATAGGTATGGGACCCACCTGGAATTAATATTATTAGCGATATGCCGATAAACATGTTCATAAAAATAATATTAATAATAATAGTAACAAAGAATGTTGATCTTACAGTGAATTCGACTTCAGCATGTTCCTTATTTTTGTACACTCTAGTGATCTACCCAAGCATGAAAAGAAAACCTCAATATTAAAAATAAATTTATATTTGATGGATTTTTTTTAAAATATATTAAAAAACGATGTTAATCAAATCATTTAATACCTGGTAAATCCAGCTTTTTATTTTCTGGTGTACTTCATCATAGATTGGCCCCCTCAAAACTGTTATATTCTGTAATATCACTGAACATTATTAATCCGGCACTGGTTACATACATATCATACAACACGTTCATTCGAAGAAATTTTATACCTGCTTCTGCGAGCCAATAGGATATGTACCATTTGGACGGAAAATATATGCTCCAGATGCCTAAAACAGAATAAAATAAACCCTTATGAGGGAGCTCATTTTTAACAAAAATAATAGTTATAATAAAGTTACCTGTAGCCCCGTCGTTCCATCAAATCCAGCATAAAAGCTATATGATTGCTTCAAAGAGGCATCAATCTTTCATGACACAACATCAGACAGGTTAGATACAGGTTAGCAATTTAAATGATAATAATATGTTTCTTAATCGACTATTTCAAATACGAAGCATAACAAACAAATAATCATATTACGTGAAACTTTGTGACTACACCATGTTATTAGTGACAAGAAAATGAAAAATATCGAACGAAAAAAATGAAAATGTACTTACTGAGCTTCGACTATTAACATAATGAGAAAGCTTTCCTTCACTTCCAGAATATATTAACTTCAACTTTCCTGTTCCTATTTCTATATCATCTTTTTGCGCTCCCGTATGCGTGTAGAACTCTTCTTTAACAGGGGTTGAAGCTGCGCATAGTAATTTTTTTATCAATAAACGTTGTTCAACGTTCAAATCAATTTATTTTAAACAAAAAATAGACATTACACCTGGTTTTTTGGTACTTGAAATGGTGTATGTGCTAAAACCCAAAGGCGGAACAGTTGCTGTAAACGCAAGCCAATATTTGGGTGTAGAACTTGGTGGTTTACCCGTATATGCAGTGGTGTAGTAGTTTCTTATGGATATAGATTCGTTTATTATAGGGAAAATTTGAGATTCAACTTCTTTCTCATTGGAGTCATATACTGCAAGATTCTCACTCACAACCTATTAATTATAAAAGATGCATGATTTAAAATGTATACAAAACCAAATGAGCAAATACGTAAAATATAAAAGGAATATATATCGCGTGAAAACTAATGTAATACTTACTGGAAGTCTTATAACATCCGATCTCTTCCACCCCAGTGAATTATAGACAACAACAACCTACAGTCAAAAGTGACAATAGTGCATTATATTTTGGCGCGCGTATGCAGAATATAATATATAGTTTTAACTTTTAAGAATCTCACTTACCAACTTCTTGCCAGATGATAGATCAGCTTCAGTTGGAGGGCAGTTGGTTATGTTCAGAAGCGGACACTAGAATATAACGAAGAAACGACAAGAAAAAATATTAGATACAGATAGATATATTTTTATTATGTATAATGTAGTATACATATGCATAGTTATAAGTTATATATGTTGCATATGTACCTGTTGAATATTGGTTGCTAAACTTGCGCATCCAGGTTTCGGTGATAGCATGCAAGCTATCGATTCTGCAACCACCTTTTCAGCCTCCTTGTGACCTATTGCGAGCCGTTTTGCATAATCATTAGCCACATGTTGTTGAGATGTACCACTAACGGCGTCATGATGCTGAGCAGTCCCTAAAGCATCAGCCAAATAGTCTGTAGTGGGCCCGGTTTTATTCCTTCCCTTCATTGCTTCCAATTGTCTTGCAGCCTGATAATAATTTAAATAAAAAAATATTAAAAAACCGTGATGTAAAATAACTTAAAACTTGTGTTACCCACCAGATAATAGCCGCTCAACATTCTGACATATCGCTTGAGAGCTGGCCTACTAGTAAAGTATCCTGTCCAGTAGGCGTTTATATCGCTTGCATATCTAAAAAAAACAAATATAGTGGTTAAACAGTTAGAAAAATGGAGACTGGATATGTCATAATATATAATTTAAGGTTTACAAATTATACTTACGGAAAATAGTCGTCTGTTTTTAGAGGCCATGTGTTAGTCTCCGCATATTTAGCATCCGTGTATATAGACGGTGTTGAATAGAGAGCATTGACCCGACCATCCTGTATGCATATGTAGTCAAAACTCAAAAACCAAAAAAGTAACGGGTCGAAACTGTTATTTTTAAGATTAATAAGAGTAACTAACTTTATTGACATAATGAATAAACTTGTCCAAATTCCGAAACCATGACTCTGCATACTGGTATTTGAAATCTGTCCCCATTGTCCACATCACATGATTTGTGCGAGTAAAGTTCGCCTGATAATACAAGTTAAAGTTCAATAACTCGGTTAATCCTTTCATCTTAAGCTCATTAAGAAAAACTGACCAACGGATGTTAAAACTTAAAATGTATACATGCAGCTCACCTGTGACAATGCTGCAGCCACGAAAGCATTGACTCGTTCTTCGACATTGTAGTCAAACAAGTTGATGTTATCCTTCAGTATAAGCGATGCAATTACGTCACATGTCTAAATAAACATTCGTAAACCTTAAATCTTGTTTTGAAATTTACCTGCACAATTGGGGAATCAGCGTTGACTTCAAAGTAGAATTCACTAGTTGGAGGTTCATAAACATTCTCCGGGAAAGCGCCTGCAAAAATCTGTAGAAATTGATGCAAAAATTGTTAGATAGTAAAGTTACACTTTTGTCGGGGGGATAATAATATCGGAACACATTACACACCTGTGAAGATGAACCGAGAGTCTTGGAGGCCCGCCAGATGACTTCAAGATTTTTATCTGCTTTTCGCTTAGCTCTATCTTGGTAATCAATCCGGCCGAAAAAAAGAGAATCAAATCCAACCTAAATGATCATAACAACTAAAGTTTAAAAGGGCTCGAAACATAACAAGATTATTAATTTACAGGCTACAATTACAAACGGTGAATCTGCAATATTTTGAAATTAACAGTTTTTGTATGAGTCAAGAGAACAGAATATATGACCTCTGCCCCTAACAGATAAGCCTGCACAGCTGAATGACCGAAAGGGTCTATTTGCCAACCGATTCTCGGTGTTACGTTAAACTGTTCCTTGATAAATTTATGCCCATATGTTGTTTGATCAATCATATCAATATAATGTGGTGCTGCTTCATCATGCATGCACCACCCTCCATTTCTGCCCAACAAAAACAAATTAACATGAAATTCGTGAGTCTGGGCTAACAGGTTCGGGTCAGTTTCAAGTCAAACCAACGAACACGCTTAGCTAAATGGGCCGGGTTCATGGGTCGACCCGTTTAATCCATTTGTTTACCTTTTTTATATATTTTTAAAAAGTGTTTCAATTAAAGTATTGGGTATGTTTTATGCTAAGATTTTTAGTTTAAAAATAAGTTGGCATAGTTCAGATATAATTGCTTAAAAAAATAAAGATAATATGTAAATCTAGAACATTAAAGTATTAATATGCAAAAAATAGTTAAATAATTTTTTTTGTGTTAAACAGTTCATGTCATCCCGCAAAATACACATGGCGTATTCGTGTTTCATGTGAAATTTTCACGCAGGGGTTCAACCCATCAACCTCAGAACACGACCCGTTTAGCAACCCTATGCTTACATCATCTCAAGTTGACCCGAGCTAACAAGCCGCTTGACTATAGCTTGTGTTTTCTCACTCTGGTCATTCCACCATCGCTGGAAAAACGCCTGCAACATTCATAACATCTTAGATACCAATTTCGGGTCAAACCCCATAGTCAAAACAAAGCATTCAACATTCCTAACCTGTTCAACATAAATAAACTTCCGATTCTTATCCGCCAACAGCGCTTGAACCACCGAATCAAGCACGTTTCGAACACAGGCTCCCTGTAAAACAATCAACACACTTAGATATCAAACAACAAAGTAACTATATTAACATTAACAACAAAAAAAAAAAAAAAAAAAAAAAAGAAAGATATACCTGAATGGAGTTATTGGATCCAACATAGTACTGATCAACAGTTTTCAACCAACCAACATCATCATGTGTATGTGCTACAAGATGAACATTAACCTTATCTTTCACAACTCCTTGTGCAGTATCATACACCATGTACTTTGATTCCACACATACAGAAACAACACTTAGTATTAACATTACTAACACTCGAAAATCCGCCATTGTTGAGGAAATTAGCTTATGGTCGTGTGAAGAAAAGTATGAGGAAGACGAAGAAGATATTGTGCATGGACCCCATGAAACACGAGGGGCATAAATAATTGAAGTTTGTCCATGTTTAACGGGTAGATAAATGATAAATGTAAATGATAAATAATAAATCTGAGATAGAGATGATAATTGGCGTTATGGGGTGTATCTTGATCTTGATATGGTGTTATTGATATGTATAGATTGTATGTGTTTGTTAAGAAATTATGTCGGGTCTATGTTTTTTTAAGGTTTTTTATTTTTTAAAAACAAACCTTAACAATATCTTGTGATTATTATCTTTTTGTCGATTTTATCAGTTATAATAATATTATATAATTTATTTTTTTATTTAAACAGTTTATATATTTTTAAATATAAAATATAATATAATGTATATAATTTAAGGTTTTTTATTTTTAAAAACAAAACCTTAACCATATCTTGTGATTATTATCTTTTTGTTGATTTTATCAGTTATAATAATATTATATAATTTATTTTTTATTTAAATAGTTTATATATTTTTAAATATAAAATATAATGTAATGTATATAAATATGGTTGAGTATAATTGTTTTTTAATATAAATAAATTAGTAAATATATATATATATATATATATATATATATATATCATCATCATCATCATCAGACTATAATAAAGTTGCATAATTTTCTTTTACATAGTTGTATTTTAGTAAGGGGTCCACCAATATGAGAGATTTTTACACAGAGATATGGACCATATTATTGTTATTATTTTTTTGGCCACCATCTTTATTCAATCAAAAACTAAGGCTCTCTTAGCCAGAAACTAAGAGGAGCATATAGACCCCAATACGAAATAGGACAGACACATACAAACAAATCAAACACAGAGCAACTAAGCAAAGTCTATCCCCTCGAAACTATCGAACGCTCAGCAAACAGTTCGTGAATCGTTTAACGGAAAGTTCGTTTACATTCGCTCGTTTAGTAATCGTTTAACGGAAAGTTCGTTTACATTCGCTCGTTTACATGTTCGTGAACTTTCGATCGTGTTCGTTTGTTTATGTTGTTCATGATTTTTTTTTTACTTTTATTTATCTTACTTAAAATTTTATATTCTTTAACTTTTATTTAATTTTATTGTCCTAAAAATTAAAATAGAAAACATTATTCCCACCGTATTTACGCATCGTTCCCCTTTCCTCCCTCAATATTCACATTGAAGAACACTATCAACCTCCGTTCCACTATTTCGGCTTCAAGTTCCAGTGTTGCTCCCTCCCCTATCCACCTCTAGCCTCTATCGCTTTCGCCATTTTTATTTGTGTTCGTGAACCGTTCATGGACAAGTTTATTTCCTTAATGAACGAACACGAATATAAAATCTCGTCTCGTAAGTGTTTCTGAACCGTTTGTGAGCACATTTATTTCCTTAACGAACGAATACTCGTTCAGTTTGTTTACAACCCTACTCGAAACTGCTCCAATTTTCCGGATTTAGGCCAATGATTTTACTTCTATTTACCATCCACCAAAAGGATTCAACATTTATATCGTCAACCAAAGTCGTTGCATTCGTGAATTTTTGATGAAATATCCTCTCGTTTCTGTTTCGCCATAACTTCCACACAATCAAAAGAAAAACCACATAAACATTGAGCAACCAACCCCTTAAACTATATGATGAGGAATATTGAATATATTTTATAGAGTTAAATGCCATTTTAGTCCCTGTGGTTTGGGACATTTTGACAATTTAGTTCAAATGTTTTATTTTTTGCATATGGGTTCAAAAATGTTTCACCATTGCCATTTTAGTACACTGGGTTAACTTCATCCATTATTTTTGTTAACAAGAAGGGTAATTCGGTCATTTATATGGCCGAATTGCCCTTCTAGTTAACAGAATTACATCTAAAATGACCCGAACCCGAACCCGACCGAACCCGAAAATCGTATCATACATATGAACCCGAACACGACCCGAAGTTTCATGGGTTGACCCGAACACGACTCGTTTAATCCAAATTTTTTAATTTTTTTTTCTGAAATTTATATAAATTTACTTAAAAACACAAATGTATATAATAATATCATATTTAAATTATAAAATCTATGTTAATTTCTCTTTTTAAGTTATAATCATGGCATAAAATACACACCCCATTTAATTTATAACATAAAATATATTGTAAAAAATATAATATAGTATAAATGTGTTAAACGGGTCAACCCGCCAACCCGACCAGGTTGACCCGAACCCGACCCGTTAACCTAAACGGGTTTACGGGTTCAACCTGAAACTGACCCGAACCCGTTTAGACTAAACCTAAACCCGCAAATTTCGTGTTAGGTTCGTGTCGGGTTTTCGGGTCGTGTCAGAAATTCACACCCCTAGAGAGTGGTGGGGATTGGGTAATAGAGATGGACTAAAAAACCAGCTTTGGATTTTCAAACCGGTTTGTAACCATATCCGATTTACACGATCAAATATTCAAATCGGTTTCAATCCAATTCAAATAATCAGTTTGTATACTAGCTCCCCCTCTTGTCACCTAAACCGGTTTCAACCTTACCAAATATATATATAGAGGAAGGTTAACGTACTTTCCAGCCTACACCATTCTCCGAAAACCACGTGCCTACTTCCGTTAAACCTCCAAAACAAAAGCTCAACCACCATAGGGGAACATATCACCGCCAACCTCGCTGCAAATCCGACGCATTTATTTTTTCCGGACACATCGCTACAAATTTCGACTGCCATTATCCTTGAAAATTTCGCTCAGAAATGGTTGACTGTTGACCCGTATTAATTTTCCCTTCCTAAAAAAAGGGCTTGTCCTCAAGACCGAGTCATGGTCAAGCTACTTCCAATTGCCTGATTAGGAACTTAGGGGGTTGACAACGGTGACCTGGCTGATAATGTTCATCGCAGTTGAAAAACGTCCATCAGCACGGCGGGTTTGCATCTTCGCGGGGGTTAAGCGCTTGAGGGTTAGTGAGGTGGCTGTAGTAGATGAGGTTGCCAACACGTTTTGTGTTGGTAAGACGGTTGCCAGAGGAGAACTAAGTACATCGCTGTGAGCTTTGTCATCAATTAAAGAAGTAGCACTTTTGAGTTTGTCTTCAATAAAAGGAACGAGACTGTAGGCTTGATGAAGGGTTGTAGGTTTAGGGATTGCTGATGTGTGCGAAATGCAACATATAAATTACATCAATTGTGGCATAAAACTAACCCTTTTTAGTACTAATGTTGGAAAAAGTGTGTTTTTGTCTTCCTTTTGTATTTTCAGGATTAAATGAGCTCAAAATAACAAAAGAAGCAAAAAGGCAGCTAAATCTAACATAAATACAAGAAAAGGAATAAACGTGGCATGCCCGACCTCCCCGAAAGCATCTTCCCGAGCAAAATAAGAAAACAGGAGGCTGAACACGCCCCGTGCTCAGTGAGCACGGGGGCATGCCCAAGTGTCAGCATAAAAGACAAAGTTGTAGAAGCTTCCATCGCCCACCACGGGGCCGTGCTCAGCGGACATGGGGTCGTGGTCAACTATAAGATTCGCAGAATCCAGGCAAATCTTGATAGTACAGATATGCTTCTGCACACGGGGTCGTGCCCAGCGGACATGGGGCTGTGGTCAACTAATAAAGACAAGAGCAATTAATGAAGACAGAGAAGGATGTGGACACGGGGCCGTGCCCGAGCTTCTGTTCAGCCTATAAATAGGAGTGCTTGGCTCAAGCTCAAACCATCCCTTGGCACACCACCTCTCTCACACTTCACCCACCACCCACCACCACCATAACACCATCATCCACCACCATCATCCATTGTCCATCATAGAGTGTGTGAGTCGTCTCGGGATCCAAGATTGATCGTAAGAGTTCTTGACAATCAAGGCCATGTTTGCCTAAGTCTCTTACATCACTTGGTGAAGACAAATTGTCTAGTGTAATACTTTTTATTTTTAATCTTTTTGCACTTTTTAATTGGTTATGTATTAATGACTTTAATAACTAGTTTCTTATGTTGAAGGTGATTCTTCCTTATCGTTTGTCCGTGGTGTCTTGGCATTATTTTACTGTCTATATAAAATAAAAGATTTTCACCATTCATATCTCCACGGTCTATATGGAGGTATGTTGGCTACCTGGTCGGGGGTTAAAGGAACGGTTTGGTAAGAGTCTTGCCATTGTTCAGTGTATAGATCCTGCAAAGGACCTGGGTCAAATTTAGTAGGACCTCCTTCAATACTTAACGGTATTGGATGGCGGGGGTCCAAACTCTTTGATCCCCTCATAAGTTAAACTACTATTAATAATTTAACCCGGCTACTTAGGACTGTATCCCTGCTGACTCAGACTACTTAGCCGAGGGTAACGTCGCCTTCAAAAGAGGGGCCTATCACAATATGCATTAATAACTTAATTAATTATCTTTCAATAATCCGACCCTTTAGGATTGTATCCCTGCTGACTCAAACTACTGGGTTGAGGGTAACGTCACCTTCAAAAGAGGGGCCTACTACAATAACTAAGATAATATCTTAAATAGTGCAAAAGTGCGAAAATAATCAAAGGTTGCACTAAACACGAGTCGGAGCCAAGTGATTCATCTTGTCTATCTGTTTTTCTTTTATTTTTATTTTTCAGCATTTTAGTTAGTTTTTATTTTCTTAGTTTACAACATTTTTCTAAACTTTTGATTTGATTAGACGTTGAGGATAAACCGGTACTAAAAGCTCTTGTGTCCTTGGACGACCTCGGTATCTTACCAACACTATACTATGCTCACGATGGGTGCACTTGCCCATATGTGTGTTTAGTGTTAGTAAATATCGTGTTTTATAAATTTAAAACTTGGCTAAAAAGTGTTAAAAAGGGCTTAACATATACATTAAAAACTAATAACACTCACGCACATCAAGTTTTTGGCGCCGTTGCCGGGGACACAAGGATTTTAAGAAAGTTAGGAATCAACGGCCTAATCGTTTTTCTTATTTTTCTATTTTTTTAGGATTTTTCTTAGTTTTCAGCTTCTGCAGAGCTCAGCACGGGCCGTGCCTGGTCGGACACGGGCCATGCCCAGCATTGTTACTGGCAGTTTTTATTTTCCGAGTTACAGAGAGCTGAGCACGGGGTCGTGTCGGTGTAACACGGAGGCGTGTCCAACTCCCCAGTAACTGGGATCCGGAAAACAATCACTGTATCTCCGACCACGGGCCGTGTTCGCTGAACGCGGGGCCGTGGTGAACCTTCTGACCAACGTTCTTTTCTGTTTTTATTGCAGGACTTGGAACCCAGGCACCACATTTGAACTTCCTACGTAGTGTATGAGCTCCAGTTCTAGTAGAGACATAAAAGAACCCCTAGAAGAACCCGAACGCTTTCTCAGAAAAAGACTTAAAGCTAAAAACCAAGAGAAAGTTTCGGGGGACCCACCTCAAATGGCGGACCAACGTACCCTCATGGATTACCTACGACCCACTGTAGGTAATCTCGGCGCCGCTATCAATGCACCAAATGTCGAAGCCAATAACTTCGAACTTCGACCGCATTTGATACAAATGCTTTAAAACTCCGCAACCTTTCATGGGCTTGCGGACGAGGATCCCCATTTACATATTACTAATTTCTTAGAAATATGTGATACCTTTCAGATCAATGGAGCATCAAACGACGCCATCCGCCTTCGAATGTTTCCATTTTCACTAAAAGACCGAGCTAAGGCTTGGCTCAACACCCTCCCAGTTGGCTCGGTAAACACCTGGGATGAACTAGCCCAAAAGTTTCTATATAAGTATTTCCCTCCTACTAAAACGGCTAAATTAATGACTGAAATTAACACATATTCACAAGAGGATGGGGAATCCTTATATGAAACTTGGGAAAGGTTCAAGGAGCTACTAAGAAAGTGCCTCATCACGGTCTTGCGATATGGCAACAAGTATCCACTTTCTACAATGGGTTGTTGCCACACACAAGACAAACACTTGATTCTAGCTCCGAGGGACTTCTAGGTAATCGTCGCCCAAATGAAATATACAATCAAAGTGAGGAAATTGCTCAAACCAATTTTCAGTGGCACACTCCCCGAGGTAATATATCTATTGCCCCGGGCGCCCATAAGGTTGATGAAAGCACTTCTTTACAAGCCCAAATCGAGGCCATTTCTTCAAAAATCAAAAAGTTAGAAATGGCAAAAACGGCCTTGGTTATGGCTTGTGAGGGGTGTGGTGGACCACATGAAAATTGGAGTTGTATGAAAGAAGTAGATGATCAAACAGAAACGGTAAACTACATTGATAATAGACCTAGGCTGTCGGGTCCACCAACGGGTACCTACAACCAATGATGGCGTAACCACCCTAACCTTGGTTGGAGAGATCCCGGCAATAGTAGTAACCAACAAAACCAACGAACTAACTTTCAAAAACCACAAAACTTTTCTCAACAACAAGGTGGACGAGAAAGGCTTGAAGATACTGTATTTCGCCTCATCTCCGACACCGAAAAGAAAAACTCGGATCGATTTCAGCAATTGGAATTGAATTTTAGAAATCAACAAGCTAGCATTCAAAACATTGAAAACAATTAAATCAAGTAGCTCAAAATTTCTCCGAGAGACCACAAGGCGCGTTACAAAGCAATAACCAAACCAACCCAAAAGCGCAAGTACATCTCATCACATTGAGAAACCGAACCGTGGGTCCAGAGGAGGCTCCATTACCGTCGACTGAAAAAAGCCAATCTAGCCAAACCACGGCTCCACCCGCACCACAACCAGAAAAGGCTTCTCCACTAAATCAAGAGCCCACAAAGACTCCTCCGGTTCCGGACCCCGGTCGGTTAAATCGTCAAACGACCGATGAGCAATTCGCAAAGTTCGAAAATTTACTAAAACAATTGCATGTTAATATTCCTTTTATCGAGTTCCTGACCCAAATGCCTAAATATGCAAAATTTATGAGGGACTTCCTCACTCATAAAAGGAAAATTGAATCATTGCAATTAGTTAACTTAGGCGAAGAATGCTCCGCCTTAGTGCTCAACAAACTCCCACAAAAGAAAATTGATCCCGGAAGCTTCACGATTCCTTGCTCGATTGGGGAATCCCCCATTCGTAAAGCACTAGCCGATCTTGGGGCTAGCATTAACCTTATGCCCACATCAATGTTCAAACGACTCGGCCTAGGAACAACGAGCCCTACAAAGATGAGCATACAACTCGCCGACAGATCCGTCAAATTTCCACAAGGTGTCGCTGAAAATCTATTGGTCAAAGTTGACAACTTCGTTTTCCCGACCGACTTTGTCATCCTAGACATGGAGAAAGACGCCGATGTCCCTCTCATCCTCGGGAGGCCATTTCTAGCCACCGCCCAAGCAGTGGTGGATATGAATGACGGAACACTAACATTGAAGTTT
This sequence comes from Helianthus tuberosus, assembly GCA_030545235.1. NCBI lineage: Eukaryota > Viridiplantae > Streptophyta > Magnoliopsida > Asterales > Asteraceae > Helianthus > Helianthus tuberosus. The sequence continues at coordinate 4,500,764 of CM060443.1, forward strand.
GGGGACGAGGAAGTGAAGTTTGGAGTTGGGAAAAGAGTAGAAGACGAAGACCCGGTCAACTACATGAAGGTCATAGACTCAAGCTTGGATGACGCTCTCTGACGGTGTAACATGGGATGCAAAACATCCCACTTGAGTGACATATGACCCGGCTTTGGGTCTAGCCAAGGACCCTTATAAACGTGGCGCACCACGGAGGCATTCCGCGGAACTATCCTTAGTTTAGTTTAGATTAATTTTTATGTTTTCTAGTTAGTTTTAATTTTCAGGAATAAAATACACTCAGGATGGCAAAGGATAACAAGGGAAACTTGAACCAGCACTCCATGCAGGAAAACAGGGCCATCCGACAATTTTCTTCATTAACAGCAAGTTCAGCACGGGCCGTGTCCGCCCAACACGGCCCCGTGCTGCACAGTCTGCAGAAATGACCCAGTTCAGGTAAACTGGACACTGGCCGTGTTCACCCAACACGCCCCCGTGTCCAGACTTCTGTTTCTTTTGTTTAATTTTTGTTACTGGCACTTGAACACGGGGCCGTGCCCGGACAACACGGGGCCGTGTCCAGCGCCCAGTAACACAATTTTTTGCTTTTTCACACCTTTTTACACATTCAATCAACCTACAAACTTATTTTTGGGACACATTGAGGACAATGTGTAATTTAAACCCTAATAAAGTCAAACCTTGAATTTAAGGGACTAATTTTTCGAAAAATCGAAAACTTTGATTATGAAAGGACTGGAAGTATTAACATACTTAAAATAAGTTTCTTAATAACCTTTTATGGTTTCATATTCATAAATAAGCCACTTGTTGATCAAGTGTAGCCGTTTGCGTAATTAATTGATAGATTGCGCAATAAAGGGTTAAAAGCGTCAACATGTTAATTCTTACCTTTGAGTGACCATTTAACAAACCGATAGCTTCATGATATTTGATTATACTCTTGTGAATGCCAATCGTTGGCCGTCCAAGGCTTTTATGCCTATAAATGAAGTTACTCGCAACTTTGCAAGTTAGAGGGACTAAAAGTGTCAATATGTTTAATCATACCTCTGAATGACCTTTTAGAGAACCCAAATCATTGTAATGTTTAATAATACTCCTAAGAATTCCTAATATGGATTAGATAAGGCTTTGATACTATTAAACGATGATATGCGCAAGTTTGCGCATTAGAGGGACTATTTGCGTCAAACTACAAAAGTCTATCGATTCGTATAGTATCAAACCTTCCAGAATGTGATCATAAGTTAAACATGCCCTAAATATCCTTTACATAGCTTAGAAATAGGCTTAGAGGTGTTTGGTGCACAAAAATAAACTTATTTGGTCAACAGGGACTAAAAGCGTCAAAAAGTGCATAAGTTTGCATTTTCGCGCGTATCTTACGTTCTGAATATATCCGGACATCCAAAAATTTACGTAAGCACTAAAATATTTTATTTTAGTGTTTGCTTTGATAAAATTCCATTCGTCGCGTCGTTTGGATCGTTTTCGCGTCCGTTACGACTTCCGTCGTAATTAACCGAACAACGCAACTGTACGGCCAAACGAACCAACATCCGAGATATTTTTGAGCACATTTTAGGTCCCCTATACTTTAACTTCATTTTAGAGCTTTGAAATGGGGTTAACGGGGCTTAAACGTGTCAAGAATGCATCAAATAGCAAGTTTGGATGCACAGGGGCCTGTTCTGCCAAACTATGTATGGTTCTGGGTCTTACGGTCCGTAAGCATGTGCCAGAACATCAGAAAGCTGTTTCCAGCCTGTTTCCAGCCAATTCCAACTCATATCTCACTTGCACATGGTTTTGGGCAATACTAGGGACTCCAATGGTTTTACAAAACCATGGGCACGAGGTGTATGGCTGAGATTAAAGCACGGGAATCAAGAAACGATCCTAACGGTTCTGAAAAACCTATAAATACCCACCTTAACTTTCCCCAAACTCACACCTTGATCTTGAATTCTCTAAGTTGGAGACTTTGCTCTTCATACCTGAGAATTTAGGATCAACCCTCCCTGCTTGGACCCTTTATTGAGAGCCCCAGTAGAAGTACTTGTGCTTGCTGATTAGAATAATACGGCTGGGTATAAGTTGCATTGCTAGCTCAGGTAAATACTCTTAACTTATTTTCCATATACAGGCTTGGGATACGGTATTATAATAATACTGCTTGGTCGGGTATTGAATGTTTAATCGTATTGTGATTAAATTATTGAGGTAACCCATTTTAATCTGTATTGTTTGAAATAAAAGCCTTTAGGGGTTAATGACCATGTCTCGGATATCCTTGGCATCATTATAATAAAATGGCCACGTCTTAAGCACGGGGTGTAGGCATACACCTGACAGTTGCATAAGGGAAACGGTATCTCACTCTCTTGTGGGCCTATACTTGTGGCGTGTCTGTTAATCTTGACTCGGTTTCTAACATCGGGCCCTGAATGTATAACGAACATGTAAATCTGTATATGAGATTATTTATATAATTGTCCCAAGTTATAAAAGATATTTTTGCCTTGTGCATTCAAATCAATTTTTATAAATGTTTTCAAATGAGTCGGTTAATTGTATTTACCAGTGTAAACTGACGTATTTTCCAAAAAGATTAAGTGACAGGTACTGTACGGAATTGGCTGGGAGCTCAGGGCGTTAATAGGGAATCTTGCAAGTTCTAGATGCCTAAAGTCTGTTGAACAGTTTTCTTTTATTTGATCCGCCTGTGGATCCATCTTACATTCCGTTGTAATATTTGATATTTCTTTTGAATCGGATTGTAATATATTTATCTTTTGCTTCCGCTGTGCATTTTAAATTGTGTTGTTTGACTATGATGATATCGACTACGTCATGATACTCCCCACCGGGCCCATCGGTAATACGTGGAAATATCAAGGTGTGACAGGTTGGTATCAGAGCCAACATTGAGTGAATTAAACACGAGCCTTTTGTGTTTAATCTCAATGACACAGTAGCACATTCCTTAGACCTTCTGAGTCTAGACTTAACATAGGAATACTCTCAATCCTAATCCGGAAAATATTGCTTCCGATTTTATATACTTTGGATATATTAAGCAAAGAAGCCGTAATGGAAATTCTCCACATCCGGAGCCTTGATATGCCGAGCTTCGTACCGCGGCTAGGATGAAACGTGCATCCAAGGAGAAAACATTCAGAAATAAAGTGAAGAAGAAAACTCCTTTTGCTGAAATTCGTTTCCTTAGTAATCCTTATAAGGACATATTTATCTTCTAGTCCCTTCATGGACAACATTATTTCTTTCAAGTCCCGTTTAGGGCAATTCTGTACTTCTTTTAAAATCATTAGAATATTTTATCCAAATTTTATTTTATCATTATGTATATAATATATGAAATAAATCAAATTGTTATTCCTTTTCGTAATTGATCTGCCAATATATGTTAAAAAGAATCTTAAAGGGGTATAACCTAGCTTGAATGTCATTAAGGACCTAGCTATAATGGTAAAACCTGTTTAAAAGAGATTCGGATTCTTGTTAACATCTGAAAACATGTTAACACTCCTGACAACAGTGATGTGATAAAATCACACTTGTCATCTTTATATTGCGAATTTCCAACCCCTTTTATTTAACCTAGTGATTTAGAAATCATGGCTTAAATCATCAAATAAAGATGATCATATTATAAACATCCATTAGTGATAAAGTGCCTACGGGTTAAACTTGTTGTCCAATAAGACAACGACAGTGGTGGTCCTTAACCCCCTGTCTAAAGACGTTGGACTACGTCCAAGCATAATAGTCTGTATGATCAATGCGATCCTGACTAATATCATCAGTTAAGATGATTATATCATAAACATCCTTAGAGTGATGAAATGCCTACGGGCCATATCAATTATCCAAAAAGATAAAAGACAGTTGAAGTCTTTGACTTTCTGTCAAGAAAGGTAATGAGCTACGTTCAAACCTTAATGCCTCGATCCTATAAGATCATTGCTTATAAATCCAAAACTATCCTTGCGATTAGGCCTGTTGTGCCACTTTATTATCCTTAATGTCTTATATACTAGGATAAATTATAATGAAAATACTAATATAATTAACAAATTAACCAATATGGTGTATATTACCATGGTTAATGAATAATCTAAATGATGATTCCATAATGAACTCCCGAATAAATCTTTGTCAAAATTTGTGTAGCAATCAAGCTACATGGCTGGATCGGATGAGGTCAACAGCCACCGAAGGGAGAATAATGATGCTACCAGAGTTAATATAGCTGGTACGGAACTGCAGGCATTGATAGACAATGCCGTTACTCGAGCTCTGGAAAGAAGAGATAATGAATCAAGTGGTACCCATAGTAGGACCCTATTTGTACCTCATACAAGGCAACCCTCCAAGACTCATACAGATCGCAATAGCGATTCTCATCATTCTCCGAATCAGAGGAGTGTTCCGTCTAGACAGGTTGTGCTTCATCAAGAACCACGTGTTAAAGCCTGTTCATATAAATATTTTGTCTCCTGCAAGCCTAGAGACTTCACAGGAGAAAAGGGAGCCATCGATTGCATGACGTGGCTCGATGAGATGGACACCGTTGTGGATATTAGTGGATGTACAGAGCAAGACATTGTGAAGTTTGTTTCACAATTCTTTAAAGGAGAGGCTCTAGCTTGGTGGAGGTCACTGATCCAAGCTACTGGGAAAATCCCGTTATATAATCTGACATGGGATCAGTTTGCTGCTCTTATCAAAGAAAATTACTGTCCTCAACACGAAGTTGAGAAAATCGAGACCGATTTCTTGACATTGGTCATGAAGAACCTAGATTGTCAGACATATCTTACAAGTTTCAATACCATGTCTCGATTGGTTCCGTACTTGATCACACCGGAACCAAAGCGTATAGCTCGCTTTATTGGAGGTCTAGCCCCAGAAATCAAGGCAAGCGTGAAAGCATCGAGACCTACTACATTCAGGTCAGCGGCAGATCTGTCGCTGTCTCTCACACTCGATGTAGTCGGAAACAAGGCTGCTAAAGCTTCTGATGAAGGAAAGCGAAAGAGGGAGGATGAGAGTTCTTATCACTCCGTTAAGAAGAAAAAGGGGAACTCTGATCATCAGAAGAGTTCCGGGTTTAAGAATGACAACCAGCAGTCGGGTGAAAAGACCAGATGCAAAACCTGTAGGAAATACCACCTCGGGAAATGCAGATTTGAATCTCAGCCTCTTCCTTGTGGAATCTGCAAATCCAAGGAGCATAAAACCTTGGAATGCAAGAAGTTGGAGGACGCAACTTGCTACGGTTGCAACGAAAAGGGGCACATCAAGACTAATTGCCCTAGGAATCAGAAGAAGCATGAAGAGGCCAAGAAAACAAATGCGTGAGTCCTTCAAATGAACGCCCTGGAGATGGTATAGAATAATGATGACATAACAGGTACCTTTCCTTATCAATGAAGTTTATGCGGGAAATTGTTAATTCTGACGAAGATGAGCCTATTGTGGACAATAAATGTTGTAACCAGTTGTATCAACCTAATTAGGACTCTAGATATATAATGCGAGGTAGAATTGGCCGATGATACTTTAGAGACTGCTTCAACAATCTTAGATGGATATTTTATATCTATTAGGAATTACTCTTCTCCAATATCCTTGTGACAAGCTTTCAAGCTATCCAAAATTATCAATATGATCAAGACAGATGTGACATTTTGATCCTCTGTCAAAAAGGTGATGGACTGAGTCCAAACCCTAAAAGCCATTAACGGTCTTATATGGCCTAGGCTAAGTATAATTGATATATATATATATTCTTCATAACATTCATTAAGAATGTTCGTACTATATTAGACTGTATGGTTTAATGATACCATGGTTAGTATGTGTTAGGTCATCAGGATGATGAATAGCGATTGTTAGATTGCAACTAAGTAATTGTTTTATTTGGTGTTAGGAACCAAATATCGAGTATGACAAACTCGGATAAGACAGCCGTTGATCGTGTTATGGACGATGCGACACATGCTAATGATGATACAATTGTGAACCTCAGAATTTCCAAAGATGTTCTTCAAATTATGATAGACGCAGCTGTTGGAAAAGCTGTGAAGAAGGCCGTGAAAAAGTTCAAGGAGCCCCATGCTACTCGCTCCAAGTTTTATCTAGGACCACATTTCCTTACTCATAAGGAGGATCTTGTTCATGCCTCAAATGCAAAGGATGAGCTAAAAAGGAAACGGAAGGAAGATAACTCCCAGAGTTCTAAGAAAAAGGGTAAACAAAAGCCCAACCAGAAACCAGTATGCAAGACCTGCAAGAAGCGCCACTATGGGAAATGCAGGTTTGAATCAAAATCCCAATCGCAGCCCAGGGCTTGTGGGATCTGCAAATCTAGTGAGCACAAAACATTGGAATGCCAGAAGATAGGAGATGCGACTTGTTACAACTGTAACGAGAAAGGGCATATCAAATCCAATTGCCCAAAGTATGCTAAGAAGCTTGAAGGAGATAGGAAGACTGACGCTAAGGCCTCACAGATGGATGCAAAATAGGCCATACACGATGACAATGTTATAACCGGTACGTCCTTATCCATGATGTATATGCAAGGGTATTGTTTGATACAGGTGCAGATAAGTCATTTGTGGAATAAATTTTGTAAGTTATTAAATCTGCCTGTTAGAACCTTAAGCATAAAATATGAAGTAGAATAAACGCTAAGAGTTCTGCTTTGATTCGGATACCAATCAATCCTTCATAGATGGTAAGTATAACAAACTCTTAAAGTCTTCCATGAGAACCCTAGATATTAAGTGGAAGGTAAAACTTACAGGCGAAAATCATAGGAACCATTTCTTCTGCTCCTGTCAAAAATCTTCAGTCATGAAATTCTAGTGTACCCTCTCTCCAGATGAAGTGCATCATCATAAGTGATTGATATCTCTTGCACCAGATGGTACGACAAAAGCACCATATGAGGATTGGTGTATCTTAATATGTTCCATAGATTGCTTCCATGCCTGATCAGCATGGAGGTTTAATGCATGGAACCACAAAGACATTCCAATGGTCATACGGGATTAAGGTCAGCTAATGGTATTCGAAGAAGATATCTAAAAATAGAATTGTCCAAGTAAATGTTCCCGATTAAGGAATTCGAGGACTTGTAACATAAATGTGTCACTTATTTGACACAAGCAATGGTGGATGAATTGGAGCCTGAGATATGGAAAATCTCTGTAACCTCCTTGTACCTTGATTTTTCTCCTGAGATTACCTTTTTTACCTTCTGAGAAGCAAGTAGAGTTAAGATTTATATCTCATTTAGGGCTGTATCATTATGAAATTTCCTAAACGACTGGTACCATCATTGGAGGAATCGAAACCCTGATTAGGTAAGTTTCAAAATAGAGGATCCACATAGCCTAACTCAATATTCCAAGAGTTTAATATTGTTAAATAAGAAAGACGGTCCATTTTGCTTATGCATTAATTACCGCAACCCTTTTTAGGCAACAATTAAGAATCACCATCAGCTGCCCAGGATCGTCGATTTGTTCGACTAGCTGTGAAAATTAGCTATTCCTCAAGATTAGTTTTAAGCGATGGTTGGAATAACCATCTCACCTTAAGATAAACCTTTCTATAATAGTTGTTATGTAAGTATCAAGGCTGCTCCTTTGGAGACCTTGTGTAAATGGAATGTTAAACATCTATTGTTAGAACAATAGAGTGGTAAGTCCAATTAACAGGATCTAAAAGTTGCATTGGATACAACAAATAAGATCATTCAAATTTATAATCATCTTAAAGTTGCCAGTAATCGGCAGAATTTTTTTTTTGAGGATTAATAAAAGTCGCAACCTCCTTAAGTCCTTAATAAGGAATAAGGTTCAATTAAAGGTATCGCCCTAAGAAGGGTGTGCTAAATTTGAAATTTCTCAGGGTAAGATAAGCCCTGGATATAAAGGAACATTCGGGAAATCGAATGCAACAAAGGTCAATAGCCTATAAGCTAAAACCTGTATAAGGAGCTTAGTGGAGCTCGCCAAGCAACCCACACTGATGATTTAAGGATATGTTTCGCCAATAAGTTGAAACACATTGACATAATGATAGGCATATTAAAGAAACTTTATGATATGATAAGAAACCTATCTCAATTAAGGATCGACAGGTTAAGAAGCTCCAAAAGGATACATGTACCTATTAGAAAGGTCAATTGGGGTGCCTTAGAGGCCCAAATGTACTGGGGAAGATTAAGCCCAATATAAGACAGAAAGCACTTCCTTTACTTTAGCAAATCTCGAGGTCGAGAGTTCTTTTAAGGGGGTGAGGATGTAACACCTCGTAAAATCACGTCCAATAATGTATTGACACGTGTAATAAACCCTAATAAACCTTGAATTTAAGGGACTAATTTTTTGAAAAATAAAAAACTTTGATTATGAAAGGACTGGAAGTATTAACATACTTAAAATAAGTTTCTTAATAACCTTTTACGGTTTCATATTCATAAATAAGCCACTTGTTGATCAAGTGTAGCCGTTTGCGTAATTAATTGAAAGATTGCGCAATAAAGGGTTAAAAGCGTCAACATGTTAATTCTTACCTCTGAGTGACCATTTAACAAACCAAGAGCTTCATGATATTTGATTATACTCTTGGGAATGCCAATCATTGGCCGTCCAAGGCTTTTATGCCTATAAATGAAGTTACGCGCAACTTTGCAAGTTAGAGGGACTAAAAGTGTCAATATGTTTAATCATACCTCTGAATGACCTTTTAGAGAACCCAAAGCATTGTAATGTTTAATAATACTCCTAAGAATGCCTAATATGGATTAGATAAGGCTTTGATACTATTAAACGATGATATGCGCAAGTTTGCGCATTAGAGGGACTATTTGCGTCAAACTACAAAAGTCTATCATTCGTATAGTATCTGTAACACCTCGAAAATTCACGTCCTATAATGCGTTGACACGTGTCATATGTTTGAACGTGTGAAAGAATGTTCTGAAGGGACTAAAGTTGACAAACTTGAAAAGTATATAAAAATACGAGTTCTAAATGTCAACAGTGAATAAATATATTGTACATTAACCCTACATAACGTTTATACCATCAAACGAATAGATCATGGTTCATACGAAGCTAAAAGTGAGAGATTACAAACTGTAGGGGTTAAATATGTCAACATGTTTAAAGATATACCTCTGAGTGACCTTTTGACAAACCCGAAGCTTTGTAACTGTTAATTATGCTCACTAGAATGCGCGATATAAATTTCATAAAGTTTCATTATCGTATGAGAAAGTTATGATCAAATTCGTGTGCGAGGGGTTAAAGCATTAACATTGAAAGTTATGACTTTTCGGGTTAACCGGAAGTGTCCAGGGACTTGGCAAAGTGGGTATAAGTCCTAAAGCCCTTATAGGTAAATAATAAGGGGTCAAATTGCAAAATATAAGCTTGGTTGACCTTTCGAAGAGCCAAGGGGCAAGATGTGGAAAACAGAAAATGAAAAATCTGTTTACAGGGGTCAGGCGGGCCGCGTAAAGGTTAATGAAACCTTACGCGGGCCGCGTCAGGACGTCAGATGCAGAAAATGCGAACAGCTTCCTGTTTTCGCGCATATCCGACCTTTAATCGATCTTTTTGCATTGTGGGCGACCCCTAGGCACCCCCTAAGCACTAGGGACACATGTTAGTGATTTGTGGTCAGTGCTAGACTTGCTTGTCAACAATTTGTGGTGTTTAAAACACTATATAAAGGCCATGAGTTGCAACAAGTCCCTCACACCTTCATCTGCACATTTGGAGCATTTCTGGAGCTAAGGATCCTTCTCTAAGCATCACATTTCGTGCATAGGACTTCAGTAAGTTTGCTAATCCTTCTTTAATTGATTTTAGCTTAGTTATTTAGCTAAAAGTCAAACCATCGTAATTACGGTTTGACTTCGAGATTAATTAATAATGGCTCAGTCAAATATCGAATTAAAAGTACCTCTAAGTAGGTAATAATGTGGGTAATAAACCCTCAAAAGGGTTCCCCCTGATTCCCACTCTAACTAGGTCAAATGTCGGGTCAAACTTGTATTTAAAAAGTCAACAGAATGCGTAAATTACAATTTATGCATAATTAGCAATGTAGAACACATACAACCTGTTTGATCATTAATATAACTTGGTGATTAGTGTAAGGACATGTCTAAACATGTTCAACCCGGCAATTTCCTGTTTAGACCCGGTTCGGAACCGAAAGTCGCATAGTTTGACTTTCGCTTTGACTTTCAGTTCTGACCCATTATGGTATGTTTTAGAAATACCTAAGAGCTTCATTTGGACCAGGTTACATGCTAGTATAACCCTCTGTGATTATACACCTCGGATCATTAGTTATCCAATTAATACGCATGAATCCGTTAATTGCTCATATGTTGACCATTATGCCCTTTTCACCTTAAAACGTGATTTTTGGAAATGTAAAAGAATAGAAACCTTAATTACTGATATATAGACTTGCATACAAAATTTGACATCAGTTTGAGGTGTAGGTTAAGAGTTATGCTCGTTAGCGTAAAATTAAAGCTTTATGTTAATTAAACGACGTATTTAGCGTATAGCCTATTTAAACATACTTTTTGATATCAATCTCTTTACCCACTGATGTAATATATTATTTTGGGATTTTTAAAGATTTTTAATTAATTTTAGGCTGAGCATAACTTATAGTCGTAGGCTTAATCCGGTAATTGTCGGTTTTGCCCTTACGGGCTATAAAATGAGTTTTACATATCTAATCGACTCCAAACCTTTTGCTACTGATCACATATGATAAATAAATTATTTTAAGCCTTCTAGAAATATAAAAATATCAGATTTATGTATCAAACCCGTAAATGGCCTCTAATCGCCTTTTTAAGCGTTTTTAACGCATAGTATGTGCTATAACTATAATAAACATACAAGGGTTGATACCTACTGATATTTGAGGCAAATTATAATGTTTTAACAGTAAGCAAATGTTGTTTAACTCAGACTTCAGTTTTGAGCTTTTCGGCTTATGTGAAATTACCAAAATACCCCTACGGGGCATAGTTTGGTTATAATTGGAAAATTTCACATATATACCTTGTCCTACTGTTATAACTTAGTAAAATAAGTATTTTTGCTGATTACATCAGACCTGTAACTCAGGTAAATACTAAAACTCTTTTATAACCTTTTAAATGACCAAACTACCCCTACGGGGCATAGTTTGTGTTTAAATTCGTTTCGGGCATAACAAAAGATATCTTACTGATGTCACAACATATTTGGAGCATATTAACTTAGGAAACCTGTAAATGGCTCTCATTATTACCCGTTACGCTTATTACGCGTTCGGTTCGGTTTATGTAACTAGTTTACATAAACTAGCCTAAACGGGTCAAACCTTATCGGTTTTATCTAAGAATCCAGAATGTGTATGAATTACCCATATTAAACAAGTCTCTAAACTTGTCGGGTCTAAAACACATTCTATCCGGTCTTCGCTTAATTATGCGTACAAACCGTATCTTTGAAACTAACCGGTCTAGGCTTAAGCTTAATTAAAGACCCGTTAGGATTCTAATAGGTTATTATAAACCTTCGTTCCAGATTAGGAGTACCAGTAAAAGCTACTTGCATTTTGCTTATTGTGATTATACCTTGCTCAGGTAAATACTTTTAACTTATTTTCCCTATACGGGCTTGGGTTACGGTATACAGCATACCGCTTGATCGGGCATCAAATCTTCCATCGTTGGGTGGTTAATTGAATAATTTGATCGGCTCGTTTAATGACCATGTCCTGGATATCCTTAGCATCATTCATGAAATGGCCACGACCTAAGCACGGGGTGTAGGCGTACACCTGACAGCTGCATATGTAAAAATTGGTACCCCACTTAAAGGAATCAACCTTGTGGGCATTATACCTATGGTGTGTCTATTGATCTTTAACCCGGTACGTCCGGGCTACTGAACGCATAAGGAACATGTAATTCGTTCACAAGATTATATATTTAAATAATTCTCCCAAGTTATAAAAGGTTAATTTTGCCTCTGTGCATTTTAATCAAATTATAAAAGATATTTTGTGCCACGTGCATCCAAATCAATTTTCTTAAACCATTTTCAAATGAGTCAGTTAATTGTATTTACCAGTGTAAACTGACGTATTTTCCAAAAAGGCTAAATGCAGGTACTATACGTAATTGGCTGGATATTTCTCCTTAGCATCGATAGAAGTCTCGCAAGCTTAAGATGCCTAAAAGTCTGTTGAACTATTGTTTCCATTTTATTTTCGATCCGTCTGTGGTTAAACAATCGACAGTTGTGATATTTGGTATTACAATATTATATTCGGTTGAATTATATCTTTCATTTGCTTCCGCTGTGCATATTAAATATTGTGTTGTTTGACTATTATGTTGCCAACCACGTCACGATACTCCCCCACCGGGCCCACCTGTGACACATGGAAAGTCGGGGTGTGACAGGATCGAACCTTCCGGAATATGATCATAAGTTAAACATGCCCTAAATATCCTTTACATAGCTTAGAAATAGGCTTAGATGTAACGCCCTGCTTTTTCATACTTTCCATAAATAGAAAGCTCACCTTGTAATGCTATTTTTGGAAATCTTGTATTATTGTAGTCGTCTTTTCGTTGTAAAATCCGAGACTTGGATCATAAATAAAATTCGTATTTCTTTAAATTCACCTTCTACATATTCATACATGTTCATACGTTCGAATTCATTGTACATCGAATCCTTATTTGTAATTCATACTTATACGATACTTATTCACGATACATGTCCATGCTTGTCCTTAAATTGTTGATACTTAAAAACCCTAATAATATGCTTATTTATACAACGATTAATCATCTAATATGTGACATATACTTGTCACTTACAAACATGTTACATACTTATACATTACACTTTTTACCTAGTTAAATCATGTTTTATTTCATATTTTACCTTGTTACAAGTTAGGGGAAACATTGTTGCATATTATTACACAACTTAATTAACAAAATTACTCATTATAATGTTTAAAAAAAAAAATAAAGAAATATGGCAGCCCCAATTCAGCAAAATTCAGCCCCATATGGTTGAGTTTTGTGGGCTAGTTTCAAGGTTTAACCCCTTCTAAACACTTCCAAAGCCCAACCCATTGAAACCCTAATCCTTCCCCCTATAAATACCACTTATAACCAGCCTCCCTACCACTTTTGCAACACTAAAAACTCTCAAAACATCCTCCGAACCATAGCTAAAAGCAAGGGTTCGAGCAGATTGACACCCCTTCACGAAAATGGGCATAACTTCTTCATTTCTTATTCGTTTTGGTCCATTCTTTTTCCAGAATGCTTGGCTTGACCTTAGCTTCGATTCTAGGGGTGTTTCACAGCAAACAAGTCCCTGGAACTCCGGCAAAAAGGCTTCAATGTCTACTGTTTAAATTTGTTTTCATTTATCTTTGCTTAAACATGAGTTTAACTCCCTCAAACCTATGTCCTTATGCTTATAACCACTCCTATGGTTAGTTAGGATTAAAAACATGGTTGAGACATACAAAATCAGAGGATAATCCTCAAATACTTTCTGTTTTGTTTAGGGTTTTTGACCCACAAGTCATGTTCAAGCTTCAAGTTTGATGTAGGAGTGATTATGGAACAACTTGGGTTTTTCCAACATAAAATCCCCACATGATTTGATGATTTCTCATAGCTTAGATTGTTTACATTCTTGTACTAATCTTAGTTCATGACCCTCCTTGTTTGTCCTTACAACAAGTGTAGTGGTGAACACATACGAGGTGCCTAAATGGAAGCTTGTTCTTCCTACCTCCTACATGACTTCTATGACACATTTTGAGGTACCTAAATGAAGATATAATCTTCTACCTCATGCTTGAAATACTTGAACATTTGGACTTATTAATATATATATATAACCTATACAATACATAACCATATTATTCGAATAATCGAATCTTTGATGATGAACTAGTGTTCATATGTCAAGGTACTAGATTACATCATCCTAGACTATGATAACTTGTCACGATTCTAATGGAACCTTGTTCCATGAAAACATTTAAACTCCTTAGAGTTTCCTAGTGTCAAGAACAAGCATCATATGTACTAAATGATTATTTTCACATGTTATTCTCATATCTTATTTTTATGTTGTTTTAAATACCGAATCTCGACTCTAAACATACTTGAACTTTAACCCTTATACATTCGGACTCTAAATCTCTATTCGTCAACAAATTGGATAATCGGAAGGCATATGCAAGCTTGTGAGTATACTCGATCCCTTTTTCCCCTTTACACTTTGGGATGCAACATGTATAATTATGCAAACAACGTTTAAACTAAACATACTCAATCCTTGATCAAGCATGAAACTAATGTGACTTACTTGTTATTCTCGTATGCTATGTGAACGATTTGGAACGTTATATGCTCATTAACTTTGCTCGCCCACCTTAACAATTATAGCGCTATAGGATTAACGCCCCGCCCGCTATTCTATTGGGTATTGTTAAGTTAAACATTACCACCCCGCTAAACTATTGGGATTAGGCTATTTTATGCGTTGTATTCTAGGGTTTGAACATATTGTACGCCAAAATTGCATACTAGTAATCACATATTATGAATCATGTTGGATTTGAGTTTTTATTCTATTATGCTATGTAATTAAACTTGTATACTCGCCTTTGCTTTTGCATTGAAACTCTATTTTAATACATGTTGCAGGTTAAATTGTTGAAGTATGATGAATGATGAAACAAGTTTAGGGTGGACTAGATACACACCTTTAATTCATTTATCTTTTGATGTTATGTTGAAATTTGAACAATGTTGTTATTTCTATTTTAAATGTTGTATGACAATTTAGCACTTGCAATGAAATTTGAATTTAATTAAATATTGTCACATAGTGTTATGAAGTCTCTAGCAATCTATACATACTTCGTCTCATCCCGATGTTTCCGCCATCGGTTGGGGTGTGACAGATTGGTATCAGAGCCATAACTATAGGGAATTAGGAAAAGTAGGAATGCTTTTACCTAGTCTATAGTTTTAGAGCCTTATTTTTATGTTTTGCTACATGCATGTCACTTTATATGTTTCTTATTTATTCTTTTTGAGCCTTTTAAACATATATGTTGTTTTATACTTATGTATCATACTTGACATGCTATTCTTATGTGTTAATACATGTTTCATTATGTGTTAATAATTGTAATATTTCGTTCTTTATATGCTATTCTTGACATGTTTATACTTGTTTGTTTAATCCTCAACATACGCTTTTCCTCATACATTTTACTCGGCTACTCTAAATCCACAAACACTCGTATTATACAAAAGAGACAAGTTTACCAAAATAGGCGTGAAACCCACAATTTGGTGAACAACTCTCAATCCATCTACTTTTCTTTTTACATAAAATTCACCATTAAGTTAGGAGTGAAATCCTCACCTTAATGGAGAAATTCAAATTTCAAATTCTAGTGGACCCTCGTCAAAGTGTCGAAATTAACTTTTGACCGGACGAGTACCAACCACACTTAGGATACTAAATCGCCAAGTTAGGGGTGAAACCCGCACCTTGACGACTAGTTCCACTCCTTGATTTTCATTAATCCCGCTAAGTCTCGAAATTTCAAATGAATTAGGGACATGTAGTAACCGGAAGGGTAAATACCGTTAACCGACTTGTCGGCGAGAGTATTTCACCTATTAGGCCAAAGTAGGGGTGTTCACGAACCGATCCGATCCGAGCGAGGGTCTGCTCGAGATCGGTTCGAATTACAACCGATCGGATCGGTTCGGTTCGAATTTATAAAACCGAGCATAAAAGTGGTGCTCGAGATCGGTTCGAATTTAAATCGATCGGATCGATTTCGATCGGTTTCGCTCGGTTTATCTCAACACCTAAATTAACAAATGTGCATCAACAACAAAAACTGAATCAAAAGCAATACATAATTGAAATACATAAGTAAAACATGTCCAACCTTTCTAGGCTGCATTAAACTAAATCAAAAGCAATACATAATTGAAATCAAGATCCTAAAAATGTTCTTAACAATATCGAATCCAAAGCATAAAATATAGTGCGAAACACAAATTGAAATCTAGCTCAAAAGCCATGAACATCTTCTTAAAGCTTGGTCATCTCCAATCTCCATGCACATACATCGGTATACTCATGATCTTCCGAATAATTTTTTCTCTTTTTTGAACCAGCACCTCCGGTCGCTGTATCATCCATATCGGCAACACCCGATTCATCATTTATTGGGTCGTCCTCTCCATCAGTCAAGTCAACATGAGCAGCCGGATTCTCGTTTGATTCTTTACAAGAAGACATCCTAAAGAAACAGATTAAACAGCTTATTAAACAGAAACAGAAACAGATTAAACAGCTTATTAAACAGGTTTCATCATTCAACAAGCTTGAAACATACAGATATTGAAACAGATTATAAACAGATTTAGTTATTTCCAAACGACCCCTTTGCCAGCTTATAAACAGAAACAGAAACAGATTATCAAGTGTTGAGTAAAGTAGTAATGGAATCAAAAATTGGTAAAGTGTGAGGACTTTAACAATTGAAAAAAGCATAATTTCATTCAAAGGGGGCATTGCACAACAGGCAGTTGAGTAACCGTTGGGTGTCTACACTCTAGATTTATCAACTGACACTTCTTAATTTTTTTTTATTCAGTTAATATTAGCATACTCAATTTCAATTCAAAACTAATTCCAAAATTAACATAGTTCTAAAACATTACAAGTCAGAAAATCCATACAACAATAACAACATCAAATCACAACTAACAACAGTTAATATCAAAAAAAAAAAAAAACTAACAACTGAGTGAACTGACCTTAGGTTTGTTAGAATCACTAAACTCCCAAGGAAGATCCGGATTATTATCAGGAGAATCACGGTGCTACAATCACAAACAAACACACACAATCAAAATAGAATAATGCATATCGAAACAGATCAATCAACACTTACATAATTTAGGGCAGTGGATAACGATCGAGTCGCCCGAGACAGATGTAATTTAGGGCAGTTTGATTCTTTACAAGAAGACATCCTACCAAAACAGAAACAAAACAATATAAAGAAACAATATGCAGAAACAAGTCCGAAACAGAATGAAGATGCAGAAACAGATACGCAGAAACAATCTTTAACATACCGATTTTAAACAGAATGAAGATGCAATAATTAACATACCGCCGGTGACTGGAACTTCAAACATACCGATACAATTCAAACAGACGATGAATAGTCCGATGAATACCGAAGGTAACTACCGAATCGTTATAGGAAGCTTGAAACATACCGAAGGTAACTAATTCAAACAAGCTTGAAACATACCGATACAATTCAAACAGAAACAAGCTTGAAACATACCGATTAACACAAGCTTGAGCAGACGATGAATAGTCCGATGATTGTCCGATGACTTGAGAGCGAGCGGCGACTGAATTAGTCCGATGATTAGAGAGTTCAGAGTTCAGAGTTGAGAGCGGCGAGTGGCGACCGAATGAGTGAATACTGAATAGATTTAGGGTTTGGATTTTTAGTATATGGGCTAATATAATTTGAGCTTGTAATTATTTTGGGCTAATATTATTTGGGCTTATAATTATTTGGGCTATTTTTTTGGGTTTTAATCTATAACATATATAAAATATATATATATATATTAATTAATTATTAATATAAATAATTCGAGCGAAATCGAGCGATCGTCGAGCGAGCGGAGCCTTGCTCATGTTTGGATTGGTTTTGAATCGAACCGATCCGATCGGCTCATTTACAAACTGAGCGGGAATCGAACGAGCATTTTTCGAGCATTTTTCGAGCGATCGTCGAGCGATCTTCGATCGCCGAGCAGTTTGGACAGCCCTAGGCCAAAGCATGCTCCTCAAATTCAAAAGACTTTTCGACCACTTTGGTTAGTCAACGTTCTGTTTTGGAACCATCCCAATTTTTAATCGAACATATGTTATATTGTTTGTTCTATACGATGCAATCTTTCGAATACTAATTTACTTTTGGTATTTCTCCTCACACACACCCAACATATTAAATCCTTATCACACATTTATACATATGTATGTTTTTTTTTCATATAATTTAAATTCGTATTCCTTGTAACGACGAGTGGGGACATATCATCGAGATAGGAGTGATTTCCTTAACTTGACGATTAACTCCGCTTCTTTTCTCATCTTACAACGACATCACCAACGGATTTGGGGTGATTCCCTTACCTAGGTGATCGTTACCTAAACTTTCTTTAATAGACTATATTATGTAAACACGATCATGTTTATATATAAATCGTTTGTCATTAGTCAAATCTCTACTTATTTCAAAATGCATTGTTTATATAAACAAATTTCTTACGCTACAATCTATTTTCATATAGCTCACACACACACAATTCTTAACTTTTACCATGAACGCTTATTCCTTGATTTTCAAAAAATTCCACGAAATGCTACTTATCAACCTAGCCGATCTAATAAATCCATTGCCCGCGAAAATTCGTATTCCAAGTAAATACTAAAAACACACTCATCTCGCATCATTATACTAAAGATTGCGTTTTTTTCTTTTTTTGAATCAAACCAACTTATCATACAAAATATTACAAATATTATTCGATCGTTTACCAAAACTCTTTTCAAAATCAACAAAATATTTTATTAAGAACACCTTTCACGATCACTAAACTTAAATACCAAATTTCTTTTCTAAGGAGCAACACTTTCACAAGAACCTCTAAACTCCGAATTTCTTCATTAATGAAAATTATTTAAAACAAGGTAATCTTAGTTAATTCTAGACCCTTTTCAACCATTATTCAATACGTTAATTGAGTTTTAAACACGTGGGCAAGGAAACTTCGTAGGAACCAACAAATTTTCAACTATATCAATTCTTTTAAAACCATAGTAGCATTTCCATTCTTTTACAAAGTAAAATTCACATAATCAATAGATGTTTTATTTACATCCACAAACTAGATTCTATATTTCATGTCAACTCAATCTATTTTGATTTAATTAAACTTCACGTTTTGCTCAAACAACTATACATGCATACCATCTTGTGTGTTTTAGCTTATACCTCACAACAATTTCACACATACTACTCATTTTTTTGTGTTTTTTTTATACTCAAAATTTCTTGATCTTTTACGTACTTAAATTCGTATTTTTCGATTAATGCCATCTACAAAATCCTAAATTCATTACACTCATATTCGTATTTATACATCTTATGTCTACACTTATATTTATACTTACACATTGATGTTTATTTCCATGTTCATATTCATACATTTTACATTATATATTCATGCTCACGAATTTTACATTTACATTATACTTATATCCAAGTTTATATTCATATTAATACAATTATACTGACACTCACGTTTATCCATTTACGTTTACACTAAATATCATATTCGTGTTTACACTCACATACATACTTAAACATTTTATTCATACTTAAACATTCATGTTTTACACTTATATATCCATGCTCATACTCGTACATTTATACTCGTACTTATTACAATACATTTTATACTCATATTTGTACTCATATTTATACTCACATTTATACGATTTATGTTATACTCGTACTCATATGTATACTCTCGTTTATACGATTTGTGTTTATACTCACGTTCATTCGTTTATGCTCAAATTTGTACTCACATTTATACTCATTTTCCATAAGCGTTATACTTATACTTGTAGGTAAATAATAAGGGGTCAAATTGCAAAATATAAGCTTGGTTGACCTTTCAAAGAGCCAAGGGGCAAGATGTGGAAAACAGAAAATGAAAAATCTGTTTACAGGGGTCAGGCGGGCCGCGTAAAGGTTAATGAAACCTTACGCGGGCCGCGTCAGGACGTCAGATGCAGAAAATGCGAACAGCTTCCTGTTTTTGCGCATATCCGACCTTTAATCGATCTTTTTGCATTGTGGGCGACCCCTAGGCACCCCCTAAGCACTAGGGACACATGTTAGTGATTTGTGGTCAGTGCTATGTATCAAACCCGTAAATGGCCTCTAATCGCCTTTTTAAGCGTTTTTAACGCATAGTATGTGCTATAACTATAATAAACATACAAGGGTTGATACCTACTGATATTTGAGGCAAATTATAATGTTTTAACAGTAAGCAAAGGTTGTTTAACTCAGACTTCAGTTTTGAGCTTTTCGGCTTATGTGAAATTACCAAAATACCCCTACGGGGCATAGTTTGGTTATAATTGGAAAATTTCATATATATACCTTGTCCTACTGTTATAACTTAGTAAAATAATTATTTTTTCTGATTACATCAGACCTGTAACTCAGGTAAATACTTAAACTCTTTTATAACCTTTTAAATGACCAAACTACCCCTACGGGGCATAGTTTGTGTTTAAATTCGTTTCGGGCATAATAAAAGACATCTTACTGATGTCACAACATATTTGGAGCATATTAACTTAGGAAACCTATAAATGGCTCTCATTATTACCCGTTACGCTTATTACGCTTTCGGTTCGGTTTATGTAACTAGTTTACATAAACTAGCCTAAACGGGTCAAACCTTATCGGTTTTATCTAAGAATCTAGAATGTGTATGAATTACCCATATTAAACAAGTCTCTGAACTTGTCGGATCTAAAACACATTCTATCCGGTCTTCGCTTAATTATGCGTACAAACCGTATCTTTGAAACTAACCGGTCTAGGCTTAAGCTTAATTAAAGACCCGTTAGGATTCTAATAGGTTACTATAAACCTTCGTTCCAGATTAGGAGTACCAGTAAAAGCTACTTGCATTTTGCTTATTGTGATTATACTTTGCTCAGGTAAATACTTTTAACTTATTTTCCCTATACGGGCTTGGGTTACGGTATATAGCATACCGCTTGATCGGGCATCAAATCTTCCATCGTTGGGTGGTTAATTGAATAATTTGATCGGCTCGTTTAAACAGTCTTGTTTACTTAAAAGCCTTTGGGGGGTTAATGACCATGTCCCGGATATCCTTGGCATCATTCATGAAATGGCCACGACCTAAGCACGGGGTGTAGGCGTACACCTGACAGCTGCATATGTAAAAATTGGTACCCCACTTAAAGGAATCAACCTTGTGGGCATTATACCTGTGGTGTATCTATTGATCTTTAACCCGGTACATCCGGGCTACTGAACGCATAAGGAACATGTAATTCGTTCACAAGATTATATATTTAAATAATTCTCCCAAGTTATAAAAGGTTAATTTTGCCTCTGTGCATTTTAATCAAATTATAAAAGATATTTTGTGCCACGTGCATCCAAATCAATTTTCTTAAACCATTTTCAAATGAGTCTGTTAATTGTATTTACCAGTGTAAACTGACGTATTTTCCAAAAAGGCTAAATGCAGGTACTATACGTAATTGGCTGGATATTTCTCCTTAGCATCGATAGAAGTCTCGCAAGCTTAAGATGCCTAAAAGTCTGTTGAACTATTGTTTCCATTTTATTTTCGATCCGTCTGTGGATAAACAATCGACAGTTGTGATATTTGGTATTACAATATTATATTCGGTTGAATTATATCTTTCATTTGCTTCCGCTGTGCATATTAAATATTGTGTTGTTTGACTATTATGTTGCCAACCACGTCACGATACTCCCCCACCGGGCCCACCGGTGACACATGGAAAGTCGGGGTGTGACAGGATCGAACCTTCCGGAATATGATCATAAGTTAAACATGCCCTAAATATCCTTTACATAGCTTAGAAATAGGCTTAGATGTAACGCCCTGCTTTTTCATACTTTCCATAAATAGAAAGCTCGCCTTGTAATGCTATTTTTTGAAATCTTGTATTATTGTAGTCGTCTTTTCGTTGTAAAATCCGAGACTTGGATCATAAATAAAATTCGTATTTCTTTAAATTCACCTTCTACATATTCATACATGTTCATACGTTCGAATTCATTGTACATCGAATCCTTATTTGTAATTCATACTTATACGATACTTATTCACGATACATTTCCATGCTTGTCCTTAAATTGTTGATACTTAAAAACCCCTAATAATATGCTTATTTATACAACGATTAATCATCTAATATGTGACATATACTTGTCACTTACAAACATGTTACATACTTATACATTACACTTTTTACCTAGTTAAATCATGTTTTATTTCATATTTTACCTTGTTACAAGTTAGGGGAAACATTGTTGCATATTATTACACAACTTAATTAACAAAATTACTCATTATAATGTTTAAAAAAAAAATAAAGAAATATGGCAGCCCCAATTCAGCAAAATTCAGCCCCATATGGTTGAGTTTTGTGGGCTAGTTTCAAGGTTTAACCCCTTCTAAACACTTCCAAAGCCCAACCCATTGAAACCCTAATCCTTCCCCCTATAAATACCACTTATAACCAGCCTCCCTACCACTTTTGCAACACTAAAAACTCTCAAAACATCCTCCAAACCGTAGCTGAAAGCAAGGGTTCGAGCAGATTGACACCCCTTCACGAAAATGGGCATAACTTCTTCATTTCTTATCCGTTTTGGTCCATTCTTTTTCCAGAATGCTTGGCTTGACCTTAGCTTCGATTCTAGGGGTGTTTCACAGCAAACAAGTCCCTGGAACTCCGGCAAAAAGGCTTCAAAGTCTACTGTTTAAATTTGTTTTCATTTATCTTTGCTTAAACATGAGTTTAACTCACTCAAACCTATGTCCTTATGCTTATAACCACTCCTATGGTTAGTTAGGCTTAAAAACAAGGTTGAGACATACAAAATCAGAGGATAATCCTCAAATACTTTCTGTTTTGTTTAGGGTTTTTGACCCACAAGTCATGTTCAAGCTTCAAGTTTGATGTAGGAGTGATTATGGAACAACTTGGGTTTTTCCAACATAAAATCCCCACATGATTTGATGATTTCTCATAGCTTAGATTGTTTACATTCTTGTACTAATCTTAGTTCATGACCCTCCTTGTTTGTCCTTACAACAAGTGTAGTGGTGAACACATACGAGGTGCCTAAATGGAAGCTTGTTCTTCCTACCTCCTACATGACTTCTATACCTAAATGAAGATATAATCTTCTACCTCATGCTTGAAATACTTGAACATTTGGACTTATTAATATATCTATACTAGCCATTTACCCGCGCGATGCGGCGGGAGTGGCGATTTACTATAGGATACTCGTTTACCGTTAGTTTATCAGTCGTCTCGTGATATATTGTAAAGTACTTAAGTTAGTTTTCTTATTCGTGATATGTTGGCACTGGTTTTTCTATTAGTTTATCGATTCTTTGGTTATATACTTTTGTACATGGAACAGATATGAAGTGAAGAACTAATGCTCTCGAACTTCTATGTAGAGATGAAATCTGGTTCGGGTGTTTTAAGGGAACCGATATACCCGACTAAGCTTTAAACCGATACCCGATTTATAAATGATGTCCAGATTTCGGTTCTGCATTTTCAATACTTTCGGGTTTCGGGTCGGGTAACGGTCGGGTTGGGTCGGTTATGTGTATTTGCTCACCCCTATTACTAATAAGACTTACGCATCTTAATTACCTTGATACGATAAAATATATGATTTTCCTTCATATTTTATCTTAATTGTAGTTTAGTGGAGGGTTCAAATGAGAAGAAATTCTTTGTAAGAAGAAAAAAGAAGAAATTTCAACCAATAGGAATGCTTCATTAGACTTCATTTAATATTTGTACTTAATGTAACTATAAGGGTATGTTAGTAAATTTACATACATCATTAATTGGTAATTTCATCTTTAATAACTAACTATATTAAATTTGTAACTTATTTTTAAGATATATATTTTTTCACAAAAATAAAAATAAAAATTCATTTAAAGTGTAGGATAAATACGAGGCGTGTAGGATAAATTACGAGTTGTGTAGGATAAATTTCAATATGTGTAGGATAAATTTCGAAATGTGTAGGATAACTTTTGATGTGTGTAGGCAAAAATATTTAGTGTAGAGGATTATAGTCTTAATGACTAATTAATTAGTCAAACATAATAATAAATGAGATGAGAAAAAAAACTATTTAATGTTTTACAATTATACCCTTTTATTCTTTTTCTTCTCAATAAAATTTTCTTCTCAAATGAACCTTCCCCTTGTAGTTTATTGAATCATTTCAAATAGTATAATATCAACTTTATAAATTAAAGAGCTTATACTGATCGGTCTGTCATTTTAAACTTTTTTATTCTTACTATAAATGATAATAAATCCGGACAAAGTTCATTTATTTTTTGAAGAAATATAATTGATTTATTTATAGTATAATGATCGTTTAACTTTATTTATTTCTAATACATACGATTACTAAACATTATTATATGAAATTAAGTGTATTATGTCAAGTGCGGTAGTTTTATCACTATCATTGTGTTCATATGGAAAAAAGTTAGCTTATGTTCGTATATGTATATATTTCTATATAAACTTTGGTTGCTCTCCGAATTGATGATCAATGCAGACTAACACAGAAGATCTGATTGTTAGTTTCCTATTGCAACAACGCATCCTTTGTAATACCACGGTAAACTTACTATTGGGCAAGTGAATTTCTGTGTCTGTTAGTATGTAAGATGCACAATAAAGTTGTGATAGTAATAATAAAAAAAATACATAACGATTAGTGCTCATTTTTCTTTAAATCTGTAAATAAGTATTTATGTAGACATTGTTAGACCGTGGGGTATGGTGGGGCTTGGGTTGGGGCGTGGTTTGGCAGTTTATAAAAATATCAGATTTATGTATCAAACCCGTAAATGGCCTCTAATCGCCTTTTTAAGCGTTTTTAACGCATAGTATGTGCTATAACTATAATAAACATACAAGGGTTGATACCTACTGATATTTGAGGCAAATTATAATGTTTTAACAGTAAGCAAAGGTTGTTTAACTCAGACTTCAGTTTTGAGCTTTTCGGCTTATGTGAAATTACCAAAATACCCCTACGGGGCATAGTTTGGTTATAATTGGAAAATTTCATATATATACCTTGTCCTACTGTTATAACTTAGTAAAATAATTATTTTTTCTGATTACATCAGACCTGTAACTCAGGTAAATACTTAAACTCTTTTATAACCTTTCAATTAAATAATATTATCATTACATTTTTCTCTCACTTCCACTCAAAACCACTTTCAAAATATATTAAAAAATTATAACGGGTGAACAGTGTCCACCCAAATATACAGATGAACAGTAACATTTTCTCTCTACTCTACTCAACCACTTTTTATACCCTTTATAATATAAAAACCCCTCCTCATATAATTTGATGGTTAGGATGTGAATGCTCTTAGGCCACGCCCCAACCCACACCCCAACCCAAGCCCCCGGGTTAGTGGCTTGGGCGTTTTCAGCCAACCCACGCCCCAACCCAATCCCCATAGTCTTATGGTAGTATGGTTTGTTAAAATACAAAAATTTTAACCTTGCAGCCAGGCCCCTTGTATTTCATGGCCATTAGAGTTGCATGAGTTCAGGCACTACTCAAATTTCAAAATAAGGTCAACGCTACAACTGTGAGTGGCAACAAGATATACAGGTATATCAAAATAACATTTTTTTTGGGTAAAGGGCATTGCCCGGCAAAGTATATTAAACACGCACAAAAATAAATACATCATCCAAAGGGGCATACCCCCGTATCATTATCACCCAAAATAGGCTTTGGGAACCAAAAATAAGAAACCAAACACCCCACACGAGGGGCTCGAAAAAACCTATTTCTACTTTGACTATTACAAAAATAACTTAACACTATAAAACAACTACACATCATACAATAAATGGCACTTGTGTAAAGCAAACCACTTTGAGCATCGGTCTTTAACATCGAAGCAGCCACCCAAATGGGCTTAGACACAACCCAATTTAGACCGTGGGGTATGGTGGGGCGGGGGTTTGGGGCATGGGTTGACACGTGGACTTAGAGGGGCACCGCTGGTCAGTTGCATGTTGGGTCAGTATGGCGGGGCGTGGCTAGCCCGCGTGGGTTTGGCTTGGCCAAACGGTTGTTTTTTAAATTTAAATCCTAGCCACCTATAGCCTAGCCAACCCAGCCAATGAGAGCCGGCCACGGAAGACGGCCCGCCCGGGCTAAACCCCCCCCCCCCCCAGGGGCCACGCCGAAACCCAAGCCCACCCGGGGTGGTGACTTGGGCGTTTGTACCCAACCCCCGCCCCATAGTCTTAACAATCTGGCCTGAATCCACTGATAACAAAGCCGTTGAAGCATCAACAGAAGATGGGCCTGTAGAACCCCCTTGTGGGCCTTCAGCCAGATCCAAATCAACATAAAACAGATCAGTAACATGCATCCGAGGTCCAGATGGTGAATCTTGGACCAAAAGCGCAATTTCTGATAAGAATTAATCTCTAAATCCAGGCCACTTTGTTCATGCCAAAGACTTACTTATCTTGATCAAAGAGGTCTGCTCCAGCCTCAAAATAAGCAAAAAAGTCGTGAGAAATATCCATATCATTTGGCATACAGTTAGGATATATAACTTTTATTAACCACAGAATATATGATAATAAAAGTGATATACATTAAAAAGTAGAGTATTTGTACCTTCAAGTATGATGACCCGGTTAAAACTATATTCATAAAACAGTTGATCAAGTGCCCACTTGTAGTGACTTGAAAATGTGGTCATTGAAGAATAAGATGAAGTTAATCCATACAGAAAACATGGATATGAATTAATGTAAACATTAGTCTAATAGTATCTCTCACGTGCAATCTTGTAATATGCAATTAGCTCCACGGGCCTTTCCAGCATGAATCATGATAAAACAAAGCAGAGGGGCCAGGGGGCATTGTCTTAGAAGATTCTAATTCTCCATCCACAAATCCAGGTCAAATAATTGGCCAATGCCTTTCATCATGAGAAAAATGAACATCAATCTTCATTTAGAACTAAGCTTACATAATCAAAATATGACTAAAAATGTATGTATGGAGACCGGATTGTGTAAAAAAACCAGAAAAAACGATGCCATGGCTTATGACATGTGTTGGTGGCAGTAGCACCTGCAAAACGCGAAGCAACAAAACATGTTCCTGTGGACTACATAAAAATAACTAAAATATATCATTAAATGAATAAGAAATGAATAAACACTGATGCCTCAATAGATAAATTAAATAAATAAATAAATAAGACAACTAAAAGGTGTTGCAGATCAACTCAACCCACCTCATTACTCAGGTCAACCCAACCCGCCTGACCAGCCTTTTGGTACTTGTAGCAAAAAGATATTTCCTCACACAAAGTTGGTAAAAAAAGTGAAAGGGGCCCGTGGAATTTTGACCAGTTTTGACTCATCGTTCGAACGTTGACTGAGCTAAACATTATCACTGGTTAAGAACTGAACCACCAAACACTACCATAGTTCCACTACCGGTGGCCTATTCCACCACCAGCACTCACCCAACCTCTACATCCAGTCCATTTTTACTTATAAATGTGTCGATTCAGATTATTTTTAATGTCTAATGGGTTAAATAATAAAAAAGGTTAGGCTTCTCTTTATGAAATTGAGCCAAAAGGGTTCATCATTGACCAGACTACAATTTTAAAGTATGAAATCTCCTAATAAATACAAAACCAAAAAACATAATGACAAAACACCATAACCTTCTCACTGTTACTTGCTAATAACTGTATTGATCATTATAAGTCACCTTGTGTTAAAAAACATAACAATTCTGTAGAGAATGATAGGCCATACTGCAGCTACAGAGTATTAGAAAAGTGTTAAATGGTCACTTGTGCAACAACGAAGTCCACTGAATCAGCAATAAATGGTTCATGCGGCCCACTTGGTATTCCTATTAAGATGTATCGTTACAGGAAAAAAGGAGACCGACTAAGACTACAACAAGAAGAGATGGAAAAACAAGTTAGTATTTCTGTGTTTGGGGCAGCAAATCGGGAGAAACGATAACGGTTCAAAATGGCTCACTTTTAAGTTTTATCAGGTGTAAAAGCTTTCTTCAATCATTTTTTTTATAAATTACTATTTACTAATTATGTACACTACCCACAATCCATATGCTTATATCTAATTGTCAGAATATGCTTGCTGAAATATAGATAATCACTTCCATAACACAAATCAAGACACCCCCTTTCAGTTCATGTGTATATTTTATAACTATACCTCAAATGATGTTCCCATTATAACATTATCTCCGATCGCCGAACTCTCTAGCGTTATGAAACAGAGTTGAAGCATCTCCTTCGCTCGCACATTGATGAAATCGCCATCTGCACACCAAACAATCAAATCCGAAAAACTCAAATAAAGGTAAAAGAGAAGTGTCAAAATAGCATTGTAAATAAACCTATCAGAACTGGGCTTGTAAAATTCTTGAATGGGCTTGTAAATAAACCTATCAGATCCGGACGTGCTTCTATAGTGAATCTGAAATCAAGTTAAAAACAAAATAGCAAATGTGTTCCACTTAGCATAATTAAGTTGAACAAAGTTGAATAACTTATACTTAAATTTAAATTAAAAAAACACATGATTAGCCGAAACATATACACTAACCATATAATAGTTTTAGTTAAATTTTAGATTAGATTAAATGTTATGTATGTGATGAATAAAACAGGGGAAATAACAAAACTTGCAAACATAAACATGCAGATACATAGGGTAGTCAATATGTATAAACTCAATGTATAAAAGGAAAGTAAGGATTAATCAAACTTAATGTCTATGTTTGTTACCACAAAATCTATCACGTAAGTTTAAAATAACCAAGCCAACAACAACATTTTTGAAGCATTTAATTGGAATCTGAAAGTATGATCTTCCTTTTTGTTAACTAACCAAGATGATCAAATAATGTAACTAACATTTTAGCTACTTAAAATCAGTAAAACCAAACCATATTTCACATAAATCAAAACTCCACCGGCTTAAATTAAATAATACCTTGGTAGAGACTTTTCATGGCAAGCTTCATGATAAGAAGCCCTGAACTCAGCAATTAAACTAACATGAAAAAATACAGACATAAGTTTCAAAATTCAAAACCCTCCACAAAGTAAAACAATTAATAAAATGAAACAACACAAACCTTCTAAACCCTAATAGAGATAAAAAGCCTTAATTAAGCGTTGTAATCGAAACATGTGAAGCTCGAATCGACACCAAGAAGGAAAATCCAGATCCAGTTATTTACCCAAATCGAAACCTGCAAGCAACAAAGATTATTTATAATATAAAATAAGGAAAAAAAAAGAAACAAAACTAATAAATGATTCTTGACAGGAAAATCCAGATCCAGTTATTTACTCACCAACACCTTAAGGTCAACAATCAACATAATCATTTAATGAAGTCTATAAAAGTAAACATGCAAAAGATTTCAAGAATTTCATAATCTCAACAGAGTAACATAAACTTGAAACTGGATCGATTTGTGTGTTTACCTTCATCTGAAACATGATTCCAGAGAGATTCATGGACAGACAGTCACCTGATTCCGCAAATCTGTGGATCCCTTGTTCAAATCTGTGGATCCCTTGGTGCCTTCGACATCTGAAAAGCATATAGAAACTACCGTCAAACATCATGAAACCCTAGATTAAACGGTATCAGTTCTTACCAAGTTGCCAGATAAAGCTTGTGATAGATCTCATGAAACCCTAGATCTGCTCATCAAACGGATCTGGTGATAGATTCAAACGGATCTGGTGATAGATCTCATGAAACCCTCGATCGCCGAGAGAGAGAGAGAGAAGAGAGAGAGAAGATCTGATGTTATTTTGTGAGATGTGTGAGGAATGAGAGAGAAAGCAATTGGTGATCCGTGTGAAGTCAAATGGACGGTCCAGATGATGATCCGTGTGAAAAGGTGAAAAACATGGACGGTTGTAGATGATCTGGGTAAAGGGTAATTTGTTTGTGTTTTCTTGTGCCTTAGGACTTGTACATTGTGCTTGAAGTGTTTTTTCAACACCTTGTTGAATTACCATCTTGTCCTTCATATATGCTTATTAAAGTAGTATAGATAACGTATACAATACATAACCATATTATTCGAATAATCGAATCTTTGATGATGAACTAGTGTTCATATGTCAAGGTACTAGATTACATCATCCTAGACTATGATAACTTGTCACGATTCTAATGGAACCTTGTTCCATGAAAACATTTAAACTCCTTAGAGTTTCCTAGTGTCAAGAACAAGCATCATATGTACTAAATGATTATTTTCACATGTTATTCTCATATCTTATTTCTATGTTGTTTTAAATACCGAATCTCGACTCTAAACATACTTGAACTTTAACCCTTATATATTCGGACTCTAAATCTCTATTCGTCAACAAATTGGATAATCGGAAGGCATATGCAAGCTTGTGAGTATACTCGATCCCTTTTTCCCCTTTACACTTTGGGTTGCAACATGTATAATTATGCAAACAACGTTTAAACTAAACATACTCAATCCTTGATCAAGCATGAAACTAATGTGACTTACTTGTTATTCTCGTATGCTATGTGAACGATTTGGAACGTTATATGCTCATTAACTTTGCTCGCCCACCTTAACAATTATAGCGCTATAGGATTAACGCCCCGCCCGCTATTCTATTGGGTATTGTTAAGTTAAACATTACCACCCCGCTAAACTATTGGGATTAGGCTATTTTATGCGTTGTATTCTAGGGTTTGAACATATTGTATGCCAAAATTGCATACTAGTAATCACATATTATGAATCATGTTGGATTTGAGTTTTTATTCTATTATGCTATGTAATTAAACTTGTATACTCGCCTTTGCTTTTGCATTGAAACTCTATTTTAATACATGTTACAGGTTAAATTGTTGAAGTATGATGAATGATGAAACAAGTTTAGGGTGGACTAGATACACACCTTTAATTCATTTATCTTTTGATGTTATGTTGAAATTTGAACAATGTTGTTATTTCTATTTTAAACGTTGTATGACAATTTAGCACTTGCAATGAAATTTGAATTTAATTAAATATTGTCACATAGTGTTATGAAGTCTCTAGCAATCTATACACACTTCGTCTCATCCCGATGTTTCCGCCATCGGTTGGGGTGTGACAGATTGGTATCAGAGCCATAACTATAGGGAATTAGGAAAAGTAGGAATGCTTTTACCTAGTCTATAGTTTTAGAGCCTTATTTTTATGTTTTGCTACATGCATGTCACTTTATATGTTTCTTATTTATTCTTTTTGAGCCTTTTAAACATATATGTTGTTTTATACTTATGTATCATACTTGACATGCTATTCTTATGTGTTAATACATGTTTCATTATGTGTTAATAATTGTAATATTTCGTTCTTTATATGCTATTCTTGACATGTTTATACTTGTTTGTTTAATCCTCAACATACGCTTTTCCTCATACATTTTACTCGGCTACTCTAAATCCACAAACACTCGTATTATACAAAAGAGACAAGTTTACCAAAATAGGCGTGAAACCCACAATTTGGTGAACAACTCTCAATCCATCTACTTTTCTTTTTACATGAAATTCACCATTAAGTTAGGAGTGAAATCCTCACCTTAATGGAGAAATTCAAATTTCAAATTCTAGTGGACCCTCGTCAAAGTGTCGAAATTAAGTTTTGACCGGACGAGTACCAACCACACTTAGGATACTAAATCGCCAAGTTAGGGGTGAAACCCGCACCTTGACGACTAGTTCCACTCCTTGATTTTCATTAATCCCGCCAAGTCTCGAAATTTCAAATGAATTAGGGACATGTAGTAACCGGAAGGGTAAATACCGTTAACCGACTTGTCGGCGAGAGTATTTCACCTATTAGGCCAAAGCATGCTCCTCAAATTCAAAAGACTTTTCGACCACTTTGGTTAGTCAACGTTCTGTTTTGGAACCATCCCAATTTTTAATCGAACATATGTTATATTGTTTGTTCTATACGATGCAATCTTTCGAATACTAATTTACTTTTGGTATTTCTCCTCACACACACCCAACATATTAAATCCTTATCACACATTTATACATATGTATGTTTTTTTTTCATATAATTTAAATTCGTATTCCTTGTAACGACGAGTGGGGACATATCATCGAGATATGAGTGATTTCCTTAACTTGACGATTAACTCCGCTTCTTTTTGTAACACCCTAAATTATACCCTTGATTTATATAATAGTTTATATAAATTATAAGAAAAGATAATTACAAAACCTGACTTTCATTATCAAGGTTATAACTTAATTCAAAATAAGTCAAGTATTAACTAAGTTGAAACATTTTAAAAGATGTTCAAAACATGTTTACATCCATACACAAACGTTTTAACTATTCAAACATAGCGGAAGCTTAGATATGTAGTGTTCGGTTCTTCAATTGTCACTTGATCGCCATCCGTAAGATTTGTCAATTTACCTAAAATTTAAAACCATTAGAAACATTAGTTTTAATGATTTCTAATAATTAAATAACGAGTTCGAACATCACATTTCAATTAATAAAAACAAAACAATTATTCTGACTCCACCGTAAATTACGGTATCACCGTAATTTACGGTGAATCCTGAATATTTCTGGTCACCGTAAATCAGTAGACCTACACCGTAACATGTTTGCTCCTTACCGTAAATTACGGTATTACCGTAATTTACGGTGAGACCTGGAAATTTTAAGTCTTGTTTGTTTAGTTCACCTCATACGAACCAAATCTTATAATTCACCTTAAATCAACATATTCATCAATTCTAATATTCTAATGATGTGATAATTATTAATCAACTATCATAGCACAATCCAAAATATTCCGGAGTGTAAATTATGTTTTACTCGATTATTTGACCCGTTTAGATACCAAGAGTCAATTATCAATAAGGTAATACATACGTCAAATTTTCTAACAATTGTCTTGACCCGTCTCGCTTGACTAAGACGAAGGTCACTTCCGTGATATATTGAACTATATTGTTTACCATGTTTTCGAGACTACAACATAATACTATTAATTAATTCATAATGTAACGAAATGATAAATTCGTACCTTTAGAGCACGCCTTTCCCCCGTGAATTCCCTTCGGCTTGTCCGCTTGATGATCCGAACTCTTTGCCTAGAAAATTCAGTTTTACAACTTGTTTAGAACTCTTTCCATGACCATATTCATATCATTGTGAAACATGATCAAATCTGCGTTCTCATCAAATTTAACATCAAAATCCTCACTTAGGCATTTCTACAAACACCTAACGGGTCAGATTTTCCTACCATCATCTCCAAGTTCATGACTTGCAAATTAAACCCCAAATTTCACTTTAATTAGTATACCTTGCACACAATTTAGCATCAATATCACAGGAATTACCTCCTATAATGAAATTTATACTAGAATTATCATTCAAATCCTAGTGTTCATCATCATTTTATAAAACCCATAACCTAGCTTCCATGGATTCATAGAATTCCCTGAATTTGGGCATGATTTCTCAAATAGTTAGTTAGGTTTTACTTCTAAACACCTATCCAACTTCAATCTAACAAAATAACACACATGCAAGCATATAATTTCAGAATTTCAAAATCATGGGAATTTCAAGTTGATAGATTTCATCAAATTTCACATACCTTAGAATCCTCTTGCAATGAGGATTACGATTCTAGGCTCAATTCTCGATTTCTACTTGGATTAACCCTTCAATTTGCAAGATTTTGTGATTTTAGGGTTTTGGAGAAGTGGGTGTCGCCCACCCTGATGTTCTGGTCGACCAGGAGTATCAAATGGGGGGTTAAAATTGTGTTTTGTTTGTTTATTAGAATTAACTTTTCAATTTTAACAACTTAACCCCCTACACTTTGATAATTATAGATTTTAGTGAACTTTAACTCTACTTTATGGTTATTTCTAGATTATTAACTAATTAGGTTAAATTTCCTAGTTAGTAAATTCTTGTTTATTTAAACCTTATTAATTCCAGTTTAAGGTTTTACATTTTTCGGGGTGTTACAAGTCCACCCCCCTTAAAAAGGGTTTCGTCCTCGAAACCGCAATACGTACCAAATAAAGTAGGGTGAAGACGTCGCATCTCCTCTTCGGACTCCCATGTAGTGTCCGAACCCTTCCTATGCTCCCATTTGACTTTGACTTGTTCGATTTGTTTATTTCGTAAACGTTTGACCTTTCTGTCTAAAATTTCAACCGGTCTCACCACATAATTTAGACTATTATCCACTTCGATATCATCGTAATGGATATAGGTCGTTTCGTCAGCTAGACACTTTCTTAATTGAGATACGTGAAACGTGCCATGAATCCCACTTAGCTCCTCCGGTAGTTCAAGACGGTAAGCTACCTTGCCAACTCTCCCGATAATTTTAAATGGCCCGATAAACCTTGGGCTTAACTTCCCCTTCTTTCTAAATCTAATAACGCCTTTCCATGGGGACACTTTTAGCATGACCATGTCGCCGACTTGAAATTCAATCGGCCTTTTCCTTTTATCAACATACGCCTTTTGCCTGTCTTGAGCCGCTTTCAAGTGTGCCCGAACTTTATCGATCTTTTCGTTCGTGGCTCTTACTATGTCTTGATGGGCGAGTTCACGTGGACCCACTTCACCCCAACAAACCGGGGTTCGACACTTCCTACCGTAAAGCAGTTCGTATGGTGCCATTTTAATACTAGATTGGTAACTGTTGTTATACGAAAACTCAACTAACGGTAGGTGAACATCCCAACTACCTCCAAAGTCGATTATGCACGCCCGTAGCATGTCTCCCAAAATTTGTATCGTTCTTTCACTTTGTCCATCCGTTTGAGGATGGTACGCAGTGCTAATGAACAATTTGGTCCCCATTTGTTCTTGGAATTCACGCCAGAATTTCGAGGTAAACCGGGTATCCCTATCGGACACGATGGACACCGGCACTCCATGACGTGCTATGATTTCATTGGTATAGACTTCTGACATCTTTTCTGACGTATAAGTCTCACGAATCGGAATGAAGTGAGCACTTTTCGTCAATCTATCCACCACTACCCATATGGCATCAAAACCACGGTTTGTCCTAGGCAGTTTGGTTAACAGGTCCATTGTAAGATGTTCCCATTTCCAAACCGGAATTTCCAACGGTTGGAGTTTGCCATAGGGTTTCTGATGCTCCGCCTTGACTTGTAAACATGTCAAGCATTTTTCCACATACTTCGCCACATCCCTCTTCATTCCGGGCCACCAATAATTTTGTTTCAAATCATTGTACATCTTGGTCGCACCCGGATGAATTGAATAACGGGATTTATGAGCTTCATCAAGTAGAAGCGCCTTTACTCCACAGGTATGTGGGACCCATATCCTTCCGGATCGAGTCTTTAACCCGTGATTCCCATCCGACAAGTCTTTCAACTGCCCAATTATTCTTTCCTTCTTCCAATTCTCTTCTTTTACTGCTTCTAATTGCGCTTCTCGAATACGTTCAAGTACACCCGAGGTTACCACGAGTTGCATCGACCTCACTCGTATTGGGACATAATCCGCTTTTCTGCTTAGAGCATCCGCTACCACGTTTGCCTTTCCGGGGTGATAGTGTATCTCACAATCATAGTCCTTCACCGTTTCCAGCCATCGCCTTTGTCGCATATTTAACTCCTTCTGGTCGAAGAAGTATTTCAAACTCTTGTGGTCGGTGAATATGGTGCATTTTACCCCATACAAGTAATGCCTCCATATTTTTAATGCAAATACCACCGCTGCCAACTCGAGATCGTGCGTGGGGTATTTCTTCTCGTGTATCTTCAATTGTCTCGAGGCATAGGCTATTACCTTGCCCCGTTGCATCAACACGCAACCTAGCCCCGATAATGAAGCATCCGAATAAACCACCATGTCTTCAACTCCGTCCGGCAATGTCAGTACCGGAGCTTGAGTTAGCCTTTCTTTTAGCGTCCGAAATGCTTTTTCTTGATCGACTCCCCAATTAAACTTTACTTTCTTTTGGGTTAACTTTGTTAGCGGCGATGCAACCTTGGAGAAATCTTGAATGAATCTCCTATAATATCCAGCAAGCCCCAAAAAGCTTCTGATTTCAGAAGGGTTCTTCGGGGAATTCCATTTTGACACCGCCTCTATCTTTGACGGATCCACCAAAACTCCATCGGCACTTATGACATGACCGAGAAATTGTACTTCTCGTAACCAAAAGGCACATTTAGAGAATTTTGCATATAATTTCTCTCGTCTAAGTGTCTCTAACACTTCTTGTAAGTGGTGTGCGTGTTCAGCTTCATTTTTCGAGTACACCAAGATATCATCAATAAACACGATGACCGACTTATCCAACATTGGCTTGCAAACCCGGTTCATAAGGTCCATGAAAGCCGCGGGCGCATTTGTTAGCCCAAATGACATTACGAGAAATTCGTAATGTCCATATCTTGTGCGAAAAGCCGTCTTCGGCACATCTTCTTCTTTGACCTTTAGTTGGTGATACCCCGACCTAAGGTCAATTTTTGAAAACCAACTTGCGCCTTGTAGTTGGTCGAATAAGTCGTCTATCCTCGGGAGCGGGTATCGGTTCTTTACCGTGAGTTTGTTTAACTCCCGATAATCGATACACATACGCATACTCCCGTCCTTCTTTCTCACAAACAACACCGGTGCGCCCCAAGGAGACACACTCGGCCTTATGAATCCTTTATCAAGCAAATCTTGAATCTGTGACATCAGCTCTTGTAATTCCGACGGTGCAAGTCGGTAAGGGGCTTTTGCCACAGGTTTCGCGCCCGGAATCAATTCGATCCCGAACTCTACTTCCCGTTCAGGCGGTATCCCCGGTAAATCTTCCGGAAAAACATCTTCATAATCCCGTACTATCGGTACATCTCCAATCTTCCGCGATTCTTTCTCGGTCTCATTTGCATAAATTATGAATGCCTTGCATCCTCGCTTCATGAGCTTGTGGGCTTTCAACATCGAACATACTATGGGGTTGCCTCGTTTTTCGCCATAAATGGTG
Organism: Helianthus tuberosus; assembly: GCA_030545235.1. Classification (NCBI taxonomy): domain Eukaryota; kingdom Viridiplantae; phylum Streptophyta; class Magnoliopsida; order Asterales; family Asteraceae; genus Helianthus; species Helianthus tuberosus. The sequence continues at coordinate 4,537,992 of CM060443.1, forward strand.
ACGTGTTTTCCGCTCGGAGATGTTAGTTTTATCTCTTTGCGAAAACACACGACCTTTGCATGGTATTGAGATAGCCAATCCATCCCCACGACTACTTGGAATTCTCCCATTGACATCGGAATCAGGTTTATCAAATATTCTTCCTCATCGATGCTCAATTTACAATTTTCACATACATCACAAACAATAAAGCTTTTGTTATTACCTATCTCTACTTCCAAAGGCACAGGTAATTTTGTTAAAATAAACGAAGGATGTCGAATAAACCCATATGAAACAAAGGATTTATTCGCACCCGTATCAAATAATACATGTGCGGGAATTGAATTTATAGCAAATATACCTGAGACCACGTCAGGTTCAATCTTTGCTTCTGCAGCAGTTAATTGGAAAGATCTCGCCTTTGCTTTCGGGGCTTCACCTTTCGGTTCTTGCCCATCCTTCTTTCCAACCAGTTCCGGGCATTCAGACTTCTTGTGACCCGTTCGATAACAGTTATAACAAACCGTCACCTTCTCCGGGCATGACATGGCCATATGTCCCGTTTTCTTGCATATAGGACAAGGCTTATCCTTGTAACGGCATTCACCCTTATGACTTTTCCCACAAATTTTGCAACCCGGTGTACTACCCTTAGCATCTGATCTCTTTGCTGTTTCATTCGTTCTTGCTTTCTTGGTAGGGCTTGGATTCACATCTAGTGCCCTTCGTTCACCCCGTTCTATACTCTTCTTCAATTCGATCTCCCTTTCCCGAGCAGCATTGACAATCTCGGTAAGGGTCTCGTACTTTGAAGGGGTTATGAATTCTCTATATTCCGCGCTTAGCATGTTATGGTAATAATAGACCTTTTGCTCTTCATTCGTTATCAATTCATCACAGAACTTCATCTTGTCCATAAACATCCCCGTGATCTTGTCTATGGATTCACCTTTGTGTCTGAGTTGCATGAACTCTTCCTTGATTTTATTTACGACCGCCTTGGGACTATGGTGTTTAAGAAACGGCGTCTTAAACTCCTCCCAAGTCATGGCCTTAGCCGCTTCACTTCCAATCTCCTTCTTTTTGTTATCCCACCAATCTTTCGCTTGACTCCTTAGTTGACCCGTACCATAAGCTACGTAGTCTTCTTCGTCACAATGGGTTCTCTCGAATACTCCTTCGATGTCACTTAGCCATCGTTGGCACACTATTGGGTCAACCTCCCCATTATATGTTGGTGGTTTACAAGCCATGAATTCCTTGTATGAACAAGGCTTTCGTCCTCCTCGCTTCTCCTTTGCAACATTTGAATCATCTTCCAGTTTCTTGATTCTATCTTCTACTATTGATAAAACCGTGTGTTGGATTTTATCAATAAAACCCGACAAACTGTTCTCGATCGCCTTTCCAACCTCTTCGGCAATCACTTCCCTCACTTGTTCGGTGACTCTTGGCACCGCATTATCATTGCCTCCATCAGCCATCTCGATTTCTGAAATGTTTACATAAATTGTTAACATTCCATTTATAACACATGCTTTACTTGTTTTGATTTAATCAAGTTCGTAACTTGATTTTATAATTCTTGTTTCTATTCAATCAAGTCCGTAACTTGATTTGATCATTCTTGTTTCTATTCGATCAAGTCCGTAACTTGATTTGATCATTCTTGTTTCTATTCAATCAAGTCCGTAACTTGATTTGATCATTCTTGTTTCTATTCAATCAAGTCCGTAACTTGATTTGATCATTCTTGTTTCTATTCAATCAAGTCCGTAACTTGATTTGATCATTCTTGTTTCTATTCAATCAAGTCCGTAACTTGATTTGATCATTCTTGTTTCTATTCAATCAAGTCCGTAACTTGATTTGATCATTCTTGTTTCATGTATTTCTTGTTTTCGAGTGAGCTTACACACTCTTTTCATGCATATTGTTCATTTCTCATTCTATACATAGTACATAATTTATTACCAAAACAAGTTAGTTCTTACCGGACGATCGATCAAGCTTGAACCGAACACTTATTGACAACCATGAGCTCTGATTACCAACTTGTAACACCCTAAATTATACCCTTGATTTATATAATAGTTTATATAAATTATAAGAAAAGATAATTACAAAACCTGACTTTCATTATCAAGGTTATAACTTAATTCAAAATAAGTCAAGTATTAACTAAGTTGAAACATTTTAAAAGATGTTCAAAACATGTTTACATCCATACACAAACGTTTTAACTATTCAAACATAGCGGAAGCTTAGATATGTAGTGTTCGGTTCTTCAATTGTCACTTGATCGCCATCCGTAAGATTTGTCAATTTACCTAAAATTTAAAACCATTAGAAACATTAGTTTTAATGATTTCTAATAATTAAATAACGAGTTCGAACATCACATTTCAATTAATAAAAACAAAACAATTATTCTGACTCCACCGTAAATTACGGTATCACCGTAATTTACGGTGAATCCTGAATATTTCTGGTCACCGTAAATCAGTAGACCTACACCGTAACATGTTTGCTCCTTACCGTAAATTACGGTATTACCGTAATTTACGGTGAGACCTGGAAATTTTAAGTCTTGTTTGTTTAGTTCACCTCATACGAACCAAATCTTATAATTCACCTTAAATCAACATATTCATCAATTCTAATATTCTAATGATGTGATAATTATTAATCAACTATCATAGCACAATCCAAAATATTCCGGAGTGTAAATTATGTTTTACTCGATTATTTGACCCGTTTAGATACCAAGAGTCAATTATCAATAAGGTAATACATACGTCAAATTTTCTAACAATTGTCTTGACCCGTCTCGCTTGACTAAGACGAAGGTCACTTCCGTGATATATTGAACTATATTGTTTACCATGTTTTCGAGACTACAACATAATACTATTAATTAATTCATAATGTAACGAAATGATAAATTCGTACCTTTAGAGCACGCCTTTCCCCCGTGAATTCCCTTCGGCTTGTCCGCTTGATGATCCGGACTCTTTGCCTAGAAAATTCAGTTTTACAACTTGTTTAGAACTCTTTCCATGACCATATTCATATCATTGTGAAACATGATCAAATCTGCGTTCTCATCAAATTTAACATCAAAATCCTCACTTAGGCATTTCTACAAACACCTAACGGGTCAGATTTTCCTACCATCATCTCCAAGTTCATGACTTGCAAATTAAACCCCAAATTTCACTTTAATTAGTATACCTTGCACACAATTTAGCATCAATATCACAGGAATTACCTCCTATAATGAAATTTATACTAGAATTATCATTCAAATCCTAGTGTTCATCATCATTTTATAAAACCCATAACCTAGCTTCCATGGATTCATAGAATTCCCTGAATTTGGGCATGATTTCTCAAATAGTTAGTTAGGTTTTACTTCTAAACACCTATCCAACTTCAATCTAACAAAATAACACACATGCAAGCATATAATTTCAGAATTTCAAAATCATGGGAATTTCAAGTTGATAGATTTCATCAAATTTCACATACCTTAGAATCCTCTTGCAATGAGGATTACGATTCTAGGCTCAATTCTCGATTTCTACTTGGATTAACCCTTCAATTTGCAAGATTTTGTGATTTTAGGGTTTTGGAGAAGTGGGTGTCGCCCACCCTGATGTTCTGGTCGACCAGGAGTATCAAATGGGGGGTTAAAATTGTGTTTTGTTTGTTTATTAGAATTAACTTTTCAATTTTAACAACTTAACCCCCTACACTTTGATAATTATAGATTTTAGTGAACTTTAACTCTACTTTATGGTTATTTCTAGATTATTAACTAATTAGGTTAAATTTCCTAGTTAGTAAATTCTTGTTTATTTAAACCTTATTAATTCCAGTTTAAGGTTTTACATTTTTCGGGGTGTTACACTTTTCTCATCTTACAACGACATCACCAACGGATTTGGGGTGATTCCCTTACCTAGGTGATCGTTACCTAAACCTTCTTTAATAGACTATATTATGTAAACACGATCATGTTTATATATAAATCGTTTGTCATTAGTCAAATCTCTACTTATTTCAAAATGCATTGTTTATATAAACAAATTTCTTACGCTACAATCTATTTTCATATAGCTCACACACACACAATTCTTAACTTTTACCATGAACGCTTATTCCTTGATTCTCAAAAAATTCCACGAAATGCTACTTATCAACCTAGCCGATCTAATAAATCCATTGCCCGCGAAAATTCGTATTCCAAGTAAATACTAAAAACACACTCATCTCGCATCATTATACTAAAGATTGCGTTTTTTTCTTTTTTTGAATCAAACCAACTTATCATACAAAATATTACAAATATTATTCGATCGTTTACCAAAACTCTTTTCAAAATCAACAAAATATTTTATTAAGAACACCTTTCACGATCACTAAACTTAAATACCAAATTTCTTTTCTAAGGAGCAACACTTTCACAAGAACCTCTAAACTCCGAATTTCTTCATTAATGAAAATTATTTAAAACAAGGTAATCTTAGTTACTTCTAGACCCTTTTCAACCATTATTCAATACGTTAATTGAGTTTTAAACACGTGGGCAAGGAAACTTCGTAGGAACCAACAAATTTTCAACTATATCAATTCTTTTAAAACCATAGTAGCATTTCCATTCTTTTACAAAGTAAAATTCACATAATCAATAGATGTTTTATTTACATCCACAAACTAGATTCTATATTTCATGTCAACTCAATCTATTTTGATTTAATTAAACTTCACGTTTTGCTCAAACAACTATACATGCATACCATCTTGTGTGTTTTAGCTTATACCTCACAACAATTTCACACATACTACTCATTTTTTTGTGTTCTTTTTATACTCAAAATTTCTTGATCTTTTACGTACTTAAATTCGTATTTTTCGATTAATGCCATCTACAAAATCCTAAATTCATTACACTCATATTCGTATTTATACATCTTATGTCTACACTTATATTTATACTTACACATTGATGTTTATTTCCATGTTCATATTCATACATTTTACATTATATATTCATGCTCACGAATTTTACATTTACATTATACTTATATCCAAGTTTATATTCATATTAATACAATTATACTGACACTCACGTTTATCCATTTACGTTTACACTAAATATCATATTCGTGTTTACACTCACATACATACTTAAACATTTTATTCATACTTAAACATTCATGTTTTACACTTATATATCCATGCTCATACTCGTACTTTATACTCGTACTTATTACAATACATTTTATACTCATATTTGTACTCATATTTATACTCACATTTATATGATTTATGTTATACTCGTACTCATATGTATACTCTCTTTTATACGATTTATGTTTATACTCACGTTCATTCGTTTATGCTCAAATTTGTACTCACATTTATACTCATTTTCCATAAGCGTTATACTTATACTTGTAATCATACTCTTATTCATACATTTGTGTTATGATCTCATGCGCATTCATATCTAAAACTTATACTATGTGCATACTTCTATTCATACTCAAAATTTATACTTTCGCAACTGTACGTAAGCGAAACCCGAGGGACTCGCTTACATTGGTCTTATACTACTTGGAACACAAACATGCTTATATGTTACATTTTATACGCACGCAATCTTATTTTCAAAATTTATGTATACCTTGATTCATACGCAACTAGTACAAGCTATGCGTATCATGTGACGATCAAAATAATCGCGGGTGCACACGGGATTATAGTGATAGGCGTATGAGAACCATAGAGTGTACTACAGTGTATGGTAAGACGCGAAACGTAACCTGACACCGAATACGAGACAGACGTGACATGGTCAAAACATGGTGGATAAGCCGCTGGTACTTCCTATATATAAGTGTTTCACTATGTTACCAAACCTTCGTAAAACGTGCCATGAGAAATTCAGTGTTTTGCAGACCTTTTGACCTAATACAAACTTTAAACGACTCACAAACGCATTATATCCGATTATCCATGACGAGACTTCATCTTTAACACGCTACTTTCGTCTATCTAATACTTATATCATTCATATACTTGCATTCATTTAGAGTCAATCGTTCCCCCCATACTCCTATTATTCTCCATTATCCTTTCTTTCATACGAACCCCGTTCACAATCAAGCTTGTTTAAACATTCAAATCCTAACTCATCTCATTACCTTTAAAACCGTCTTCCTATTCTTTATTCTTATGTAAATGTACTTAGTATACCTTTAACGCTTTATTCAAAGTACCAAACCTTTTCGTTACTCTCAATAAACAATTTTTACGAAAGTGTGATTTTTATACTATCCTTTAAACTCTCCATGCAAACTACCACACTTTTCATCAAAATACTAACCGCATTATACGAAAGTTATACTTCTTGGATATCATATTTTAAAGATACCTCTCCATTCTGGGTCATTCAAACTTATTTAAACTACTTTGCCTATGCGCACACATGCACGTTTTACCTATGCTTAAACGCCTCAACTCATTTTAGTCAAACAAATTCCTATCCTACCGTTCTTCAAAATTTCGTACTTTTCTAAACGTTTCAAAACTCCCAAGTCTCGATTCTTTTAGCCAAAATGCTTTTTCTCCAAGGTTTTCGTCTTGAATAAATTTCGGGACGAAATTTCCTAAAGGAGGGGTGACTGTAACGCCCCGCTTTTTCATACTTTCCATAATTAGAAAGCTCGCCTTGTAATGCTATTTTTGGAAATCTTGTATTATTATAGTCGTCTTTTCGTTGTAAAATCCGAGACTTGGATCATAAATAAAATTCGTATTTCTTTAAATTCACCTTCTATATATTCATACATGTTCATACGTTCGAATTCATTGTACATCGAATCCTTATTTGTAATTCATACTTATACGATACTTATTCACGATACATGTCCATGCTTGTCCTTAAATTGTTGATACTTAAAACCCCTAATAATATGCTTATTTATACAACGATTAATCATCTAATATGTGACATATACTTGTCACTTACAAACATGTTACATACTTATACATTACACTTTTTACCTAGTTAAATCATGTTTTATTTCATATTTTACCTTGTTACAAGTTAGGGGAAACATTGTTGCATATTATTACACAACTTAATTAACAAAATTACTCATTATAATGTTTAAAAAAAATAAATAAAGAAATATGGCAGCCCCAATTCAGCAAAATTCAGCCCCATATGGTTGAGTTTTGTGGGCTAGTTTCAAGGTTTAACCCCTTCTAAACACTTCCAAAGCCCAACCCATTGAAACCCTAATCCTTCCCCCTATAAATACCACTTATAACCAGCCTCCCTACCACTTTTGCAACACTAAAAACTCTCAAAACATCCTCCAAACCGTAGCTGAAAGCAAGGGTTCGAGCAGATTGACACCCCTTCACGAAAATGGGCATAACTTCTTCATTTCTTATCCGTTTTGGTCCATTCTTTTTCCAGAATGCTTGGCTGGACCTTAGCTTCAATTCTAGGGGTGTTTCACAGCAAACAAGTCCCTGGAACTCCGGCAAAAAGGCTTCAAAGTCTACTGTTTAAATTTGTTTTCATTAATCTTTGCTTAAACATGAGTTTAACTCACTCAAACCTATGTCCTTATGCTTATAACCACTCCTATGGTTAGTTAGGATTAAAAACAAGGTTGAGACATACAAAATTAGAGGATAATCCTCAAATACTTTCTGTTTTGTTTAGGGTTTTTGACCCACAAGTCATGTTCAAGCTTCAAGTTTGATGTAGGAGTGATTATGGAACAACTTGGGTTTTTCCAACATAAAATCCCCACATGATTTGATGATTTCTCATAGCTTAGATTGTTTACATTCTTGTACTAATCTTAGTTCATGACCCTCCTTGTTTGTCCTTACAACAAGTGTAGTGGTGAACACATACGAGGTGCCTAAATGGAAGCTTGTTCTTCCTACCTCCTACATGACTTCTATGACACATTTTGAGGTACCTAAATGAAGATATAATCTTCTACCTCATGCTTGAAATACTTGAACATTTGGACTTATTAATATATCTATATAACCTATACAATACATAACCATATTATTCGAATAATCGAATCTTTGATGATGAACTAGTGTTCATATGTCAAGGTACTAGATTACATCATCCTAGACTATGATAACTTGTCACGATTCTAATGGAACCTTGTTCCATGAAAACATTTAAACTCCTTAGAGTTTCCTAGTGTCAAGAACAAGCATCATATGTACTAAATGATTATTTTCACATGTTATTCTCATATCTTATTTTTATGTTGTTTTAAATACCGAATCTCGACTCTAAACATACTTGAACTTTAACCCTTATACATTCGGACTCTAAATCTCTATTCCTCAACAAATTGGATAATCGGAAGGCATATGCAAGCTTGTGAGTATACTCGATCCCTTGTTCCCCTTTACACTTTGGGATGCAACATGTATAATTATGCAAACAACGTTTAAACTAAACATACTCAATCCTTGATCAAGCATGAAACTAATGTGACTTACTTGTTATTCTCGTATGCTATGTGAACGATTTGGAACGTTATATGCTCATTAACTTTGCTCGCCCACCTTAACAATTATAGCGCTATAGGATTAACGCCCCGCCCGCTATTCTATTGGGTATTGTTAAGTTAAACATTACCACCCCGCTAAACTATTGGGATTAGGCTATTTTATGCGTTGTATTCTAGGGTTTGAACATATTGTACGCCAAAATTGCATACTAGTAATCACATATTATGAATCATGTTGGATTTGAGTTTTTATTCTATTATGCTATGTAATTAAACTTGTATACTCGCCTTTGCTTTTGCATTGAAACTCTATTTTAATACATGTTGCAGGTTAAATTGTTGAAGTATGATGAATGATGAAACAAGTTTAGGGTGGACTAGATACACACCTTTAATTCATTTATCTTTTGATGTTATGTTGAAATTTGAACAATGTTGTTATTTCTATTTTAAATGTTGTATGACAATTTAGCACTTGCAATGAAATTTGAATTTAATTAAATATTGTCACATAGTGTTATGAAGTCTCTAGCAATCTATACACACTTCGTCTCATCCCGATGTTTCCGCCATCGGTTGGGGTGTGACAGATTGGTATCAGAGCCATAACTATAGGGAATTAGGAAAAGTAGGAATGCTTTTACCTAGTCTATAGATTTAGAGCCTTATTTTTATGTTTTGCTACATGCATGTCACTTTATATGTTTCTTATTTATTCTTTTTGAGCCTTTTAAACATATATGTTGTTTTATACTTATGTATCATACTTGACATGCTATTCTTATGTGTTAATACATGTTTCATTATGTGTTAATAATTGTAATATTTCGTTCTTTATATGCTATTCTTGACATGTTTATACTTGTTTGTTTAATCCTCAACATACGCTTTTCCTCATACATTTTACTCGGCTACTCTAAATCCACAAACACTCGTATTATACAAAAGAGACAAGTTTACCAAAATAGGCGTGAAACCCACAATTTGGTGAACAACTCTCAATCCATCTACTTTTCTTTTTACATGAAATTCACCATTAAGTTAGAATAATACGGCTGAGTATAAGTTGCATTGCTAGCTCAGGTAAATACTCTTAACTTATTTTCCCTATACGGGCTTGAGATACGGTATTATAATAATACTGCTTGGTCGGGTATTGAATGTTTAATCGTATTGTGATTAAATTATTGAGGTAACCTGTTTTAATCTGTATTGTTTGAAATAAAAGTCTTTAGGGGTTAATGACCATGTCCCGGATATCCTTGGCATCATTATAATAAAATGGCCACGTCTTAAGCACGGGGTGTAGGCATACACCTGACAATTGCATAAGGGAAACGGTATCTCACTCTCTTGTGGGCCTATACTTGTGGCGTGTCTGTTAATCTTGACTCGGTTTCTAACATAGGGCCCTGAATGTATAACGAACATGTAAATCTGTATACGAGATTATTTATATAATTGTCCCAAGTTATAAAAGATATTTTGTGCCTTGTGCATTCAAATCAATTTTTATAAATGTTTTCAAATGAGTCGGTTAATTGTATTTACCAGTGTAAACTGACGTATTTTCCAAAAAGATTAAGTGACAGGTACTGTACGGAATTGGCTGGGAGCTCAGGGCGTTAATAGGGAATCTTGCAAGTTCTAGATGCCTAAAGTCTATTGAACAATTTTCTTTTATTTGATCCGCCTGTGGATCCATCTTACATTCCGTTGTAATATTTGATATTTCTTTTGAATCGGATTGTAATATATTTATCTCTTGCTTCCACTGTGCATTTTAAATTGTGTTGTTTGACTATGATGATATCGACTACGTCATGATACTCCCCACCGGGCCCACCGGTCATACGTGGAAATATCGGGGTGTGACAATAAATTACATCAATTGTGGCATAAAACTAACCCTTTTTAGTACTAATGTTGGAAAAAGTGTGTTTTTGTCTTCCTTTTGTATTTTCAGGATTAAATGAGCTCAAATTAACAAAAGAAGCAAAAAAGGCAGCTAAATCTAACATAAATACAAGAAAAGGAATAAAACGTGGCATGCCCGACCTCCCCGAAAGCATCTTCCCAAGCAAAACAAGAAAACAGGAGGCTGAACACGCCCCGTGCTGGGCGTGCTCAGTGAGCACGGGGGCGTGCCCAAGTGTTAGCATAAAAGACAGTTATAGAAGCTTCCATCGCCCACCACGGGGCCGTGCTCAGCGGACACGGGGTCGTGGTCAACTATAAGATTCGCAGAATCTAGGCAAATCTTGATAGTACAGATATGCTTCTGCACACGGGGTCGTGCCCAGCGGACACGGGGCCGTGGTCAACTAATAAAGACAAGAGCAATTAATGAAGACAGAGAAGGATGTGGACACGGGGCCGTGCCCACTGGACACGGGGCCGTGCCCGAGCTTCTGTTCAGCCTATAAATAGGAGTGCTTGGCTCAAGCTCAAACCATCACTTGGCACACCACTTCTCTCACACTTCACCCACCACCCACCACCACCATAACACCATCATCCATTGTCCATCATAGAGTGTGTGAGTCGTCTCGGGATCCAAGATTGATCGTAAGAGTTCTTGACAATCAAGGCCATGTTTGCCTAAGTCTCTTACATCACTTGGTGAAGACAAAGTGTCTAGTGTAATACTTTTTATTTTTAATCTTTTCGCACTTTTTAATTGGTTATGTATTAATGACTTTAATAACTAGTTTCTTATGTTGAAGGTGATTCTTCCTTATCGTTTGTCCGTGGTGTCTTGGCATTATTTTACTGTCTATATAAAAAAAAAGATTTTCACCATTCATATCTCCACGGTCTATATGGAGGTATGTTGGCTACCTGGTCGGGGGTTAAGGGAACGGTTTGGTAAGAGTCTTGCCATTGTTCAGTGTATAGATCCTTCAAAGGACCTGGGTCAAATTTAGTAGGACCTCCTTCAATACTTAATGGTATTGGATGGCGGGGGTCCAAACTTTTTGATCCCCTCATAAGTTAAACTACTATTAATACTTTAACCCGGCTACTTAGGACTGTATCCCTGCTGACTCAGACTACTTAGCCGAGGGTAACGTCGCCTTCAAAAGAGGGGCCTACCACAATATGCATTAATAACTTAATTAATTATCTTTCAATAATCCGACCCTTTAGGATTGTATCCCTGCTGACTCAAACTACTGGGTTGAGGGTAACATCACCTTCAAAATCGGGGCCTACTACAATAACTAAGATAATCTCTTAAATAGTGCAAACGTGCGGAAATAATCAAAGGTTACACTAAACACGAGTCGGAGCCAAGTGATTCATCTTGTCTACCTGTTTTTCTTTTATTTTTATTTTTTAGCATTTTAGTTAGTTTTTATTTTCTTAGTTTACAACCTTTTTCTAAACTTTTGATTTGATTAGACGTTAAGGATAAACCGGTACTAAAAGCTCTTGTGTCCTTGGACGACCTCGGTATCTTACCAACACTATACTACGCTCACGATGGGTGCACTTGCCCATATGTGTGTTTAGTGTTAGTAAATATCGTGTTTTATAAATTTAAAACTTGGCTAAAAAGTGTTAAAAAGGGCTTAACATATACATTAAAAACTAATAACACTCACGCACATCAATTGCCAATTCTGTTTGAATGTCATGTTAAATATCAGAAATGAAGCAATTCTTTAAGGCCTTTTGGGACAAACCATGAACACGATTGCTTAACTTCTCAAACCCGGTTTTGTATGCCTTGATGGTGGACATTTGGACGAGTTTAAAAAGGGCGGCTTCGTGGTTCTCATATGTAGACGGGCCGATGCGAAGTTCTAGTGCCTGGGAGAACTCGGTCCAAGTACCCAGTAATTGGTTATTGGCCAGTTGTATATACCAACTGAGAGCATTGCCGACAAAGTAGAAAACTACAGGGGATAATCGTTGATCATGTGGAATGGAGTAGTAGTGAAAGTAGTTGTTGGCTTTGAATAGCCAATCCAAAGGATTAGACCCGTCAAATGCCGGGAGGAGTATTTTAGGAGGGTGGGGGTTATTAGGGTGCTGAGGTGGTGGTGTTTGCTGTTGTGGTGGAGTTTGGGGTTGTGGTGTGTGGACAGAACCAAAGATAAAAGATAGAGAAGAGTCACGATCCTTGGAGATCGAGAGTAGTGAGCATCGTATTGCTGATTTCAAGTTGTTTCTTCATAGATTCTTGCAGGGACTGAAAACTAGCTATTGTTTGGGATATTTGGGTTGCATTAGATGTAAGAAATTGATCAAATTCCTCGAGTAAGGACTGCATTTGATCATCGTTGGAGGATGGGTCTTTCCGGGGAAGCATGGTAGGTGGAATGAAAGCACCAAATGATGCAACCCTTGATTGGGTGAACCTTTGAGAAATTAAAGAGAATAGACAAGACTTTTAATGCAAATTTTTCATACCTTTTTCAAACTAAAGTAAAATAAACTATAAGGAACTAGTTTAATACCCGTCCGGTGGACGGGTTACGTTAATGTATTATATAATAACAACATGAATGAACCTATGAACACAACTAACTTGAATTTAAACCTTACCAAGTCCCAGAAGAGCCACTAACCATACTATCATTAATAACTCATGTCGTATAAAGATACTTGCAAGACATTTAAAATTGAAAAAAAAAACAAAATTCGTATCTTAACCTATCATCATAAACCCTGTAGTGAAGTTACATGTGGATTCTCAATGTTACACATGCTTTTAGCTCCATACCCTATCATCTTGTACGCAATCAAGGAAATACTACTTTTCAGGCATAAAGTATAACACATTTCACCATCTATCAAAGGATGTAATAAATAAAAAAAAAGATTATAATTACTGAGAAACTTAGCATGCAAATCTTTACGGTACACGTATTCATGTAATATTCTCTAGAAACCCAACAAAAAAATTAAGTAAGATAGAGAATAAAAAGAAGAAAGACCGAATTTACATATTTCCCATGATGTATATTATAAGGTCATTATAAGTTGTTGTCTTTCACCATCCACCTCTGCCAACTTTGGGCTTGTTGCTAAATATCTTTCTTGCATTTCTTTCAATTGTACTTTCATACAATTGTTTTTATTTAATAATTCAAAGATTTCTTGATCAGCAGTCTTCTAAATCTCAGCATCATCACTACAACAGTTAGATAAGATATCAGTTTCTAGAGTCCTATTTGTCTTCCCAATTTAACATCAACATGAAGATTGTGATAATGGGTCTTTTTTACAAGAAATGAAAATGGTCAGAAATAAAAATAGAATAGGAGATGCAAAAGTGTAATCAAGTGTTTAGCTAGTGTGTGCCTTCTGGTGGCAGGGTTTGGATTTTGAGTTGTAGATACGTGCGAGTATTAATCACTCATGGTCATATAAGATAGTTGCAGGAGCAGGACATTTTCAAAGTTTAACTTTTATTATTTTAGTAAAAATTTCATGCGACCCGTACTATTAAAGTCATCAGGTTCATATGACCCACACTGTTATACGGGTTACTCATACAACTCTATGTTATATCACCGCATCAAGTGTTTATTCAAAATATTTGAATTTGGGTCATACGACCCATATAACAAAAAATGAAACCCACATGATAGAAACCAAGCCTAGTACGCGGTAACACGCATGCAGATAGAAGCTGGTACATGTTGCTAAACCTTCGACCAAGTGTATCGATATATTTCTTAGTAAACATGCCCACTTGATTGCAAAGTACTAATCTAAAATAGTTGAAGGAGACATGGGCAGGAAAAAGTGGAATCATTTCATATACGATCGAAACTACAGGAAGTGCAGATCCAACTTTCCTCGTTTTTCGTTACTGGTATCAAATTGTATCGGTATATTCGGTACCGGTACCAATTTTCCATGTTTTTCGGTACCGGTACCAATTTTCCTCGTTTTTCGGTACCGGTATATTAGGTACCAGTATCAGTTTTCCCCGTTTTTCGGTAATGGTACTTTCGTTAGGGGTGTTAAACGGGCCATGTCTGACAATTTACACAAACCCGAACACGAAAATCGTGCCAGACACATATAACCGAACACGACACGAATATTCGCAGGTTGACCCCAACACGACCCGTTATACCCGAATTTTTTTATTTTTATTATTTTTTTTTGCTGAATAATATTTTAATTTAAAATTATACAACAAAAAATACAAATGTATATCACTACTAACAAAGCATTTAAAAAAATTAAATATAATATAAATAAGTTAAACGGGTTAACCCACCAACCCGATGGGTTCGACACGAACCCAACCCTTTAGTTAAACTGGTTCGCGGGTTCAACGTTAAACCCATCCGAACCCGTTTAGACTAAACCGAAACCCACGAATTTCGTGTTAGGTTCGCGTCGGATTTTTGTGTTGTGCCATAAGTTCACACCCCTAAGTTTTGATCCTTGGGGTACTCTTGATACTTGAAATTCTAGACTTGAAAATGAGTCAACTAAAAACACCACCCACCAATTTCATTTCTTTCATATAAGTGCAATATCCATATGCATAACAAACCTCATCATAGAAGAGAGAAGAGAATAAGCTCATTTGATGCTCGTGTAACCACATTGATTTTTTCTTCACAATTCTCCAATTTAGACAACTTTTTTCCTCAGGCACTTCATCTCATCTGCAAGTCTAATCATCAACATAACTACCATAAAGAATCACTATGTAGAGGTGTACAAAAAAACTGGTTTTAGAACCGAAACCGGAAAAAAAACCCGAAACCGGTTTTTTTAACCGCCGGTTTTTATACCGGTTACTATTCTTGACTTCAAAAACCGGTTATTAACCGAACCGGTTTTTTAATAACCGGTTATACCGGTTATTGTTTTGGACCTCAAAAACCAGTTAGTAACCGGAACCTGTTATAAAAAAACCGGTTTTTATTTTGGGTGAAAAAACCGAAACCGGTTAATAACCGAAACCGGTTTTTGAAAAAAAAACGATTTGTACACCTCTATCACTATGTGATACATAGTAGTCAAAAGCGCACAAGGCACACTTTAAAAAGAGCAACCGAGACGCACGCCTATGAGCAAAAAAATCGGCGAGAGCCGGGGCACCCCAACAAAGCTATGCTTCTGTCTCTATATCACTGTTACATGCCAGACTATTAATAAAAAATCAGTATGCATCCTAGTATAATATTCATTAATCACCAAATTTATAGTGCATATAGTGCATTTAAAACAACACCTAAGAAATTGCAAGTACGATAACAACTTCAATTTTCCCAAGTGACTTAAGAAAAGAGAACTTCCAACACTATTATTCACTAACTCTCAAATTTATCGTAATTGTAGTAACATCCTAAAATATGGGACTAATAGCTTTAGAAAATCAAGGAAACAAATATTTATGGCTTTAGAAAAGTGACAACCGAATTGAAGTATTTTAAGATAAAGAAAGGAAACCACAAAAAAGATATTCTGAGCTGGTAACTAAATAGCTTACACATTGATCATTGTCATTCTCAAATCATTTTGTTAGAGTATCTAATAACCCTTTGTCATCTAGCTAATTTCTGAAGTAAATTAAAAACAATTGCATCACTAAAAATAGGTGGCTAGTAGCACAATGTACCTGTTTTGGCTGGCCATTAAACAGTATAAATGATATCCTTTTTGATAATTTCCATTATATCTTGTATTTTCACTGTTAAATAATAAGTACTGTCACTGTGAAATCTCATAATCAACCTAACATTCAACTGAACTATAGCCGAATCACATACCAAGATTAGCTGTAGATATTGATGCTTCCTTTTTAGTGGTTGGACTTTTTTTAATGCCAACAATTGCAGGAGCTTTCCATAACTTGGATTGCATAAGATTATTCGCTAGGCAAAGAGAAACATAAAAACTAAGGGAAATAATTAATCTTCTTAATAACTTTTTGTTACACCCTAAATACTACATGGCAAAAGTCGCAGCGGAAACACGAACCATAAAATTTCTTTCATTATAAATACCTCAACTTATTTAAAATTTAACTTTAACATAATTCTTATTCATAAATCCGTCATCCTCTTATTTACTAATTAAAACATAGCTTACGTTTACTACATTTTTGCATTCAACGTCCCCGTACAATCTCTCTGGTGACTCGGTCTTCAATCCCTAATCCTTGTGATAATCGCTCATTATCCGTACAACCTGCATTCACCACATACATTCATAACATTAGCATACATTAAAGAAACAAAGTTCATTCGCGTACACTTCACACTTCGTCATCTACTAAGCTTTAAGCGTTCCATCTGCATTCCATTTCCTGGTGAGGCTTCAATAATGTACCTGCATTACTTTTCATTCTCGAGGCACACCATTAATAACGTTGACCCTCATCGTCTCTAAATCATGCTTACATACGTACTCACATACATATCTACATACGTACATATTTTCCCTACAACTTTACATACATGCATACACTCATACATGCCTTTATACATACATACATACACATCTACATACATACAAACCTTTCCTACATCATTACACACATACATACCCTCGTACATATCTTTACACATACATACATACACATCTACATGCATACAAACCTTTCCCACATCATTGCATACATACATACCCTTGTACATATCTTTACACATACATACATACACATCTACATGCATACAAACCTTTCCCACATCATTGCATACATACATACCCTCGTACATATCTTTACACATACATACATACACATCTACATGCATACAAACCTTTCCCACATCATTGCATACATACATACCCTCGTACATATCTTTACACATACATACATACACATCTACATGCATACAAACCTTCCCCACATCATTGCATACATACATACCCTCGTACATATCTTTACACATACATACATACACATCTACATGCATACAAACCTTTCCTACATCATTGGGCGATTGCCAATGAGAATAAAATTAATAATTCTTACCTGGGGTACGGGATCCCGCTTTAAGGTTCCTAAATGGGGTATGGGATCCCGCTTTAAGGTTCCTAAATGGAACCTATGGTGGGATTCTTGCCTGCAGATCCGTTTTAACGTCCGAACGCGCTAAAACTTGCATAACTTTCAACCCGTATACCCGTTTAACCTCCCGTTTCTTCCCACATACTTGTAAATTCACAATTTATCATATGAACTTAAAATCCCACATCCGGATTAATGAAATTCTTATCTTACGCCCTATCGGCTTATTATCATTATCTAAATATTTGACCCGTTATGGGTATTTTGCGCATTAAACGGTTTATGACAACAAAACCATACTTCCCATTTCCATACTTGTCCAAAACATTAAACTAATCGTATAACTTGTTCTTAAACCACTTATTAAGATCATTTGCCCAAAATACCCATCAAGGGCGTTTTGGTCAACTTTAATCCCATCCTTTACGACGAAAGACTACGACACATAATTGACTTCAACCATCATGCTTAGTTAATTAAAACGTCTTATAACTTAATCAAACATAAGAAGTGATTGCAGAAATCACTTACCTTATGCGTCCGTGCTCATATCCGATTCCTTGCCTCCTCTTGACCCGTTAACACCTCATGCTTGAGTCCGTCTCGGCGTGATTCCTATACTTTCATTTCATCGAAATCACGCTCTTATTAGCATACACCTTTGTACACGTAACAATCATATCATTCACATAATTCACCCTTAACTTTCATTAGTCCTTTCTAGCATACATAACTCATATGATTATATTCATATCCGTTTAACTCTTGTAATTCATCATATAATCACAAATAACGCATATTGACATAACATGTACCATACGACTTCCTATAATCCTGCCTTTACGACAACGAGTCAAATCATGTTTCTTATACTTAGTTGACTTTCAAAAGTCAACTATTAACCATACTCAACTATCGACTTATCATCATATACCCGTAACATCATAATCGACTATACGGACGACACTATATACATTTCATCATACACTTGATGTGGGTACTACCTTTTAAGCATAACGTACAACTATTTCATGCACAATTCTTCTAAATTCATACATAACCCATCAAAACCATCTACTAATCATCATGTATCATTCCAAATGAACATTAAACATAACATCATCATATTCCTATACTTTCATCTAACAACAATTCATCATACCCACATAATACATCAATCATTCAACAAGACTTGAACATAGGAGGTGATTCTAGTCATCATCTTCACCCTAACTAACGGGTGTCACCTCTAAACATCAAATTAACGCAAACCGTTCGTAACCCATGTTCTACACGAGGATTCTAACCCTTGTACATGATCAATTTCATATTAACTCACGGATTAGAACATAACCCACTTCACCCATGATCACCAATCTTAGATTTAAAACATACCTTATGATCCTCTCGTGTTGGTGATCATTAATCCATGCTCGGTTATGGATTTGGGCCTTGATTCATCCTTCAAATTGAAGCTTTTGAAGAACTAGGGTTTTGGGGCTCTTGAGAGCCCCTGCTCGATCTTTCCAGAACACACACGAAAGTGTATGTGTGTGTGTGTGTTCTTTTTCTTTTAATAACCCAACTTTTCGTTAGTTCCACTTTAGCCCCTCGGGTTTTGCCTTTAAAACATAACTGACACTACCTTCATTATTTAATACTTTTGACCATACCCTTAACTAGGTTAAATAGCCTAGTTATTTATTTCATAACGTGTCACATAAGAACATACGACAATTATTAACATTCAGATTTTGGGGCGTTACAAGTCTACCACCCTTAAACAAGGTTTCGTCCCCGAAACCTTTCTCACTTTCATCGAACACACATCATCTTTTCTTCTAGTCCATCCATACGACCACTAGCCCATACTTTCCTGATCATTCTTTCCTACATCATTTTCATTTTCACTTACTTGACCTGTCAATAACTGGTCAATACACATACTCTTCCGTCCTTTAATATGATCCCATCTTAATGGATCTAATATCTCCATCTCACCTCTAAAAATTTACATTCTCTACATACTCTGTATAACATTTATCTTTTGTTTTGTTATCACAACAAAACTATTATTACATAATCACGCCTACGCGCTTAATTCTAGCATTAACCTCATTCTACATTTTCTACAGTTACTTGTATCCTGCATACCTTTACATTTCCTTTAAATCATTTCGTTCATACACATTACTACTACTTTTACTTCATGCATTACTTAATTTGCACATATACAGGTGTCATACTAGTTCATATCTATCCAATCATGAGTTAAATATTCTTACTAACCTCTTTTTCATTTCCCAAACCACGATCTGCCACCCAGATCGATTCATCTTTTCCTCGAGTACTAGCCATAATAGGCCAGATTTCATTCATCCGTGTCATGAGTTTCCACTCGTGCACATCCTTTCACCAATACGATTGGTTTCATCACATTAATAATTCTAACATTATCATCAACAACTTCAGTGGTTAGCATATGCCGTTCAATCATTCATTACACTAGGTGATTACCCACCTATACTCTTCTACAATTTCCTACGTGCCTACTATAACGTATCACACATTCTATTTCTTACATGCATTCCTTTCATTCTATTAATCAATTCGCCAACTGAAGTACACGCTTGTACTTCCTTCTATTCATGCTTACTTACGAAGACCTTATTACATCGTTTCAATATTTCTTACTAAGCTTACCATTCCCGCCCATACTCAAGTTATTTTCCGGGTCACAGCCCGTCATCATTCTGACTTCTAAGAGTCAATTACTCACATATCTTACATGTATCTTATACAAAACTTCGTCTATTATACTATCACTTTTTACTTTATCCTTACTTCTATGTCCCGTTTGACTCAATCATGGTCAAACTATCGACATCTTCCTGGGCGGATTAATTTCATCTTTTTAAAATTTTGAATCCGTCTCACGGGTCCAAATGCATCATTCATACTTTTTCATTCATTGAATCCGCCTTACAGATTCAAACATTACATTCATGCCTTTCATCCTTGAATCCGTCTTACAGATTCAAATATTTCATTCATGCCTTTCATCCTTGAATCCGTCTTACAGATTCAAACGTTTCATTCATGCCTTTCATCCTTGAATCCGTCTCACGGACTCAAATATTTCATTCATGCCTTTCATCCTTGAATCCGTCTCACGGATTCAAACATTTCATTCATGCCTTTCATCCTTGAATTCGTCTCACGGATTCAAACATATCATTCATATCTTACTGATCCGTACTTAATTACGGATTCCATATTCTTCATTCTTATCAGGCATGTTTTTCATTCTTACATAGTACTCTCAATTTCCCGAGAGTCTTACTTCCCATTTCACCCACACGCCCGCCTGCTACCCAACTCTACCGGACATACCTGTAACAATTATCATGATCTCACGAACGTCATATGCTTCTCGTGTACTGGCCAGGTACACAAATCCACATAGTAGTTTCGTGCCTTCATGTAATTGTCACCTTATGTCCGTAGACTTAGGTTTCGGCGCGTGTATTGCTTCCAATACTTCATTACTATACTATCATAGTCTTTCATCTTAAAATTTTCCTTCCCTTAATGAACTTTACCATTACCTACATCCACATATTAAATTCACATACCTGGGCTCATTTGCCCATTTGTCTCATTACCTCTTTGCCTGTCTTAGTCCTCATCCTAGACTGCATTCACGGATCATCCTCTTCCAACACTCATGCTTACCTTGCACATACAAAACCGTCATTTCCTTTATACGTATACATAAGTACATACTTACATTCTCTTTTACCTTTGGATCTTGACCGAGTCTTGGATTGTACGGGTTTCTTATCACAAGAGCACACAGGTTTGAGTTCAAGCACTTACCTTCTTACACTTGATTCTCTCAAACCAGGGCTCTGATACCAACTTGTTACACCCTAAATACTACATGGCAAAAGTCGCAGCGGAAACACGAACCATAAAATTTCTTTCATTATAAATACCTCAACTTATTTAAAATTTAACTTTAACATAATTCTTATTCATAAATCCGTCATCCTCTTATTTACTAATTAAAACATAGCTTACGTTTACTACATTTTTGCATTCAACGTCCCCGTACAATCTCTCTGGTGACTCGGTCTTCAATCCCTAATCCTTGTGATAATCGCTCATTATCCGTACAACCTGCATTCACCACATACATTCATAACATTAGCATACATTAAAGAAACAAAGTTCATTCGCGTACACTTCACACTTCGTCATCTACTAAGCTTTAAGCGTTCCATCTGCATTCCATTTCCTGGTGAGGCTTCAATAATGTACCTGCATTACTTTTCATTCTCGAGGCACACCATTAATAACGTTGACCCTCATCGTCTCTAAATCATGCTTACATACGTACTCACATACATATCTACATACGTACATATTTTCCCTACAACTTTACATACGTGCATACACTCATACATGCCTTTATACATACATACATACAAACCTTTCCTACATCATTACACACATACATACCCTCGTACATATCTTTACACATACATACATACACATCTACATGCATACAAACCTTTCCCACATCATTGCATACATACATACCCTTGTACATATCTTTACACATACATACATACACATCTACATGCATACAAACCTTTCCCACATCATTGCATACATACATACCATCGTACATATCTTTACACATACATACATACACATCTACATGCATACAAACCTTTCCCACATCATTGCATACATACATACCCTCGTACATATCTTTACACATACATACATACACATCTACATGCATACAAACCTTCCCCACATCATTGCATACATACATACCCTCGTACATATCTTTACACATACATACATACACATCTACATGCATACAAACCTTTCCTACATCATTGGGCGATTGCCAATGAGAATAAAATTAATAATTCTTACCTGGGGTACGGGATCCCGCTTTAAGGTTCCTAAATGGAACCTAAGGTGGGATTCTTGCCTGGGGTATGGGATCCCGCTTTAAGGTTCCTAAATGGAACCTATGGTGGGATTCTTGCCTGCAGATCCGTTTTAACGTCCGAACGCGCTAAAACTTGCATAACTTTCAACCCGTATACCCGTTTAACCTCCTGTTTCTTCCCACATACTTGTAAATTCACAATTTATCATATGAACTTAAAATCCCACATCCGGATTAATGAAATTCTTATCTTACGCCCTATCGGCTTATTATCATTATCTAAATATTTGACCCGTTATGGGTATTTTGCGCATTAAACGGTTTATGACAACAAAACCATACTTCCCATTTCCATACTTGTCCAAAACATTAAACTAATCGTATAACTTGTTCTTAAACCACTTATTAAGATCATTTGCCCAAAATACCCATCAAGGGCGTTTTGGTCAACTTTAATCCCATCCTTTACGACGAAAGACTACGACACATAATTGACTTCAACCATCATGCTTAGTTAATTAAAACGTCTTATAACTTAATCAAACATAAGAAGTGATTGCAGAAATCACTTACCTTATGCGTCCGTGCTCATATCCGATTCCTTGCCTCCTCTTGACCCGTTAACACCTCATGCTTGAGTCCGTCTCGGCGTGATTCCTATACTTTCATTTCATCGAAATCACGCTCTTATTAGCATACACCTTTGTACACGTAACAATCATATCATTCACATAATTCACCCTTAACTTTCATTAGTCCTTTCTAGCATACATAACTCATATGATTATATTCATATCCGTTTAACTCTTGTAATTCATCATATAATCACAAATAACGCATATTGACATAACATGTACCATACGACTTCCTATAATCCCGCCTTTACGACAACGAGTCAAATCATGTTTCTTATACTTAGTTGACTTTCAAAAGTCATCTATTAACCATACTCAACTATCGACTTATCATCATATACCCGTAACATCATAATCGACTATACGGACGACACTATATACATTTCATCATACACTTGATGTGGGTACTACCTTTTAAGCATAACGTACAACTATTTCATGCACAATTCTTCTAAATTCATACATAACCCATCAAAACCATCTACTAATCATCATGTATCATTCCAAATGAACATTAAACATAACATCATCATATTCCTATACTTTCATCTAACAACAATTCATCATACCCACATAATACATCAATCATTCAACAAGACTTGAACATAGGAGGTGATTCTAGTCATCATCTTCACCCTAACTAACGGGTGTCACCTCTAAACATCAAATTAACGCAAACCGTTCGTAACCCATGTTCTACACGAGGATTCTAACCCTTGTACATGATCAATTTCATATTAACTCACGGATTAGAACATAACCCACTTCACCCATGATCACCAATCTTAGATTTAAAACATACCTTATGATCCTCTCGTGTTGGTGATCATTAATCCATGCTCGGTTATGGATTTGGGCCTTGATTCATCCTTCAAATTGAAGCTTTTGAAGAACTAGGGTTTTGGGGCTCTTGAGAGCCCCTGCTCGATCTTTCCAGAACACACACGAAAGTGTGTGTGTGTGTGTGTGTTCTTTTTCTTTTAATAACCCAACTTTTCGTTAGTTCCACTTTAGCCCCTCGGGTTTTGCCTTTAAAACATAACTGACACTACCTTCATTATTTAATACTTTTGACCATACCCTTAACTAGGTTAAATAGCCTAGTTATTTATTTCATAACGTGTCACATAAGAACATACGACAATTATTAACATTCAGATTTTGGGGCGTTACACTTTTCTAAAAGTCAAACCAGTAGATCAATCAGTCAACGAATAGCAAGTCAAAAGTCAAATTTTCATGTTTACCAAAAGTATAAATATATAAATACCTTGTTGCAGTACATCAATAGTGCACTTCAAATCTTGGAGATCCTTCTCCATGCTAGATATTTTTCTCCTCAATATATCATACACATAATTAAGCAAAGACCCCTTTCAAAGTTAGCACCTTTTTCACTTCCACAAATTCCTTCGTCTAAAAAGGAAAAAGAAAAAAACCCATATTATATTTGATCCACCACCTACAACTCTACAAGTATCATAATCAATGTACCCAACTTGTTGCTTCATTTCCAGCTCAACTCTCAACTCTGAAGCTATCTTTCATGGCAAGGTACATAATCCTATTGTTGGTCAATCAAACATGGTCAACAATTGACTTTCAAACACGTTTAACCTAAGAAGTCAGGTAATGGGACTTAATTACCTCCGATTTTCTAACCGAAACCTTGGTAGTTGATGCCAACATGATGATGTGGCGAGCATTTAGACTGATGAACGTTTATTCCACTGCTTTATCGATGAACATCAGTAATGAGCTGTAGTATCAATCCACATTCAACAAACCAACCTGCAATATTTAAAACTTTAATTTTTATTCTTTCTTGGTTTAAGTAGCTACATAATTATAATAATTTGGCTTTGAAATACAAGACAATAGATGAATGAAAGTTAAAAGTTTAATATGAATGCCGATTCTCCTTAAGGAAGTGCACAAATAATATGCTCAGCTAGTTACAAATGTCAACTATGTACTTCATACAACTACATCGTATTTTTTCATCAATATCCAAAATAAAAGAAATACTAAATGAATAAGAAAAGAAAAAAATACACACCCCTGCTTAGCAAGCTCTTGAAGGAGGCCATTGCCGGTTCCAAAATCGATTATAGTCCAAGATGCTAAATCTCTCACCTTGACTATCAAGCACATAATTAGGCAATTAGCAAACACCTAATTATGTCAGAATCAGGTTCTTTCTTGTCGGAACAGAAACAAAAACAAAAACAAAAAACAGATATCATCTCATCAATTAGCAAACACCATAAACTATCATTGAAAATCGAAAAAAAATTGTAGTATACTTGAATCACTCTATTTCATTTTTTTAAATAGAAAAAGTGACAATCAACTCAACTTACCCTAACAAAAAGTTCACGTTTTGACCCGTTACCCAACCCACTCACCCGTACATTTCCCACCACAAATTATTAATCTTTGAGGACAACAAAAAAAGAGAATGGATGTACGAATCCACATAATACCTTTTCTTCATGTGATTCACTCTCCAGACTCCACTAAGCGAGAGTATTAACTATAACATTGAAAACCACAAGGCGTTTAGGTCCCAATGTTTCAAGTAACATTCTGGACATAACAAACCGAACATAAAAAAACTCTAGAAAAAAAAATGACTACAATATTATTGATTGAAAGATTTATTTAACACACCTGTGATATATATTGATGAGGAAAATAGTACATGTCGATGTTGTGGAAGAAATTGTACAGTGTCAACAATTGGTGATTTTTAAGTCCTTAACAAAGCAATAGCCATATGATCAACCCTCACCTACAAGAAACAGAAGTAAAAAAGAGACAAATAGATAAGTCTTTATACTAAATTCATCGAGGAGATTACTGAAACTTGAAAGAACCATACCTCTATACTGAAAAAGTTTCAAGATATTCTACAAAATAAACAGAAAAATATGTTAATTTAGGTGAACTATAGCAAGTATTAGTAGATCAATTTACCAAATCATAATCAACAAAACCATAATCGGACAATCAGAAAAATGTAGATGTGTGTATGATGTTCTATTGCTTACAGAATCAAAGATACCTGGTCTTGTGAAACAAAACAAATCAAAAGCGAGGGCAGTGGCTGTTCCATCGATGTAAGGTTCAATTGTTAAGGTGCAACTTCAGAATTACATCAATTTTCGTTTTTGAAAGTGCCCATGTAGTATATTTGGCGTTGTAGAGATGAAAAGATGGTGCGTTTTGAAGGGAATTGCATAGTGGGTTATAAGGAAGGCGCAGAAGCAGTTGTTGCAGATTTGTAGATAGCGGGTGGTTTTTACCATGATTTTAGGAGATAAATTAGGTAAACCGTCTCATTTTTGGAGAGAGTCTGTAACCTCCTTGATGGCACTCTTCAAACAGTTCCTTGGGAGTTTACTGAACCCACTATCCAGGGGTAAACGTGGTTTGTGGAGAAGATGGGCAGAAAAAGGTGGAGCAACCTCCCAACCTAAAAACTGACGAGAACCGCCGTGTAGCAGTTAGAAATGTGAGTTTAAGTGGCTGAGATTTAATCTCAACCAAATCCAATGGTCATGATTGAATTGAAAGTTGGTTACACTTAATGGGAACCATATATATATATATATAGGGAAAGTATAATGTACTTCAGGGCTTAACCTACATTAACATACATGACAAAATATATAACGTGCGTTATTATTATAGAACGTGCGTGATTATAGTCCCATGCGTGATTATGTGGTCCCATGTGGTCCCATGCGTGATTATACCCCTGATCCAACGGTTACCATTGTCTCCTACGTGATGTATGATAAGGCTTTTTGTATGTTAACCTTTCTCTCTCTCTCTCTCTCTCTATATATATATATATATAATAATAGGAAACACTAAACAAAAGGGAAACGTAGGGTGAATATGCATATTGGGAAAGTAGAGACGTGGGTAAACATGGTCCACTAACTTTAACCTACTAAATCTAAACATGATGTGATGGAAATGTGAGATGCATGCAAACAATTAAAAATGGGAATTAATAATAAACGAAGAGTTGCAGAACGACTAGTTTTAGAGGTGGAAGAAGATCTATGGAGATATTGATGATGTTAATAAGGTGTAATTGGATATACGTATCAGTTATGTGAAGACGATTGAGAGTGTTATGAAAATGTTGATTGATGAAGGTTTGAATAGAGGTGTTATGGTTTCTGATATTTCGGCTTCTTAGATTTCTGAAGCTCAGAAACAGGTTAAGTTGCTACTTTAGGTCTAAATTTTCAGTTCATGCTGCTTGTATGATCAACTAGTGGTAGTTGATATTCACAGTTTATTAGAAGTCGTTCCCAATTGTTCTAGCCGATTTACATCAAACTAGATCGGTAAACGAGTTGAATGTTCTGTGAATCGTTTGGTGAAACGTTCGGTGGAATGTTCGTTTATGTTTGGTAATTTAATAAATGGACGAACATGAACACAAATATTTGTTCATTTACGTTCGTCAACATTCGTTTACGTCTGTTAGTGGTGTAAAAGTTGTTATTAATCGGTAGTTTACTAATTAAATTTCATCTAGTCAGACCCAAAATCGGTATGCGATCAAAGGCAGTCAAAATCAAAATCGATGAAAATTGGTCAAAAATCAAAATCGATGAAAACTGGTCAAAAATCAAAATCGGTCAAAAATTTTGAAGTATTTAAAAAATTTATATAGTATTAAAGAAGAAGGTCGGTGGTAAATACCACCAACCCTTTCTACCCCTTAAACTTTTTGTAATAACAAAACTAACCCCCTAATTTTATCCATGTCATTTTGACCTCTCAAGTTTCAAAAGTATTGAGTTTGTCCTAAAACTAATTTCTTAAGTTGTTATTTTGATGTACGCGCCAGTATAAATTCGAGTTCGTCTACGTGTTAGCGTATTTTTTTTTAAATGAGTCGGGTTAATTACAAAATGTTTTATTTTTATGTAAATTTTGTTCGGGAACAAATCAGGTCAAATATAATACGTTTCATTCGACGAGATAAATTTGAGTTACTATGTTTCGACGTGAATTTAGTTCAGAAAAGAGTTGGGTCGATTTTAGTCTTTATCATGTCGCGTACGATGCCACCATACATGTTTATACATATATTAAAACTAAAAGTCGGTGGCTTTCTACTCACACCCACCTCTTCTTTCTTATATATTAAACTTTGGCGAAAAGCAAACAAAATGGGAGTCTGCTATATTGGTTGAGCGTATTAATAATAAATCAGACATCAGGTGTTCGATCTCTGATATGTTCTTTTTATTTTTGCTATTAGCAATTTGTAAGTGTCATATACTCAACTAAAAATGGTTATGTCATTATTAATAAAACTAATTCTCCTATATATTAAAACAGAGGGCATTTTAGGAATTTTATACCAAACATTAAATACGTCTCTCTATACAAAGGTAACACATGTCTTCTCCAATAAATAAAGACTCTGTGGAAGAAACAGGGAGAATGCAGCGTCAAAGGTGATGGAGCCGTCCACGGCGGCGCGCAGCGGAGCTATGGTGGATCCACGGCGGCGAGCAGGGTTTGCGCGGCGGAGCTGTGGCGGATTCGAGCAGGGGTTGTGACCAGTGGCGAACCCAGGAATTTTTTCATGGGGGTGCGGAACATTTTTAAAAATTTTAGGCCCTTAGGTATATAAGTAAAAAAATCGGTTCGTATCGGGTCGGGTCATGTAAAACAAACGAATATCAAACTAAATTTTTATAATCATCAAAAACATGTCAAACCTTGTTACAAACATAATTAAAACGTCGACGCCCTACGGGTTTTCATTTTTTGAAATCTATCCAAAATATCATCTAAAACTAATTTCTTAAGCAATTCTTTCTCTATATAACATAAGTTCATCGCTCCATAACATAATGTTTCAATTTTAATTTTAATTTTAATTTTCAACTATTCAAGCCCTAGAAATTATAACGTAAGTTGTAATCACCCTAAAAATATATAAACAACATAATCACCCTAAAAATCATCTAAATAACCATAAACAACGTCAAAACACACAAAATTTCAAACCTATTTAACAACTTTATTACCCTTTTTTCTCCTACAATATCAACCAAAATCATCAAAATAACAAAGAAACTTACCCGTGTTCGGATTCCGGTTAGATTTGGTGTCAAACGACGGTGGTATGGTGGCTGATTACGGTGATCGCCGGCTACTGGACTGTTGTCGCTGGGTGATGTTGTTCGTTGGCAGTGCAGGGACGCAAGAGAGAGAGAGAGAGAGCGGGAGAGAATTTCTAAAGGTTTTGGGCTTTAATTATTTTATTATAGTTTGAAATATTGTTGGGTTTGGTTAATGGACTAAGACTTAGTGGGCTAGCTAGTTAGGAATTATAAGTGGGTAAATGTATGGGTATTTGGGTTTAGTTAGTTAGGTATTAAAAGTTATATAATTTAGGTAGTATTTTTTTTTTAAATAAGAGTTTACTAAAAAAATTTAAAATATAAATTGATAACACTTTTTACCTAAGGGGTGCGGACGAAAAATTCCAAGGGGTGCGGACGGGATTTTTAACGGAACTTAGCACTAATTTTTTTTCCCTCGGGGGTGCGCCCGCCCACCTTGGGTTGGGCTTGGGTCCGCCCTTGGTTGTGACGGTACACGAGTAGGGACGGCGAGCAGGGTTTACGCGGCAGAGTTGTGGCGGATCCACGACGGCGAGCAGGGTTTGTGACGGTACACGAGTAGAGAGCGACGAGGGATGTTAGATTGATGGCTGCCATAGCTCCGACAGTGATGGCGGTCAAGCTGGGGTTCCGACCAAGTTCTGGCAAGTTTCCGGTAAACCCTATTCTCTTGCATGTTCGCTATTTGGATAGATCGGCTATCAATGAACCTTAATCGGACGAGTTAAGTTGATCTCACGAGTAGGTAACCTTCAGTGAGATTCCGGCGAAGATTTGGTGAACGAACTTGAAGATGCATGTTCCTTTTTCGAGGAGATCGACAACCCCGAGGTTAGATCCCGTGATTTAGTGTTACTCTGTTTTAAATTACGGTATCTGATGATGGTTTTTTTCCGTTCGCATCAGATGGTGTTGGCACAAAAGCCTTAATTTATTTTTAGCTTATAAGTTTTAAATTTTCTGAAAAAGAGAACACTGATTTGTTGGATCATCTATTTATGTTACAGGCAGAACGGGGCAAATTGCATGGTCTACTTCTAATTTCCAACTGTAAGAAGGATAATTACATCAACTCACAGATTTTACATATATAGAGGTACTTTTATGATTATCTTAATCACAATATGAACCAACAAAGAGAATGGTATAATCTTTCTAATTTTTCTAGACATAATACTGTTATAGAATGGGCTAATATTAGTTTGAGTAAACTGCCATTTTGGTCCCTGAGGTTTGGTCACTTTTGCCACTTTAGTCCAAAATTCAAACCTCAGGGACCAAAATGGCAATTTACTCTATTAGTTTTTTTGTTCTTTGTTTTAATTCTTTGTTTCATGTTCCATTTTTGGGCTTATGGAAATGATTCGAGATACTGATGCAAATCTTAAACAAAACTGGTTGCTTTTCTATTGGTCTCCAAACTTGTAACCATTTATTTGGTACGTTTCTTTTATAAACTGTCACAGTCGAGAACTTTGTTTTGGTAAGGTGTAATGTTAAAGTTGTATATTGCCCAGTTTTTTAAAAGACATCTATGAATATAGATATCAGAAAAATTTACATTTACAAGTATATACAATTTTGAAACACATTGATATATTAGTGTAAAAGGGTAAATAGACCAGTAATTGAGTTATATGCACTACTTTGTAACTACAATTATATGGAAAAGATGAGTAGAAATGGCAGCTTTTATTATAAAATGTAATAATGGTTTTTTTTTTTCTTCTAAACTGCATATGTTTAGGCAACATATTGGTACGGATCATTTATCGTGGAGTCGAATTCATAGGAATGGTTGTTACTTTATAAAGGCATAGAAGGATATATTTTAAAAGAAATGATGCCCAAACAATTAAGTGAAAGGAGCAGAATTGCCGCCGCCCTCCCGCCGCAATGTGCGGGTTGAATACTGCTAATGTGGCATGCCAAATCTATGCTAAATTGATACATGGTTTCATCTTTTCATTCTTTGATGCCTCTTTTGAAAGGATACAAGTAGTTTGACGTCGATTATATGTTTTGTTGTGCTTGAATGAACTAGAGCTCTCTATATACATAAGCACAAATGTATATAGTTGGTTTATAGTTACAATGCTCCGATTGCTAATTTTAGTTACTTATTGGTGTTTAATGGTAGTCAATCGACACTTTAGGGATCAGGATGAGGTGGGATATGGTTCTGGACATTCGAATCAAGAATCAAAAGTGGATCTTCAAGGTGAGTGAATCAAATTTTGTAACTTTATCATTTTCCTTTTGGACATTGGAATTGTATGCGAATGTTGTCGGTATGTGTATCATTTCCTTTTCAGCAATGCTAAATTCATGATGCAACAATATTCATTTGTAGCAACCTTGGAACCATTAGTTCATGAGTGATCTTTCCTTATTATGTTACAATTCATTGTTAAAGTATCAGGGATTTGGTACCGACCTATGTTTCGGTAGCTAACTATGTGACACCGCTGAGTACCCGTGATGCGTCATCGACGCGACACGTCATCACTTATGATAAATTTTGTATCTATCCTTACCATGCACTCCAACGGCTAGATACTGAATTTATCATAAGTTTGCAGTGCAGGGTTGGCATGCAGTGCTGGAGAATCATAATGTTTATAAAGATTAACCTGGCTACTTTTTGCAAAGTTTGTGGTTTTTGGCCGATTGAATATATAAACTTATATACAGCTTTATGTAAATTTATAATTATCTTTGAAAGATTCAACATTAATGATATTGTATTTGTATATGATGTTCATTTGGATTGTGATTGTTTGTGATTTTAATAGTAAAATAAGCGACTAGAAAAAGGAAACTAGAAATGAAGAGTAACATGTATCAATTTAGCATAGATCAAATGCCCACTTCGATTATTGTCTGAGAATTGTTAGCGGGTTAATATAATCGGGGCATTCCGACAATAATCGAAGTACAAGCAAATGTTTATTAACCTGTTAACAATTCGGCTTTGCGCGCCGCAACGCGCGCGGAGAGAAAACACCTAGTATATATTAAAAGGTGTGAATTAGTATTCACACTTTTTAATTTTCTCTCAACTTTCAATATTAATATTAATATTTACATCTCTTTTAATTTTTAAAAATTTTGTAAAATGTCATTTAACTATCTTGAGTTCTTAAAGTTTAAAATTTATTCCCTGTACTTTCATTCTTTAACTTAAAAACTATGTTCTTATGTGCTTATTTTTATGTACGTGTAGGTATAAATTCAAATTGGTTTATGTTTCAATGTCATTTTTTTTTGAACGACTAGGGTCAAATATAATACTTTTTCATGTCTATTTTTATGTACGTTTTCAGTTGATGTACGTTTTGACGTAAATTTTGTTCGGAAACAAGTCAGGTCAAATATAATATGTTTTTATTCGACGGAATAAATTCGAGTTATTGTATGTTTTGACACCGCCGCAACGCGCGCCGGGTACAATTACTAGTTATACTTATTAATGAAATCTTTGGTTTTAAAAAGCGAGAGGCGCACAAAAGCAACAAGGTCTAAAATCGAGGCGCAAAAGCGGTGGGCTTTTCGTACATGAGGTGCAAGGCGAGTGTATAAATTGGTTTATATATTCCATAGGTTTTTAGCATCCCTTATCCAAGATATAGCTATAAATAAGGGTTCTATATGATTTTACCTATATGCACAAGCTAAAAACATATTGTACAACACTTTGATGCATAAAAGCACCCAAAGTACACAAGGCCCGCACCTCAGACCCCAAAAAAACCCAAAAATTGCGCTTTTCTTGCGCTTTATGGAAAAGGCGCGCCTATGGTGACCTAAGGTGCTGAGGCCTACACCTCGCGCTTTAAGTGCACTTTTAAAACCCAGAATTCAAATATGATTAATAATTTTAAAAAGTTGTGTGTGTATACAAGTTTGAAAAATTACATATAAAATTTACAATCCGAATAATTTGTAACACCCCAACTGAAACCCGGGCGATCATGCACAGTTGATACGTTACTTAGCAGCGGAATCAGAACTTTTCTGGTGAACTTGCTAAGCCTGTGACATATGTTATAAAGTTTTTACGTCAACTTATGTTGGTGAGCTCATGCACAATTATATAAAAATAATGATTTCTTTCCTGAACAATTAACAATACTGATTAAGTTTACGAGACACACATACGTTGGCATGTGCCTTGATTACCTAAGCATGTCCACATTTACTCTAACATGTGTGGATATGCATCCCATTCACCTTATAGACTAAACAAATACTTGTACTTGGCTGAGGTACTGCCATTATATAAAACGGTGGCATACTGCCTATTATGAGCGTATTTTACTATTGGGCAACCCATACTGGGAGGGCTCACCATGGTTTCCCTAGCCTCAATACCTCATTATGTATCCATGAATCTGGAATATCACAATGCCCATGCACGTATGATACATCACATTCGTTTATTTGTTCAGGTTTCGGTGTGTTGCATTAGACGGTCTCAACACCTTCTTCACCTCACAGATATTTATCATACAAACATATATCACAGTTTTAGGAAAATAGTAACAATAACCACATGATTCAAGTGTATACTTTGGGAAAACATACATGATACTCACCTTTTTAACAGTTGCTATTACAATTAGGTCATATCTCAGGGTCTTGATACGAATATAACCCTAGGTTAGGTTATGGTACACCAAACTAGTCATTATCATTGTTGGATATTGGTTAACATTGCCATGTTTAAGCATGGTTGATCAGGTCATGCCTAACTAAGGCTAGGCTACCCAATACCCGCCCCTGACAATAATCTTAATACCTGAATTAATAACACTAATTCTAATACTAATATTAACTACAAATAATAAATAATACTAATATTATTATCTATATATTAAAAAACCAATGCAATAAACAGTACTTTAAATATATTATAATATACTAAAATATTATATACAGTTTTTTATAGTTTTATTATTTTAATATTATAATAATTATTATTTTCTTTACTTTTTAAGTTTGGTGGCAAACGCCAAAAGTTGATACCGGATTGAGTTTGATAGTCTTTTAGTTCGAGAAATTTGGTATTGCTACCCAGTACCATTTGCTCATCCCTGATCACGGGTACCGTACGAACAACAACGGTATCGTACAACTTTTTTTTTAGTTTCAGGGGTAGGGATGAGCTCGGTGCCAATTGATACCCCGGTTACGATATTGGTATATGAAGGTAAAAACCGGTAGCGAACCGGTACCAGGAACGCCAAACGTCAGTACCGAACTGGTACTTAGGATCTTTCGGTTCAGTAAATTTGGTACCGGTACCAATTACTATTTGTTCATCTCTGACTACGGGTTTCTACCGAACAACATCATTACTATACAACATCATTACTATACAACTTTTTAGTTGATTTTCTTTCGGTTATTTTTTAGTGTTTTTTCTATATTTTTTTTATTCTTGTCAGCGGTTCCGTGTGCAACACGCTCGTAGTGATTTCAAACACATTTAAACACAGATTAAATAACAAAATAAGTTTGCTGCAACACGACGATAGTTTTTATAACTAGTTAATATTAGTATTAGAATTAGTGTTATTAATATTTGCTTTTGCTTTTAATTGGTGGCCATAAAATCTAAACTGTTGGTTCATTTTATTTATGAACAAACACAAACAAGAAAATTCGTTCGTTCAAATGTTAGTGTTCTTCCGTATCGTCAGTTAAAGTTATACGAACGAACATGAACAAGCCATGTTCGTGTTTGTTCAATTCGTTTACAAGTCTAAATCAAACTAAACACACACAAAACGATTTTGGCCATATCCAAAGGGAAAAGAACCATCAAGCTAAACAGATCTGCATAAATTGCACCATTCTATGTACTAATGCTATATATATGCATCCATAAGTTCATATCCTACATTCTTGATCATCAACAATGAATGTCTAAAACTTCAAATTGAGATGAAACAACGAGGTGTAGGATGTTAATTCCAACCAATAACTCAACAACAGTGAAATATACCGGTTTGATCGTGTAATGTATGGTTAATCATCGAATGAGTCAACGGGTAAATTTTATGTCGCCAGTAAATTTTTTTAAATAAATTATTATTATTATTATTATTATTATTATTATTACTATTATTATTATTATTATTATTATTATTATTATTATTATTATTATTATAAATAAACAACAAGTTTTAGCTTAGTTGGTTGTACTCTTAGCTTTGGGTGATTTTCAAAAAAAATTGAATTATGTGGTTTTAAATGTTTATAAATTAGAAAATGAAGTACATTATTAATAAACTAAAATATATATAATCTATTATTTCTCTAATATTTGTTAGATCCATATATGTAATTAATAATAAATAAAATGTAAAACAAAGAATTATAAAACTCAACATATAACTTTATGTTTTAGAATATATTTATGCAATTATAATTAAATATAACTAGGATTGCGACCCGCCGCAATGCGGCGAGAATTCTTTAGTTATAACTAAGTCGATCTAGGACCCGCACGTTATGTTAAACCTGTCAAACGGAGAAAAAAATAGACGATGTAAAAACGTTCACCCACGCACGCACGTTGCGTCGTGTTAACTCGCAAAATAACCAAGGTTTACTTTTTTTTAATTAACTACAAATTTTGGGCCTAATTCTTTTTTGTCGCCCGAGGCCTAAATTCTTTTAAGATTTTTCGGGGACAGCTCTGATATGGTTAACACATCACATAACGCTTGGACTAATCCGTTCGATATTTGCGAAGTACCCGCGCCGCAACGCGCGGGGATCTTATTACTAATTATTATTATTTTTGATCTAATTTTATTTAGATATATAATTTATTTAGTTAGACGATTACAGATTAATGGCAGGTAGACGAGCAACAAGTTGCGCCGCTACCCCCTTCTGAATAGCAAATCCTACCCTGCTAAACACAAAATTCTGTCACTTAACATGCGCGGTGTTACTGCTTACCACCTGCTGAACCCGCTTGAGGAACCGCACCGCGTCAGGGGCGAGAGCGCCAAAGGTATCGAAAGCGAACGGGACGAACACGTGCTGATTCTCTATGCAATTGCAAGCTTTTTCGTGCTTAGCTACTTTGCCCGCCTCTGCCTTGGTTATCGCCTGACCCGCCACAAACCCGTGGTCCCTTAGCCCAACAAGGGGGGATACACCTGTCAAATCGACGCACACGTGTTTCCTCCTCCCCACCAAAAAACAAGAATGTCAGCGGGCCATAGGGTAGGAATGGATGATTAGTGTAAGATAAAAACAGGATATTAATGCAATAGTTGTCTACAACATTAGAGATTAAATGTAGATGGATGATTGAGACTAATTGCAAAACCACTAAAAACATATAAAATGATAAATAAATTGTACACCCCTCTGTGTATGTGTTAGTATGATGAACACATGTTATATGTTAATTTAAAATAAAATGTACATGTATATGAGTTGATGACTATAAGACCAAACGTAATGGGGCAGTATTTGCCCGGAATCTCGCCCGATCACGCCGGATCACTCCGGCACCTCCGTTAGCCGTGGGCGTGTTTGGCTCTTTTTTGGTTTGGGCGTGTTATAAAAAACGCCGGGTGGGGGAAAGTTTGGCCAATGAGATTTTTTATTTATTTTATTTATTTATTTTTACTACAAAACATAATGCCCAATAATGTCACATCCCCACTACATCCATTTTAGAAAACGCCCAATAATGTCCCATTACTGACTGAGCTGCCACATGGTGCAAAACGCCCAAGGGTGAATATTGCCCACTACACATGGTCTAAGCATTATCTATACATATAATAAAAGAAACCAATAATGGGACACTTGGCAATCTATGAGACGATGTTAGATGTGGTTTTCCCGACTTAGATGTAAGCGGCAGATCCATGGGTAAGCCATGACCCGGTTTTATTTTTTACATGGATTTTATCCATATCCGTATCTCTGCTTAAGATTCATATAGCTAATAAAGTAATAACAAAGTCACAAACCCTAATGTTCTCCACCATCGTTTCCCTCTGCCAAACCCAAATCTGCAAATGTCACATTCGATTTTTCTTCTTCCATCTCCACTGCCACACATGATTTTGGTATTTTGTTTCTTTTAATCGACTTGTCGTTGAGGCCTACCACAAAAATTGTTTTCATGTCCTGAACATTGCATTTCCTGTTTAAAAGGAAAACAACATAAAAGTTCTTAAAAGTCCATTGAAGAGTCCAAAACAACCCAGTGTTTGCAAATGCTACACATGGATTTGTTTGGCCCAGTTCAAGTCATGAGCCTCAAAAAGAAAAGATATTGTCTGGTTATTGTTGATGACTTCTCTAGGTTTACATGGACTTTCTTTTTACACTCAAAAGATAAGACTGCAGGCATTTTGCAAGACTTTGTGACACAGGTTGAAAAGCAATTTGACCTTCCAGTGAAAAGCTTCAGGAGTGACAATGGCACCGAATTTAAAAATAAGGAGTTGGATGCCTTCTGTGTGAAGAAAGGGATTGTAAGGCAGTACAGCATCCCTAGAACACCAGAGCAAAATGGGGTGGTTGAAAGAAAGAACAGAACTTTGATTGAGGCTGCCAGAACCATGCTTGCTGATTCAGGTTTGCCATTAACTTTCTGAGCAGAGGCAGTGAACACTGCTTGCTATGTCCAGAACAGAGTTTTAATAAATCCCAGGCACAAAAAGACTGCTTATGAAATTCTGTATAAAATCAAACCACTGATCTCTTACTTCAAGGTATTTGGCTGCCCATGCTTTATTTTGAATTTAAAAGACTCCATTTCAAAATTTGCAGCCAAAATTGATTGTGGTTATCATCTGGGATACTCAACCACTGCCAAGGCCTACAAAGTGTTTAATAAACGGACCAAGGCAGTGGAGGAGACCTTGAATGTGAGGTTCAATGAACTTTCATCAATGAAAATCCCAGCAAATCCTGCAGATCTGTTTGATCTTGATAAATTCACTTTTGAAAATACTGCTGTCAAGACTAACAGTGCAGGTCCATCAGAGGATACAACACCAGACTATGGGTATGAAATCATCATTCCTCAAAAGTCTGTCAGAATGGGGAGAGCATCAGATGTTCAAAACAGCTGTCAAAGCTCAACCACTGCTACCTCAACAGTTGTTGACCAAAGTAGCCCATTAACCACTGCTTCCACATCCTCAAACACTGCTGACAAAAGTCCCCAAACAGTGGATAAAAGTCAGCAGGTGTCCACTTCATTACCTCCTATTCCACCACCTTTTGAAGCCACTGCTGGGTCATCAAAGTCACCAGCAGTGGTTAGCTCAGATGATACACATTTGCAGCCTTCACCAACAAATGCCATCATTCCATACCAAGGAGATTTAATCTACTTGAGATCTCATCCACCTGATCAAATCATTGGCAACATCAATGAAGGGGTGCTCACAAGAAGCCAAACCCAAAACATTTGTCTTTTTGTTGGTTTTCTTTCACTCCATCAGCCAGTCAAGTACCAAGAGGCACTGAAAGACAACAGCTGGGTAGAAGCCATGCAAGAGGAGCTCCAACAGTTTAAAAGACAACAAGTATGGGAGCTTGTACCACTGCCAGAAGAGGTTAGTCCCATTGGCACAAAGTGGGTCTTCAAGAATAAGACTGATGAAAGGGGCATTGTTGTCAAGAATAAAGCCAGGCTTGTGGTTCAAGGTTACAGACAGGAAGAGGGGATTGACTATGATGAAACTTTTGCCCCTGTAGCAAGATTGGAAGCTATAAGACTGTTCCTGGCCTTTACTGTCAACCACAACATGAAGGTGTTCCAAATGGATATAAAAAGTGCTTTCCTCTATGGTACAATTCAAGAAGAGGTGTATGTGTGTCAACCTCCAGGTTTTGAGGATCCATTTTATCTAGATCATGTCTACAGGCTAAACAAAGCCTTGTATGGCTTGAAACAAGCACCTAGAGCCTGGTATGAAACTCTTTCCAACTACCTACTCTCAAATGGTTTCAAAAGAGGTACCATTGATAAAACACTGTTTCTAAAATGGAGAGGGAAGGATTTAATGATTGTCCAAATTTATTTGGATGACATTATTTTTGGAAGCACATGTAACAAAATGTGTGAAGAGTTTAGGGAACTCATGACATCTGAGTTTGAAATGAGTGCAATGGGTGAGTTGCAATGCTTTCTTGGTCTCCAAGTTCAGCAAATACAAAATGGTACTTTCATTCATCAAAGCAAATATGTAAAAGAACTTTTAAACAAATTTGATATGAATGATTGTAAACCATGCAGCACACCCATGGCAACAAATAAGCTGGTCATGTCTGATGAAAAGGATGAGCTGATTGACCAAACTCTATATAGAAGCATGATTGGGTCTTTGCTGTACCTAACTGCATCTAGGCCAGACATCATGTTTGCAACATGTGTTTGTGCAAGAAGTCAATCAGCCCCTAGAAAATCCAATCTTATTGCTGTAAAAAGGATATTCAGATACATAAAAAGTGCTCCCACACTTGGTATCTGGTATCCAGCTAACGGGAATATCAAGCTTTCAGGATTTTCAGACAGTGACTTTGCTGGTTGTAACACCACAAGGAAGTCCACATCAGGAGGGTGCCAGTTTCTAGGTGATTGCTTAGTTTCATGGCAAAGCAAAAAGCAAGCAGATGTTTCAACATCCACTGCTGAAGCTGAATACATTGCTGCTGCAAGCTGTACAGCCCAACTCCTGTGGCTTCAAAACCAGTTGCTGGATTTTGGTATCACTGCCTTAAAGACACCACTGATGTTGGATAGCCAGTCAGCAGAAAATATCATCAAAAATCCAGTTTCCCATTCAACCACCAAACACATCGACATCAGACATCACTTTGTGAGGGATTGCTATGAAAAAGGTTTGATTTCTCTGGATCATGTCCCAACTAAAGACCAGTTGGCAGATGTGCTCACAAAAGCACTTGATACAACCACCTTTGAAAGCTTTGTCTCTAGAATTGGGATGCTAAACATGGAATAACAAGCAACATCTTGTCATTCTATGAATAAAAGCATTAAAATGTTTTCAGAAAATCAAAAATCCATCCTTAAAAATAGCTAAAAATGAAGCTTTCATTAAATCCTTAAAAGTCTGCCATAACCACTGCTTGTTCAAAAGACTGCTCTACTACAAAGTCTGTCCACTGCTGAAAGCCATCCTCTGTTCTCTCATTTCCTTGATAAACTCTGTTGTTCAAAAGCAGTGTCTTATCCACTGATATGCTATCCACTGATAGTGAAAATCATCCACTGCTTTCATTTTACCGTTGTAACCACTGCCTTCATCAGTAACTTTCATAAAAGTATTGTCCTTCATTTCATCAGAGTTTGGCATGTGGGCAATACATAGTGGTCAGTACTTTTGTAACCGCTGCCACGTCAGCCTTCACTTTTTCCTCTATAAAACCCCCACTTCACATCAAAAACAGGGTTTTACTGTCGAATTGAATTCTCCAAAAATTATCTTCTCAAAGCAGTTTTTCCATCTCATTTCTTCACAAATTTCTTCGATCATCATCTTCAAAATGAAAAAATCGAAGCAATCTGCAAAACCCACCTCCAAATCATCGTCGAAAGCGGCCTCTCAAAAGGCCAATCCCACTGAAATTCCACACAAACCATCTCACAATCTTCTGGGTCTTCTCACAAAACCCGGCACCACAGAAGCTTTCGACTCCATCATCGACACAATGGCTAAATCAAAGTACAAAACTTTGTTAACAGCCGATGCACCGATTTATTTGACAACCCAAAGAGAGTTTTGGAAGAATGCAACCCTTGAAAAACAAGGAGACACTGTAAAAGCCATCAACTCTTCTTTAAAGGGTAAAGCTGTTCAAATCACGCCACAATCTATATCAGAAGTCTTTAAACTCGAGGATCAGCAAGGTAAAACTTCTTTCCCTAAAAACGAGTTAAAAATTGACTTCATTGAGAGAGGGTATGCAGACACAATGATGAATAAAGCTACCTTACGAAAAGGTTTCTTTTCTTCTGCAACAAGGTTTTTATTCCATACTCTCCTAATGTGTGTTTCAAACAAAACCACTTCTTTTAATGAAATACCATTAAAGATTCAAAACCTGGGATATGCTATTCTTCAAGAAGAAAATTTTAATTATTCTCAGGAAATCTTTAATGATCTGGTTAATAATGTTGGAACAAAATCATTCTTACTGTTTCCCAGATTTTTAAGCTATTATTTTGAAAAGAAATTCCGTAAGGATGATATTGCTGCAATAAACCAAGGTGACTCTTTATAAATGCACAGCTTAACTGCTGAAACTTTTACAAGAATGTCAACACCTTGCAAAACACAAGCAGAGGTGCCTGAGCAGAATTTAGCAGTTATTACTGCTCCTCAGGTATCTGCTGCTGAGACCACTGCTCAAGGTGATCAAAGTAGCAACACAACTGCTTTGAAACCCACACCTAAAATCACCAAAAAGCCACAGAAAAAGAAAAATCAAAAACCACCCAAACCCATCAAAAAGGCAACTCTGGAGGATGAGATACCAGAGCAACTGCCTGTGACAACACAAAAGTCACAAGAAACCACTGCTGCTTCTTCCTCACAGCAGTTGGTACAAATATCTCAACCCAAAACCAAAACTCCTCCTGCTTCTTCTCAAAAAGAACAGGTTGTACAAATAGGGTCTCCACATCATGATGCTCTGGAAACACTCGTTTCCATCATCCACAGCCCAATGCCCGGGGTAAATCCTCTTTCTACACCAAACATCACATCCACAATTCCCCCACCAACTAAACTTCTGTTGGATGCAATTGATTTGAACCAGGCACTAACCAGTCCTTCTCAATCGCCTATTAATGAGAATATACCTCAACAAATGACTGGACCTGATGTATCAATCTTTGCTAACCCACCAACACAACCTGAGGAGGTTACACCCCTTGAGTTACAAGTAACTCCTGGTGGTATTCCAAGTGAAGCAGCCACTACAAATGTTGAACCCACTGGTTTACATTTGGACAGTGGTTACATTAATAAGACTTCCTTGGAGGTAATTCCTTCCATAGCACCTCTGACATCTACCAGTGGACTTTTCTTGACCTCTGGCAACATCAAAAGACTGTCAAGTGTTGAAGGGAGAAGACCTCAGTACCAAGAAAAAGGGGCATCAGTGGTTAATGTTTGGAGTAAACTCCCTACCTCAACCACTGATACAACCACTGCTAGTGGGAAATCAGATGATCCCATTAAATTGGGTG
Organism: Helianthus tuberosus; assembly: GCA_030545235.1. Classification (NCBI taxonomy): domain Eukaryota; kingdom Viridiplantae; phylum Streptophyta; class Magnoliopsida; order Asterales; family Asteraceae; genus Helianthus; species Helianthus tuberosus. The sequence goes on from CM060443.1 coordinate 4,580,586, forward strand.
ATGGTTTAAAGTACCAGAAATTGATGGATCGTGTTGAAAAACTTGATAACTCTGTTGCAGAACTCAAAGATATGCTGCAACAGTTGTTACAAGTACAAAAGGTGCAATCCACTGCTGTTCCACCTCAAGCACCTGCTCCACCACAAGCACCTGCTACAAATGAGCTCTGGAATCTATTTCAACCTTTTCTCCATCAACAAGCATAAATGGCAGATCAGCAACATGAAAAACATGTACTACAGCTGAGAAATACATTGGAGTCTAGGTTCAAGAACACCCAAGCTGATCTCAAGGCTCTAAAAGCTCAGATCCTGCATACCACTGGCACTGCTCCTCCAACTGTCCTCTTTATTGATCAACTCCCTCCAGATAATGCCAAAAAGGGGGAGAAAATTCAGGAGTGGAAGAAGAAGGGAATAGATGATGGTCTTTTCATTGAACCAAAAAAGGATGCCATGACCAGAAATATCCCTTTGCCAGATGGTAGCAAGAAAATTGATGAGACCACAAATGCACTGGCAGAAGCATTTGTAAGTGTCAAAAAGGATAGAGAGGCCAAGAAGAAAGCTAAGGTGGATTATCCAGATCAGGGTACTTCTGGGTCAAAGGATGATGAAAATCCTGTTGATGAAAAGAAGAAGCCTACTAGAAAAGTAAGGCAACCCAAATCCATCCCAACCAGACGTTCAAAGTCTGCTCCAAAACCACCATCCAAAACAGCTGTTGTAACTCCTGTTGTATCAACTACTGCTGGTACTTCAGTGGTTTCAACATCTGTCCTCACTTCAACACACACCACATCCACTGCTTTACCACCATCACCACCAAAAACAACATCACCTCCTGCCAAAAGGCAGAAGACAGCAGATGTTATAACATCTGCTGTAATGACAACAATGGTTGAAGTACCAGTTATTTCAACTGCTATTAGTCAAACACAAACCACTGCCATCAAATCCACCACCACTGTTCCATCCAAAACATCATCAGTCCCTCCTCAAACAAAAAGGAGAAGGCTAATTCTCAAAGATGATGACTCTTCACCACCACCAACATCTTCAAAATCTTTGTCACTTGTCACAATACCCAAGCCTATTCCTATTTCATCAGCACAAGTTCAACAGCCCTTAGCTCCTGCAGGTGTTCAATTTCCTCTTGAGCTTATAGCAGTCAGAGAAGAAATCAAATCTTTCTACTATGAGGATAACCCTGCTAAAAGGAAGCTGCCATCAGTAAAAGGATATCCCAGGCCTAACAATATTGAAGAATATTTGAAAATCAAGGCTAAGCAAGCAAAGGATATCTCCAAAAGAAACACAAAAGGGAAATCTGATAGGGAAATACAGCAGAACTATCAATACTTGCTCACACAAGTCAGGTCCCTGGAAGAATTTGCAAAAAATGTATGTCAGCAAATCTCTAAAAGAGCAGATGAGACTCTGAGAAAAGACTACATTGAAAGCATTATGGAAACAAAGAAATACAAGGGAGAAAGGTACATGTACAAGGAGTGGACCATTCCTGAGCTTGAACAAGAAGCAACCAGGATTCAAGAAATGATAAAGAATGAGGTCCAACACACTCCTCCAGAATGGTCAAAGTACAAGAAGAATGTGCCTGATAAAACACTTGAGCTGAAAAGAATGAAAGAGGAATTGGTTGCTGCTGATTATGGGAACAAAAGACAAATAGCAAGATGGAAAGAAGATGTAGTCAGGGCTACCTACAATAGGTTGGAGGAACTAAGAAAGAAAGATCCCAAAGTTCCTCAAAAGCCTGACTATCCTCAAGCAGAGGTTTCAAAAAGACCAACAAAGCTGCAAATCAGGAGAGCTACTGCTCCAACTGGTGCTGCCATCTACAAAAGAAGGAGTCAAAACCAGTCAGGTGCTGAAACAATTCAAGATCTAAAAGCTGGATATGCTGTTGTGAAAGAGGGCATTAAATTAATGATAAAAGAAGATCATGAATTAGAACAACCTGCAAGTACTGCTCATACAGTCTTTAATAGGCCAGCATCACCAAACTCCTCATCAAATAAAAATCTCCCAAGAAACCCATCAGGCTCAAAAGTACTAAAGTGGGTAACTGACAAACAGACCCATGTATTGACTCTGTTCAGGTCCGATGGAGAAGTGAAGAAAATATCAAGGGAACAAGCACTTGGCCTAAGTCTTGAAGATTTGCAGGATCTCCTTGATCTTCCACTTAGCAGGGATGATGAAGACACAGATGCCTTAACCTTTGAGCTACAACTTAAAGGGCAAATAAGGGAACTGTTGATGAGGCAATAAAGTTCCACAATAATGAAGAGTTTTGGCATTATCTGTTCCAGGGGGAGATTGTTGGGATTGAACCCTACTAGAGGAACAGATAATAAAAGCCAAAACTGGATCAGAGCAGTGGATCCAGAATAAGCTGATGTTGCATACAAGTCCCTCCCCTTGAAAGTGGTTTTCAACATCTGCTGACCTCCTATCTACTGATCGTGCAAACTGCTGACCCACAACTGCTGATCAAGTAAAGGCTGATGAAAGACTAAAGCTCTGCTGTTCAATCTACTGCCTTGGTTCAAGCACTGCTGATCCGGACAAGTACTGCTGGGTTCACAGCAATGGAAGGATGCAGCAGTTGTTTAAGTGTCTTTTATGTAATAGCAGTAGTTAATCTAGCAGTGTTTGTATTGATCAGAGGTTAGAGTTTGTTAGGAGGTTAGATGTCACTTTCATGGTGACGTCAGCATTAGATGCTCAGTGGTTTGCTAGTGCCTATAAATAGAACAGTGCTCTGTACTGTTCTATTAGCTCTTTGCAACATCGTCTTCTCTGCACGAACAAACACTGAGCTCTGGCTGAGGGGGAGTTTGTATTCAATCATTGCATTTGTAATCGTAATTGAAATAAATTCAATCTTCCGGTTCATTGTGAAAAATGTTTGATCAAAGCAATACTCTCGTTTGATTGTATGCAAAGTTTGTTTTCATCTTAATTCCGCTGCACAACTCATTCATTTCCATCTTAATTTCAAACGTAAAACACAATCAAAACCAAACTCAGATCCAACACAAACTGTCTTCAACGAGCTCCGATCATTCCGAACTACATGGGAAGCCCAATCTCCTACACTTCCACCATGCGTTTCTGCCACCGCACCACCCGTACCACCCGCTCTAACAGCTACACCACCACCAAAAGTACCGCCACCATCATTTTTTTCTCTCATGTCGCCGCTAATTTCCGCAACCACGTTACCGAAAACCTTGGTTTAAAAAAGCGCGAGGCGCTCCGAAGCGTTTTGGTTCCAAAAGATTTAAGCGAAGCTTCAAGCGCGAAGCGAGAGCTTCACGTATTCGAAGCGCTCAAAATAAAAAAAAATATATTATACACATCAATATGACCTATTCTACTTGTTAATCAATAATAAACACAAAAACACACTTAACACATAAAAAACATAGTTAAAACATAAATTAAAGTCGAAACACACTTAAAACATAAACATAAAAACAGTCTTTAATCAATAATCATCATAATCAAGTATGCATTCATCTCCATCAACATCACTCAATAAGATCATGTAGCTAATAGTTAGTAGCAAAAGTTTAGGACTTATATGTTGGAAGTTTTGGGTGTGTGAATGAAAGTCTCAGAAGGTGGTAAATACTTTATCCTACATTGGTGTAGGAACAAAGTGAGTGGTTGTTTATAAGGTAAAGCCTTTACTACTCCATTGTATCTTTATGACATGTTTTACCACAAGTCCTACCCGCGCGCAGGGGGGGTGCAAAAAATGAGCTTCTGACCTGGAATTTGGTTGAACTCGCGTGCCCGCACGTCCTGCGGACACGAATGCAGCTCCGAAAAACCGGGCCCGCGTGAGGCGGGTTTTTGCACGCACTGTTCGTTTTCCTCGCAGTACCATTTGTGCAAGAAACCAACCAACCGCCAGCCCCAAAACCCACACAAGCATTTGAACCCAAGTTGACGGTCATAAAAAAGAAAAGGACAAATGTCAAAGTTGCAATAGAGGAACCCAAGTTGTGTTCGTTGTTTTATCATCTCACCAAGCCTTTGTTTTTGAACCACATCAAATGGGTAGCCGTGAAACGCGAGTGGCGGCCCCCATTGCGTTTTGTTCCGACGGATCCGAATGTCGTTAGGCGTCTCGAATGGCGACCTCCTTGGAGCACCCTTAAGTCTTGTTCCCGTTGCATCCTTGAGGACAAGGATTTTATAAGGGGTGGGAAATGATGTGTACTCATGAATTACCAATAGAATAGGTTTTTACTTTTAATTATTTTTATGTTTATTATTTTTAATCACATGGTTTTACTTAGTCAGTAGGTTGAGGATTGTGAGAGAAAATAGGAAGTAGTGGGGCATATGCACCCATGATCCCATGTTCTTAATTAGTGTTTGTAATCCTTATTTAAGGATATCTCATTTTAGCAATCGATTATGAATGACAAATATTAAAAGAGAGTTATCTCAAATCTTGCTTCCTGCTATTTTCTTTTGAGGCTAATCCACTCAACAGATTATTTATCCCAAATCCGATTGGTTCATATCAATTGTTATCAGAGCCGTCGTGATCCCCCTGGACCATGGTTGTTCACGCTTTATCCGAAGCCGAGTTTTATCAATGGATGAATGAATCTCTTATGAAGCTCGAATCTCAAATGCAAACCGTCTTCAACGAGCTCCGATCATTCCAAACCGCATGGGAAGGCCAATCTCCTACACTTCCACCATGTGTTTCTGCCACCGCACCACCCGTACCACCCGCTCTAACAGCTACACCACCACCAAAAGTACCGCCACCATCATTTTTTTCTCTCATGCCGCCGCTAATTTCCGCAACCACGTTACTGAAAACCTTGGTTTAAAAAAGCGCGAGGCGCTCCGAAGCGTTTTGGTTCCAAAAGCTTTAAGCGAAGCTTCAAGCGCGAAGCGAGAGCTTCACGTATTCGAAGCGCTCAAAATAAAAAAATATATAAAAAAATTATACACATCAATATGACCTATTCTACTTGTTAATCAATATTAAACACAAAAACATGATTAAAAAACACACTTAATACATAAAAAACAAACATAAATTAAAGTCGAAACACACTTAAAACATAAACATAAAAACAGTCTTTAATCAATAATCATCATAATCAAGTATGTATTCATCTCCATCAACATCACTCAATAAGATCATGTAGCTAATAGTTAGTAGCAAAAGTTTAGGACTTATATGTTGGAAGTTTTGGGTGTGTGAATGAAAGTCTCAAAAGGTGGTAAATACTTTGTCCCACATTGGTGTGGGAACAAAGTGAGTGGTTGTTTATAAGGTAAAGCCTTTACTACTCCATTATATCTTTATGACATGTTTTACCACAAGTCCTACCCGCGCGCAGGGGGGGTGCAAAAAATGAGCTTCTGACCTGGAATTTGGTTGAACTCGCGTGCCCGCACGTCCTACGGACACGAATGCAGCTCCGAAAAACCGGGCCCGCGTGAGGCGGGTTTTTTGCATGCACTGTTCGTTTTCCTCGCAGTACCGTTTGTGCAAGAAACCAACCAACCGCCAGCCCCAAAAGCCACACAAGCATTTGAACCCAAGTTGACGGTCATAAAAAAGAAAAGGACAAATGTCAAAGTTGCAATAGAGGAACCCAAGTTGTGTTCGCTGTTTTATCATCTCACCAAGCCTTTGTTTTTTGAACCACATCAAATGGGTAGCCGTGAAACGCGAGTGGCGGCCACCATTGCATTTTGTTCCGACGGATCCGAATGTCGTTGGGCGTCTCGAATGGCGACCTCCGTGGAGCACCCTTAAGTCATGTTCCCGTTGCATCCTTGAGGACGAGGATTTTATAAGGGGTGGGGAATGATGTGTACTCACGAATTACCAATAGAATAGGTTTTTACTTTTAATTAATTTTATGTTTATTTTTTTAATCACACGGTTTTACTTAGTCAGTAGGTTAAGGATTGTGAGAGAAAATAGGAAGTAGTGGGGCATATGCACCCATGATCCCATGTTCTTAATTAGTGTTTGTAATCCTTATTTAAGTATATCTCATTTTAGCAATCGATTATGAATGAAAAATATTAAAAGAGAGTTATCTAAAATCTTGCTTCCTGCTATTTTCTTTTGAGGTTAATCCACTCAACGGATTATTTATCCCAAATCCGATTGGTTCATATCAATTGGTATGAGAGCCGTAGTGATCCCCCTGGACCATGGTTGTTCACGCTTTATCCGAAGCCGAGTTTTATCAATGGATGAATGAATCTCTTGTGAAGCTCGAATCTCTATTGCAAATCGTCTTCAACGAGCTCCGATCATTCCGAACCGCATGGGAAGCCCAATCTCCTACACTTCCACCATTCGTTTCTGCCACCGCACCACCTGCACCACCCGTACCACCCGCTCTAACAGCTACACCACCACCAAAAGTACCGCCACCATCAGTTTTTTCTTTCATGCCGCCGCTAATTTCCGCAACCACGCTACTGAAAACCTTGGTTTAAAAAGCGCGAGGCGCTCCGAAGCGTTTTGGTTCCAAAAGCTTTAAGCGAAGCTTCAAGCGCGAAGCGAGAGCTTCACGTATTCGAAGCGCTCAAAAAAAAAAAAAATATTATACACATCAATATGACCTATTCTACTTGTTAATCAATAATAAACACAAAAACATGATTAAAAAACACACTTAACACATAAAAAACATAGTTAAAACATAAATTAAAGTCGAAACACACTTAAAACATAAACATAAAAACAGTCTTTAATCAATAATCATCATAATCAAGTATGTATTCATCTCCATCAACATCACTCAATAAGATCATGTAGCTAATAGTTAGTAGCAAAAGTTTAGAACTTATATGTTGGAAGTTTTGGGTGTGTGAATGAAAGTCTCAAAAGGTGGTAAATACTTTGTCCCACATTGGTGTGGGAACAAAGTGAATGGTTGTTTATAAGGTAAAGCCTTTACTACTCTATTGTATCTTTATGACATGTTTTACCACAAGTCCAACCCGCGCGCAGGGGGGTGCAAAAAATGAGCTTCTGACCTGGAATTTGGTTGAACTCGCGTGCCCGCACGTCCTACGGACACGAATGCAGCTCCGAAAAACCGGGCCCGCGTGAGGCGGGTTTTTGCACGCACTGTTCGTTTTCCTCGCAGTACCGTTTGTGAAAGAAACCAACCAACCGCCAGCCCCAAAACCCACACAAGCATTTGAACCCAAGTTGACGGTCCTAAAAAAGAAAAGGACAAATGTCAAAGTTGCAATAGAGGAGCCCAAGTTGTGTTCACTGTTTTATCATCTCACCAAGCCTTTGTTTTTGAACCACATCAAATGGGTAGCCGTGAAACGCGAGTGGCGGCCACCATTGCGTTTTGTTCCGACGGATCCGAATGTCCTTGGGCGTCTCGAATGGCGACCTCCGTGGAACACACTTAAGTCTTGTTCCCGTTGCATCCTTGAGGACAAGGATTTTATAAGGGGTGGGGAATGATGTGTACTCATGAATTACCAATAGAATAGGTTTTTACTTTTAATTAATTTTATGTTTATTGTTTTTAATCACATGGTTTTACTTAGTCAGTAGGTTGAGGATTGTGAGAGAAAATAGGAAGTAGTGGGGCATATGCACCCATGATCCCATGTTCTTAATTAGTGTTTGTAATCCTTATTTAAGGATATCTCATTTTAGCAATCGATTATGAATGAAAAATATTAAAAGAGGGTTATCTCAAATCTTGTTTCCTGCTATTTTCTTTTGAGGTTAATCCACTCAACGGATTATTTATCCCAAATCCGATTGGTTCATATCAATTGGTATCAGAGCCGTCGTGATCCCCCTGGACCATGGTTGTTCACGCTTTATCCGAAGCCGAGTTTTATCAATGAATGAATGAATCTCTTGTGAAGCTCGAATCTCAAATGCAAACCGTTTTCAACGAGCTCCGATCATTCCGAACCGCATGGGAAGCCCAATCTCCTACACTTCCACCATGCGTTTCTGCCACCGCACCACACGTACCACCTGCTCTAACAGCTACACCACCACCAAAAGTACCACCACCATCAGTTTTTTCTCTCATGCCGCCGCTAATTTCCGCAACCACGTTACCGAAAACCTTGGTTTAAAAAAGCGCGAGGCGCTCCGAAGCGTTTTGGTTACAAAAGCTTTAAGCAAAGCTTCAAGCGCGAAGCGAGAGCTTCACGTATTCGAAGCGCTCAAAATAAAAAAAAATAAAAAAATATTATACACATCAATATGACCTATTCTACTTGTTAATCAATAATAAACACAAAAACATGATTAAAAAACACACTTAACACATAAAAAAGGTAGTTAAAACATAAATTAAAGTCGAAACACACTTAAAACATAAACATAAAAACAGTCTTTAATCAACAATCATCATAATCAAGTATGTATTCATCTCCATCAACATCACTCAATAAGATCATGTAGCTAATAGTTAGTAGCAAAAGTTTAGGACTTATATGTTGGAAGTTTTGGGTGTGTGAATGAAAGTCTCAAAAGGTGGTAAATACTTTGTCCCACATTGGTGTGGGAACAAAGTGAGTGGTTGTTTATAAGGTAAAGCCTTTACTACTCCATTGTATCTTTATGACATGTTTTACCACAAGTCCTACCCGCGCGCAGGGGGGTGCAAAAAATGAGCTTCTGACCTGGAATTTGGTTGAACTCGCGTACCCGCACGTCCTACGGACACGAATGCAGCTCCGAAAAACCAGGCCCGCGTGAGGTGGGTTTTTGCACGCACTGTTCGTTTTCCTCGCAGTACCGTTTGTGCAAGAAACCAACCAACCGCCAGCCCCAAAACCCGCACAAGCATTTGAACCCAAGTTGACGGTCATAAAAAAGAAAAGGACAAATGTCAAAGTTGCAATAGGGGAACCCAAGTTGTGTCCGCTGTTTTATCATCTCACCAAGCCTTTGTTTTTGAACCACATCAAATGGGTAGCCGTGAAACGCGAGTGGCGGCCACCATTGCGTTTTGTTCCGACGGATCCAAATGTCGTTGGGCGTCTCGAATGGCGACCTCCGTGGAGCACCCTTAAGTCTTGTTCCCGTTGCATCCTTGAGGACAATGATTTTATAAGTGTAACACCCTTGCTATTATTTTAGGGTTTTTGTATTATTTACGTAAATAAACATGTAATTATAATTGCATATACATAAAAAAATACGGTCAAATTAAAACATTTTTGGATTTGAAACAATACAATACAATATGTATAAACTCGTCGTTTTTAAATGACGGCGAAACCATGTACGGAAGCTTGTATCTTGATTGTGTTCGGTTCTTCAATGAGCTTGATCTTCATCCGGGACATCTTCACATTCACCTATGATCAAAACCAACTTAAAAGTTAGTTTCGATATCTTAAATATTAGTATAATCAAGTTCTAGTAGCGAACAATCAAAAATAAAATAAAATTTCGGAATTTAGTCTGTCGCGCCACGCGACAGACTCCTCTTGATCTTTCGCGTGCCACGAGCGCCCTCGCGTGTCTCGCCAGGATTACTGCTCCATGTCGCGTGTCGCGGGGGAGATGATTTTCCAGCAGTTTTGTTGCTGAAACCTGCATTTTTCCCAGCTATGGTTTTAATCGTAAAACGATCTTTAAAGTGTCATAACTTTTTATCTACAAGTCCGTTTTAGGTGATTCTTTTTCCTACGCGTTTGTAATAAAAATACGCATCAATTTATCCTATTTTCCGCATATGAAACCTGAATTATAAACGATTAGTTTATAATTTCTTATTTCATTTATTCGACCCATTTGTTTTAAAAGTTTACAACCTTGTTTCTAATTAACCATTTAGCATACATCAACATGCTTAACTCAAAATCTATAGTTCGGGTTTGTAACTTTTATGAATTAAGCGGCTAGTACTCAATCTATGCGCATAATTCTTTTGACCCGTTTCGAAGACTTAAACCTTCTAAGTTTAAATCTTTCCCTTTTGTTATGCACAATCCACTTTATACTTATCTAATACTTACATTATCATAATACACGGTCTTAAACGGCTCATAAAGACCGTTTACCCGGTTTAGCATTCATGGGTATTTTGGTCAATTTCAGTCCCTCATTTTACAACGAAGGGCTTTCACTGATATTCGACCAACATATTACTTCTAACTATAATTTAAAATATGCGTACCTGGCTCGGGTCAAGTATTGACCCGCTCTAATATCTTGCTTTAATGATTTTGCTAATTTATAGCAAATGAAAACTTCCGTAAGCCGTTCTTATCCTGTGAGCATTAGACTCGACAATACTTATTAGTCGTTATTTGTCAAATGGCGCTAAAAGTGCCCTTTAACCCGTTTGGTCTAAACGACCAAACATTTTGCATTTGTATTTGAATGGTATATATATATTTACCATTTCGTTATTTAACCCATTTCGGCTTACGCCGTAGGGTATCATTTAACTTTATCTTACGTTGGTTGTCACGCAACTAATTACCATTTTATCCCCATCATTATTATGAGTTATCCCATAGGGCAACATTTCAAAACTCGTTGTATGTTTGTCATTTCATGACTCTACCACCATTTACCCATTTTTACTATCCATTATGGTTTTCCATCATTTTTACTTATTCCGAGCCGTATCGACTACGTCAGAACACCACATTTTAACCATTAGCTTAACATATTCGTAACCCTTATAATGATTAAACATTTTATAAAAAAAAAGAGTGTGAGCTTTACTTACCTCGCATCAAAATTACGCTTTTCTTTTCGTACTTGCTCCGTTTGACCCGCTTCATTCCCAAGTCTCCATCTAGCTTGTCAAAAGTCAAACTATCATCATAATTCGTAAGACGGCTAGATTAGTCTTAATCATTTACGACTATTCGATCCTACGGGTTTTATGTCGAATTTATCATTCGACCATATCAAAATTATCATTTGATCTAATCATTGGTCGGTTTGACTTTCTAAAGTCAATTGACTTATCAACATATTCAAATGCACATTTGGTTCAATGAACTCACCTAGGCATATTTCATCCGAACTCTTAACGAAATCAAATTTTACATATTAACTAGTAGGCCGCGATTTCATTTAAGCATTTCATATCACTGAAAATGGGCTGTTTCTGGTGACTTGTTTAACCTGTTTACAGGTCTTCAAAAATTATGATTTTTTTATGAGGCGTACCACTCGGAGGGTTAGACCTTGTGTTAAAATTTCAAGATCTAACTCTTTACCAAAAATTCGTAAAAATTCATTTACTAAGCTGCAATCAGATTCGTCACTTCTGACTGCAGCTTACGGAAAAATTCATTTAAAATTCCTCGTTTATCCGATTGACGAAATTCCAATTGGCGATTCTTTTAATCACTTAAAACTTTCTACAGTAAGAATTTGAGATCATAACTCAATTCCTAATTCGAGTTATGACATTCGTAATGGGCTACAAATTCTGCCAGAAAACGCAGCTTGAACCTTTGATACGGAAAAATTCATAAAACGCTCAATTTTCGTCGAAAAAATGCGATTCTAGTGGGGTTTTAAAGATATTTCCTGGAATTACATTTTAGACTCAAGAAACACATGTTTTTGTCATGTTTTGTCCAGGTTACAGTCGATACAAGTCGGCTGTAAATTCTGATCAGAATTCAGCTTTCAATTTGAACATGTTTATGACATTATAACACTTATTCTTAAAAGCATCTCATACATAAATTTAGTCAAAACCCACTTAGCACATGAAAGATTAATCATCAAATCCCTAGTCTTTAATACTGATTCATCAAGTTTTTCAACTAGGGTTTGTTTCTAAACATGAATTCATCCTAGTTTCAGCCGATCAATCATTCAAGCTTGAATTTCGATTTTTATAAGTTCATCAAAAATCTCAACTTCATAAATATCAATAATTCGACATACCTTACGATCCCCACGACTAGGTGATCATTTCTATGTATTCATGCATCTGATTCGGGCTGGATTTGACCTTCAATTTGATGCTTTTGTTGAAATTAGGGTTAGACCCTTTTTCTTCTCCCCTGGTCGATCGAACTGGAACACACACGTATGTGTGTGTTTTATTTTTTTTTATAAATGTTTTAACTAAAACATTTTCCTATTTACCCATCTTTAGCCCCTCATGTATTGGTTTGTTATTAAGTAGGCCACAACTTACTTATTTCTAGTAACATTCCCTCTAATTAACTAGGTTTATTATTCCTAGTTAACTTAGTGGGTTCGGGAAGGTCCTAACCTGTCTTATTTTAAGTACCGTTAAATTGGTCCTTTTACATACTTTGTTTTTATCAAAGTATTTATTTTCTTCTTTCTCTTTTTTTTATTAACATCTAGTTGATTTATTTAAATCCTAATATTTATCGAGTAAATTTTTACCACTAACGGTATTTTACCCGTCATTAATATTAACGTGGTTTGACTACCAAACTCGTTTTTGGGGTGTTACAATAAGGGGTGGGAATGATGTGTACTCACGAATTACCAATAGAATAGGTTTTTACTTTTAATTAATTTTATGTTTATTGTTTTTAATCACATGGTTTTACTTAGTCAGTAGGTTGAGGATTGTGAGAGAAAATAGGAAGTAGTGGGGCATATGCACCCATGATCCCATGTTCTTAATTAGTGTTTGTAATCCTTATTTAAGGATATCTCATTTTAGCAATCGATTATGAATGAAAAATATTAAAAGAGAGTTATCTCAAATCTTGCTTCCTGCTATTTCCTTTTGAGGTTAATCCACTCAACGAATTATTTATCCCAAATCCGATTGGTTCATATCAGATTATGCGAAAACAATTATATACTCCGGTTCGAGTCTCACAACCACAGGCTGATGTGGTTGCGACAACTGTTATTCTGCTCCGACGATGTAATTCTCAACTCTGGTCCGAGTCTCACAACCACAACTCCTGCTACAAGCTAACGCTACTCGATCTGTTTTGTATCAATGGTACGTTGTAATTCTCCTAACTTGTGCTCTTAATTTAATTGGATGCGGTGTTGATTTTCAGGTTTAAGTAGCATAAAGGATTAATAATTTGCATCTTTTTAATCACTTTTTGTCTAAGTGTATCCTTTTTGAATGTTTTTGAATCACGAGGACTTTTGTAACTGGGTACTCCAAACTTTGAAACATTGATTTTATTCTTGTAATTGAAACTTACTGATTTTTGCTAATTTAAGGGTTTTTTTTATGTTCATGCTGTATTTTGGAGGCATTTTTGAGATCATGTTGATAGTGAATATGAATTTGTGTTGCTATGTAGATTTCAGTACGAAAAAACTTTAAATTTTATGACAAAAAGTAGGAACTTTTAAAGCCTGGGTGTGCTTCAAACTTTGAACTCTCAATTTGTTTTTATTGTTGGAGGTTATTGATTACTGTTATAGTGTTATTACATTCTTTATTCTGTGGGCATGCTACATTCGATCATTCTTTAATCAATATGTATATCTAATATTGTCGTTTTCTTATATAATAAAGTAGTTTAATGAATATATAAAAATCTTATGGGAATAAACCCTACCCAACAATGAGGTTCATATAGAGAGCCAAATGAGGCTACCAACTTTGTTACATCGATTCGCTTTTCTTGAATTTAAAGAGATTCCCTATGATACCTTTACTTCTTTCTTTGAGCTTTATATGTATTTATGTGTGAGTGTTATTAAATTCTTATATGTATATGCCATTTGCAGGTAGGTATTCTAATTATTTCAAGGAAATACATAATGGGGTAGGTGGATGAGTGAGATTTTAAGACCTTGATGATAACAAATGGGGCCTCTGTATGTATATTAATGTAGGATGTGTTTGTATATTTGTGTTAACAAATGGGGTCTCGAAGGGCACAAAATTACAGGCACATCATACCTAATTAGCATTTGGATGCAAGAAGGAAAGCAACTACAAGAGCCAATTTTTAGCAAACATGAGGTGAATGTTTTAATGAATGTCTTCTTCTTTTTCTCCTACTTTTAACATTTTTATTGATCAAAGAGTAAACTGCCATTTTGGTCCCTGTGGTTTGGGTAATTTTGCCATTTTAGTCCAAATCTCAAACTTTTTTAAATCTGGATCCCCGTGGTTTCACTTTTATTGCCATTTTGATCCAAAAGTGAAATCATGTCAGATTCCCCTAATTAAACTCTCAACTTTTATCTTTTTCCATAGGGGTAATTTTGTCTTTTATATTTTATTATAACTAATTATCAATTAAAATTAATAAAACTAAATTATTAAAATTGAAACTCAGTCTCTCTCTCCTCTCCCTCTCTCTAAACTCATCCCCCAACTCACCATGTTCTCTTTTTTCTCCAGATCCACCATCCAGCCATTGTCAACCGACCTCTGTCACCCGACCACCACCACCACGGGCCACCGACACTCATCTTCACCAACCTCAGATCTGCAACACCTCTGTCGCCGCCACCCATTAACACCTACCGGAACAGGAGAAGCAGGTGCATACGCGGATCTGAGAACTCAACGAAGCCGGAGAACTCAACGATTTACGATTCCCCGACGAAGCAAAAGGAGAGATCGCAGAAAAGATTTGGGTGTGAGTTGAAGTGTAACCAGTTGGAATGGGATCAAAGGACGTATTTTTATACCCGACTCGATGGGTAACTGATGGAGATGAAGATATGAATTTTCGGAGACGTTGGTTAAATGGATACGTATCTTGCAGCGATTTACGGGTTTATTTGGTGGTAACAGATTTGTATAGGGTGGAGATAGCTTTCTGCGCAAGAAAGATAAGGTAAAACGAACCGATTAAGGACTTCCGGGTTCGCCGAAAAGTCCGCCGGAACCTTCGCCGTTTAAACGAAGAAGGAGGGGCTGTGATGTTTTAAAAAGTTTGATGATCTTGCTATAATTGGTCCCTGTGATTTGTTTCTTTACAAAACAGGTTAGTTTATTAATTTAATATGTTAAATGAAAAATATTTGGACAAAAATACCCCTGCACAAAAAGACAAAATAGGCATGTTAGAACAGTAATAAATGAGGGGTTTTGAATTTTGGACTAAAATGGCAATAAAAGTGAAAACACAGAGACCCAAATTTAAAAAGTTTGAGATTTGGACTAAAATGGCAAAAATGCCCAAACCACAGGGACCAAAATGGCAGTTTACTCTTGATCAAAACATTAGAAATATTGAACATGCATAGTTTTAGATATATAATTCATGGTTTTTGAGTTATCATTTGACAATCATGAACTGAGAATACCAATGGTTGCATTCATAGGATTATTGGACATTCTTGTATCTAATGAATGTCTCACAAATCACCAATATACAACAGTTAGCCAAATTCGTAGATGTTCAACAACACCTCTAAGACTTCTTAATAATATATTGGACATTTGCAAGGTGATACTGTGAAAAATTTATAGTTAGATTTAACAATATAAGTTATGTTCTAACAAAGTTGAAATTCTTTTCGTCCACTGACTTCCTTGCTGATCATATATCTATGGTAAGAATCCCCTGATTAGGTTAAACTTTGTAAATAACATAATGATATCTTATTATTGGTGTTCTTAACTTCGATTTTTGTTCTTCACTTTCTCTTTAACAGTACTCATGTATACTGCAATTGATTTCAGTTTTTCTTTTCTATTGTTTTGATTGTCAATGCTCTTCGTCTTTCATCATAGATTGCGAAGACCAATTCGTATACAAGACAATGACCTACAATTTGGTATTAAAAAGTTGCCATTGTGGTGCATAAGATTCTTTAATCAACCCGTGTAATACACGGGCCCATAACCTAGTTTTGTTATAAAATAACACATATCATATGATTAATATGTATTTTGTAATTAATGTAAACTCGTTTTTATATAAACATTATTATTATTATCATAGTTGTAAAACAAGGTTTCCAAGCCCGAGTACTCCCCGAGTAGTCGCTACAAGGTAGGCTGCCGAGGCGATTTTCTATGACTCCGCCTAATTACTCGGAGTCGGTCAAACGTGATCAATCTCGGCCAGAATTAGATCTAGTAGGTCAACTCGGGCCTAGTTTGACTTAAATAATAATAAAACATAATTTCTATACCTATCATATTAAAGAATGAATATCATTTTCACGTATTTTGTTATAAATATTAGTAAATTTATGTTTTTTGACATATATTTAATCTCAAAAAAGTAATTTCTTTATAATTTAACATGTCCGAGTACTCCTCGAGTACTCTCCGCCTAGACCGAGTACTCTCAACTTCCCAGTCGACCGACTAGGGAGTGCCTAGCGACTTTTGCAACCATGATTATTATTTAATTAAATCATAACAATAACAAAAGTTAAGGGTTTTAACTAGTAAAATTCATAGAAAACCGGAAATTACAACTGAACATTATTACAGTAGAATTAATATTAGGTGAAAAAAGAGTAAAACATTACAGATGTATGTATAATATTTAAAACAAGTTTAAGATAAAATATTATAAATTTGTTTTAAAGTCAATCAAAATATTTAATGCTTGGTTTAACCATTATTAACTCATTTATGGTTTATTAATAGTCACCTACTAATATAATTAATACTTTCAAGAAAAAAAGAACATATATATATGTTTTTAATTGAAAAATTAACAAATAAAACATTAAATATATTGAAGAAATATAAAATAATAAAGTTATCATTTTTGTAAAATAGATTAATTATTTAACTTTACGATAATATATTTGTATAATGTATCCATATTGAGTAAGGTTAAATTATCAAATGCGGTTTTGGACCATCTTTTACAATAGTTTGCACGTTTTACTAAACGAGTCAAGCGAGAGTCGAGTAGAGGTCAAGTTTGTTTACGCTTAATTTCAACTCTTTTAACTTAAAAAAGCTAGAGTTTAGGTTCATCTAATTTCTTATCTATCTATTTTAACGTATACATATATACAATTGCTCGGATGGTCCCTGTGGTTTCAAGTTTTTTCACGTTTAGTCCCCACCTTTTGAAAATAACAGGTATGCTCCCTATGGTTTGTCATTTTGTTACTCGGATAGTCCCTGAGTAGATGTCAGTTAGTTTGAAAATAGCAGGTATGCTCCCTATGGTTTGTCATTTTGTTACTCGGATAGTCCCCAGAGTAAATGTTGGGGGACTATCCGAGTAACAAAATAACAAACCATAGGGAGCATACATGCTATTTTCAAAAGGTAGAGACTAAACGTGAAAAAACGTGAAACCACATGGACCATCCGAGCAATTAACTCTTTCTTTTATATACGTATAAAACATGTTATTTAATTAGTTCTGTTGGCATCACATATTCACATGCCTAGCCCAGGTAGGACAGGTGTCAAAGTGTAGTTGAAAGCATTAATAATTTTGTATTTTAAATTTTAAATATTATATAAAACAACCGTTGTTAATGATTAAAAATAATAAAAAACGACTCGACCACATCCTTATTTCTTGATTTTAAATAAAATATAACTAAAATAAAATGATCTCAGATTACGTAAAACTCGACTTGTGATTTGCGAGACTAGTAAACAAACAAATGCTGTTAAAAAAGTAAACAAACAAATAAAACAAGGCAAGCTATACGAAAACTTACTAATCAACCCATATTTATTTGATGTTACATGACCATATCTATGGTACCAATTACCAAACATGTTGGTCGACGTTTGTTAAAAAAACGGACTAACTAAATCATCATATAAGCGTCCTTGAATGCACTCAATCGAGCAAATACATCCTCTTCTCCATAACAATCAGAGTTGGATGCATACCCGAGCCACCAGTTTCGGGGAAAACCCACCCGAAGGCCCACTGCGTTAAAACCCGGTTCGGCTTGGTTTTGAACTGGCGACCTCCAGAGAAGTCTAGTTTTAAACTTTATTGCCACCACCAATGTCCCTTCAAAGTGATGATAGTGGGAGTTGAACTTGGGACCTTAAGGAGAGAAACCAAGTGACTAACCACTAGATCAACTTGTCAGAACTTATTATAAAAGAAAAAAAGAAAAAAATGTTATATGCCCGTGTAAGATCATGGTTGCGAAAGTCGCTAGGCGTTCCCTAGTCGGTCGACCGGGGAGTTGAGAGTACTCGGACATATCAAATTATAAAGAAATTAGTTTTCGAAAATTAAATATATGTCAAATTACATAAATTTACTAATATTTAAAACAAAATACGTGAAAATGATATTCAATCTTTAATATGATAAACATAAAATTTATGTTTTATTTTTTTTAAGTCAAACTCGGCCAATGGCGCACCCATGAATTTTTTTTTTCTGAGGTGCGAATGAATGGTTTAACCATATTTTCAAGGGATGCGATCGAGCTTTTTCCTAAAAAATACACTAATTTTTTTTCAAGGGGTGCACCCGTCCACCCGCCAACCTACCCACCCGTCTAGCTAGGTCCGCCCCTAAACTCGGCTCGAGTTGACCTACAAGATCCGATTTTGGTCAATGTTGACCACGTTTGATCGATTCCAAGTAATTAGGCGGAGTTGAAGAAAATCATCACGGCAGCCTAACTGCTCAAAAAATACTCGACCTTGTAGATCTTGTTTTACAACCATGTGTAAGATATACTGACCACTGACCGTTATTAACATGCGCATATTATGAAATAACATGTTTACTAGCGTATATATAGAAACACTAGTAATACAAGTTTAGTTTAAAGTTAAAATTAGAAAAATCAAGAAATATCATAAGATCTTTTAACCAAAATCTTACGTTATCCTTATTCATATCTTATAGATTTTTTTATAAAATCTTATAAGATTACTCAAATAACCCCCAATTAATGAAATAAAGTCTACATCAAGGAGCGTGCGTATAATAATAATATCTCACTTATTTCCTAATTTAACTACTTCACGCAAACACACATATCGCGCCCATTTCTTTCTCACCGGAGTCCGTTAACTTTCCGGCCAAGTTTCATCTTTCTCTCACTTCACACTTCCAGTTTCCGGCGAACATGTTCACAGCTGCTTCTTACTGCAACTAAAACGATCACCGGTTAGCTCTAGTTTACCTAATTTCATAATTTGTTCGAAATACGTTATGTTGTTTGAATTACCTTCGTTTTGCGACGAATTTGACGGAGATCGGAGGTGATTGTTGGTTACGTTGAGCATCTGTGTTTGATTATGACGGTTTACATGTTGATTTTGTTTTTACTTGCGTGTTGTTAGTTTGTTACTTGATTTTGTTAGAATTTTTTGAGTGTTTGTTGTTCATTTTACGGTTTGAGGGGTTTAGGTTTTCCAGATGAAGTTTGTTGAATTAGTTATGCGATTAACATGTTTATAGCTGCTTCGTAGTGCAATTAAGATGATCACTGGTTAGTTCTGGTTTACCTAATTTCATAATTTGTTCGAAATACGTTATGTTGTTTGAATTAGCTTCGTTTTGCGACGAATTTGACGGAGATCGGAGGTGATTATTGGTTACGTTGAGCATTTGTGTTTGATTTTGACGTTTTACATGTTGATTTTGTTTTTACTTGCGTGTTGTTAGTTTGTTACTTGATTTTGTTAGAATTTTGTGAGTGTTTGTTGTTGATTTTACGGTTTGAGGAGTTTACGTTTTGCAGATGAAGTTTGTGGAATTAGTTATGTGATTAAGATGTTTATAGCTGCTTCTTAGTGCAATTAAGACGATTACTGGTTAGTTCTGGTTTACCTAATTTCATAATTTGTTCGAAATACGTTGTGTTGTTTGAATTAGCTTCGTTTTACAACGAATTTGACGGAGATCGGAGGTGATTGTTGGTTACGTTGAGCATTTGTGTTTGAATTTGACGTTTTACATGTTGATTTTGTTTTTACTTGCGTGTTAGTATTAGTTTGTTACTTGATTTTGTTAGAATTTTGTGAGTGTTTGTTGTTGATTTTACGGTTTGAGGAGTTTAGGTTTTCCAGATGAAGTTTGTGGAATTAGTTATGTGATTAACATGTTTATAGCTGCTTCTTAGTGCAATTAAGACGATCACTGGTTAGTTCTGGTTTACCTAATTTCATAACTTGTTCGAAATACATTGTGTTGTTTGAATTACCTTCGTTTTGTGACGAAGTTGACGGAAATCGATGTTGATTGTTGGTTACGGTGAGCTTGTGTGTTTGATGTTGACGTTTTACATGTTGATTTTGCTTTTACTTGCGTGTTGCTACTTGATTTTGTTAGAATTTTGTTAATGTTTGGTAGTTGATCTTACTTTTTGAAGAGGTTAGGTTTTCCAGATGAAGTTTGTGGAATTAGGTTTGTGTTTTAGTTTAATTTCAGTGAAATTGATTGGTTTAGATGAATGTTAATTAGTGAGGAAGAATTGGTTAGGATAGGCTGAAAACTTAAGAAAACTGTGATAGTTTGTGTAAAGTGTAGATTTGATTATGTTATATAGGAAGATAGACTGTTCATTATGCTATTCTGATGATGGAAATTGGAATAAATGTTTAGAATGTTCTGTGTAATTTCGGCTATGTTTCCGTGTTTGTAGCTTTGAAATTGAAAGACATTGTCCTGGCTATTACTTAATTTTGTTAGAATTTTGTGACTGTTTGGTAGTTGATCTAACATTTCGAGGAATTTAGGTTTTCCAGATGAAGTTTGTGGAATTAGGTTTGTGTTTTAATATAGGAGTTTTAGTCTAATTTCTATGAAATTAATAGGTGTAGATGAATGTTGATTACTTAGGGAGATTTGGTTTGGATAGGCTGAAAATTTGAGAAAATTGTGATAATTTGTGTAAAGTGTAAATGTACTTAAACATATAGAAAGACAGATTGTCCATTATGTTGTTCTGATGATGGAAATTGGAATAAAAGTTTAGAATATTCTATGTAATTTCGGCTATGTTTCTGTGTTTGTAACTTTGAAATTTGAAAGAAGTTGTCCCGGTTATAAAATTTTGGCTATATTTCTGCAATGTTTCGGTGAGCATGTATGTTTGACGGTGACCTTTTACATGTTGATCGTGTCTTTTGCTTGCGTGTTGTTACTTGATTTTGTTAGAATTTTATGAATGTTTGGTAGTTAATCTTACATTTTGGGGATTTTAGGTGTTCAAGATGAACTTTGTGTAACTAATTTTGTATTTAATCTGTTCAGATGAATGTTAAATTGTTAATTACTAAGAAGAACTGGGTTGGATAGGTTGAAAACTTAAAAAATCTGTAATAATTTGTGTAAAGTGTATATGTAATTAAATTATATAAAAAGACACAGACCGTCCATTTTGCTGTTCTGATGATGGAATAAATGTATAGAAAATTCTGTGTAATTTCTGCAATGTTTCCATGTATGTAACTTTAAAAATTGAAAGAAATTGTCCTGATTCTGAAATTTTGGCTATATGCTGTCAAACCTCCATGCAGATAACCTTGTAAATCGCGGCTTCTAGATATTTTATCGTTGATACTATTTTGCTTCCCTACTGCCATCATGCCAGTTGCTATTGAGGATCCATATGATACTTTCAGAACAAAGTTTCCCTGCGAGGTACCTTTTTTTAACTTTTGTATCGTACTATATGTGTTTGTTTTGTTCTGTCATGTCATATATGTGGATTTGTGCTGCCTTTGGATTTTGCCGTCTAAAAAAGGATCTTTGTTGCTAAATTTCTGAAATACCTATGTCCTTACTTTGCAAGGAACATGTTGGAAAATCAACTCTCAAAGCTGATAATGACGGTGAGCATTACTCATTCTGTGCTTATATTTTGTGAATTCTTGTACGAATTTCAGTTTAAACTTTAAAATCAGGAGAATGACTAGACTGGGCTACCAAGATTATATTGGTCTAAAACTGTATAAGCTTGTGTGCCCATTATATAGTCATATACTTGCCTGCAACCATTCATCTCCTTTGATTACTCTCAAAACATAATTTTAGATTAGTAAGCTTTTTCTTTCTCTGTTGGCAATAGTACAATGATACATATATGTTGTTAGTGCCTATGCAGTCAATAGCATGCTATAGCGGTTAGCGGACATCCGATCACATAGTAGTCCAAATAGCGGTTCCGCTATTAGCGATTTAGCGGTGCTATATGCCGCTATTTGATCGCTATTTTGAATCCCATATAGCGGTCTTAGCACCGCTTTTCTAGGTTTATTAATTTTGAGGCCAAAAGTTGGGTAAAGCCCACATAAATCAGTTTTTTTTTATTGAAATAACCCAAAAGTAAAGGCCCAAACACAAGTTAAACCTAGTCCAATCCTAAATCTATTGTGTGCGTACGGTACGACTAAGGCCAGAAGAAGATTTCATGGCTTATGATTAGATCGTGTTTTAAACATTGACACTTTCAGTGCATGTTGCTTGTAACTTGTGATGATGATTCATTGTTAATTAACTGTAATTACTGCAGTCACTTGCCTTGAAGAAAAGAGATCACTGATTTGTACCAAACAATCACAAACTATCGAAAATCTTCTTCCGGATGAAGAAGATCTCTTCTCTGGCGTACTTGATGAATTGGGATGTACTGCTGCTACTAATAGTGATGATGAAGATTCTGATCTATTCACCAGTAATGGAGGCATTGAATTGGAAGAGAATTCTAAATTATATTTTGGTCAATGGAAGTCAATGGTCAGTGAAGGACTTAATACCGATCAAAGCAGTTCAGACTATATAGTATCCTATGAACAACACCCTTCCAGAACACTTCTTGTCGAAAATGTAGATAAAAGAGTCGAGGATTCAAAACTTAGGGGTCTATTTGAGGTGCATAGCAGCTTTTCATTATTTTCCGGTTTTTCGTTTCTTTTTATGTCAATTCAGACACATAATGGTTACTTTCTTCTATCAGCAGCATGGAGATATACAAACTTTCTACACAACTTGCAGATGCCAAGGTTTTGTAATAATTTCATATTATGACATAAGGGCAGCTACTATTGCGTTGAACACACTTCAAAACAAACCATTGGAAAGTGAGAATCTTCACATACGTTATTTGAATCCAGAGGTACACGATCCCCATTCACCCTCATTTTTTACATATCATTTCTCTTACCAAATTGGTTATACTTTTGTTTAAGAGTAAAATGCCATTTTCGTCACTGAGGTTTGGCCAATTTTGCGACTTTCGTACAAAGGTTTGTTTTTTTCGCATCTAGATCCAAAAGGTTTAAAATTTTGCCATTTACATCCGGCTCGTTAACTCCATCCATTTTTCTCTGTTAAGTCAGGGGTATTTCCGTCTTTTTTTCTAACTTAAAGGGAAATTTGGTCTTTTTCACTTTATGTAAAAAGACCGACTACCCCTGAAAAAGAACAAATTGCCCTTTAAGTTAACAAAAAAGACAGAAATACCCCTGACTTAACGGAGAAAAATGGATGGAGTTAACGAGCCGGATGAAAATGACAAGATTTCAAACCTTTTGGATCCAGATGCGAAAAAACAAACCTTTGGACGAAAGTCGCAAAACTAGCCAAACCTCAGGCTTTGTTTAATTTCTCTTACCAAATTTGACTTCTGAATAGGATGATACCTTAGGACAGTACATTGATCAGGCCAGCCTTGAGGTATTCAGTAGTGATACGTCTATATCAAATGACAAACTTCACCAACTATTTGGCGCTTTTGGAGACATTGAAGACGTAAGTTGTTTCCTTTCCTGATATTCATATCATAAACGGCATGGTGTACCATCCTTCTTATGTGTTTTTTCGGTAATTACAGATACGTGGAACTACACATCACAAACATATAAAGTATTATGATATCCGGGCTGCAGAAGCAGCTATTAATGGATTAAGTAGTAGCAACATGTTGCAAGAGAGTAAACTTGAAGTAAACTATCCAAAACGAGAAGTCAACTATGCAAGAGAGCAACATGGGATAATGCAAGATCAACTTCGGTCATGCCAAAACCTTAATGGCAACTCTTTACCACAAGGTAGATATATTTTTTCCTCGAAAAAAATTTGCAACGGATTTGATTGTTTTAAATCTATGTAGTTAATATCGGTGATATATTGGTTATCAGTCCCCATGTAAAATATCGGTGTCAAATATCGGTCAGAATATCGGTGATATTGACCGATGTAACTGATATATCACCGATATTTGATCGATATAACCACTATGTCACCAATATTTGACCGATATAACCGATATATCATTGAATTGTTAGTGTTAAATTTCTATATATTTAAATTCTGCATAATAATAAAATTACCGATGTCCCACTGATATCTCACCGAAATAACCTATATCTCAAATATCGGTCTTTGACGATATCCGATATTTTACTGCATTAACTGCATAGTTTTAAGTAGAGGTATTTCGACCTATATATTTATAAATGGTCTGTTTGGGTTGTGTTTAATTTCAAAGGGGTCAAATATATAAGTTTTAACAAAAAGGGGAATGGATCAAACAGGTTGAAAGTTTTTTAAAGTATTTTTAATGCATAAGCCACCTTTAATGTTATATTTAAAATTTGGATTATGATGGTAACTAGCTGCATGAACCCTCTCATCACAATAATTTCTTCTGATACAGTGGTAACTAGCTGCATGAAAGATGAGTATATCTATGGTGTACCCGCACTACTCCAGTCCAGTTGCTCTTTTACAAGTAGTTTTTCATCTACCGTTGGGATGTCATCTGCTTCTAATCAATTTGGTTACATGCCTTATTATTCTACTGATCAAGCGTTCCGACCCCATTCGTTACCCATCACCTGCAAAGGTGTTACCACCTATGACTCTTTAAACTCGGAAACTGTTGATGTTACAACAGGAACATATGACAAGCACCTTCATATGTTGGGCCCGTATGGCCCAACAACGGGACACATGTTTTGGGGTCAGTATTCTCTTTCTACCCACAAAGTTGTGTTTCATTTTGCAATTTAGTTGTTGAAAAAAATATGCTTTTGAGCATGGATACATATGGCATAATGAACTTCTGTGTAGAGCTACAAATGAATGTGTTCGTTTGTTAAGAAAATATATATGTTCATGAACACTTACCAAACGAGATTTCATGTTCATGTTTGTTCGTTAATTTTAGGTAACGAATGCAAATGAAGTTCATGAACACTAACTAATGTTCATGAACACAAATGAAAATGAACTAACACAAACAAGCGTTCATGAATAAAATATATAATACACTAATACTTATTAAATATTTTATTTGTCGAAAATATAAAAATTTAAAAGAACTAATGAACTATCGAACACGAAGATAAACGAACACGTTACCGAATGTTCACGAACAGAAATGAACGAACACGCCATTTGTTCATGTTCGTTCATTTAACTATACGAACGAAATTTCTTGTCCGTGTTCGTTCATTTATTAAACAAACGAACACAAATGAACTTCCTGCCGAACGGTTCACAAACGGTTCGCTGAACGTTTGGTTCGTTTTTGTCAGGGGTAACCATCTTTATATTCACTCACCAAAAAGCTCAAACTTTCAAAAAGTTTTCATTTAGAGTATTCTACCAAGTAAACTGGTTTTTCGTCTGGAAAAGTCAACATGGTCAAAGTTACCGACATATCATCATACAGACCTGGTACCTGGGTCAGATTACTACAAATCGATTTTTTTTAAAGTTGGTTACCTTTTATATAGATGAAAAAAATGGTTACCTAATTACAAAACTGAGACCAACGTTTGCTCTCTTTTGTGCAAATTGATTTTTATTATCTCAACTATTTATGATGAATACCACAAGTGGCTCACTGGCTAATGGTCATGACAGGCTCTACAAGAATGATGAGATCAGCACTCGGTGAACATGCCAACGCGTTGAGCTGCTCAAACTCTTTTCAAAATCATCATCTAAATCCCGTAATCTTGTCAAGCTGTCCTCCATTCAATAATAGCGTTTGTGTTCATACCGGTTCAAAGTCCATGAAGTGCTCTTTTAGTAGGCCAAAGGGACGCGCGAGAAGAATTTCTCATGGAAGACATGGACACGTGTCCTGTCACACAGACGATAAAAAGTTTGAACTTGATATTGAGCGTGTTTTGCGTGGAGAAGACTCCCGGACCACATTGATGATTAGAAATATTCCGAATAAGTATGTTAATATCTGTATGTTTTTTTTTTCATTTTACAACGTTCTGATCATCTTTTACTAAATCAGGTGTTATTACCGCAGGTATAGTTCTGCCATGCTGTTGGCTGCAATCAATGAACATAATCAGGGAACTTATGATTTCATTTATCTCCCTCTTGATTTCAAGGCAAGTTATTTATTTATTTTTGAGTAAAACGCCATTTTTTGCGACTTTCGTCCAAAGGTTTGTTTTTTTGCATCTAGATCCAAAAGGTGTGAATTCTTGTCATTTTCATCCGGCTCGTTAACTCCACCCATTTTTCTCCGTTAAGGCAGGGGTACTTTTGGTTTTTTTTGCTGACTTAAAGGGCTTCGGTCTTTTCCACTTTATGTACAAGCGCTTAGCATAATGTACAAGTATTCAAAAAAGACGAAAATACCCTTAAGTTAACAAAAAAAGAATAAAATACCCCTACCTTGATGGAGAAAAATGGATGGAGTTAACGGGCCGGATGAAAATGGCAAGATTCTAACCTTTTGGATCCAGATGCGGAAAAACTAACCTTTGGACGAAAGTTGCAAAACTGGCCAAACCTCAGGGACGAAAATGGCATTTCTCTTTATTTTTTCTTGTGTCATATTCTTGATATAAGGTCATGTTTCATATACATGTATTCATGTTTAACAGAATAAGTGCAATATGGGATATGCATTTATAAACATGACTGATCCACTTCAGATAGTGCCATTTTACAAGGTAAATCTACTAAATTCAATTCTTTCTGCGGTCCGAGCCGAGCCATTCATCTGCTAAATTGTTTTGTTTTGCTTCAATTAAACGAAAAGAAATACCAAAAACGGCGTATATTTTTGCAGTCAATCAATGGGAAAAAATGGGAGAAGTTTCATAGTGGAAAAGTGGCGTGTCTTGCATATGCTAGAATCCAGGGAAAGCAAGCCCTAATTGCGAACTTTCAGGAGTCAAGCTTGATGAATCAAGATAAATGTTGTCATCCTATTCTCTTTACTACAGACGGCCCGAATGCTGGCAATCAGGTAATATATCACATTCTACACAAATTTCCCATTGTCATAATCCATTTGATACTTCAACTTTTATAGATTCCAGTGAGCAAAATGTTGACTTTTGATGCATATCAAGTAGATGTGACAAAGTTATGGGGTGGGCGGTTTTTGTAGCGGGAAGTGCCAGGTTGAACTGCCATCATATTTTGTTCATCACATTATATAAATATTAATATATTAAATATGAATTAATGGCTACACAAGTTTGGTTGAATAAATCTGTTTAGGAGTTTAAAACATTTGAATTAGAGATAGCAAATGCACCTGGACCCGACAGGCAAATCCGAAGCATGCGGGGTGGGCATTCGGGTACTGGTTAGGTAGAGACGGACAAAAAACTGGTTTGGATTTCCAATGACCTGATTTGCTCTACCAAACCGGCAAACCGGTTTGAGCCAAACAGGTTCGACCCGATTTTTTTCTTTTTAAATACCGGTTTTGGGTACCGGTTTATGACCCAAACTGGTTTCAACCCAACCCAAACCGATGTGAATAGGGTTCGACTATTTTTCACCCAAAGTAGTTTCGCCTCAAACCGATTCGGGTTACAGCCCTAACCGGTTTTGGAAAAAAACTCGGTTTGTACACCTCTAGGATTAGGTTTAAAAATTTCACACCTGAATCGGTTTTGAAAAAAAAACCTGGTTTGTACACCTCTAGGATTAGGTTTAAAAATTTCACGGGTATGGTATTAGGTGATACCCGGTTTGATTACCTGAAACATGCATACCGTTTACCGGAACCATACCTGTAAACATTTTCTTTTTTATTCTCTGTCTTTATGTAATAGAGTAATCTAAAATACTAATTTTGATTTTTTGTATTTATAATTTCCTTGAGTAATAAAGATTTATAAAATTAAAATTGTAACAAAAATATATGGAAACCCCATCAGGTAACTTTTAACAAACTAACGAGATACCCGAAACCCGAAACATAATCAAAGTTGATTTGTTTGTGCAGGAGCCTTTCCCCCTAGGTCCAAAAATCCACTCAAGGCGATACAAGAACCGGTGCAACACACACAAACGGAATGAAAACCAAGAGATCTCGTCAACTTCCTCAGAAGGGGAGTCTTACTATCGCATATAAAAACCACACCTGAAAAAAAGAATTTTGAATGTGACCAATTGTTCTAATGTATTCAAATGGTTACCTTTTGCTATCTTTAAATGAAAAAACTTCAATGAATTTATAACACGAACCGATATTCATCTGAAGAGCCAATGCATTGACATTGTTGTAAGAATGAGTCAAATCCACAGTACACCAAGAGTTAAGACTTTAGACTGTTGTGTGTAACCTATTATCGATTGTTTGAAAAAAAAATGTTAAATATAAAATCAATCTGAAGCAGAAATCCTTTGAAAACCTTATAAACAGAATTGGGTTGTATATCTTTTTCTAAGGCTTACTACACTCTTGAACAGAAATTGGGTTATGTATTGAATGTTCCATACATAATCCTTAAAACTAATACCTTGTATTCTTTTTTATATCCATCCCTTCACTTTAAAACCATCAAATCAAATACATTTAAGTAATCAATGTTTAGTATTATTAAATGGTTTGATATATAGTTTATAGTAAGGAACTAAGGATGATAATGTCCGGTCATGTACACTTGGTAGAAATTGTTTAACCTAAAAGGTATCTTACGAGTCAAGTATCTCTTTTTACTACTTGTACACCAGTGTGGTTACCCGCAAGTTTGGCATCGATCATGCTTAATACATTGGGTTCGCCTAAGGATGTAAACCGGTCAAGCCGCTCCCAAGCTACGCGAGATCGGTTTGCTAAAAGCTTGAATAGAGCCATGCTTATAAGAGCTTGAGTCGGTGGTCGAGCCTAAAAATAAGTTTGTTTAACAGAGAAGTCCGAGCCAAGCTTCACCTATCGAGCTTGAGCTGGCTCGCATTGTTTAACAAAGAATTCCGAGCCAAGCTTCACCTATCGAGCTTGAGCTGGCTCACAAGCTTAAATGGGCCTATTATCCATATAATTCGTATTGATATATATATATATATATATATATATATATATATATATATACGGTGGGGTTCGGCTACAAAGTCCATTTTTCCTATAAAGTGTACAAAGTCATAAAACACCACAATTTCAGCGATAAAACACACTTAAAACTCACAAATAACATAGTGATGATCACTAAAACACAATATCCAAACCCTAACATTCCATAAAACTTCAACACACCATCGTAGAAGTATGAATATAAAACACAACATGATAATCAACATAAAACACACTAATATTAGTCATAGCCTTATCATCCAAATCACAACACAAAACCCACAAATATAGCGTTTTAGTAATCTTCACTTTGTAATTTGTGGGTTTTGAGTGTGTTTTATGGTTGACATTGTGGTGTTTTATGACTTTTTATACTTTGTAGGAAAAATGAACTTTGTAGCCAACTCTCACCCTATATATATATAAGGGAAAGTTCTTGTACAAATAATCTTAACATACAAATTGAAGGAAAACTAAAAAAGACAAGGTGACATTTTTGTAATTATCAATAACTATCAAAGTTACTCTACAAATATACCTAAAAAAAACCTAACCCCCCCACCCCCCACCCAAGCTAAAATGCTAAAAACTAAACCCCCAAAAAACCTAAAAAATCTAAAAAAATAAAAAAAACACACATTATTTTATTTTTTTAACATTTTTTATTAAAAAATCGCTACTTTTAGTAGCAGCAAAAAAAAAAAATTTGCTAACAAAATGTAGCGATTTTTTTTATAAAAAATATTAAAAAAAATTGTGTTTTTTAGGTATTTTTGATTGAGTTCACATTTGTAAAGTAACTTTGATAGTTGGTGGTAATTACAAAAATGTCACCATGTCTTTTTGAGTTTTCCTTTAATTTGTATGTTTAGTATGTTAAGATTATTTGTATTTGATCTTTTGCATATATATATATATATAATATTAATTATTATTATTATTATTATATTATATAATAAAAATGTATATAAACTAACTAAAAATAATAAATTAGTCAGGCCAGAGCTTCAAAAAAACTACTCAAGAGCCTAGTTCGATCTTTAGAAAAAAAACCTCAAAACAAGTCGAGCTAGTTTAAGCGCTTGTAAGTTAAACAGAGATACGTTAAAGCTCAACTTGACTCGTTTAGACTTTGCACTAGGGGTGTTCAACATCGGATAATCCGGTTTTCGGATATCCGAAATTTCGGATAGTGAAATATTGACATCCGAACCCGAAATTTCGGATATCCGATTTTCGGATATCCGAAATTTCGGATTCGGGTTCGGATATCTAATCGGATATCCGAATATCCAATTTTTTATTTAATTTTTATTTTTTTTATTATTTTTTAATATTTGGAACCAGATTTTTCGGATATCCGAATATAAATTTCGGATATTTTTCGGATATTTCGGATATTTTTTTCGGATATTTTTCGGATACTTCGGATATTTTTCGGATATTTCGGATATTTTTCGGATACTTCGGATATTTTTTGGATACTTCGGATATTTTCGGATATTCGGATATCCGAAAAAAATAATAATTAAATTTTCGGATATTTTCGGATAATCCGAATATCCGAAAATTCTCAAAATCACTATCCGAATCCGAATCCGAATTTTCGGATTATCCGATTTTCGGATTATCCGATTTTCGGATATCCGAAATTTCGGATATCCGAAAATTCGGATATTTCGGATACGGGTTTTCGGATATTTCGGATTCGGTTTCGGATTCGGATTTTTTTGAACACCCCTACTTTGCACACATGATAAAACTTAATATCCGCCTATTTTTATATACACAAATCTTATTAAATTTCTAGCCGATATAAATATTTAATGCAAAGGTCCATAATTTCTAGACGATATAAATATTGAATTTACATATTTGATGCAAAGGTCCATGTTTCGGAAGTTTAACTTCTTCCCCAAACAATTTAAAATATAATTGTGAACATGGATAACTTTTCCAATATATAACTTAGTTTGAAGTGAACATAGCAGTTGAAGAAAAGTAAAAAAAAAAAAAAAAACTAGTATGAGATTTTGAAATTGATTAGCAACCTTACAAGGAAGTTACAAATTAACGAACAACATGAATAAAAGAAGCAAACACTTTTCTTTTTGATATGATCATATGATTTCATGACTTCCCTAATAATTATTTCTTGGATCATAATCTTGCCAATATTGCATGGGGCCATAACCAGACGAGCTACCCTCTTGTAGATCTGTCGATGATGACGAAAACGACTGGAAAATATTTGGATTATAGCCCATTTGATCATTTGCACCCAAATAAAACTGCGAGTAATTTTCAAGATTTGGATCGACGGTGGTGTGATACGATGGCTGAGGTTGAGGAGGTGGTGGCTGAAGGTGGTGGGGAAAGGTGGTTAGATAACCTAACTCGGACCGCCCTGGTTGAACCCTTTCAGGGAAGTTGAGTTTTGCTTTGTTACCTTTAAACCTAAGAGCAGCTTCATCGTAAGCAATGGCTGCGTCTTCTGCTGTCTCGAAGGTGCCGAGCCACACCCGAGCAGCCTTCTGCGGGTCGCGAATCTCGGCTGCCCATTTCCCCCATGGTCGTTGCCTTACTCCTCTGTAGTGTCTCCTCCTCTGGTTCGGGTCTGTTCATAACACATTTTAATTAATTCACATGCACATCCACATCCATACATGTAATAAACAGAATGTATACTATTAAACACGTGTGCATATTTAGCTTTGAGTTAAATGTCATTTTAGTCCCTGTGGTTTGGGCCATTTTGACAGTTTAGTCCAAAGGTTTATTTTTTTCATGTGGATCCAAAAATGTTTCACTGTTGCCATTCTGGTCCACTGGGTTAACTTCATCCAATTTTTGTGTTAACCAGAAGGGCAATTCGGTCATTTTATATGTATTTCTGTTAACTAGAAAGGCAATTCGGCCATATAAATGACCGAATCGCTCTTCTCGTTAACAGAAACAATGGATGAAGTTAACCCAGTGGACTAAAATGGCAATAGTGAAACCTTTTTGGACCCACATGCAAAAAATAAAACCTTTGGACTAAACTGACAAAATGGTCCAAACCACAGGGACTAAAATGGCATTTAACTCTTTAGCTTTTTTAAAATTAATTAACGAAAGTTACCAAATATTCCGGTGACATCATGTACACACGAATTGTTGTTGCGAATTTGTGAGCTTACACATGTGCATGAACAAAAATATGAAAACAAAATAGATGTTTATACATGTAGTCATGCTCATGCATGCAGATAAACCAAATAAATATAGGCATACACGTTTACACTATACAACGTACAAAACGACATGCACACATGCATGCAAATCATAGGACCAACAAAAACCCCTTGAGATATATACAAGTCATTATTATAACCACATGATTAATTACCTTAATTAAAAAATATGTATGCATATATGCACACTTTTATATAACTTGTAATTTGTCATGTTATGTATTTTGGTTCCATTCACATATGTGATATGTTTATAATCCACATATATTTTGTTAATTGTATATGTGCATGTTAATCAGTGATATGTATTTACCATGTGAGTTTGATTTTTTTTATTTAAATTTTGTTGCATGTTAGCAAGATATTGTTACTCAAGAGAAGAGCGATGAGAAAAATAAATAAAAAGTAAAAAATGGAAACAATTCAATTAATAAATGCAAATAGAAATTAGTTTATTTTTTAACCGTAAACTAACTACTTTTATTTTTAAAATAAAGAAATATAAGCACATAGGAGTGGACCTACGTAGGTTAGTAGGGTGGCGGGCGCACACCTTGAAAAAACATTTTAGTGTATTGCTTAAACAAAAATTCCAATCACACCCTTTGACATATGGTAAAAGTAAAACCCTCCTATTACACCTCCAAAAAATAAATGATTCGGCCACTGCGCACGTTGCCGGATATAAATTAGTTTAAATCAGTCAATACTCTATAAATTAATTAATAGGGTATACCCATACAAACACCAATATAGGCCCACGTACAAAACTATTTTTATTGTTTAGATTAGTTATTAGTCCATTGGCGTTAGATTTTGACCTTTAGTGAGCCCAATACTCAATTTCGTTAAGGCCTAAGGACATGTTTTTTCGAGCTTGAACAGGTACATGAATTCTCAGGGCCAGCCCTGAAGGTATATTTTAAGTTTATAAATAAAAAAAAAAGTAAAAATAACTTAGATCGAGATATTCCCACTTTTCATAAAAGCTTTGGTTCTTATCTAAACCTTCTTTTTATATCTGTCATATATATAATGTACTATATATACATACAATATGCAATGCAATCCACAAAAAGAAAGTGAAAAGTGAATATCAACCTGTTGATTGTTGAGTAACAGTTGGTGGTTGGATTTCAGCAGCAGAAGAAGTGGAGTATGCCATTTCATCATGACTATTGTTAGTGGTCTCGTCACTGCCAATGACTTGAGACAGGGCGGAGACAATGGCGGTCATATCCTCTTGTGACTGCTGAGAGTACACCGGAAATACGTCGTCCTCTTCCTCCTCCTCAGCCCGAACCGTCCTCTTCCCATGTTTTCGGCGAAACATCCTTGATATATATATGTTTGTGTGTGTTTATATCTATCTATATAGAGAGACTTTTGAGGATTTGAGACAGACGAATATATGTGTATATATATAGTGTTTGCTCTGCATGGTGTGAAACTTTGAAAGGTGATAACGCGGTTTTTTCTCTTTATATCGGTACATGCATAGCTGACGTACGTGATAATTTATGTGTAATATATATCTTTATAATAAATAATTATAAACCAAAAGATAGTTATTAAACTATGCATGCGAAAGGAATGAATGTTGATACTTTAGTTAGATTGCAAGACTAAGAATTTTGACATTTCTGCGATATTGATCACCTTTTATCTTTATATATTTGTATATCTTACATTCAAGTTTCAACAAATGAGAGTTGAATTTCATTTATTTAGGTTTTTATACTATACTATACTAGAATGTATATTAATGTGTCAAACAATTGCTAAAATTTAATTTGATGTATTATGTGTTTGTTAACGTCGTATTGATTGATATAGTGACATCATGTGGTGATCCCCGGTTAAATTAGTGCCGTGAGTCCAAATGCAACAAAATGAGCATTAGATGGACCTAAAGAATAAATTCTAGGGAAGGAGGTGATGTATTCATCGTTAAAATATATATAAGAAAAGTTAATATCTCTATCTTTCTTTATAAAAGTCAACAAAAATATTCTTGTAAGAAACAATATAATACTACAATATCGTTTACAAAGCAAACTACAATAAATCTTTCTACACTAAGACCGTGGGGGTATGGGGCTTGGGTTGTGACATTTGTTGACACGTGGAATGGGAGCCCCCCCACCACCAAAACCCACGCCCATGGGGTATGGTGGGGCTTGGGTTGGGGGGCATGAATTTGGTTTGGCCATTGAGAGCCTGCCATGTCACTTACTAGCCCGCCCCACGCCCGGCTTCAAACCCACACCAATAGGGCCACGCCCAAACCCAAGCCCACCCGGGGTGGTGGCTTGGGCGTTTTCCCCCAATCCACACCCAAACCCCCGCCCCATACCCCACGGTCTAATAAATAAAAATCTTTTATGACATGTGTCATTCTCTTTCTACACTAATAAATAAAAATCTTTTATAACACGTGTCATTCTCTAATGTATTCTCATCTTATTTTTCAATTTCTCTTTTCTGTTAAATAATAATAATATTAAAAAATAAATTAACTAAATCTAATTTAGATAAAAATAAAGATTTGTTTTAAACTTTGAATTAATATTAATAATAATAATATATATTCTTTGTGTTTACTTCTTCTGCGTAGAAGATATAATTTTTTTAATTTATTCGTAGAACATAATTAGGATAAATATATAAATTTTTATTTTTATTATTCAATTAAATCACCTTATTTCCGAATTTCTCTCTTCTATTAAATATAATAATATAAAAAAATAATTTAAAAAAATCTAATTTAGATAAAAATAAAGATTTTTTCACCTTTGAATTAATATTAATAATAATAATATACATTCTTTGTATTTACTTCTTCTACGGAGAAGATAGAATAAGTTTATTTTTAAATTTATTCGTAGAACTATAATTAGGATAAGTACATAAAATTGTGTTTTTATTTTTTGACATGTGTATTCTCATCGTATTTTTCAATTTCTCTCTTCTATTAAATATTAATAATATTAAAAAATAAGTTAACTAAATCTAATTTAGATAAAAATAAAAATTTGTTTTAAACTTTGAATTAATATTAATAATAATATATATTCTTTGTGTTTGCTTCTTCTGCGTAGAAGATATAATGTTTTTTTTTTTAATTTATTCGTAGAACTTAATTAGGATAGGTATAAAAATTTTAATTTTTATTATTCAATTAAATTTAGTTAAATTATTGTTTCTCGCCTTATTTCCTAAATTCTCTCTTCTATTAAATAATAATAATATCAAAAAATAATTTAATTAAATCTAATTTAGATAAAAATAATGATTTTTTTTTCAACTTTGAATTAATAATAATAATAATAATAATAATAATAATAATAATAATAATAATCTTTGTATTTACTTATTCTCCGTAGAAGATAGAAGAAGTTTTCTTAAATATATTCGTAGAACCATAATTAGGATAAGTATATAAAATTTTGTTTTTATCATTAAATTTAGTTAAATTCTTATTTAATATTTATTATTTAAATTTGTTTTCTAAATTATTTCTTTTATTTTTTCTGCTTATTAATAAGCATCTAATATTTTATTGGTTTAACCCCGTGTAATACACATATTTCTAACATAATAATAAATAAAAAATATATAATAAGTAAATAGCATATCAAAGTTCGTTTTTTAAATACATATCTTGGTCATTGTATGTGTTAACCGATGACATCATATTTATTCAACTCATGTAATACACGAGTTTTTTTTAGGATATATTATTTTATTACTTGGTATATAAAATTATATTTATGCAACCCGTGTAATACACGAGTTTATAATCTAGTTTAATATATATATATATATATATATATATATATATAGAGAGAGAGAGCGCGAGAGAACAATAGATTTAATATATATATATATATATATAGAGAGAGAGAGAGAGAGAGAGAGAGAGGGAGAGAATTTAAAATACAAAAGTCTCTTAACATGCGATAGTACGCGACCAACAAAATAACGTGCGTAATTACCAACCTATGTGTATTTTTTGTTTTGACAATGCGTGATTTTCTTCTTCATGCGTAATTAAGGTTTGAAATTTATAATGTGCATAATTTACAAATGAACATGTGTAACTAAGTTGCGTTAAGGAACACTATTGTACGTTAACCTTCTCCGATATATATATATATATATATATATATGGGAAAGTTTAAATAAGAACGTTAAATATTGTAAGAACCGTGAGAACAAATGTAAAAACCGCGAAAACTTGGTAAAAAACAATTCAAATTCAAATTTTTTTTGCGCTTATCATTATTATTCGAATACAATGTTAGAAATTTCATTTACACGTTTAAATTTACGTAAATTCATATGCAAAGAAAATTTACACATGTGTAAGTTTGCCATTTACACATGTCTAAATTTGTTATATTTACACACGTGTAAAAAATCTAATAAGAGTGATTTTGAGAGGAGAAATAAATTATTTGATGTTTTAAATTCTTTTTTTGATGTTGTACTTTAATTACAATGAGGTTTTATTAAAAAAAATTGGTTTTGATTGGTTTTTCATTCGTTCTCACGGTTCTCACAATATTTAGCCTTCTCAAGATAACCCTCCCATATATAGGGTAGGGATCTTAAGAGAAGTCCACCATATTTGAGAAAGTTGAGAAGCAATCTGGACAACACATTTCTTTAAGCTTTTCATAATATACACATATGTATAATGTAAATTGACTATAAACATTTTTAAACTATACATATGTGTATAGCTTAAACTATACATATGTGTATATTATGAAAAGCTTAGGAAAAATGTATGGTCCAAAATGTTTCTCAAGTTTCTCAATTAGCCTAATGTTTCTCACACGATCTTAACCCTATATATATATATAGGATTCAGTTCAAAAAAGAACCAATCCTAGTTGTGAGAACCAAATGAACTCCTCTAAACCAATAAGAGGTTGACACCTCACACTGAAATCAATAATTGGAGATGACACATTAGAGGATATTTTCGATATTTTACAACTCTACCTTATTTCCTTCTTTTTTAAATGATGTGTACATCCATTCTCTCTCATTGAGATCCTTTCTCTCTCACCTCTTTCTTTCTCTCTCACCTACTTCTCTTCAGTCAAAATCCAAATGAACATCTAGAACACCTCTCTCACCTCTTTCTTTTCACCCAAAATCTAGATGAACATTAAGAACACCATTCAACTAACACCACCACTCAACAACTTAGTCTTCTCCAAAACACTGGTTTTACCCTAACCCTAGGAGCATTAAACACCCCATCAGACCCTAGTTGTCACCGTCGCTGTCCAATTTGGTCGTTAGGTCCCGCTGTCACCACCACACGACGCCTTCGTCATTGTCCATTATGGTCGTCTAACACCACATCGAAGTTCCGGCAAAGCAGGTCAACATCGCAGATCAGAAGTAGGGTAGATCAGTGTTGCAGATCCGGTTATTTCATCCAGCGTAGAACAACTCAGAAGTGGGTACGACATGATTTTGAATATGGTTTGATAAACTGCTACTCCTGCATTTAGGCGGAAGGGGCACCCAAAGGTAGTTCCCTTACCCCAACCAATCAAATCCTGCCTTGTCAAAATTCTTAGAAACTACTCTTAAGCCACAAAACACTGGCAGGGCCTTACCCTTGCCATAAACTGTTTTTTATTTTATTTTATTTAATAAAATCAAGTTAACAAGCATTGTAAAAAAAAATTACCACACAAATGGTCATCTTTGATCTAAATTCAGCAACTAAACCACGGGTAGAGGAACCTGGAAAATAAACCCGTCTTGCCTACCCTTGTAGGTGATGGCGGTGTTGTAACACAAGAACGAACCCGGAGAGGATACCCATGAGGGTGCCCCATCCTCCTAACATATTATAATAAACAACTATTACCTTGTCTAAAAGCAATAGAAAAGTGAAATATATATAAATTGATGTTTTGAAATAAAACTACTACGTATTTTTGATATGTTACCAAATTACTACAACCATATTTGGGTGGTGGCGTAGTGTAGGTCCCTCGAGGAGGATCTAGAACAACCTTATCCTTGTTACCGACACACCCGCAAATGCGGAATCCAAGTAGGTGTGCAAACCAAGGAAAAGAACAAAAATACAAGAAGAATATTCAACGTTTCAAGCTCCAAATATATTATCCATAAGAGTTTTAGTACAAATATGTTACAAGATAAAGACTCTCTCCAAAACTCTCTGTGTGTTCTCGTGTTTCTGAAATGTGCTGCAAGATCTATTTATAACCAAAGAATCTGCAACCCTACGAAAGACTCACTGGGCCCATAAACAAGGCCCAAGAAGAACCAAACCCAAGAAGAACATTCTTCTTGAACACTTGCCAGCGAAGAACCAAACCTAAGAAAAACATTCTTCTTGAACACTTGCCAGCGAAGAACCAAACCCAAGAAGAACATTTTTCTTGAGATTGCATGTGAATGGTTCTTCGCATGCTAATGTATTTCGTGGGCTTCATGCAGGTTCAAGATATTTCTTGGCTCATATCAAATGCAAAACTTGCAGACATGATTCTAACAACTAGAACAATATACACACAAATATCAGTCTGTACACCCGCAGCTTATTTACATCAAATACGTAACAATCGTCGTACCGGGTCAAGATAGGAGGATATCTTGACCTCGGTCTTCACTTCGTAACGTTGTCGAACTGAACTGAGCTGCATCCACAAAATGCATCAAAACGTAGCTTATTGCCCGTTTACCTGGCATTTATTTGTAGTTTCTTGTTTTGGTCGGCGAAGTAATATAACATAAACGTTATTAAAGCATATGGTGTACAAATTATTGATTTATGTTTCCCAAATTAAATTGAAAAAGAAAATAATCTTTGGTTCCCCATTTTCAAAAACCGCCCTTGGGTAAGGGCGGGCAACTGCTTCGGTGCCTTTGTGTTGCCACATAGGCTACGCGTCGTGTGTGAGACACCGATGGAGACAACCTTATAAATCAGAATTATATGTGACTAACTTATGTTTATCGAAATTTTCATTCAGGTGCATAACAAACATACAAGTTTGCATTGTTTAAAGGGGGGAAGGGGTGCCCAACTCATATACCGTAAGTCCAAACAATTGACACGTGTCACATCACTCGGTCCACATGTGTCACATCACTCGTTCCATCCACTACCCTAAACTACCCGATTTAGTGGCGCCACTACTATAAAATATATACCCACCATTTTACCCCTCTCTCGCTCCTCTTATCACACTTAGACCATCGGCAACCACCCAACCCAGACTCTACGTGTCCGGCCTTAGCCGCTTGACCGGCGGCTGTTTTGGTATGTGGGTAGGAGCAGGGGCAGACCCACATAGAGCGGGTCAGGGTCTCCGGACCCCAATGTTTTTTTTAAAAATTAGTAGATCCAGTATATTAATTTTATAAGGACCCTATAAATACAATTTGATGGACACCATAGCAAGAAAAGGAAATCTGGTGTAATGGTAAACCCCCCCTCTTTACCAACAAGAGGTCATGGAATCCTTGTATAGCCTGTTTTTTCTGTTTTTTTAATATAATTCAAACCTCACCCTGACCCAACAAAAAAAAACGGACCAACCCGAAAATTTAACGTTTTGTTATGAAAATTTTAATCACCAAAAAATTGAACCTCATTCAAAAAAATCCTGGGCCCGTGTAGTTACCCGATGGCAAGGGATCATGCGCCCCGTCCCCTAAGAACACCACACCATAACTAAGCTCCAAGTGATCACGGAATCGGTTCTCACGTCATCCAACTATTAGCCAATCCACTATGAATGTATAAAGAACTTTTAGTTAACTTTTTTATATTTACAAAAGGAGAGTAATCGCGAAAATTACGTGGTATCACCTAGAAGTGACGTATGCCCACAATCAGGCATTCACACTAGGGGGTAGTTGCACGGACCTCCCATCCGCCAGAGTATTGCAACTCCGCAAGCTAGCTTAGCCCCATAGCTGCCTGGCGGTGATTACCCACGGTGAAGAGCCCCAACACCCCATAAGGGCATTGCCGGGAATCGAACCGGTGACCTCAAGTAGAGGCCTGGGTGAGGCTGGCCAACGGCTCATAGATTTGTTAAAGCTGACGCTTTGACGTAGGGTTAGAAGTACATAAACAGAACTTATAAATATCAACAAAACCAGTGTTTTATTAATATCGTTTATCTTAAGCTTTTGTTGTTTTAAAAAGGGTTAATTCAACAAAAAAAAAAAGTGTTACATTTTTTCATAGCTTATAATTAGTTTCATTAATATACAGGACAGTTAATGTTAAAACATGCAAGTCACATGTTTCGCTAAATATATTAATAATCTTTGACAAATGAAACATTTAATCTTAAATCTATATATAATAAAAAGGTAAGAGAATGAACAGTAGTTCATGAACAGTGATCATCTACGGTATATTAGAATATAAGGTATGGGGTGGGGTTGTGGCGTGGGTTGGGTACAAACGCCCAAGTCACCATCCCGGGTGGGCTTGGATTTCGGCGTGGCCTCTTGGCCGGGGGTTTTAGCACGGGCGATGGGCGGGGCTATCAAGATCACATGGCGGGATCGTTAGGCTAGCCATTGGCCAACGACTATGTGTTTAAAAAAAATTAATTTTTCACTATAAATACTCACACTTCTATTCATTTTTTACCACAACTACTCCACTTCTTCTATAATCATCTCTATCTTATTAAAAAAAAAAAATCTCATCCAACCACAATACAAAAAATGAATCCTCATAATCTTTGTTTTGACCCGAACAATCCGTGGGCATTCCAAGAAACACCTTGCCCAGCATCCAATCGTCCAATTGCTCCTTTTTTAATACACTCCACGATGCCGGATATGGTTGGTTACACATCGTTCATCTCGAATCGTTTGAAGAATGATGTCGGTCGAAAACACCAATGCCTTTCGCGCAACGCGCGTCATTGAAAAACACTAGTTAAATTAAAAAAGCTTAGGACTAGAGAAAAGACTTTTGAGGTCAACAAAAAATAAAACAAAGGAAAAAG
Organism: Helianthus tuberosus; assembly: GCA_030545235.1. Classification (NCBI taxonomy): domain Eukaryota; kingdom Viridiplantae; phylum Streptophyta; class Magnoliopsida; order Asterales; family Asteraceae; genus Helianthus; species Helianthus tuberosus. The sequence goes on from CM060443.1 coordinate 4,622,044, forward strand.
TAACACTAACTTTTGAAATGTCTATCGGTGATAATGTGTTATTGGTGATACGATCTCTAACAAGGGTCTACAAAACACAAAATTTAAAGAAAATTAACATTTGTAGACCTTGTCAACATTTACCAACAGATTAACGAGGCTTTTCAGTCGTTGTTGGGTGTAGGCATATTTGCGATAAACATTATGCAGTTAACCCTTATTAAGTTTGATAATATGATTTCAGACGAGATTGCCTACTAAGCTTTTAAGTGTTTGTCTAGAAATATCGTTTCGTGGAGGATTTCCATCCCCAAGTCTGTTGTAAAATGTTTATTATATACACCAGACTCTGAGGTGTCTATGTTTTGATCTTTTCGTTCTCAATCTCTCTTAGTGTAAACGCTATTCGTTGATATTTAAATCATGTAATGTTTACCGGAATCAATTGCGTCAGAACCAATAATGCTAAGTTAATGGACTTATCATCAAACACAAGTAGTTATCAAAATCACCTAACATAACTTGTGATAACCTAAAATGACTTAATGTGTCCTAAATAACTCATTAGCAAGTAATTAGGACCATTGAGTTTCAATAGCTGTGCATTACTGAACTTATAAGCAAACATAAGTTATTTAACACCTAAAATGACCTAATGTAGCATTTTATCATCCATTTACACATAATAAGCCCAATAATGCTAATTTAGTAGCTTTATTGTAAAAAAAATAAGTCATTAACACATAAAAGGCCCAATGTTGATAACCTAGTGAACTTATCATCAAACATAAACATAACACAAAACAATGACTTGTTGTAACCTATATTCACTTAGTATAGCACAAAGTAACTTATTTGCTCATTAAGACACAGTAATGGTGACTTAGTAGACTTATCATAAAAATTAAGTCACTAAAATATAACATGTTATTGACTAAAGTAGCTTGGTGTAAATTGTTACAAATCATTAACACATAGTAAGTCCCAAGAGGAGTTACTTGGAGGCCAAGCGTTATTGACTAAAGAGGGCGGACGAGAGGTGTGAAGACCACATGATGCAACCATAGGACCTAGCTACAAATTTGGCTCAAGAAACCCTAATGAATGAGAAGTTTAGCGCTATTATTTGACTTTTTTTTGAACGACGTGCCAACCACCGTGACACTGGGCGTTGTCGCCAATTAACGTCGACTACTCGACCGCCGCCAGCCCCTTGGCTCTCCCAGATGCGCGGAAACCGGACCTCCACCCGCCCGAAGGCATGACAGTGAAATAATCGGTAAAACCCCACCTCCCATCCAAGACGAACCGGCGCCACCCGTATTCGCCCTTCACCTGGATGCCGCAGAAAATAATGAGGAGAGTGGGAGTCGAACCTGGGTCACAAGAAACACCAAATTTTTCCCCCACCACTCCATCAGTATCTCATTGGCTCTATTATTTGACTATAACAAGCTAGGACAATCACCCTACCCCCTCCGCATAGATAGGTACTTCTTAATTGTATAAATATTTCTATTAACATTATTACATAATATGTGAATATTTTCAATATACAACGTTTTTATTTATTTGGAACGTCAGTGATGTTCTCTTCGGTGAACCACAAAAATGCATTGTATTGCAAAGGACATGTCACGAAATTGTCCAGCGATAAACCGTTAGTAATATAAGTCATCGGTAGTGTTGGGGGTGATTAACCAATATTAACTTTCCATCGATACATCCATCTATAAGATCTGTCGATGATTCATATGTGAAGTATTTACATGCACCCAGTTACCCCATAACTTTTATCAATGGATTACCGATAGTCATTCCCTTGTGAAAATCTTCTAAGTTGTGGTTGTACAAAATGTATCTAACCTAACATGTATGCTAATGGGGTATGCAACAAACTAAACTCTTTCGGATATTATGTTATGCAAAATGTAGCACACTACTAGAAAACAGCTCCTTTTCTAACCGAGTTTTTAGTTAAAAGATCGTCGGAAAAGGGGTTTCTAATCATTTTCCGACAAAATTGTTTTGACGGAAAATATAAAGGTTAGAAACATGTTCCGACAAGAATTGCTTACCAACTTTTGACAAAATCTAGGGTTATGTTTTTCAACACTTTTTGACTATTTATATTTTCATTTTTTGCCATATTTTTTTATTTCTTTATTTTTTTTTTTTTTGAACTTCCGAAATTTTGACTATTTATATTTTTTTGTTATATATATATATATATATATATATATATATATATATATAGGGAGAAGATCATGCGAGAACCACCTCTTATTGCGAGAACCGCGAGAACCAATGTGAACACAACAAAAAATGCCTAAAAATAGCTAAAAATCACACAAAATTTTTTTTTTTAATATTTTTTATATAAAAATCGCTACTTTTCGAAGATAAAAAAAATTAAAAATTTTTTTTTTAAAAAAAAAAATTTTTTTTGGCCACTAAAAGTAGCGATTTGAGCATAAAAAATATTAAAAAAAAAAATTTTTTAGATTTTTTTTTTATTTTTTAGATTTTTTTTTAGGTTTTTTGGAGGTTTAGTTTTTAGCATTTTAGCTTGGGGGGGGGGTTAGGTTTTTTAGCTATTTTAGGTTGTGTTCACATTGGTTCTCGCGGTTCTCGCAATAAGGGTGGTTCTCGCATGAGCTCCTCCCTATATATATATATATATATATATATATATATATATATATATATATAGGATAATGCTAAGGAGAAAACCTTCTATTTTGAGAAAACCCTAGAAAACCCAACCTCCCGACTTTTTTTTTTTGAAAAAAATAACACATGTAATATACATGTTTTTAAGAGTTTTGAGCAAAAAAAAAATCAAAAAACTTTTTTTTAAAAGTTGCTGAAACTTTTTTTTTTTTTTTTAAACCACTTGGCGCTTTTTTATTTTTTGGGCTCAAAACTCTTAAAAACATTTATATTACATGTGTTATTTTTTTCAAAAAAAAAAAAAAAAAGTCGGGAGGTTGAGTTTTCTCAAATTTTTAGGGTTTTCTATCTAACCCTCCCCTATATATTTTTTATATTTTAGAACTTCCAGACAATTTAACCGACCATTATTTTTTATTTTTAGGTTTTAGTTTTTAAAATGCTTTTGTCGGAAATTTCCGAAGACTTTATTTATTTTTTAAGTTCCGACCTCGATTTTTCTAATTTTTTGTCGGAATTTTCGACGGCCATACTTTTTGGTTGTATATTCTTGCAATTTTGTCACTAAGAATGGTTTTTAATGATTCAGAATTAAGTCGGAAATTGGTCGGAACTTTGGACCAACATTTTTATCGGACATATTGATCGGACTATGGAAGCTCTTTTTAGTAGGGAAAAGCTTATGTGTGAATCATCCATTTTAATCCTATGCATAAGTCATATATTTTTGCTTATTTAACAAACAAGTTAAACGATAAGTTTTGAAAGTTATGCACTTCAAAGGCAAACTTTTGACGCAAACCTTTAAAATGCTACTTTATAGATAAAAGTTTAAAGCTTACACATTCAAAGAAGACATTTTTTTCTCCTAATTATTTTGACGCAAACCTTTAAAATTTATTTCTATACCGTTTTAAAGTTCAAATTTACTCCCTAATACTCTATACCAACAACACATAAAAGGTATTAGCGACAAAGATTTGCCACGTACGTTGTCGCTTATAAATAATTAACTTTAGAATACAGTCAGTTGTGATGTTAGTTAGGCTAGTCGGTTATGACTTTGTTACTAGTTGTTAGTCATAGTTGGTCATTCTCTCACAGCTCCACATATGTATATATAGAGGAGCATATATAACATTGTACATCATACGATCATAGTAAGAGTTTAGACTATAGGGTGTGGAGGAGCTTGGGTTGGGTGTGTTGCTTGATACGTGACAGGTGTGGACTCCACCAGCCCACACCCAAAAAAGTAGGGTGTGGAAGAGGCATGGTCAGGCCGGCGTTGTGAAAGGGGCGAGTCAAACGGTCATCAACACCCAGCCAACCGTTGCCAGACACGTCAACCAGGCAAGTACCCCACGCCAAACACTATTGCCACGCCAGGCAACGCCCACCAAAACGCCAACCCGAGATGGAGCACATGACGTTAAAGGGCCAAAAACGCCCCTTGGCCACGCCCACACCCACCAGTCTTACGACACCTTCTGTTCTTCAATAACTTAATATATTATAATTATTGTAACTTTTAACTTTCAACTTACGGTATTAATTGTATGTTATTAATCTTTACTATGTCTAATGATTAATAAATCATGTTAAACGTGTCATGTTATTCATGTTATTAAACAACTTTCTTATGTTTAATGGTGTTTAAACATATTGTGTCGTATCATACACCGATACACGTTATTGAACATGTTACACTTAACCATGCAAAGTATGTTGTGTAACCCGTTTAATATACACGTTGGTGATAATGTTTAAGAAAATGACTGACACGTTTAGTTAAACATGTCGTATTCGGGTTTACTAATCGTGTTAAACGTGTCGTGTCAAACACGAACAATTAACACACGACATGTTTTATTAGCTCTAATATTACGTATCAAATTATATAAGAGCCGGTTTATCAGCTCTAAACCGTTTATCTTTGTATATTTTATATAATTTTAAAAAATAAATGTTTGTGGAAATTTCACTTTTACCTCCAATTTTGTCAAATCTTATGTTTACGCCATATTAGCCCCTTAAGTTTAGGAAATATATATTCAACCCCTTAATTTTTCATAAATTTTGTAAAATGTCACTTTGACATTCTCGAGAGTATATATAATCTGATTTTTCCATAATATATAGTTTGTTAATTTAAAAACAAAATTGTTTCATGCTTATTTTTATGTACGTGTTGGTCTACGTTTCGATGGAAATTTTGTTTGGAAACGAGTTGTGTAAAATATGATACTTTTCCGTGCTCACTTTTTATGTACGTTTCGATGTAAATTTTGTTTAAAAACGAGGCGGGTCAAATATAATTCATTTTGATTCGCCAATTAAATTCGAGATGGTTTACGTTTGAATATAAATCGTCGATTATAATCTATACATAATCACACCACAAAGTCGGTACAATATTCGAGTTTGTCTACATTTTAACATAAATTTGGTATACGTTTCCGTATAAATTTGAAATTCGAGTATGTCTACGTTTTGACATAAATTTGGCGTACACTTCCGTGCTTTATTTTGTACGTTTCCTACGTATGAGCCGGGTCGCATATAATACATTTTGACTTAAAAGTATAACGCGTTATGATTATATGGTATAAATTCGATTTACTATACGTTTACAATGCTGATGTACACTGGGTTCATTCGGATACGTCGAAATGTACATTTTTATATTGTTAACGCATCATATAACGCTTGTACTAATCCATTCAACATTTGCATTGTATCCATACACGTTGCCACGTGGGTCTTATTAGTAGTTATAAATACATAAAAGAATTATCCTTTAGCGGATTCTAGAAAGCTAGGGGCTCGTGCCCCAAGGCACCAGCATGCTGTGCAGCTTAAACGTCAAACACATTAATCTATTTTTGTTGAATAAAGTGATAACGCGTTGTTGTAACATGTTGATGCTTTGTTAACGATCAGATCGACCAAGATGTGAATCTGATACCTTGTTTGTTGCTTTTACTTTGTTTTAGTTTATCTAAAGCTTTCTATTCGTCTAACATATTTGTGTGTTTCACACAGCAAAGGGTGTTATAAATCCAACATATGCATGCTAAAAACAAATGTGGATGCATGTGTGGTAGGGACTAGTGTGCACTTTTGTGTCTCATTGGATCATGAGCCATGGTTTCAAAGTCGAAAAGTGTTCATGTGACTTTTTATCGGATCTTGATTCCATGCGTGGGCTCAAATGGGTACACAAGAAAAGGCCAAGTGCCGAAGATTGAACTCTGGTTCATGCTAAAAACATTTGAGAGACGATTCGGGAAAAACAAAATTAACTAAAATAAAATGCGTGGAGGACTAAGGGGAGTGGGGGTGGTATCACTTGCAAAAATTCTATCACTCACAAACATCCAATCAAGTTCCGCCATGTCATCAACCATTTTTGCATCACTCACATCATTTTTTAGTGGCAATGGTCATCACTCACAACACCTAACAATAAACCCCCACACCCCCTCACATCCATCATTTTTCACGCGTGATGGTCATCACGGAAATCCATCACGTTCAAACCATCACTCGTTGAACTAATCGGTGGCGGTGGACTTTTGGTTTCTTCCACGCGTGATCAAGGGTGCATCATGCACCACCCCGCCTCCCCTAAGATATTGTGGACAATTAGACATATTTTCATGAGTTAAATGTTATTTTAGTCCATGTGGTTTGGGTCATTTTGGTCCAAATGTTTGAAACATTGCCATTTTAGGTCAAATAGTTTCAAACGTTGCCATTTTAATCCACTGAGTTAATTTCATCCATTTTTTCTGTTAAGTAGAAGGGCAATTCCGTCATTTTTTTATGTAATTCTGCTAACTAGAAAGGCAATTTGGCCATTTAAAATGACCGAATTCCCTTTCTAGTTAACAGAAAAATGGGATAAAGTTAACCTAGTGGATTAAAATGGCAACGTTTCAAACTATTTGGACTATAATGGCAACGTTTCAAACCTTTGGATTAAACTGGAAAATTGCTCAAAACACGGGGACTAAAATCGCATTTAACTCTATTTCCATAGTACTTTTATGATTTATCCACAATATCATAATATGGTATACAATTTATATTTTCTTATTAATCGATGGTTAATAGTTATTTATGTTTTTATTTAATCAATTGTTGAAAATCGCACTACGAGAATTGTCATCAACATAGCTTGTATTGTGATGATTTGTCGTTGCTATAAAAGCGCTTGAAGTTTTTGTTTTGAGAAAAATGCAATTTGCGTTCCTGTGGTTTGTGTGAAACATCAACTTGAGCCCTAAATTCATTTTTTGGTTTTTTGATCCCCTGAGCTTATGAATTCATAACACTTTGAGTCCCTCTGTCAGTGTGCCGCCAGTTTGACTATTTGAGCCAGGGGTAAGACCGTCTTTTGGCATATATTAATAACACCTTGCATCCCTATGGTATGAGTGAATCATCAACCTGAGCCCCTAAATTCATTTCTTGTTTTTTTGTTAAGAAATCATTGATTTAATAATTCAAATTAACTCTTTTTAAATAAATGCAATCTAATAATTAACTCTTTTTAAATAAATGCAATCTAATAATTAAATGTATACTATATATAACAAATTATTAAAGCCTAAATTGTATATTAAATGTAAACTTTTAATACATACAATACAGAGACAAAACTTACAGACTCGAAAACAAAAGACCGTAACATACAATACAGAGACAAGCAATTGTGGATCTTTACTGACGGGTGCACTTCGGAATGTAGCAGATATGAATGAATATAACCCCAGTGGTAGATATGTAATTAGCGAGCTCTGGAATTTCAAGGAAAATCGAAGAGCTTCACTGGTGTCACGACCCCCGACCCGGTTTTACCCGGATCAGGAGCCGCGGGACAGAAAATCCCGTGGTATTAAGTTGACAGCGGAAGATTTCTTCAGGATCTTTTTAAACTTAAATTTCACGATTATTTTATTTCACAATTCGGTATAAACCCCGATAATTTACAATAATATGATTTCACGGAGAAATCTTTATTTTTACAAAAACATGTTTCTTTATTTTATATTGAGCCACTTCCTTAAGCTTGTAGTGCTTCACGGCACTTTTTCTTGAATCACAATAGATTACCTGAAACATGTTTAAAAAAAGGTTTTGTCAGCGGGAAATACTGGTGAATCATTCTATTTACTAAAATGACACGTTTGTTATAATTTACAGTATTAAGAGAGATTACAATGTTTCCAGATATTAACCAACTACCCACGGTATTTGTCACTCGACTCGTTTCTGTGACTATGGTCATATCACCCATTGGCTACCCCGTTGTCTAATGGTGAAGATTATCAAGTAATGTATACAAAACCCCACATACCGGCTGTAATTTGGTGATTACAAAAACTTAATCACTGTAATTATAACTTTGAAAATAAACATGCTTTTGTAAACAAATTTGATAAAAAGAGAATGACTCACATTGCAGATTTATATGAGCAGAGCTTAGCCTACTGATTAGCCTTTTAACCTAAGTTTAATAACATGCACACGAACTCGGTTAGTAACTAATACAGCATTTACGATAACTCACGAGATTAAACCTTCACAACGAATGACAAAGTGCGATACTTAAACATCCACCGAATTAACGATGAATGACAAAGCATAAACCCTAATGTGGGCAGCACTTAAACATCCATTGGATAATTTAATCGATCGGACATTGAATCGTAGCAGCGATCGAGTTAATACCCGGTATCGGAGCAGTGCCTCGCTAATATAATTGAAAGTAATTTCGACTTCAGAGAAATGTCAATTCGTTTTTGAGAGTTTTGATCGACACCAACAGACTGTGCATGCAACAAGCTATTTATAGCTAAAATTAAGGATTCACGCGGCCCGTGTAAACCCAAGGTTAACACTTACGCGGCCCGCGTGGCCGCCCAGTCTACGAGTAGCTTTGACCAGTCACGAGTAGGTTAGCCAGCTGGACACCACATGGATCCGGAATACTTATCCGGTCAAACATGGGTTGACGTGGCCCGCGTAAGGTATGCTTAACCTTTACGCGGCCCGCCTGAAGACCATACTTCTTGTTTTCTTGGGTTTTCATGTACAATATGGTTTCGGGGGTCCGGGTTTTCACTTGTGGGTTGGTTTATGATATTTTTGAGAGTCCTTACATTCTCCCCACCTTATTTAAAATCTCGTCCTCGAGATTTATTGGAATAAGTGAGGATACTTTCGCTTCATCTCTGATTCCAGCTCCCAAGTGTATTCAGGTCCTCTCTTTGAATCCCACTTGACTTTGACCAATACTAGCCGTTTATGTTTGAGAAACTTGATCTTTAGGTCTTCTATTTGTAGTGGCTTCTCAACAAATTTTAGCTTTTCGTTTACCTCTATATCTTGGAGAGGTACTACCAAAGATTCGTCTGATAGGCATTTCTTGAGGTTGGATACATGAAATACATTATGTACTCCAGCTAACTCTTCTGGTAGCTGTAAATGATAAGCCACTGGTCCTATACGTTGGATCACTACAAATGGTCCTACGTATCTTGGACTTAGCTTTCCTTTCTTACTAAATCGAACTACTCATTTCCAAGGAGAAACTTTTAACATTACTTTGTCTCCAACTTGGAATTCTAATGGTTTGCGTCAATTGTCGGCATAACTTTTCTGACGATCTCGAGCAGTCTTCAGTCTTTCCTTGATTTGTGCGATCTTGTCGGTAGTTTCTTGTACTATCTCGGGACCTGATAATTGACTTTCTCCTATTTCCGCCCAACAAACTGGAGTTCTGCACTTTCTTCCATACAGGGCCTCGAATGGGGCAGTTTCGATACTTGAATGATAACTATTGTTATAGGAGAATTCAATCAAAGGTAAGTGGTCGTCCCAATTTTCACCAAAATCTATCACAGATGCTCTGAGCATGTCTTCTAGAGTTTGGATTGTTCTTTCACTTTGCCCGTCTGTTTGTGGATGATACGCAGTGCTTAACTTTAGTCAAGTTCCCATTGCTTCCTGGAAACTTTTCCAGAAATGGGAAGTGAAACGACTATCTCTATCTGATACAATGGAGAGTGGAACTCCATGTAAGGATACTACTTCATCTACATATATCTTTGCCAACCTTTCCATGCTAAAGGTTTCTTTCAAAGGGAGAAAGTGAGCTGATTTGGTTAATCGATCCACAATTACCCAAATCGCATCATTACCTTTTCTGGTTTTGGGTAACTTAGTAACAAAATCCATTGTTATAAGTTCCCATTTCCATACAGGCATCTCTAGTTGTTGTAGTAGACCTGAAGGTTTCTGGTATTTTGCCTTAACTTGTGAACAAGTAAGACACTTAGGGGCTGTCTGGTAGCCTCTTAATGGTTTAAAACCTCTGAATGAATAAGAGGTAACCTCAAGTCTGAATGATTAAGAGGTAACCTCTGAATGGTAAATCATCACATGTCACATTTTTTACCTTCTCATTGGTAAAATTCTTAATGGTTCCATTAAGAGGTAGCCTCTTAATGACCATTCAGAGGCTACCAAACAGCCCCTTAGAAACATATCGAGCTATATCCTTTTTCATTCCTATCCACCAAAAGTTATTTCTTAAATCTTGGTACATTTTATTGTTTCCAGGGTGCATGGTATACCTAGATTTATGAGCTTCTTCTAGGATCTTATGCCTTAAATCTCCTTGCTTAGGTACCCAAATCCTTTTCTTATGGAATTTCCAAATTCCATCATTTCCTTGCTCTAATTCTTTTATTCGTCCTTTCATTCCTTCAGCATCATCCTTGATTGCTGTTTCCTGGACATTCTTTAGTTGTTCCATTAAATCTAACTGTAGATTTAATCTGAGAGCACGAAATCGCTTTTGTTTTTCATGATACTTATGACTTAAGGCATCTGCAACTACATTTTTCTTTCCTTCGTGATACTGAATATCACAGTCGTAGTCACTTAGGATTTCCATCCATCTTCTTTGCCTCATATTCAATTCTTTTTGCCCAAATATATATCTTAAACTTTTGTGATCCGTATAGACAGTAAATTTACTTCCGTATAGATAATGTCTCCAGATCTTAAGGGCAAAAATTACGGCTCCTAATTCTAAATCATGAGTCGTATAGTTCTCTTCGTGCTTTATTTTATATTGAGCCACTTCCTTAAGCTTGTAGTGCTTCACGACACTTTTTCTTGAATCACAATAGATTACCTGAAACATGTTTGAAAAAAGTTTTGTCAGCGGGAAATACTATTGAATCATTCTATTTACTAAAATGACACGTTTGTTATAATTTACAGTATTAAGAGAGATTACAATGTTTCCAGATATCAACCAACTACCCACGGTATTTGTCACTCGACTCATTTCTGTGACTATGGTCATATCACCCATTGGCTACCCCGTTGTCCAATGGTGAAGATTATCAAGTAATGTATAAAAAACCCCACATACCGGCTGTAATTTGGTGATTACAAAACCTTAATCACTGTAATTATAACTTTGAAAATAAACATGCTTTTGTAAACAAATTTGATAAAAAGAGAATGACTCACATTGCAGATTTATATGAGCAGAGCTTAGCCTACTGATTATCCTTTTAACCTAAGTTTAATAACATGCACACGAACTCGGTTAGTAACTAATACAGCATTTACGATAACTCACGAGATTAAACCTTCACAACGAATGACAAAGTGCGATACTTAAACATCCACCGAATTAACGATGAATGACAAAGCATAAACCCTAATGTGGGCAGCACTTAAACATCCATTGGATAATTTAATCGATCGGACATTAAATCGTAGCAGCGATCGAGTTAATACCCGGTATCGGAGCAGTGCCTCGCTAATATAATTGAAAGTAATTCGACTTCAGAGAAATGTCAATTCGTTTTTGAGAGTTTTGATCGACACCAACAGACTGTGCATGCAACAAGCTATTTATAGCTAAAATTAAGGATTCACGCGGCCCGCGTAAACCCAAGGTTAACACTTACGCGGCCCGCGTGGCCGCCCAGTCTACGATTAGCTTTGACCAGTCACGAGTAGGTTAGCCAGCTGGACACCACGTGGACCCAGAATACTTATCCGGTCAAACATGGGTTCACGCGGCCCGCGTAAGGTATGCTTAACCTTTACGCGTCCCGCCTGAAGACCATAATTCTTGTTTTCTTGGTTTTTCATGTACAGTATGGTTTCAGGGGTCCGGGTTTTCACTTGTGGGTTGGTTTATGATATTTTTGAGAGTCCTTACAACTGGGGTTATATTCATTCATATAAATCAGTTCGTTATGTGCACCACACCATCTTCTAGGAGTTTGTCAAGTGTTCTCGCCTTCGTAGTTGGTGTTTTGCGTATCTTTACATCCGCAGCCATTCTGTACAATAATTTCACAAAAAACATCACAAACAAACCTGAACAAAGCAAAACAAATCAACCCTCTGTTTTTCAAAGCAAAACAAACATGAAGAACCCTCTGTTTTTTCACAAGCAAAACAAACATCAAGAACCCAAAATACCCAAATAACTGATTATCACCCTCTGTTTTTTCACAAGTGTCACGGCCCCAGCCCCGGTTTTACCCGGTCCAAGAGCCGCGGGACAGGAACCCGTGGTATTTATTATTTGATGCGACAGCGGAAGAATTTAGCAAGATCTTTTAAAAACTTGAAAATGCCCGATTATTTTATTTCATAATTCGGGATAAACCCCGTAATTTACAATAGAGGAATTTTACTAGGAAATTCCCTGATTTATAAAACATGTTTATTCATTTTAACTGAGCCACCTCTTCAAGCTTGTTAGTGCTCCGTAGCACGTTTTCTTGATTTACAGCAGGTTGCCTGAAACATGTTTTAAAAATATTTTGTCGGTGGGGAAATACTGGTGAATCATTCATTTTGCACAAAACGACACATAGTTATAAATTACAGCATAAGAGCGATTACAATGGCTTCTATCTTATTTTTATCTGGCGCCGTGTCACCTCCTGGTGACGATGGTCATACCACTATTGGGTCTTTCCCCAAGTAGTGACGTTTTATCACTGTTAGGATTTATTAGCCTAACCGTGAGAAATTAGTAATGTGCACAATACCCCACTAGCCAGTGATTAAGATAACCACGATTTAATCCCTGTAATTATAACATTTGAAAATGGAGTATTGTAAAACATTTGATAAAAGAGAATGACTCACATTGCAAGTTTAACGGGCAAAGTTTTAGCCTACTGATTATCCTGGTAACCTAATTCAATTAACAATGCACACGAAAACTAGGTTAGTAACTTTAATCCAACTTTTTACGACAACTCACGAGATCGAAACCTTCACAACGAATGACAAAGTGCGATACTTAAACATCCATCGAATTCACGACGAATGACAAAGTATACCCCAAGTTTGGGCAGCACTTAAACATCCATTGGATTGGTTTCTATCGATCGGACATTAAATCGTAGTAGCGATCGAGTTATTACCCTGTTGTCGAGGCAGCGTTTCGTGTTTGTGTGTGTTTTGTAGTAAACAGAAGATAACTCAACGTAGAAAACGAGTTTTAACGTCGAACCAACGCAGAAACTCAAGTGCCAAACTCCTCTATTTATACTTGAAAAACGGCGTGCTCGCGTGTCACGAAAGCTCCCGCGTGGCGCGAGAGGTCACTTTTAGCATAGGGTAGCCACGTCTGTTACTAGCTTAGCTGAGTTGACCGTTCGTTCAAATTCGATTCCTATCAAAAACAGTTTGGATAATACTAACTAGGGTTTACCCCCCTGAGTTTTATGGGCCCTGATCCTGATTCCGATTGTTCTGAAAATTTTAGGGGTTATGCAGGATCACTTGGGGGTCTTAATTAGGGTTTCCTATTGGACAAAATATAATAAGAAATAATAGTTTTAGTGAGAGTTGTTACATCCTACCCACCTTAATAAAAATCTCGTCCTCGAGATTTACTGGAACAAGTAGGGATATTTTCGCTTCATCTCCGATTCCAGCTCCCAAGTGTATTCAGGTCCTCTATTTGAATCCCATTTGACTTTGACCAGCACTAGTCGTTTGTGCTTGAGAAACTTGACCTTTCTGTCTTCTATCTGCAATGGCTTCTCAACAAATTTTACCTTTTCATTTACCTCTACATCTTGAAGAGGTACTACCAGGGATTCGTCAGATAGACATTTCTTAAGATTGGATACATGAAATACGTCATGTACTCCAGCTAGTTCTTCTGGTAGTTGTAAACGATAAGCGACTGGTCCTATTCGCTGGATTATTGGGAATGGTCCTACGTACCTTGGACTTAGCTTTCCCTTCTTTCCAAACCGTACTACTCCTTTCCAAGGGAAACTTTCAAAAGTACTTTATCTATAACTTGAAATTCCAGTGGCTTGCGTCGATTGTCTGCATAACTCTTCTGGCGATCTCGAGCCGTCTTTAGTCTTTCCTTGATTTGAGTGATCTTGTTGGTAGTTTCTTGTACAATTTCAGGACCTGATAACTGACTTTATCCTATTTCTGCCCAGCAAACTGGAGTTCTGCATTTGCGTCCATACAGTGCTTCAAATGGGGCAGCTTCAATGCTTGAATGATAACTATTATTATAGGAGAATTCAATTAAGGGTAGGTGGCCATCCCAGTTTCCACCAAAATCTATCACACATGCCCTAAGCATGTCTTCCAGGGTTTGGATCGTCCTTTCACTTTGTCCGTCTGTTTGAGGATGATATCCAGTGCTCAAGTTCAGTTTGGTCCCCATGGCTTCTTGGAAACTTGTCCAAAAATGCGAAGTGAAACGACTATCTCTATCCGATACAATGGAGAGTGGAACTCCATGTAAGGATACTACTTCATCTACATACAACTTTGCTAACCTTTCCATGCTAAAGGTTTCTTTCATGGGTAGAAAGTGAGCTGATTTGGTTAATCGATCCACAATTACCCAAATCGCATCATTACCTTTTCTGGTTTTGGGCAACTTAATAACAAAGTCCATTGTTATGAGCTCCCATTTCTAATTGTTGAAGTAGCCCTGAAGGTTTCTGGTGTTCTGCCTTAACTTGTGAACAAGTAAGACACTTAGAAACATATATAGCTATATCCTTTTTCATTCCTATCCACCAGAAATTATTTCTTAAATCTTGGTACATCTTATTATTTCCCGGGTGCACGCTATATCTAGATTTATGAGCTTCCTCTAGAATCTTATTTCTTAATTCTCCTTGCTTAGGAACCCAAATTCTCTTCTTGTGGAATCTCCAAATTCCATCAGTTCCTTGCTCCAATTCTTTTACTCTTCCTTTCATTCCTTCAGCATCATCCTTGATTGTTGTTTCCTGAACATTCTTTAATTGTTCCATTAAGTCTAATTGTAAACTTAATCTAAGAGCACGGACTCGTCGTTGTTTTTCATGATACTTACGACTTAAGGCATCTGCAACTATGTTTGCCTTTCCTTCGTGATACTGAATATCACAGTCGTAGTCGCTTAGGATTTCCATCCATCTCCTTTGCCTCATGTTCAATTCTTTTTGCCCAAATATGTACCTTAAACTTTTGTGATCCGTATAGACAGTAAACTTACTTCCATACAAATAATGTCTCCAAATCTTAAGGGCAAAAATTATGGCTCCTAGCTCTAAATCATGAGTCGTATAGTTTTCTTCGTGCTTTTTCAATTGCCTTGAGGCATACGCAATTACTTTCTTGCGTTGCATTAGCACACATCCTAATCCTAGCTTAGAAGCATCGCAGTAAACTTCAAAATCTTCTGTTCCCTCTAGTAAGGCTAGAATTGGGGCGTTTGTTAACTTTTGCTTTAAAATCCTAAAAGTCTCTTCCTGCTTAGGTCCCCATTCAAACCTAACTGCTTTACAAGTTAGCTTTGTTAATGGTACAACTATCTTGGAAAAATTCACACTTTGAGAATTTGGCGTAAAGCTTCTTTTTTCTTAACAAAGTTAAGAGTGCATGCAGGTGCTGACAATGTTCATCCTGACTTTTGGAATAAATAAGTATATCGTCGATGAAGACAATTACAAATTTATCCAAATACGGTTTACAGATTCTATTCATCATGTCCATGAATGCTGCAGGTGCATTTGTTAGTCCGAAGGGCATGACTGTAAACTCGTAATGACCATACCTAGTTCTAAAAGCAGTTTTAGGTATGTCTTCTTCTTGTACCTTTAATTGATGGTATCCGGAGCGTAAGTCGATCTTAGAAAAGTATCTAGCTCCCTGAAGTTGATAAAAAAGATCATCAATCCTAGGTAATGGGTATCGATTCTTAATTGTAACCTTATTCAGTTCCCTACAATCGATACACATTAGCATCGAACCATCCTTTTTCTTTACGAACAACACTGGTGCTCCCCAAGGGGATGAACTAGGTTGTATGAATCCTTTACTGAGCAATTCATCTAATTGCTTTTTCAGTTCTAACATTTCAGTGGGTGCTAAACGATAGGGTGCTTTAGCTACAGGTGTAGTTCCAGGAATTAAATGAATTCTAAATTCTACCTCCCTATCTGGTGGTAATCCTGGTAACTCTTCTGGGAATACATCTGGGTATTCTGATACTACAGGAATGTCCTTAAGTTCCTTATCCTTAGTGCTAATGATTACCGAAATCATATACACTATTCCTTGCTTTCGTTCATAACAAGCAACTTTCATTACTGAAATGAACTTCATGGGTTTTCGCGGCTTATCCCCTGTAATCATAATTACTTTTCCGGTGGGTGCACGAATTTCTATGGAGTTCTTATCACATAGGATTCGAGCATGGTTGGCTACTAACCAATCCATTCCTAATACGACATCGAATCCTGCTAAAGTCATAGGTAACAGGTTTGCAGAAAATTTATGACCTGAAAGTTCTATATTTCCTTATCGCAAAACCTTATCTATTTTAACAGAATTCCCATTTGCCGTTTCGACTGTAAAAATCTGCCTAAGGTTGGTTAAGGGTAAATTAAGAGCTTGGCAGAATGAAGTATTTATAAAACTTTGGTTTGCACCAGAGTCAAATAATACTTTTGCATAAACGTCATGAACTAAGAACGTACCAGCTATTACGTCAGGAATTAATTCAGCTTCCTGCGTGGTCAATTGTAAGGCTCTTACGTTTTTCTTGGTAGTTCCTTCTGCAGGTTTGGCTTTGTTATCGGCTGGTTTGACCAATTTTGGGCAGTCTGGCCTAAAATGTCCAGCTTCTCCACAATTGTAGCAGATTGTGGATTTCTTTCTCCTGCAGTCCTCCTCTTGATGCCCTGGAATTTTGCAGAAATTGCAATACCCTTTGCATCTACCAAAATGCTTTCTTTTGCAGGTATTGCAAAATGGAACAGTGGAAGGTCACCCGGTTCACTTTTTCTTGAAGTTGCTACTATTACCCACACGAAATCCCTAGGTAATCTTTTGAGCCACTTCCTTTTTCCGGTTTTCTTCTCTTGTGCGTACCAGCTCATCAGTTAGGGTGTTAGCTAATTCTACAGCATCGTCAATAGTGCGAGGTCTCGCAGCTTTAATGATATTACGGATTTCGCCAATCAGTCCCCAAATATAGCAGGAAATAAGCACCGGTTCTGGCGAAGCCAGGGTTGGTACTACTCTAGCATACTCAAAGAATGTCGAAGTATACCATCGACAGTCTATACCCATCATCCGATGGTTCAGGAATTTATTTGCCATTTGTTCCTTTCGTACTCAGGACATAATTTTCTCTCCATTAGCTGTTTAAATTCTTCCCAACTCATGGCATAGGCCACATTTCTTCCTTTGGCTTGAAGTACTGTGTTCCACCATTCTAGCGCCCCTTCTTTAAAAAGATGCGACGCATACATGACCTTGTCTTCCTCGTCACATTTACTTATCATAATTACTGCTTCGGTTTTCTCCAACCAACGCAGTGCCGCAGTCACCCCTTCATTGCCTACAAATTTAGCTGGTTTACAGGCAAGAAATTCCTTGTAAATGCAACCAGGCATTGCAGCTTTCATTCTTTTGAGAATTGGGGCTTGTAGTACATCATTATTGTTGTTAGTATGGTTGCCGCTTCCGTTGACGCTATTACTGAAGTTGTCTTCATGAGTACGTTTACTAGGAATAATTTGTTGAGGTTCAACACGTTTCTGGGCAGCAGCAAGGATTGCGGGAATAGCATTGGCTATTCCTTGAGCAACAATATTCTCGATATCTTGCCTATTGAGGAAGTGTTCCTCATTATTCTGCTCAGGCTGGTTAACTTCGTTAACTGGTTCATTACTAGCGTGTTCCATCTGGTAATTTAATATATATAAGTAATTAGCAGAAATTTATCACCAACCAAATATAACAAAACAATCACACATAATCACAACACACGTATAGCCAAAATTGCCGATCTCTCGACTTCCATTTTTTTATAGATTATATTATGCATCCATACACACTTGTTATCTTACAAAAGTTTTATTTTTAGGTTATTTTACAGGATTATATTTTACTACTATTATTATTATACAACCACAACCATGCCGTCACACCCTCCCCGTCAGCTGGCACCTTAGAAGCGACGTTCCCTTTCGTCATACTTCCAGGAGATCTGTTCTCCCACCTCCTTGATTCTATTCCCTGCGTCCACCAGCTCCTCGCCAAAATGGCGGAGTTCAGCCAGATTCTCATTACTGAAATTGCCAGTCGTTGGTCCACCACTCGTCCATTTCTCCTAGAGGTTGGGTGTGGATCAGAGGGTCTGGGATGGCTGGTTCCAAATTTATTGGAAGTTGAGTTTCGGCAGGATAAGGGAAGAGGTTTTCATTAATAGGCCTAAGGATATCACAACTTGCCAGTATGCGATCTAATTCCTCCTGTAATGTTAATTCCTCGGTTTCTATTCCTGCTTGCCTAGAACTTTCCCCAATCTCGATCCCTTTTCCTTTATCAATAGGATTTTCTATCTTGGGAACTTTCCTAGTTGCTGGTTTCCTTCTGCGCACACGCCTCCATCCGACAAATCTTCTTCTTTTCTTAGGCTTTGATTTCTCCGGAGGTTGAGCTTGAAATTCCATAGGTTCTTTAACATCGGCCAAGTAACCAGTAAAGTCTCTGGAAACTTCTACTTTCACAGGATAGAGATTGAGATTCTCAAGAGCTTCAGATAATTCATTCATGCTGTTTACCATTCATGAAGAAACACACAAAATTTTAGGTTAAAATTTTGTAAATTAAATTTTCACAAAATCACAGAATGGAAAGCAGAAAATTAAATTTTAATTATGAATATCTAATAAACCATTTTATTGAAACAAGACATTTATTTTTTTTAGTACAACTAAAATTTAAAATATACTAATGGTTATTTATTATATTAAAGTTTCTAGCTGGTAGGTAACATAGGTGCTATACTGGTTTGTTGATTTAACTATAAGTTAGCATTTACTGCAATAGTGGCTAACATATAGAGATCTGCCCATTTTTCATCTAATTCGTCTTCCCATGGTGGGTTATTGTTTATTTCCTGAGTTTCCTTATTAACCCTCACTCCTTTTGGTTGTGACTTCTTTATTTTCTCTTGACTTTTTCTAATAATCTGACTTCTTTTCTTAAGGGTAAGTGGTTTCTCAAACTGTGATTTACGAACAAATATTCCCTCCTCAGTATCGGCTGAGTATCTTGAGGAATTTGATTGGGATGAGGATCCCTCATCTTTTGATATACTATCTAATTGACGATAGATGTCAGAAACTCTTTGTTTACCCATACTGTAACTAACAAGTAGTCAGTTAATAAAAACACATAATCACAAGATGGCAATCAGTAAAATTAAGTATTTCTAAATACTTAATTGGCTTAAATCAGTGGCTCTGATACCACATTTTCCTGTCACGGCCCCAGCCCCGGTTTTACCCGGTCCAGGAGCCGCGGGACAGGAACCCATGATATTTATTATTTGATGCGACAGCGGAAGATTTTAGCAGGATCTTTTAAAAACTTGAAAATGCCCGATTATTTTATTTCATAATTCGGGATAAACCCCGTAATTTACAATAGAGGAATTTTACTAGGAAATTCCCTGATTTATAAAACATGTTTATTCATTTTAATTGAGCCACTCTTCAAGCTTGTTAGTGCTCCGTAGCACGTTTTCTTGATTTACAGCAGGTTGCCTGAAACATGTTTTAAAAATATTTTGTCAGTGGGGAAATACTGGTGAATCATTCATTTTGCACAAAACGACACATAGTTATAAATTACAGCATAAGAGCGATTACAATGGCTTCTATCTTATTTTTATCTGGCCCCGTGTCACCTCCTGGTGACGATGGTCATACCACTATTGGGTCTTTCCCCAAGTAGTGACGTTTTATCACTGTTAGGATTTATTAGCCTAACCGTGAGAAATTAGTAATGTGCACAATACCCCACTAGCCAGTGATTAAGATAACCACGATTTAATCCCTGTAATTATAACATTTGAAAATGGAGTATTGTAAAACATTTGATAAAAGAGAATGACTCACATTGCAAGTTTAACGGGCAAAGTTTTAGCCTACTGATTATCCTGGTAACCTAATTCAATTAACAATGCACACGAAAACTAGGTTAGTAACTTTAATCCAACTTTTTACGACAACTCACGAGATCGAAACCTTCACAACGAATGACAAAGTGCGATACTTAAACATCCATCGAATTCACGACGAATGACAAAGTATAACCCAAGTTTGGGCAGCACTTAAACATCCATTGGATTGGTTTCTATCGATCG
This sequence comes from Helianthus tuberosus, assembly GCA_030545235.1. NCBI lineage: Eukaryota > Viridiplantae > Streptophyta > Magnoliopsida > Asterales > Asteraceae > Helianthus > Helianthus tuberosus. The sequence goes on from CM060443.1 coordinate 4,642,448, forward strand.
GACATTAAATCGTAGTAGCGATCGAGTTATTACCCTGTTGTCGAGGCAGCGTTTCGTGTTTATGTGTGTTTTGTAGTAAACAGAAGATAACTCAACGTAGAAAACGAGTTTTAACGTCGAACCAACGCAGAAACTCAAGTGCCAAACTCCTCTATTTATACTTGAAAAACGGCGTGCTCGCGTGTCACGAAAGCTCCCGCGTGGCGCGAGAGGTCACTTTTAGCATAGGGTAGCCACGTCTGTTACTAGCTTAGCTGTTGGTGCATTCATCTGTCGTCTTCGTCTTATGTCGAGTCTCGGGTTCGTTGCGTTGCTGAACAAGAGTGATGTCATCATATATGATGATGACATCATATATGTGACATCATCATATGGAATACACGTGAAAACATCAAATGCACATGAAACAATAATTGGATGTTTGACCGTTTGAAGACTAGTGTTTGAATATGTTGGTCGTTTGAAATTGTAATATTTTCAAAGGGTTCCGTTTGAAAGGGTTCCGTTTGAAAATGTTGTGTTATTTTCAAACGGAAGGGTCTAGCCTATATATACCCTTCAAACGAGTTCAGTTGTAAGGTTCTGATTTCCGACGCCGAGGTGCTGTCGAGGTGTCTCCAGTCTTGTAAACGTTCAGAGATTAATAAACGAGACAATTAATAGTGAATACAAGCTAAACGAAGACCGAATCAATGAATTCCGCCTCTGATTCGGTCTGAGCACTCTTCTTGATCGACTCGTTAGGTCGTTTCACGATCCTACATTAGCTGAGTTGACCGTTCGTTCAAATTCGATTCCTATCAAAAACAGTTTGGATAATACTAACTAGGGTTTACCCCCCTGAGTTTTATGGGCCCTGATCCTGATTCCGATTGTTCTGAAAATTTTAGGGGTTATGCAGGATCACTTGGGGGTCTTAATTAGGGTTTCCTATTGGACAAAATATAATAAGAAATAATAGTTTTAGTGAGAGTTGTTACAACAAGCAAAACAAACATGAAGAACCCAAAATACCCAAATAACTGATTATCATCGAATCAAACACATTCAAATGACCAATAAACACACTCTGTTTTTTCAAAGCAAAACAAATATGAAGAACCCTCTGTTTTTTCACAAGCAAAACAAACATGAAGAACCCAAAATACCCAAATAACTAATTATCATCGAATCAAACACATTCAAATGACCAATAAACAAACATGAAGAACCCTCTGTTTTTTCACAATATAAACACATTCAAATGACCAATATGAACACATTCAAATGACCAATATAAACACATTCAAATGACCAATCTAAACACATTCAAATCATCTAATCAAACCAAAAATCAATATGAGGAACACATCAATCTGAAACTGATCCGATCAGTTCTTTTTAAACAGTTCTCAAACAACCAACCAAAACGATTCAAAATTTACCAAAAATCAATTTTCACATTTCAAGTATCAATATTGATGTGTTCAAATAACTACACACTTGTTTCTTCGCATTTGATTCAGAAATTAAAACACACAAGTATCATAGTTTCAATAAACAACCTAGATCTGTACTCTAATCAGCCAAATGATCACATGAGATCTGAAACTATAGAATCAAACAAAACCAAACCTCTGTTTTGAAGATGAACCTGATGAAGATGATGAAGATGAAGATGAAGATGATGAAGATGATGATCTGTTCGATGAAGATGATAATCTGCGTTGAGAAGTGTGATGAAACTTCTGATCATTCATATCTGCTATTTATTGTAGATATTAAGGGTTAGGTTAAGGGTATAAAGGACTTTTCATAATTGTCAAACAGTCAAACTGACGGAACACTAACGGAAGGACTCATACTGTTATGAATTCATAAGCTCAGGGGCTCAAAAAACCAAAAAATGAATTTAGGGGCTCAGGTTGATGTTTCACACAAACCACAGGGACGCAAATTGCATTTTTCTCTTTTGTTTTTAATCACACTACGTGAAAAAGGGGCTACGGCCACACTTTTGGCAAAACCGCCCAGCCACACATTTATAAAAATGTGTGGCTAAAGGTTATTCATAACATTCTAAAACATCTTTAGTCACACATTTTTTTATTAATGTGACCATTTATACCAGTTCAGAACCTTTAGCCACACTTTTAGAAAATCATGTGACATTTATTAGCCACAAATCGAAATGTGTGGCCAAATGTGATCTATGACCACATATTTTTGTTTCATGTGACGAAAAAACATGTATTTGACACATTTAGCCACACTTTAAGAAAAAAATTGTGACATATATTTGCGACACTAGCAAAGTGTGGCTAAATGTTATCTACGATCATATTATATATTTTCCTGTGACCAATAATATGCGTATTCAAAACCTTTGGCCGCACTTTTAGAAAAAACTGTGACATTTATTAGTCACACTAAAAAAGTGTGGCCAAATTTGATCTACGGTTACTGTATTTGTTTCGCGTGACTAAACACAAAACTATTCCAAACCTTTAGCCACACGTTAAGATAAAACATCCACTTTAGAAAAGTGTGGCCAAATGTATTCTACGACCACATGATATGTTTAATAATGTGGCTAAAATCTAATACATATGGCCACATATATTATTTTATGTAACCAAAGGTTAGACAATAGTCACACTTAAAATTACAAAATTTAATGTGCTTTTACATTAACATTCGTCACACAATCATCATTTTGTTTATTTTGTGTGACAAAATATTATCAAATGTCATTAAAAAAATGTGTGACCAAATGTTAAACTTACTACATCTTTAAAAATTCCCCCAAAAATATTTAGTTCCAAAACTTAAACTTCCACCTAAAATATTTCATCCTAAAATTTCCCTCCAAAATATTTCATTCTAAAACTTAAACTTACCCCCAAAATATTTTATCCTAAAACTTAAACTTCCCCCCAAAATATTTGATTCAAAACTTTTCTCTCAAATAATATTCTTATTTAAAAATTACATTATTTAATATTAAAAAACAAAAAAAAAAACTTACTGGATATTTAATAATTCAAACTATTATTAAATATTATATATTTTAAACGATATTTGTTTTCTTCTAAATGATATATTAATGTATGCATATTAATAATGGTACCGAATTTCTCGTAGTTTATTGTTTTCAGTACTGGTACTTTCAGTTCGATACGGTACCGATAGTTTACCGAATTTTAATTACTTTCATATAGCGTTGCGGCACGAGTACTGTACAGTACCATACCGAACATTTTTTGTACCGATACATGTACCCGTATTTGATTATTTCCGGTATTGACATTTTCAGTACCGGCATGTTCGGTACCAGTACCGGTACCGAACTCATCCCTAATCATATATGTGTTAATAGACCATATTGGGCTTTACTGGGTCACAATGGCCAATAGTGGTCATAGATATGTTAATGAACCATATTGGATCAAAATGGACAATAGTAAATCGCACATGTCTTAATGGACCATATTAGGCCTAAATGATAGTGGATCACACATGTCTTAATGGATCACAATGCACAATAGTATATCATATATGTGTTAATGGGCCATATTGAGCCTATGTGGAACACAATGGCCAAGAATGGATCGTATATGTCTTAATGGAACATATTGGGCCTTAATGGCGCACAATATACAATAGTGGATCGTATATGTCTTAATGGACCTTATTGGGCTTTGATATGTCACATTGGCTAATAGTGAATCATATATGTCTTAATGAACCATATTGGGCCTTAATGGATCATAAGGTCAATAGTAGATCAAAATTTCTTAATGGACTATATTGGACCTTAATGGATCATAATGGCCAATAGTCGATAATACATGTCTTAATGGACCATATGGGCCTTAATGGAGCATGATGACTAATTGTGGATCATTTATGTCTTAATGGACCACATTGGGTCTAAATGAATTAAAATGGCCAATATTGGATCGTACATGTCTTAATGGGTTTTTTTAATTTGGTTGTTTTGGATTTGTGTGCTTCAATTCCCATGCTCTGTGATCATTAATGATTCAAAGTTAGGGTTTCTCAACACAGGTCTCTTTTGTTTCCAAAATATGAACCAAAAGAGCCAATGAAAGTCTATCATTTGTTCATAATGGATCCATGGTTAACATGCTAGGCCATATTGTTTTGATAACTTTTTATATAAAAATTATGCCATTATTATAATATTGTGAAATCACTTGCCATTCGTATGACTTTTCTTTTTATGAGCTTGTATTATTAAAATAGTTGAAATTTTAATTTTTTTATCCCATTTTTATGAGCTTGTATTATTAAAATAGTTGAAATTTTAATTTTCGTATCCCAAGTTTTGACTTCCCGCTTATGTCATCCATTTTGCTACCCTAATTTTCCTCAAATTTCCATGGTTTCCCCTAAAGTTTTTAGGGGAAAGTTATTGTACAAATAATCTTAACATACTAAACATACAAATTGAAGGAAAACTAAAAAAGACAAGGTGACATTTTTGTAATTATCAATAACTATCAAAGTTACTCTACAAATATACCTAAAAAAAGCCCCCCCACCCCCACCCAAGCTAAAATGCTAAAAACTAAACCCCTAAAAAACCTAAAAAAATAAAAAAAACACAAATTATTATTATTTTTTTAATATTTTTTACTAAAAAATCGCTACTTTTAGTAGTAGCAAAAACATTTTTTTTTTGCTAACAAAATGTAGCGATTTTTTTATAAAAAATATTAAAAAAAATTGTATTTTTTAGGTATTTTTGGTTGAGTTCACATTTGTATAGTAACTTTGATAGTTGGTGGTAATTACAAAAATGTCACTTTGTCTTTTTGACTTTTCCTTCAATTTGTATGTTTAGTAGGTTAAGTTTATTTGTATTTGATCTTTTGCCAAATTTTTATCTCCTTATGGTGTGGTAACCGCTTCCAGAATTCTTTTTCTTGCAAACTATCACTAGTACAATAATCATTTGTTGGTGCTATGACATATTTTAGGGTGGAGGGAGTGGTCTCGGGGAAGGGGCTGCCAGTTTCAAATCGGTGAGTGGGGAGTGATGTATGCGGTGAGTATACACCGATGTGTGGGAAGAGAAGATAGAGCGCAGAGAGAGGGGTGAATGGTGGGCCCTAACCTCTTTCAACCAATTACATTTAAAAAAAAATTGTTTGTCACTCTCCATGTGTTTGACCATTGCCAGTGATTAAGTGCAAAATAAGGAGTGGAGTAGAGACTTGACATGACATGATATTATTGGCTAGAAAATAACTTAAACACTTACAAGTGATTGACCACTCCCTCCACCTTTGACCATGTGTAGTGGTTAAACAAAATAATGCCCCCACCATGGGGCATTATTCGACACGTGACAGTCCAGTCAGCATGGGGCGTTATTGCAAAAGTGGCGTAGTGGGAATAATGCCCCTTCCAATCATTAAACAAAAAAAAAAAGCAAACTACGTATCATTGGCCAGTCAAACCTTGGACCACTCCCATTGGCCCATGCAATTCTCCTTTCAGCGTTATCATAAAAACGCCAAACTCAAATTTTTGAATTTTTTTTATAAAAAAACGCCCCATGTAATGGGGGGGTCGTTTTTTAGCGTTTTTTTTTTCATTTTTTTTTTAAATACCGCCCCACTACGGGTGGTCTTATGATGTTGCGGTTCAATAAAGAACCACACCTCCAAATCAATTTTCCATCAAATACCAGCACCAATTTATTTATTGATGATAAGGTATTGTGGTTCATATTTTTTTGATGAAGCAGCAAATAAAAAAAAATCAAACCGTAAATATACACAGTCACGAACTTCCTTCCCCCCAAAACTTCCCCCAAACTCTTCCTCTCCCCTCGAACCCTAACACACGCAGCAAAACTCACGGCGGCAAATCTCACGGCGACAACCTCCACTTCTCACCTAACCGGCGGCAACCCTCTTCTCACCTATGCGGCGGCTACAATTGTGCTTTCTCCTCTCGAACCCTAATACCGGCTCTGATGGTGACGATGGCGAAATCGCCACAAGCAAACGATGACTATAGCAGTGGAAAACCACCACAGGTAAACCTTTTCCTAAAATTGTTGAACCCTGCTCTAACACAGTAACCTCAGGGCAAGATGATCGAGAGATCTGATTCGCTGTTTTTGTAAGTTGTTTCATTATACATTGATTGTTTTTAAAAGCCATTGATCTGTGGATTTTCTGGGTTGAACGTGTTCTGATCATTTTTTTTATTTGAATTGTGTGTTAGCCATCAGTCCGCACATTGTATACATGGATCTCTCTTTCGTCTGTGTGGATCAGATCGTAACATGTTGATTCTTAATAGGTATGGTCAAATAAAAATGTTCATATCGTTATGTTTTATTCTTTTTTTAGATTATGAATATGTATTTTGAGTGTTAACATGCACATTTATTTCATACTTGGTTAATTTTCTGATAATATTAACCATACTTGTTAAAATCAAGTTATTTTGATGTTGAGTTATTCAGATTAGGAGAAATAAAAATCCAACAAAAAGTATCTTTATAATTCTGTTAAAATACTCAACTGTTTGGCACCTAGTGGTTTTTGTTCATCGTCAACTTGTTAATTTTTAAAAGTTATGGGTTGAAACTGGTCAAAGTTAGTGTTAGTAGCAGACTTGTGTGGAAAAAACAAGCAACAGGATTATGAATTTATGAAATGTTTACTTGATAATAAGGGTTTTTATGTAAAACAAATAAGAGAGACACAACTTCTAGTTCTAAATAATTTAATTAATTTGTTACTATTATACTGTTTCACCATGTTATTATACTATTTCACCTCTCTATCCACTGGGATAGAGGTATGGTGGTTGTTGTAGACATGTTAAAATCAAGATATCCTCATCCTGATATAAAATTAATATTCAAGCTCTAGGAGGATTACTTGCAATTTAATCATGATTGACTGCCGTGATGAAGAAAAGGCAGCAATTGAGGAACTAACAAACTCTCTCACACATCCATTTCCTGTTTTGTTCTCTTTGTTATAAATACTGAATATGGTACTTTTGGTTGAAACAGGGTGTTACTTGTCCTGCAAAGTTTGCAAAACATGCATCGATCAGCGATTGCGGACATCTAGTTTCAACTGAAGACTTCGAGGCGGCTTATTAGGCTTTCTTGGAGGAGGCTTTCCTGTTATAGCAATGAAATCCTCCTCAATTTCCTTACACGATAGCTGGATCGAAAAGCTGGGTCTTTCTTCCTTCTTATCAATGTTCCATCTAGGCCTGGTTTTCTTCAATCTCTGACCGCCTGCCTCTGCATTGATTCTTCCGTCAGCCTCATCTTTTGAGAGAATCGCAGGTGTAGGTGATAGCGATGATGCTTTAGATATCAACTTTTTCAAAGATATGTATTTCAAAGGCGTGGAGTTTTCTTCACCTTCACTTGGGGATGAAGAAGCTTTGATTGGAGACCATGATGAATTCAGCTCTAAATCCAACTTCTTCTGCCAATCATCAGTGGATCTAGGTTGTCCTGCAGATGGTTCTGGTTAGCGTCACCTGGATCTGAAGATTCATCATCTTCAACCACATGCATTGCTCGAACTGGATCAACTTTCATGCACCTCAATAGATGTTTTCCCCCACGCCAACCCTGTACGACTCTTTTAAACCCACACTAAAAAAAGGGCCAGCTAATGGCCAAAATGAAAACAGAAAAAGTTTTTCAAGGAATGAGAGGATTACGTTGCAAGTGCTTCCAGGAGCGATGTATGTTGAGACAAAAAGTGGTGTTGTTGCAGGTGCTGCTGGGATTGATGCAAGTTTATGTGTTTAGTATTCAAATTGACAGTTTATGTATGGATTTTGGTTTACTATTGTTAATATTATTAATTTTTGTTTTTTAGGTTTGTTCATCTTTGCTATTGTTTTAATTCTACGAAAAATTGAAAATAAAATTGCTAATTACACGAAAATGGCCACATAGCCACAACAATATATGTGACTATAAAATAGAAACGGGCACACTTACAGTAAATTCGTGTGACTGTTGATACCATTTTGTTACACTTAATGGGCCATTTTCTTAATTACAACCACCTTTCTGTCACATTTTTTTTTTAATTCGTGTGGCTAAAACAAAGTTTTTAGTGACTATACAATAGAAACATACACACTTATGGTAAACTCATGTGACTATACAATAGAAACGGCCACACTTAAAATAAATTTATGTGGCCATCGATACCTTTAGTCACACTTAATGGACCATTTTGTTAATTACAACAACCTTTTTGCCACAGTTTTTAAAAATTTATGTGGTTAAAACAAACTTTTTAGTGACTATATAACAGAAACGGTCACACTTACAGTGAATTCATGTGGCTATATAATACAGACGGCCACACTTACAATAAATTCATGTGACCATTGATACCATTTAGCCACACTTAATGGACAATTTTCTTGATTACAACAACCTTTTTTGTCACAGTTTTTAAAATTAATGTGGCTAAAACCAACTTATTGGTGACTGTATGATAGAAATGGCCACACATATAGTAAATTCATGTGGTTGTTGCTACCCGTTTAGCCACACTTATTTGACAAAATGATTGATTTCAACAAGACCTTTTAGCCACAGTTTAAGTTGCTATGGCCACACATAAGTGAATGTGGCCGTATGATGCCTACGATGACTTGACCTTTGGTCACACTTGAGCTGGAAAAAAGAAGTGTGGCGAAAGGTGTATGGTCACACTTTTTTCGTGTGGCAGTAGGCCTTTTTTGACATAGTGTCAACCTTTTCACGACACTTGTCGACGTAATATATAGGTGAAGGGAGAAAGTTGAAAATCTTAGCTCTACTTGCAAAGTTTATCCTAACGACACGTCGTTGGTAAAAAGCTACTTGTTTAATTTTTTTCATTTCTTTTATTACAAAATTTAACCCAGTTTTTTTATTTAATATTTTTGTTTTTTTAATCGCTTTTAAAAAAGAACGGTGTTGTTCTGGCTCACCTTCAACTAGCTACAGTATGTCGTCAGCATAGGGTTTACGAGCCGGAAAAGCCAGCAAATCTGGTTTGCCGCCTACCTTTGACTAAGACCACTCTACCTTAATTCATCTACTACCGTTGTTTCGCCACTGATAGTCATCTTTAGTAAAGAATAAAGTACTAAGGTTTTCCCCCAAAATAATGAGGTTTATCCTTCAAATTATTGAGGAACCCAAATCATTTTTTGAAGCTTTGTCGGAGAGAATGTTTCAAGAAATTTTGAGGTTATTATTATTATTATTATTATTATTCACTTTTAGAGAGGACATGTCGCCCGGACTGGTATAAATTTATTTATTTTTAATTTTTAATCTAGCAAATACTATTTGGGTTGACCCTATAGTGACAATATGTTGTCGGGAAGAGTAACCATTAGCAATGACATTTTTGCGACGACACTATACCCTTTTAGCTTCGAAGAAGCAACGACGACAAGAGTTGTTGCAACAACATGTCGTTAGCAATGGCCGACGTATCATACGGGAATTTTTGTAGTGATTATCTGAAAACATTACAATGTTTTGTATGTAATAGAATTTTATTTAAAAACTTTATTGAATACAACTACGCTTCAACGAAATTTATATCAGAAACCACAAAACCAAGTTATTCAGATGATACTAGATGATACTGGTTTGGTTAGTCACGGTAAAAAAAATATTTATGTTTAATTTGCTTGATTTTAGAATTGAAAACAGAACTTTTATGGAAATGTGGATAAAAACAAAGAGTATTCCATTATATCTATATATTAAAAGTCTAACCTTAGCTATAATATATTTTTTTTATTTATTAACTTATTATAATCTACTAAAAATAAGCACGGTATTTGTTTAATTTCTTTTAATTTTAGATTTATAATGTGTTATTATTATAATTACTTTTGAATATATTTTTTTGTCGCTTATAAATTTTATGATAAATGTTTTATAAAATTCCAAGTATGACGTTGCCACGTGTTTATTTTTATCTACGTCTGGATGCAAATTTTACCATTAACCAAGTTATGATTAGTCATGTACAAGTGATCGAAGTACAAATGTACATTACATCAAAATTGACTCGTGTTTCAGTTTTTTTATTCAAAGTGACGTTTTTTACTTTTTTTCATATTCGCAAACAAACATAGATATTTTCGTAACAAACTAGCTTCTGAGATATTTAGGCAGGTAACGATTTTACACGGTTTGATTTACAATACAACTACGTAACTAATTTGTGGTTTCCGAATATATTATCATGATGGTATCGTAACGAATCAAAGCGATATGAATCTAGCGACCGCCACGAAACGCGGGGAATCCCACTAGTTAAAAATAATAAAACTGATGAGTTGTTTAAATATTTTGGTAGTTAAAAAGTAAGGTACGAAAAACAAACGTCAGAGATTATTTCAATAAGAAAAATAAATAGAAACAAAAACTGATATAAATATAACGGGAATAAATAAACTTCGTAAAATGTTAGTTGATAATAATCCAAATAACTAATCATAAATAATTTTTAAGATTTACTTTAGTAACTAAATAATCAAAAAAGCAATTAATTATATAATACATAATACAAATTTTAAAATTAAAAGAATGGTTTTCTTACAAAGATAAATAAACTTTTAGTTAAAAAGGTGTAATTTTTGTTTTAAATAAAGTGAAGAAAAAAAACATATATGTGTTCATACAGATAACAATAATATGAGCCCACAGATAATAAAGACACGTCAGCTAAAAGTTAAATTTTAAAAATAATTTGATTTAATATCAACTATGAGTGAGTTAAAACATTACTTATAATTTATAAAGAACATGCAAGAGATAATGTTCATATCGACTTTCTCCGGTGTGGATTTTGTGGCAATTTTGATGAAAGTGCAGACCATCTCTTTGATTCACGTCATTTTGCATGGCTGCCGCTGGTATGGGTTTGTGGTTCGTTGATGCATATTGTGTATTACTAAATCTAACTTATAATAAAAGACTCCAAATAATAACACATGTCATTCTCTCCTTCAATCTCATAAATTTTATTTATATTTTCTTAATAAATTTCTTTTAATATTAATATTAATTAATAACCAATATATATATATATATATATATATATATATATATATATCACTTATTTTTATCCTTGTCTTTATCTAAAATTAATAAATAATTTCAATTTTGCAATTTTGACCCTTTATTTTTTTACTTTTAACCAAAGTTTTTCATCTTTTACAATTTAATCCCAACTTTTTTTTTATTTTCAATTTTGATCACCATACTTTTCATCTTTCCCAAGTTTTTCGTTTCGTTCTAAATTTTGTGAGTTAACGCACCGCGAAGTGCGTGTGGGGTTCAATATTTTTTCTAATATTTTTTCCCGTTTAATTGGCACGTCGCGTCACATCTATTTTTCTGCGTTTAACAAGTTCGTCCAACATGCGGGTCTTGGATGGACTTAGTTATTTTTTTTTCTATGTTTTACGTTTCGGTTTAATTTCTCAGCAATGAGCATGCGTGATTCAAATATTTTACGTTTGCTTCTCGCTCGGCGTTATTTTTCCCGTTTTTATTTATTTTGTTTTATAAGCTTTTCCGGTGTTGGTGGTTGCTGACAATGGTATAGTATTGCTACTACTTAACATAGTTTTATTACAACCGCTGCAACGCATGGGTTTAATACTAGTAAGTACTATATAACTGAGAAAAAAATATAGAAAGACAACAAATTAAACATTATATAATTTTACTTTACAAAGAATTAAATTTGTAAAACTTATTATTATATGATTATGGATAATTTAAGCATATTTTGTTTTAGTTTTATAACTTTTAAGATACGATTTTTTATATAAAATTCTTAGTATTCTATCGTGACGGTTTTTATCTTTATCTCAATATATATTTTTTTTTCAGAACTGAGTTGTGGGTAGTAATGTACAAGTACTTGAAGCACAAACGTAAATGATATCAAAACTACTTCACATTTAGTTTTTTTTTCAATAAATTGATGTCGTTTACCGTTTTCGTTACTTTAACAATATAATGTAGTGCTTTAGAAAATTCTGAATATACGATGTGCTTATTTTTATCTTACGTTTCAATAAAGATTTCGTTCAAAATCAAATTTTGTATGTTTTAGTGTGACCAACCGATATCATTCCAATAGCATCGGTGCCACATCAATATCGATACTATCTAAACCCTTACTGGTAGGGCCGGCCCTGAGAATTCGTGTACCCTGTTCGAGCTCTAAAAAACGTGCTCTCGAGCCTTAACGAAATTGGGTATTGGGTTCAATAAAGGTCTAAACCTAATGCCAATGGGCTAATAAATAATCTAAAACATAAAAATAGTTTTTGTAAGTGGGTCTATGTTGGTGTTTGTATAGGTATACCCAATTAAAAAGAAATTTTTACGTATACATATCGGGTTATTTGTTTTTAGGGTTTTCAGTTAATACAAAACGCGTGTCGATATCATTTAGACGAACGTACCACGACTTTATTTTTTGGGTTTTATCTTTTAGTTGCTAAACCAAGTGCCGGTACCATAATTAATCTAGTTAATCGGACCAATAGCGAAAGAATTTCCGCTGCAACGCGAGACAAATTCCGCTAGAATCATCTAAAATCTATAATCTATTTGTGATTAGAGAAACATAAAGTTATGATCGTACGTACTAAAAATTAAATCTACATTTCTGCCAAAATAAAAAGTTAAAAAAATGCTACTGGTGTGGGTTTTGGGAGTGAAAGAAGCAAGTTTAGTGATTCAACAAGGCTGTTTGACCTTGAAAATGGCAGTTTTTGTCGTACGCGAGATTGAGAAGAGTATTCTGCTTCAAGTTTCACTAAAATCAAAAGAGGTATGAACCCTAACTTTAGTACGGCATGCTAGCTGCACACGCCCAAAATTATTTTCACACCCCAAAGCGCCGCGCTATGGCCAAAGCGCGGCGCTTCGATCGACAAAACCTGCTTCGATTGACGTTTGAAACATTCGTTACTGTTTGACAGACATAAAGCTGAGCATGATGTTTTGTCGTTAACCCTAAGCGCCGCGCTTTGGCCATAGCGCGGCGCTTCGACCCCAACTTTCACCATTTTCCCCTTTTAAAAGCAACCTGTGACTCTGAGACATACATTTCGATCACACACTGTCTTCGATATATATTTCTTTCCACATTTCAGATCCGTTGTGTTTCTTCTCAAAATAACGCGCGGTTTTGCTGTATTAGTTACATCTCTTGAAAAAACGATGTCGTGGTTAAACAACTATATTTTCGGTCAATATTCTGACGAGACAGTTGTTCCAGATTCTTACGAGGGGACCGCTATTTCTGACTCGTATGAGAAACCGGTCTCGTCCAACTTGAGGGAGGCAGAGGTTGTATCTGGCATTCATTATCGTGATAACACGGTGACGCTGGATTTGAATACCCCTGTGGAGGACCCTTACGCACAACAAGGTTATTCGAATTTCGGTTACGGTGGCGAGTACAGCTTTGTACAGCAGGAGTGTGGTCCAAACGACAGTTACGGTTGTCAACAGAGCTTACAAGGTTATTCGAATTTCGGTTACGGTGGCGAGCACAACTTTGAACATCAAGTATATTCGGACCTCGGTGACGATGGTGAGCCGGGGGATGTGTCTGTTGACGAGGAAGGCTGTTACCCGGTTACGTTTTCGTTTGATACGACGCAGACATTTTCGTCACGTAAAGAGTTGGTGCGTTGGGTACAAGACACGGCAAAAGACAACGGTTACCTCATTGTGACTAAGAGGTCGAATAAAAGAGGAGAGAATTACAAGATTTGGTTTCAATGTACTTTTGGTGGGGAGCATAAGAGTATAGCTACACAGAGGAAAACGGGTAGCAAGAAAATAGGCTGCCCGTTCGAGATGATCGGGTTTTCGGAATCATCCGGAAGTGTTTGGAGGATAGATGTGACGAAGGCGAAGCATAACCACACTCCTATTGAAAACTTAGAGGGTCACGCGTATGCGAGAAGGCTTTCTTCGGAGGATACAAAACTGGTTAAGGAGCTGGCAGAGCAAGACATTCCCAACCAAAGTATCTGGCATGGACGGGCAGATTTGGCAGCCGGAGCCGGTGCCGGAGGTCATCCCGGTTGTTATTGAGTTGAGGCCTGGAGTGTTGGCCCCTCCTGCTGAGCAGGCGGCCGCTCGGCAGGCTCAGCTACAGGCTCTGGGACTCGATGAGTTCCCGGGCCAGCCTCAGGCTGAGGCTCAGGCTCAGCCTCAGGCTCAGCCTCAGGCTCAGCCTCAGGCTCAGCCTGTATTAGAGGATCCGGCTCAGGAGGAGCATATCGAGGAGATCCCGGTACCACCAGTTCGGCCAGCTCCTGAGCCGCCACAGTACCCGCAGCACGTTTACGCTGACCTGCCTCCGGTAGCGCGTGAGGTGGCTCGGGACTTCGACCGGCGCCTCAGACGCCAGGCCGCACGCCAGGACTGGATCATCGAGACGCTCGTTTCTCTACGAGAGCTCGCTGGGTTGCCTCCACTTCCCCTCCCACCGTCCCCACCGCACGATGATTAGTATCTTAGTTTGTTTGTATAGTGTTTTGTTATGTATTATGCAGTCAGTTGTACCTTTTTGTTTTGTATGTACAAACTGATATATATATATATATATATTGCAGTTAATCTTCTATTTACATCACGTTGGTTTTGGATTGTTTACGTTTAATTCTTATGGTTTTCTATACAATTTATTTAACGTGTTCATTTAATTTAACAAAATAAACTAGGTTAACAGTTTATAAAGACGCACTTATATTATATACGTTCTATAAAAATAATGACGTAAAAAACGTAATTATAAAACAACGTATTATAAAGGCCACCGATTATAAAACTCAAATACAATTTTTTCCTCCAAAAAACACTACCAAACTAACCCACATCTCACCTATTTCAAAAAAAAATCAACACAAATTACAGCCAACACTTTTTGTCTTTTTGCACACTCGAAGCGCCCCGCTTTGGCCATAGCGGGGCGCTTTGGCCAAGGTCAACAGACAAGGACTGACTTCGAGCCCCGCTTTGGCCATAGCGGGGCGCTTTGGCCAAAGTCAACAGACAAGGACTGACAAAGTCAGTCCTTGTCTGTTGACCTTGGCCAAAGCGCCCCGCTATGGCCAAAGCGGGGCGCTTCGAGTGTGCAAAAAGACTAATGCCGTGTGCGAATAGACCAGGCCTTTCCAAATATGTCAAGTCAAACGTAGACATTACATTACATTATCAAATGGACATGTGGGATAGGATAGGAAGCCATGATCAAAAAATCAAAATCAATGTTTTTAACTTTTTTTATAATAGTACCAAGCATTTAACTTATTATTTAACCGTCTATTTTTTAACACTAATGTAATGGTACACAACTACTAATCTCTGAAAAGATTAATTTTGAATTGAGGAGATGAATATCAACATGGGTTATATATAATTATGATGAACTATTTATTGTGTCTCTAAATAGATTAATCTTGAATTGAGGAGATGAATATTATAGATAATTATGGTGAATTGTTTATCGTGTCTTTTATATCTTAATTAGAGATAATTGTTGAGTTTTATTAGATAGGTTTATCTAGTTAATATTTTATTATTTAAAATTTAGTTTGAGTCGGGTTAGAACTAGAACAAGTTTAGTATAAATAGAGACTTCAGGTTATTACATTGGTATGTTTTCATTGATTAATGGGTTCAGGTTATTACATTGGTGTGTTTTCATTGATTAATAATAAAAAGAGACGAACACATTTGTTCATGTCACTCGTTTGTTTATTCGATCAAGGCCCTGATTTCCAACAATCTCTACTAAATTGCGTCAAATTATCAGCATAGTTAGGATCGAACCGAAGACCTCCCACTAAAAGACAAGAGTCAGTTAAGTCAAAAAAAATAATATATGTGGTGTATCGTACAAAATGCCTTAACATACGAATCGTACGCTATGACAAGTTTGCATGTTATAACCCCAGAAAGGAAATCTCGCATGTTGAAAAAAAAACCAAAGATCGCATTTAAAAAAAATCGCATGTTAAAAAAATCGCAAGTTGCTGAAAAAAAACAAAATCGCATGTTAATATTGTATCTCGTACGCAGCGTACGTTAAGACAGTCAATGGACTAGATTGCTCGGTGGCGTTTTCGTAAATAACATCAATATTATTAGGTGGGACACGCTTCATTAAGGGTAAAAGGGTCTTTTTACCCCTCATATTCAAAACGCCATCATATGATAAAACGTCATACAAAAAATAAAACGTCATTAAAAACAAAACGCCAAAAATTAAAAATAAAACGCGTTGAATATTACAGGAAGATGAAACAACACAAATAACTGAATTACAGTTATTAACATTTATTAGAAGAAATTCCCTCCTAAATTCCGCGCCAAAAACATCATTATATAAACAAACGTAAAAACAAAGCTTCAATAATCACTTCAATCTATCCATTTTCAGCAAAAAAAAAACATCTTTAACCAAAAAACGCCAAACTAAACAAAACGCCAAAAATGGCAACAATCGTTTCGTGGAGATACACTCTGGGAATCAGGCGATACGTCATCCATTTTGACAACAGAAGGAGGGTGTATGTTAAGACGATCAGGGCTATTCTGAAGATGGAAGAAGAGATACAGAGGCAAATCCTATCCATTGGCATCGCTCTAGACAACAAATGCCATGAAACGCATATGCTTATGAAAGCATTAACCAGCAAATTTGGACCAATTGTCACACCCCGATTTCCATGTGTCACCGGTGGGCCCGGTGGGGGAGTATCGTGACGTGGTTGGCAACGTAATAGTCAAACAACACAATATTTAATATGCACAGCGGAAGCAAATTTAAAGATATAATACAACCGATTTAATTATTGTAATATCAAGTATCACAATGTTCGGGTGTTTATCCACAGAACGGATCGAAATAAAATAGAAACGATAGTTCAACAGACTTCAGGCATCCTAAGCTTGCGAGACTTTTATTGATGCTAAGGAGACAATCCAGCCAATTTCGTTTAGTACCTGCATTCAGTCTTTTTGGGAAAATACGTTAGTTTACACTGGTAAATACATTCAACTGACTCATTTTGGAAAATGATTGAAAATTGGTTTGGATGCACGTGGCATAAACATTTTGTTTAACTTGGGAGAATTATTTAATAATATAATCTTGTGAACGAATTACATGTTACTTGTGCGTTCAGTAGCCCGGATCTCGTCCGGGTTAAAGATCAATAGACACACCACATCATAGAGTTATACACTGACGGGTGTACGCCTACACCCCGTGCCCAGGTCGTGGCCATCTCGTAAGATGATGCCTAGGATATCCGGGACATGGTCATTAACCCCCCAAAGGCTTTAAGTAATCAAGACTGTTTAAACGAGCCGATCAAGTTATTCAACTACCCACTCAACTGTGGAGATTTGATGCTCGATCAAGCGGTATGCTATATACCGTAACCCAAGCTCGTATAGAGAAAATAAGTTAAAAGTATTTACCTGAGTAATGTATAAATCACAATAAGCAAAATGCACGTAGCTTTTACTGGTCCTCCTAATCTGGAACGAAGGTTTTATAATAACCTATTAGAATCCTAACGGGTCTTTAATTAAGCTTAAGCTTAGACCGGCTAGTTTCAAAGATACGGTACGTACGCACGATTAAGCGAAGACCGGATAGAATGTGATTTAGACCCGACAAGTTTGAAGACTTGTTTAATATGGGTTTATTATTCACATTCTGGATTTTGAGATAAAACCGTTAAGGTTTGACCCGTTTCGGCTAATTTATGTAAACTTGTTACATAAACCGAACCGTACGCGTAATAAGCGTGACGGGTATTCATGAGAGCTATATACAGGTTTCCTAAGTTAATTATGCCTCAAATATGTTGTGACATCAGTAAGATGTCTTTCATTATGCCCGAAACGTGTTTAAACACAAACTAGGCCCCGTAGGGGTAGTTTGGTCATTTAAAAGTTTATAAAAGAGTTTAAATGTTTAACTGAGTTATAGGTCTGATGTAATTAGCGATTATACTCAATTTGCTAAGTTATATCAGTAGGTTAAAGCATGTATGTGAAATTTATCATTTTTAACCAACTATGCCCCGTAGGGGTATTTTGGTAATTTCACATAAGCCGAAAAAGCTCAAAACTGAAGTCTGAGTTTGTCAACCTTTTCTTACTGTTAAAATATTATAATTTGCCTCCTATATCAGTAGGTATCAACCCGGTTATGTTCAATATGATTTTAATACATACTATGCGTTAAAAACGCTAAATAAGGCGATTAAAGGCCATTTCCGGGTCCGATACTTAAATCTGATATTTTTATATTTCCAGAAGGCTTAAAATAATTTATTTATCATATGTAAAACTCATTTTATGGCCCGTAAGGGCAAAACCGACAATTACCGGATTAAGCCTACGACTACTAGTTATGCTCAGCCTAAAATTTATTAAAAATCTTTAAAAATCCCAAAATAATATATTATATCAGTGGGTATTAAGTTTGATACCAAAAAGTAGGCTTAACTAGGCTATACGCTAATTATGCCGTTTTATTAACATAAAGCTTTAAATTTGCGATAATGAGCATAACTCTTAATCTACAAGTCAAACTGATGTCAAACTTTGCATACAAGTTTATATATCAGTAACTAAGGTTTCTACACTTTTACATTTTCATAAATGACGTTTTAAGGTAATAAGGGCATAACGGTCAACATATGGGCAATTAACGGAAACATGCATATTAATTGGATAACTAATGAACCAAGGTGTATAATCACAGAGGGTTGTTCTAACATGTAACCTAGTCCAATTAAAGCTCTGAGGCATTTCTAAAATATGCCTAAACGGGTCAGAACTGAAAGTCAAAGTGAAAGTCAAACTATGTGACTTTCGGTTCCGAACCGGGTCTAAACAGGAAATTATCGGGTTGAACATGTTTAGACATGTTCTTACACTTATTACTGAGTTATAACAATGATACAATAGGTTGTATATGATCTACAATGTTAATTATGCATAAATGGCATTTTAGACTTCCTGTTGACTTTTTAAATAAAAGTTTGACCCGACTTTTGACCTGGTTAGAGTGGTGATCAGGGGAAACCCTTTTGAGGTTTTATTACCCACATAAATACCAACATATAACTACTTTTAATTCGAGATATGACTGAGCCATTATTGACTAATCTCGAAGTCAAACCGTAATTACGACGGTTTGACTTTTAGCCTAAATACTAAGCTAAACTCAATTAGAGAAGGACTAGCAGACTTACATGAGTCCTATGCACGAGATATGATCAGTTGAGAGCAGGCTTGAGCTCCAGAATTGATCAGATTGCAAGAGAATGGTGTGAGGAATGTTTGTGACATTGAAGGCCCTTTTATAGTGGTTTCAATCACCACAAAACAATGACAAACAAGTCTACCAGGTAACCACAACCTTCCAACATGTGTTCCTAGTGTCTAGGACTGTTTAGGGGTCGCCCACATTGCATTAATGTCGAAAAAGGGTCGGTTCTCCGCGTTTACAGGCATCTGTCACGATTTTCTGGTTCTGGGCTCCTGAGGTGGCCCGCCTCCCGATTAACATACCCGTACGCGGGCCGCATGGGCCTGCGTTTCAGATTTTTTTATTTTTTTATTGTTTTGCAACTTGACCTTTGGCTTCACGAACGGGCAACCGAGGTTATTTCTTGCATTTTGACCCCCTTATATTTACCCACAAGGGCTTTAGGACTTATACCCACTTTGCCAAGTCCCTGGACACTTCTGGTTAACCCGTAAAGTCTTAACTTTCAATGTTTTCGCTTTAACCCCTCGCACACGAATTTGATCATAACTTTCTCATACGATAACGAAACTTTATGAAATTTTAATCGTGCATTCTAGTGAGCATAATTAACATTTACAAAGCTTTGGGTTTGTCAAAAGGTCACTCAGAGGTATATCTTTAAACATGTTGACACATTTAACCCTGTAGTTTGTAATCTCTCACTTTTTGTTTCGTATGATCCATGATTTATTCGTTTGATGTTATAAACATCATGTAGGGTTATTATGAAGTATATTTATTCACTGTTGACATTTAGAACCCGTATATTCACGTACTTTCCATGTTTGTCAACTTTAGTCCTTTTATAACATTCTTTCACACGTTCAAACTTCATGACACGTGTCAACACATTATAGGACGTGAATTTTCGAGGTGCTACATCCTCACCCCCTTAAAATAAATCTCGACCCGAGATTTACTGAAATAAGTACGGGTACTTTTCTTTCATCGTGGATTCAACTTCCCACGTGTATTCGGGACCTCTACGGGCATCCCATTTGACCTTTACAATAGGTACATGCTTCCTTCGAAGCTTCTTTACCTGTCGATCTTCAATCGACAAAGGTTTTTCCACAAACTTCAAGCTCTCATCTATATGCACATCTGTATGTGGTATAACCAGTGTTTCATCAGCGAAGCACTTCTTCAGATTGCAGATGTGGAACACATTGTGGATTCCACTGAGCTCTTCCGGTAAGTTCAACTTATAGGTAACTGACCCGACACGTTCGATAACCTCGAAAGGTCCTATGTATCTCGGGCTTAGCTTGCCTTTCTTACCAAATCGCATCACCCCCTTCCAGGGTGACACTTTAAGTAGGACTTTGTCACCTACTTCGAAGTGAAAATCCTTACGCTGTGGATCAGCGTAACTCTTCTGCCTATCCCGGGCAGCTTTGAGACGGTCACGAATCTGGACAATCTTGTCCGTCGTTTCGAACACGATCTCTGGTCCTGATAACTGGACATCTCCAACTTCGGCCCAACAAACTGGCGATCTACACTTTCTACCGTATAATGCCTCAAAAGGCGCAACCTTTATGCTGGTGTGGTAGCTATTGTTGTAGGAGAATTCGATTAATGGTAAGTTCTTATCCCAACTACCACCCAAATCGATCGCACATGCACGTAGCATGTCTTCCAACGTTTGAATA
Source organism: Helianthus tuberosus (assembly GCA_030545235.1). Classification (NCBI taxonomy): domain Eukaryota; kingdom Viridiplantae; phylum Streptophyta; class Magnoliopsida; order Asterales; family Asteraceae; genus Helianthus; species Helianthus tuberosus. Next base: position 4,663,506 of record CM060443.1, read on the forward strand.
GTACGCTCACTCTGACCGTCAGTCTGAGGATGGTAAGCCGTACTAAAATTTAAACGTGTGCCCAAAGATTGTTGGAAACTCTTCCAAAAATGTGACGTGTATCTAGTATCTCTATCAGAGATAATAGACACAGGTATGCCATGCAAGGCTACAATCTTATCCACGTATAACTGGGCTAACATATCGGAGCTATAAGTCTTCTTGATGGGTAGGAAATGAGCTGACTTAGTCAGTTTGTCAACTATAACCCATATCGTATCATTTCCTTTCCTGGTCTTAGGTAACTTGGTAATAAAATCCATCGTTACCATTTCCCACTTCCACGTAGGAAGTTCAGGCTGTTGTAGCAAACCTGACGGTTTCTGATGCTCGGCTTTGACTTGCGAACATGTCAAGCATTTAGCTACGTGAGTGGCTACAGACTTCTTCAAGCCTATCCACCAATAATTTGCCTTCAGATCCTGGTACATCTTATCAGCTCCAGGATGAACGAGGTATTTGGAACTATAAGCTTCCTGGAGGATGACATCTCGAAGTCCTCCATAAGTTGGAACCCATATCCGTCCATTCAATCGCAGAATTCCGTCCTTGCTAAGAGTCAACTGCTCCTCAGTTACTCCTAACTTTTCATTAGGATAGTTAGCTTCCAACACAGCTTCCTTCTGTGCAGCTAACAACCTTTCCATCAAATTATTCTTTATTTCCATGCGCTTGGCATTGATTCGGATGGGTTTCATCCTTTCCTTTCGACTCAAGGCATCAGCGACTACATTCGCCTTGCTGGGATGGTACTTGATTTCACAATCATAGTCATTCAAGGTCTCCATCCAACGGCGTTGCCTCATGTTTAACTCTTTCTGATTAAACAGATGCTGGAGGCTCTTGTGATCAGAATAGATCACAAACTTGATTCCATAAAGATAATGCCTCCACAGTTTTAGTGCGAATACAACGACACCCAACTCCAAGTCATGGGTGGTGTAATTCTTTTCGTGCACCTTTAACTGTCGTGATGCATAGGCAATAACCTTGCCTTTCTGCATAAGCACACACCCCATCCCGGTGTGTGATGCATCACAATAAACTACAAATTCTTCGATTCTATCAAGCAATGTCAATACAGGAGCATTGCTCAACTTCTGCTTGAGTATATCAAAAGCTTCTTGCTGCTTAGGGCCCCAAACGAACTTTACTTTCTTCTTGGTTAAGGAAGTTAGGGGTGCAGCAATCCTTGAAAAATTTTCAATGAAACGCCTGTAATATCCTGCCAATCCCAGGAAGCTACGAATCTCCGTAGGCGTCTTTGGCTCTTGCCAATTCATAACAGCTTCAACTTTAGCGGGATCCACCTGGATACCACGCTCACTGACCACATGTCCAAGAAATTGGACCTCTCTAAGCCAAAATTCACACTTGGAGAATTTGGCATAGAGCTTCTCCTGATGCAGGAGTTTGAGAATACATCGAAGGTGTTTCTCATGGTCAGCTTGATTCTTCGAGTAAATAAGGATGTCATCGATGAAGACGATAACGAATTTATCCAAGTATGGCTTGCAAACGCGATTCATGAGATCCATGAACGCAGCCGGTGCATTAGTGAGCCCAAAAGGCATCACTAGGAACTCGTAATGACCATAACGAGTCCTAAATGCGGTTTTATGCACATCTTCATCTCTGACCTTCAGTTGATGGTAGCCTGACCTCAAATCAATCTTCGAGAAATAACTGGCTCCTTGTAATTGATCGAACAAATCGTCGATCCTGGGCAGAGGATATCTATTCTTGATCGTGACCTTGATCGTGACCTTGTTAAGCTCACGATAGTCGATGCACAGACGCATCGATCCATCCTTTTTCTTTACAAACAGGACTGGCGCTCCCCATGCAGACGAACTAGGTTTAATGAAACCCTTGGCTAGTAGTTCATCTAGCTGTGTCCTCAATTCTTTCATCTCTGTGGGTGCCAACCTATATGGTGCTCTAGCAACTGGAGCTGCTCCGGGGATGATATCGATCCTGAATTCCACTTGCCTATCTGGTGGCAAACCAGGTAGATCTTCCGGAAAAACTTCTGGGAATTCAGAGATGACAGGGATGTCTGCTATCTTTGGTTTGGGCTCATCAATAATCACTTGTGCCATGTAGATGACACAACCCCTCTTTAAACATTTTGAAGCCTTGAGCATAGTCGCTTGCTCAGGTAGCCCATACTGGGTATCTCCCCGAATGGTAAGTGATTCACCAGACGGAGTCTTTATCACTACTTGCTTCATGTTACAGACAATTTGGGCCTGGTTATGAGATAACCAGTCCATACCCAGAACTATGTCAAAACCGGCCAACTTAAATGGAAGTAGAGACAGAGGAAAAGAATGGTTCTTAATGGATATAACACATCCATCTAACACGGTTGAAACGGTTTCTATGGTTCCATCTGCTAACTCTACCTCATAATTCACTTTTAAGGCTTTGACAGGTAATTTCAGCAATTCACAAAATTTATGATCTACGAAAGACTTATCAGCGCCTGAATCAAATAGTACTCTAGCATAGACGTCATTTACAAGGAAGGTACCTGTTATGACATTATCGTCTTGCACAGCCTCTTTCGCGTCCATTCTGAAGACTCTAGCATTAGTCTCCTTAGCCTCTTCAGGCTTCTTGTTGTACTTAGGGCAGTTGGTTTTAATGTGGCCCTTTTCATTGCAACGGTAGCACGTTGCATCTTTTATCTTCTTGCAATCCAAGGTTTTGTGATCCGTGGACTTGCAAATGCCACAAGCATAAGATTTTGACTGAGTCTGTGAGTTCGACTCAAGTCTGCACTTTCCAAAGTGCTGCTTCTTGCAAATTTTGCATCTGGGCTTCTCATCAGACTTATGCCCATCTTTCCTCGACTCAGATCCTTTCTTGTTGTCACCGTTCCCACGGTGTTTCTTGTTCGACCTTCGTGAACCATCATCTTCACGCTTCCTCTTCTCAGCCTCCTTATTCCTCAGCGATCTCTGCCTGACCGCATCCAGAGTGAGGGATAAGGAAATGTCAGCTACTAATCTAAAAGTCACTGGCCGAGAAGCTTTCACGCTTGCCTTGATCTCGGGGGCTAAACCACCGATAAAACGAGCTATCCGTTTTGGTTCCGGGGTTACCAGGTATGGAACCAACCGAGACATAGTGTTGAAGCTCGTTAGGTAAGCTTGACAGTCGAGGTTTGTCATCACCAAGGATAGAAAATCAGACTCTATCTTCTCCACCTCATGCTGAGGGCAGAAATTTTCCTTGATGAGGGCAACAAATTGATCCCACGACATATTATACAATGGGATCTTTCCGGTGGCCTCAATCAGAGATCTCCACCATGCTAACGCTTCACCCTTGAAAGACTGGGACACAAACTTGACCACGTCTCTCTCAGCACATCCGCTGATGTCTACAACCGTATCCATCCCATCCAGCCATGTCATACAGTCAATGGCTCCCTTCTCCCCAGTGAAATCCCGGGGCTTGCAAGAAACAAAATATTTATACGAGCAACCCTTGTCATGGGGCCCTTGATTACGTATAACCTGCTGAGATGGAGCACTGTGGTTCGAGGAGCGTCGATCGTTGTTTTTCTTCGGGTCGTCATTATTGGACGGTGGCTTTGAAGGCTGTGTAGATTGGGTCCTACTACGAGTCCCACTGTACTCTTCATACTGCCTTTCCAAAGCCTGTGTAACAGCGCCGTCTATGATTGCTCTTAATTCCGCACCCGTTAGATTTATTCGGGTGTCATTATTAACCTCCGCTGGATGACTATTACCCTCGTCCGAGTTAGCCATACTAATTGAACTGTTGTAGAAAACAAGGACAATGGTTTATTTGGGAGTTTATTATAGAATTGCCCCTTAGGGAAATTCATTAACCATGGTAAACAGAGACCATATTTGGTTAATTTATTAATCACATTTATTTAGGATTTCTATAATAATTATCCTAATTATAAAACAATAATAGTTTTATTTATGGCACAAAAGGCCTAGTCACATGGACACCTTTAATAAAAAAAATTATGATTTCAGAGAATCAAAATATGAAGGTATACTGGCACAATAGGCCTAGTCACAAGGACAATATAAATTATAAGCTGTGATTTCAGAGAATCAAGGCTTTTAAGGTTTGACTATAGTCTATTACCTTTTTCAGACAGGGAGTCATAGCTACAACTGTCTTTTGGCTCATGTAGAAATGAGCAAGGCCCGTAGGCATTATATTACCCACGTATGGTAAAATATGATCATCTTAATTGATGATCTTAACCCATGATTCAGAGATCATTAAATTGGGTTAGGAATCTTCTAAAGAATCCTTATTCATATAAAAATGACATGTGATTTTAACGAATCACATCTGCCAGGAGTGTTAACATGTTTTAAGATGTTAACAGGGATTTGAATCTTTTAAACAGGTCTTACCATCTTGGCCCGGTCTTATAATTGACCCTAGGCTAGGTTTCACACTCTAAGATTCTTAATTAATAATTACATAGGCAGATTATTTCAAAAGGAATGATTTTAATTTATTTATTTCATTTATAAATTATTTATGCACAAAATGGCAAACATGAAATTCATAAAACAAACATTCCATTAATTTATTCTAAATATTACACGCTGCCCTAAACGGGTCTTTTCAAATAACAACTTACCCACGCAGGGGTTTTAAACAAGTACTTGCCCACGCAGGGGCTTTAAACAAACAAACTAGTCCACGCAGGGACCTTAACAAATAAACATTATAGTCCACATAGGGACTTACACATACAATATACCCTCGTAGGGGTTTGTGGAAAGATAGGCCCACGCAGGGGCTCAAAGCAAACATACAAACACGCGTACCCACATAGGGGCTTAACAACCAAATACACCCACGCAGGGGCTTATACAGAAAATGGAAGGATTCAATGATCCTTCTTGTTCTTCCCTTTGATCAATCCTACTAATCCTTGGAAGAAAGTATGTCTCTCCCTGCGGTCCTCGTGAACTACCCATTCAACTTGATTCAACCTTTGAAGGAGTTCTTCATGCTCAGGTGGTGAGAACCTAGGTGGCTGCGAATGAGTCCGAATAATAGGCCTGGGAGGTATCTGGTACCCATGTGTTGGGTACCCTACTCCCCATGGATCTCCATAGGGTCCTTGGGTGTTGTAGTTCGCCGCGACCATGTAAGGGTCGGCCTCTGCGTAACCATAATTGTGGTGATTTGGCGGTTCAAACGGGTTGTATGCCATGGAACCCGTATACACTGGAATTGGGTTGTCAAAACCCATCGGCGGTGGCTGTGGAACAGCTGGCTGTGAAGGTCCACCCATTTGTGGGTCCTCCTGGTGTGGCGGATAATGGCTGGCACTGGACTGACGTGGGGAACTGAAATGGAAGTCCCCTGCTCGTGACGACATTCGGGCACCAGTTCTCCTACGCCTTGGCGGTTGAGGAGGTGCTGGCTGAACTGGTGGCGGTGGAGGTGGTGGTGTAACTGCCACAAACCGGTGATCCTCAGAGGAATCTTGATGATGCTGCTGCTGCTGCGGCTGCTGCTGCTCATGAGGTGACGAGTGGTGAGGAGGTGTATAGTACCACTCGTGCCTGGTGAACATCGCCTGAAAACTGTCCGGACCAACATAAGGTGATCCGTGGAATGAAGATCCGTCGGAGATTTTGATCGGATGGTTTGGTGTGCCACTTGCGGGTTCGACGGGGTCCGTATCCTCGTCCATGTCGTCCGCGTTATCACCGGAGAAGTGATCGTCTGGCCCCAGTGGGTTAAAACCCACGGGTTCAGGTAAATAATTGGCCGGGATAAAATGGCGGAAGATAGGTGTGGGGTCACCAAACGAATGATGCGATAGAGATCGCTGCAATGGTATGTAGGATGGTTGCGGGTTGTTGGGCTCGTAATCTGGCTGTGGTCCATAAGGGTTTTGGACCGGAGGTGTCGAGCTATGAGAAACCGACCGTCTAGCCGGTTCAAATAGGTTTCTTCTGTTTTGGCGTGGATCGTCACTCTCCGTGTTAGACGGAGCTCGAACATTTGAAGGTCCCGCCTCATTGTCATTGGGGGCGGTGATCGGCCCCTTTCCTCGTCCTCTTCTACGGAAAAATCTTGGAGGCATCTTGTTACTCCTGTCAATATAGTATAAGATAACAATAACAAGATAAAAATTTTAAAGGACAAAACAAAAACCGAAAAGGTGGAATTTGTCCTATGTTATATGTCTAGACTCGAAGGTTTAGATATGTGCAATTGTGTAACTGAGATTAAACACAAAAGGCTAGTGTTTAATTCACTCAGTGTTGGCTCTGATACCAACCTGTCACACCCCGATTTCCACGTGTCACCGGTGGGCCCGGTGGGGGAGTATCGTGACGTGGTTGGCAACGTAATAGTCAAACAACACAATATTTAATATGCACAGCGGAAGCAAATTTAAAGATATAATACAACCGATTTAATTATTGTAATATCAAGTATCACAATGTTCGGGTGTTTATCCACAGAACGGATCGAAATAAAATAGAAACGATTGTTCAACAGACTTCAGGCATCCTAAGCTTGCGAGACTTTTATTGATGCTAAGGAGACAATCCAGCCAATTTCGTTTAGTACCTGCATTCAGTCTTTTTGGGAAAATACGTCAGTTTACACTGGTAAATACATTCAACTGACTCATTTTGGAAAATGATTGAAAATTGGTTTGGATGCACGTGGCATAAACATTTTGTTTAACTTGGGAGAATTATTTAATATTATAATCTTGTGAACGAATTACATGTTACTTGTGCGTTCAGTAGCCCGGATCTCGTCCGGGTTAAAGATCAATAGACACACCACATCATAGAGTTATACACTGACGGGTGTACGCCTACACCCCGTGCTCAGGTCGTGGCCATCTCGTAAGATGATGCCTAGGATATCCGGGACATGGTCATTAACCCCCCAAAGGCTTTAAGTAATCAAGACTGTTTAAACGAGTCGATCAAGTTATTCAACTACCCACTCAACTGTGGAGATTTGATGCTCGATCAAGCGGTATGCTATATACCGTAACCCAAGCCCGTATAGGGAAAATAAGTTAAAAGTATTTACCTGAGTAATGTATAAATCACAATAAGCAAAATGCACGTAGCTTTTACTAGTCCTCCTAATCTGGAACGGAGGTTTTATAATAACCTATTAGAATCCTAACGGGTCTTTAATTAAGCTTAAGCTTAGACCGGCTAGTTTCAAAGATAAGGTACGTACGCACGATTAAGCGAAGACCGGATAGAATGTGATTTAGACCCGACAAGTTTGAAGACTTGTTTAATATGGGTTTATTATTCACATTCTGGATTTTGAGATAAAACCGTTAAGGTTTGACCCGTTTCGGCTAATTTATGTAAACTTGTTACATAAATCGAACCGTACGCGTAATAAGCGTGACGGGTATTCATGAGAGCTATATACAGGTTTCCTAAGTTAATTATGCCTCAAATATGTTGTGACATCAGTAAGATGTCTTTCATTATGCCCGAAACGTGTTTAAACACAAACTAGGCCCCGTAGGGGTAGTTTGGTCATTTAAAAGTTTATAAAAGAGTTTAAATGTTTAACTGAGTTACAGGTCTGATGTAATCAGCGATTATACTCAATTTGCTAAGTTATATCAGTAGGTTAAAGCATGTATGTGAAATTTATCATTTTTAACCAACTATGCCCCGTAGGGGTATTTTGGTAATTTCACATAAGCCAAAAAAGCTCAAAACTGAAGTCTGAGTTTGTCAACCTTTACTTACTGTTAAAATATTATAATTTGCCTCCTATATCAGTAGGTATCAACCCGGTTATGTTCAATATGATTTTAATACATACTATGCGTTAAAAACGCTAAATAAGGCGATTAAAGGCCATTTCCGGGTCCGATACTTAAATCTGATATTTTTATATTTCCAGAAGGCTTAAAATAATTTATTTATCATATGTAAAACTCATTTTATGGCCCGTAAGGGCAAAACCGACAATTACCGGATTAAGCCTACGACTACTAGTTATGCTCAGCCTAAAATTTATTAAAAGTCTTTAAAAATCCCAAAATAATATATTATATCAGTGGGTATTAAGTTTGATACAAAAAAGTAGGCTTAACTAGGCTATACACTAATTATGCCGTTTTATTAACATAAAGCTTTAAATTTGCGATAATGAGCATAACTCTTAATCTACAAGTCAAACTGATGTCAAACTTTGCATACAAGTTTATATATCAGTAACTAAGGTTTCTACACTTTTACATTTTCATAAATCACATTTTAAGGTAATAAGGGCATAACGGTCAACATATGGGCAATTAACGGAAACATGCATATTAATTGGATAACTAATGAACCAAGGTGTATAATCACAGAGAGTTGTTCTAACATGTAACCTAGTCCAATTAAAGCTCTGAGGCATTTCTAAAACATGCCTAAACGGGTCAGAACTGAAAGTCAAAGTCAAAGTGAAAGTCAAACTGTGTGACTTTCGGTTCCGAACCGGGTCTAAACAGGAAATTGTCGGGTTGAACATGTTTAGACATGTTCTTACACTTATTACTGAGTTATAACAATGATCCAACAGGTTGTATATGATCTACAATGTTAATTATGCATAAATGGCATTTTAGACTTCCTGTTGACTTTTTAAATAAAAGTTTGACCCAACTTTTGACCTGGTTAGATTGGTGATCAGGGGAAACCCTTTTGAGGTTTTATTACCCACATAAATACCAACATATAACTACTTTTAATTCGAGATATGACTGAGCCATTATTGACTAATCTCGAAGTCAAACCGTAATTACGACGGTTTGACTTTTAGCCTAAATACTAAGCTAAACTCAATTAGAGAAGGACTAGCAGACTTACAAGAGTCCTATGCACGAGATATGATCAGTTGAGAGCAGGCTTGAGCTCCAGAATTGATCAGATTGCAAGAGAATGGTGTGAGGAATGTTTGTGACATTGAAGGCCCTTTTATAGTGGTTTCAATCACCACAAAACAATGACAAACAAGTCTACCAGGTAACCACAACCTTCAAACATGTGTTCCTAGTGTCTAGGACTGTTTAGGGGTCGCCCACATTGCATTAATGTCGAAAAAGGGTCGGTTCTCCGCGTTTACAGGCATCTGTCACGATTTTCTGGTTCTGGGCTCCTGAGGCGGCCCGCCTCCCGATTAACATACCCGTACGCGGGCCGCATGGGCCTGCGTTTCAGATTTTTTTATTTTTTTATTGTTTTGCAACTTGACCTTTGGCTTCACAAACGGGCAACCGAGGTTATTTCTTGCATTTTGACCCCCTTATATTTACCCACAAGGGCTTTAGGACTTATACCCACTTTGCCAAGTCCCTGGACACTTCTGGTTAACCCGAAAAGTCTTAACTTTCAATGTTTTCGCTTTAACCCCTCGCACACGAATTTGATCATAACTTTCTCATACGATAACGAAACTTTATGAAATTTTAATCGTGCATTCTAGTGAGCATAATTAACATTTACAAAGCTTCGGGTTTGTCAAAAGGTCACTCAGGCCCGCCTCCCGATTAACATACCCGTACGCGGGCCGCATGGGCCTGCGTTTCAGATTTTTTTATTTTTTTATTGTTTTGCAACTTGACCTTTGGCTTCACGAACGGGCAACCGAGGTTATTTCTTGCATTTTGACCCCCTTATATTTACCCACAAGGGCTTTAGGACTTATACCCACTTTGCCAAGTCCCTGGACACTTCTGGTTAACCCGAAAAGTCTTAACTTTCAATGTTTTCGCTTTAACCCCTCGCACACAAATTTGATCATAACTTTCTCATACGATAACGAAACTATATGAAATTTTAATCGTGCATTCTAGTGAGCATAATTAACATTTACAAAGCTTCGGGTTTGTCAAAAGGTCACTCAGAGGTATATCTTTAAACATGTTGACATATTTAACCCCTGTAGTTTGTAATCTCTCACTTTTTGTTTCGTATGATCCATGATTTATTCGTTTGATGTTATAAACATCATGTAGGGTTATTATGAAGTATATTTATTCACTGTTGACATTTAGAACCCGTATAATCACGTACTTTCCATGTTTGTCAACTTTAGTCCTTTTATAACATTCTTTCACACGTTCAAACTTCATGACACGTGTCAACACATTATAGGACGTGAATTTTCGAGGTGTTACACCAATCAAAGGAAATGTGAAGCCAGGCCCTGTCATGACATCATGGCGTTTTGATGATGAAACAGACATGGTGACGATTGCATACGACAGCGGATAGCAGCAAGTCTACTGGCTAGAGAACATCATGACAAAGCAGCGACTGGGTTTCATGGAAGAATTGCATAACGTCACCTGTACCAACCCAGAAATAGACTCAAAATTGGAGTTAATGCAAGACATGTTCAGGTGGAGGCTTCAAAATCTTCAGGAACAAGAAGCTGATGAAGGTGAATGTGATGACATGGATGAAGATCAAGATGAAGACTCAAAGGAGGAAGAAGATGACACAAGTGATGGATACTATTCAGATAAAGTACCTTCTGACGAAGGATTTTAATTTTTTTCCCTCTTTTTTTTTTCTTCTATTTTTTTTTTTTTGATATAACCAGAAAACTTGTTAAGTTACATCAAAACAGAAGGTAGACGGGCAACAAGCTGCGCCGCCAACCCTTTCTGAATTGCAAACCCCAACCTCCCGAACACAAACCCCTGCCCCCTTGGGGTCGAACAATTGCTGTGGATAACCCGTTGAACCCTCGTCAAGAAGTTGATGGCTTCTGGCGCTAGGGAGCCAAAAGTATCAAAGGCAAAAGGGATAAAGACATGTTGGTTCTCTGCGCAAGCTTTAGCGTGCTTATCCACTTTCTTTGATTCTGCCTTTCTTGCTGCTAGTCCAGCTACAAACCCGTTTTCCCTTAAACCAACCAAAGGGGAAACCCCCGTGAGGTCTACACAAGCATGTTTCCCCCCAGCCCAGCCAAAGACGAGCAGATCCGCTGGTCGAAGAGTAGATCTCCCTTCCATAGGGTCCGTGAGGAAATTCACAGGGGCCTCTTTCTTCTATGTAATCTTTTTTTTTTTTTTTAAGATAATTAAATGATATATTACTATCTTTATTAGCAAAACGCCAAAATAATACTAAAAATGGTTAACCCTAACAAAACGCCATAAATAACAAAAAATATTTTCCTCCTTACTATTTTATTTACTCCGTTATTGTATTTTGTCATGATGGTCTGCATAAAAGGCCATTTAAAAAAAGGCAAACTTAGAAGATGGGACGTCTATAACCTATAAAACTGATAAAAGCTGATCAACACGGTAAATACAAAATACAGTAACTGAAAAGACATTTACTTTATAACTATCATTTAGTACAATAAAAAGTCCCGCCTAAACTACGTGCCAAAAAACTCTTATAAGAGAGGGGTCTATACACAATGAAATTAATCACACCTAGAAAAACACAAAAACGCCATATCCTCTAGAAACCACTACCTTTAAAACGCCAAAGATGTCAAAGCTTTCACTGAAATGGATCATTTTTCTAAGAGGGTTAACTCAATAATATTTTGCTAGATGAGATGGACAAATATTCAAGAAAAAGAGACTGATGACAGTGATATGCCATCATGTGAGCTTTCTTCTTGATGATTATAGGCATGGAAGAAAGGGTTCAACTAAAGTGTAAAATGCTATTTTGGACTCCATTATTACAAATAGCATCAAGAAAGAGTTGATCTTCAATGACATGCCGCTAAACAAGAATATCACACCAAAATCAGGATGCCACTAAGCAGCTTCTTCTGAAAAAGACGAGATTTATGTAGGAAAGTTGGCAACTAGCAAAACTATTCAAAAAAGGTTCAAAACGCCAAAACAAATTCAAGAAGATAGAGGCTGATGACAGTGAAGATTCGGAAGAGAAATTAGATTACAATTTTTTATTATTTTAGTTTTCATTTTATATTGTTTTGATATCAAGTTATATGTTGATTTGTTAACTAGTTCTCTATAAAAAAAAATAACATTATTATATAAAACGCCAAAAACTACAAACACCAAAAAGCTAGAAGTATGAAAACCGGGAGAACAGCTGCTGGCAAAACACCTTGTAAAGTGTATTAAACACCAAAAAATTCACTAAACGCCAAAAAAAAATTGGTCTTATTGTAATCTTATACAAATATTAGAGACTCGTAGTGAATTATTATACAAAAAGCCATAACATCAAAAAAATTAACCAGAAAACTCTATAACGCCAAAAAATTATATATGTGACACAAAAACAATTAATTCAACGCCACAAAGTTTAAAAAATACGATTAACGCCAAAAAAAACTTAGACGCCCTTCTCTATGACGCGGGACACGTGTTAGGCCAGGAAGTGTTCTCACTGTTCTCACACTTTTGAGCGTTTTTTCCTGAACCCGTATATATATATATATATATATATATATATATATATATATATGTATATTAAAACGGCATATGAGACTATTTTGTATTTTGATATGCATTTGTAAAATTAACAAAGTATAAAATCCGAATTAAACAAAGTATGAAGTTTACGGTAGTAAATGAGATTTTTGAAAGATAAAAAAAGAAGGTTATTCTAGTATACGATTTCAAAAAATCTATGTGTTAACACCATATTATTTCTTATAATTTTTTTTTAATTTTTCTTATTTTATGTTAGTTTGAATTTTGAAATCTAATTATAATAATGTTTTTTTAGAAAATTAAATTAAATTTGAATTCTAATTAAAATTTAATTAAGGAAAAAGAAAGAATCTATTGAAAATATTATCATTACATTTTCAGACGCTTCAAATTAAATAATAACAATAATAATAACAACAATAATAATAACAATAATAATAATAACAATAATAATAATAATAATGACGACGATGGGTGATTAAACAGAGGGAACTATCTTTAATGTTATGTTTTAAATTGGTTTAAAAGTGATTATTGTTGCTTAAAGACTAGAACCGGAACATTAGTTGTTTAGTATTGTAAATCGGATGTGTGTACTACTAAATAGGAATGAGTTTAAGCAATTGATAGTCGATAAAGACGATAAAGTTACGAACAAAATAACAAATGTCTTGTACAAAGAACTTAAAGAAGTATTTAGAAATTTGTTAATTGTAATTGTACTTTTATTTTTTTTTATTGTTGTACGTAATAAAAATATTTCGGTTATGTAAATTATATTTTCACTATTCTATTATAAAACCCAATGTAACTCACAGGTTTATAACCTAGTAAAACATATTCAGTCCAACCATCTTGTCTAGTTTGCCGCCTTTGCCGGTCCAAGCAAACTTGTTCAATGGAGACGTTTGACTTAACCGAACTAGTTTTGTAGCCAGTTCACGATCTAGTTCCAAAATCAAAATACATTTGACACAAATCGATATGTGGCAACGGAAATCTATCGAGATTGAAAATAGCACACATATTTATGGAATTGTGCATTTGGATGAATATCGCATGAAGGTTAAGAATTGTGTGTGACGTACAGTTGTATTCTTTCACCTACCTGTACGCGAGAGTAACAATGAGACGCCATTCCAGCTATAGTATTTATTGAGTGTAATTTAATATTTATTGGTGTAATTTAGGAGTAGGAGTAATGTAACATTACGTAAAGTGTATTCTAAGGTTGAAAAATGAAATCACTTTAACCAAAATCAAACAAAAAGTCAAGTTTTGCTTATGACAAAATCCAAATTTCCGCCTTTCAAAATTCAATAAAAAAAACAGTAATTCATATTCAAAGTAATGATTATAGTATCATGTTAATTTAATTTTAAAGTTAAGTTTCACATGCAAAAGTCAAACGTTGACTCTTTTATGAGCATGCCATCATAATTCCATGCATCTCTTTAACCTAGAAATATATCAAATTATCAAAAGAAGTCGTGTTAGAATATTTACTATCAAAAGTTCGCAAAGTAGATATCGTTGTTTATTATATTGTAACAAGTCATACCAAGACATTGTTCCAAGTATAAGGACCATGAAGCACAAAAAAATACCTAACACAAATATTCATCGGATTGAGTTTAATATTAGTTAAATTTGAAATCTCAAAACAATGAATAACTCAACGTATTATGATGTAATATAATTTTCTAATTCCTTGTCTACGTCTTAACAGTAGAGGATCTAGAAAAACGTCAAGGGGCAACGTTTCAATATTTTATTTTCTATAAGGGCAGCGAAATCGAAAAAAACATCATTTTTTTCCAAAATGTACACTACCGTAGGAACGTCAATGGGTAGTAGGGGCTTTTCGGAGACGGCAATACTTGTGAATTTTTCTAATCATCTTCTTAACAAAGTGACGAACTATTTAATTACATCCACATAAAATTTAGTGATTGATGAATTTATATTAAATGGAGATTTTCGAATAGGGACCAAATTTTTTATCTTGCCAAAAAAATTGTGATTTTCGGAGACAGCCCTGCTATTTTCTATCGAAAGATAACATTTATGATTCGTGAATAACTTGCGTTTTGATTCATTGCTTCCTTGTCTTACAACTAGTCCTTTTATATGTCTTCGTTTCTTTCAATCCAAAACACCTGGATTGCTTAACTATTAAAATGTATCACTCGTGTTTGTTTTATACCAATTCAATAAACATATAATTTGATTCTTATATTTATCATTGTTTTTGTTATATTTTGTATAACATGTGAGATGTGGCTGAGATGGGCTAAAGCAGTATAAGGATGATGGGCTAAAGTAGCAGTTGTTGGGCTTGGTTGAGATAGGACTTCGTGGACTTGTGATCTATGAGTGTGTTGTGTCTTTGGGAAGGCTCACACTATTCCTACACCCGTAAACACCCCTACATGTATATAGTCCCGTATAGAGTTATACGGGCCGTATAATCAATTGTTTCACAAAAAAATGGCAGAGAATATTTTTTTGTCTCCATGTATACAAGCCGTATAACATTATACGACTCGTATAGAATGTTACGACCCGTATAGAATGTTATACAGCCTAATATTTTCACCATCTATACGAGTCGTATAACATTATACTGCCCAACATTTGTCATGTCAGATTATTCTATATGAGCCGTATAATGTTATACGGCTCGTATACAGGGTGTGAAATTAAGATTTTGGGGTGTGTCTTTATTAGGACCCTTTGTTAATTGTTTGAATCAAAGAGTGTTATAAATCTAATTGTGTAAATGTGTTTTACCATGGTTGACATTAACCCTCTTTGAAGCCATGTGAGTAAGATGTATTATGACAAAGAACCAGAAAGATAACATTCAATAATAACAATGGCAAAAGGTTGCCTTTCATAAACAACACCTCAAATCTGTCAAAAACTGGTATCAAAGAAGAACAACTGAATGTACAGAACTTGAACTCGACGATTACAACACAAATACAGACTCTATGATACTCACACACTCACTACAAGATTATCAACAAGATAATCTCACAAGGATTTAAACACACTAATCTCTGATACAAGTTGAACAAGAGATAACAAACCCTAAGTGTTTTGAAAGAGAAAACGAGAGAACAAATTATCTATCTATATAACATTTGCAAAGTCGCATGAACAGTAGGTATAATATTATTTTAAATTTTTTTTTTTTTTTTTTGCCTATCAGTCCCTTATGCTATTTCTTTTTGGCCCCTTTAGGTTTCAACTTTTATTGCTCCAGTCCTTCTTCTTTGTTAATATAGTTATTATTTTTCTATTCCCCCCCCCCCCCTCCCGAGAAAGACAGGCGAAAAAGAGAAGGGGAGTGTAACAACTTCTTTTTATTTTTGCTACCCCCTTTATTTTCGTAATTAGTAATTTTAGCCCTTACTCCACTTTACATGTTATACAAACTAACCCCTCTAATTTTCAACATTCTAGCTTTACCCATGTATCACATATAATATACATTTTCAACCTATTAAGTTTTTTACTAACTTAATTTTCGTTCAGTAACTTTCGTTCGCTAATTTGTCGTTGTCTTTAAAAACTTTGTAAAACCTTTTTTACTCCCTCAAGTCTCTAAAGTTTCGAGCTTACACCTACAGGTTACATTGAAATCATCAAATACGTCTAAATGCGTTTTCCATATTTTTTACGCATTACATAACGATTGGACTAATACATTCGATATTTGCGACGTACTCACGCTGCAACGCGCGTGGGTCATATTTTTTCATATTTTTAACGCATTACGTAACGATTAGACTAATACATTCGATATTTGCAATGTACCTGCGCCGCAATATTCTTTTGAACATATTAGAACTTTATTTTTTGGTTTCTTTTTTTGGTTACTAGAGTGAGTATCGGTACCATAATAAGGCATAACAATACCAATCGAATTCCTCTTTCGGTTGCTACATAAAATGTCAGTATCACACTAATTGAATTGATACCGATAGAAAACTCGCTGCGTAGCGCGGGTTATCCCTCTAGTATCTGCAACTGAACGAGTTAGGTGACCAGTACAAGGGAATATCTATTTATAGCGACCCGGGTTAATATCCAATATCCGATAAACCTGGACGGGTATGAGCAGTTATAACAAACCAAGGCCTTCAGTCTTCACATATTCTTCTCTTGAGTCCAGCCCAATAGTCCTAGTAGCCCAATTGTGGTCCATAGTTCTCCACTTGTTCAGCAACATGAAAAAACAGAAAAACAATTACTAAATTAGAAAATAGAATAATAGAATTGTAGTATAAAATATAAATGATTAATGTACATTTTAACAAAATCCTTCTTGCCTCACATAAAATTCATGGTAGAGTTATCTGTTATGCACAATAAGCCAATGGGTGAGTCATGATCATGCACCACTGATGTCGTTGGACCATCATATTGATGTGACAAGACCATATTGATCATTCACAAGGCCGGCTTAACTATTTTGATGACCTAAAGCTAAATAAAAACTAGAGGTTTTTTTTCAAAAAAAAAAACCCTATTTGAGAAAAATTTTCCTTTACCTGGGCCTGGAACCGGCAAAATAAACTAAAAGATTTATTGTTGGCGAAATTAATTTAATTTTTTTTTATATAGGTAAAGATAAGTTCAGCACAACCCAGATATCATATATAATTCTTTTTTAAAGTTGGAGGTCTTATTGATTTGGAGGCCTAAAGCCTAAGCCTCAAAATACTTGGGCTTGGCCGGCCTCCTAATCATTCAAATTCTACCTACCTACAAAGGTAAACAACAAGACAAACATATCAACTTCAAAGTACAAAATCTAGTGTTATTATTAGGTTGCAATGTTTATAGTGCGTTTGGTTTGCGAAATTTATTGGAATTAGATTATGCATTCCGTCTTGCTAGAATTGGAATCATAATTCCATTCTTAATCTGTGTTAGCTAGAATATAAATTGAAATTAAAATTAATATAAACAAATTCCTCCTTGTAAAAAGAAACTCAACAAATATATTATAATTATACTGAAATTTAATCAAAGGAGTTGAAACTGCCGACATGACACATCTCCACTGCCACGGCTACTGCCACCACCCGCTACCCTCACCTAGCCACCAACCACCCCACCATCACCGCCAACGCTCCTACCACCACCGTTTTCGCCGCCATTGTTCCTGAAAAACACTAACTATTAAACAAATAAAACATTAAATAATGCACATTTCAAATTTAATCTAGCATTTCATTTATCCTATAAAAATATTCCACCATCTAATTTTATTACATTTATTCCATCATCTAATTTTCCCTATTAATTATTAATATTTCTTTCACCTCTTAGAATACTATTCATTTTTTTGCTACTTATGATTGGACAACGAGTAAACTGCCAAAATGGTCCCTGAGGTTTGGTCACTTTTGCCACTTTAATCCAAAATTCAAACCTTTTGAATCTAGGTCCCCTTGGTTTCGATTTTGTTGCCATTTTCATCCAAAATCAAAATCTAGTAAGATTTTTCAGTTAACATCCAGTTTTTTTGTCTTTTTCTTCCCTTTTAATGAAGGGCAAAATGGTCAGATTTTTTAAATTTGTTATAATAAAACATTAAAAGACCATTTTTCCCTTCGTTAAAAGGGAGGAAAAAGACAAAAACTGGATGTTAATTGAAAAATCTGACAAGATTTTGATTTTAGATGAAACTACAGAAACTCAGATTCAAAATGTTTGAGTTTTAAACTAAAGTGCCAAAAATAAGCAAATCTCAATGACCATTTTGACCGTTTACTTATGTACAACTCTCCACTTTTGTTATTTTGATTGGTCATCTCTCTCTTGATCCCAATGTCACAGCAACCAGTTCACATTTTGATTTATTATTTCAAAAGTACTTAACTACCTAATTTATATTAACTATATTACTGTTTTTCTTACTATTAAATTTACTAAATAATAAAGTAGTTATAGTTTTTTAATACACAGCATGTATCAAAATTTTAATACATTATTTATATTTGTTATCATTATCTCAATTGAACACGTATGTTTATTTTTGGCTTATTCTATTTTCATACCCTTAAATTCTTATTTCCATACACTTTTTACTCTATCTCTATCTATATATATATTATGTATATATAAAGAGATATAGAGAAGAAGGATGTGTCAATATTAACATCCTTATTTTTTTAAACTAATTTTCAGGATGTGGTTTGCCTAAAATAGGTCTATCATTACTTTCCTCTCACAAAATCACTATTCAATTTTTTTTTTTTTTAATTTTAAACCTTTACCTTTTGCACATTTGTCATCACATTTTTTATATTTAACACAAACATTTTCCACTTTCAATTTTAGTTTCCACTAGGATTTTGCCCTGCCGCGCTTTGTGGCGGCAAAACGGTATATTCACGCTAGTAAATTAATTCAAGTATTATTAACTTCAAATACAAACAACATAGACATTATTTAGGCACATACAACAAAAGAAAATCAAAATATATGTGTTTGATATAATGAACGTAGATAATCTCCTCCCATCCTAGTTGTCTTCTAAATTCTCATGAATCTATTGTAAATGAATATGATCAATGAACCATCGAACCCAAAAAGTGTATAAACCAGCTATAAAGAATTGTATAGATCGTTTAACTCCCAATTCACAAAACTCTAGATACATTATGAATGCTTTATTTGTGCCACATACCTTAAACTTTTCTCTAAAGGGCAGTTAAGTTTAGAAGTAGAAACTTGAATGATAGAAACTGAATGTAAATGATGTAAGCTTCAGTAATTCTTTAAATTACATATTCTACACTAAACTCCCAATGTGATGTATCTAATTATTCCCCATGAATATGAAATGGGCTTGACAAATACATATTCATCTATTTGGAGAAAAGCTTCAGTTTTTTATCATTCATGTTTCTATTTCATATTTGTAGACTACATAAAACATTAAGGTAAAATTGGTTTTCAGTTAGCGTACCTTTTTAAGTATATTTTTGTATGCACATGAAGATGCCCAACTTTTTTTTTTTTTTTTTGTTTCTTGAAGAGAATGATGCCCAATGCTTTTGAAACAGTTATCGCTAGCTTCTCATGAAGACTAAATAACGCAAACCACCAACAATCACTACACCCGTTCATTTGCTCCCTTGTACGCCAGCTATTTATCCTGAAAATGGTCAGATTTGAGTTATATAATAGGAAAATAGTTTGAGTATATGTTTTATCGTACCTCTGAAATTAGGAACCGACTTGGTCAGGTCCAAAGTCACTGGAGCAGCCACCAGATTCCATCATTCGTCACCGGAATGTGCCTCAGCTCTCAGAGCCAAAATGCCTCAGAGCGCCTCTCGTTTATTTAAACCAAGCAGCAGACCTATTTTTAAACCAAGCAGCAAACCTATTTTTAAACCGAGCAGCAGACCTAAAATACCTCTCTAAACCATCTATTGGCTTCAGCTCACGACATTAACTGTTTAAGAGCTCAACAACATATTTTAACAAATTCCAAACTTACCTACATTTTATATAGTGTAGCATCTAGTGGCGAAGCTTGAAGTTTCGACGGGGGGCTCGAAAAGGTATATAACCAAAAATTTCTATAGAACCGGGGGGTCGAAAACGTATATACCCAAAAATTTATATACGAAAACTACATATATAATACTACTGGCCCAAAAGTTCAGGGGGCTGGTCGCCCCTCCCGGCCCCTTCAAAGCAACACCCCTGGTAGCATCCGTGTCAATCCTACAGGAATATTTATAGCATCCGTGTTCAAGGTTTAAAAAAGGCGATTAGAGGCGCGCCTCGAGGCGTACGCCTCAGGTGAGGCGCTGAAAAATCGCAATTAAGGCTTAGCCTCACAGGGGGAACTGAAACCTAAGCCTCAGCCACACGAGGCGGTCTGAGGCGGTGGGGCGGTGAGGCGAGGCGAGGCGGTGAGGCTTAAGCCTCACCAGACTTGTGCAAATTGATCAGTTTTTTGTTTTCTGGACTATTTTTTTTCGGCCCATTTAGTTTTTATTGGGCCTAATTGGTGAATCGAAGCTTACCTGCTGATCGAACCTTGGATTCCCTGCTGAAGCGTAGAATGAAAGAAGCTCTGTGTCGGCTGTTTGTTTTTTAGGTTTAGAAGATGGATGAGCGTACAGGGGAAGGAGATAGACAAGACGGTGACTGCTTTAGTTTAGGGTTTTTATTTATTAGTAGGGACTCATTCTTTTTCTTGTTTACACCTTTTCTTTTAACTGAATTACAATTTCATCCTCCGGTTATAGATTTATCAAAATTAACCCTAGACTTTTACAAGTTAGTGCATAAAGATGTTGTATACATATATTATATAGGTTCTAGATATTAATATACATATATTATATAGGTTATATATATATATATATATATATATATACACACACATTATATTATAAATTACCGATATCCCATCGATATCCCACCGCGATAACCGATATCTCAAATATCGGTCCTTGACCGATATCCAATATTTTTCCGCATTAACTGCATAGGTCATAACATTACTAGTTAGTCTAGTTTAAGTTGTTTGAACTATTTTATGATGTTTGTTTTATGTTTAAACCTTGTTTGTTGAAATATTTTCTATTTATGATGTTTGTTTTATGCTAATTTGTGATTTTTATGAGACATCTATATATTTTTTTTATTTTTTTTAATAATGTTTTGAGGCTTACGCCTCGACCTGCCTCGAGGCTTACGCCTCGTGAGGCTAAGGGAAAACGCCTCGATACCCGTTTTAGCCTTTTTAAACCTTGTCCGTGTTAACTCTACTTATCTATCTTCTTCATAGCTAGATCTTCCTCTGTAAAGAAAAACATAATAAAGAATCAATAACATGGTATTTATACCGCATACATAACATATTTGATTCACTTTGTCTACTTTTTCATTCTACTTGCATATTAGCACAAAGAGATCCTTTTTTTGGCTGCAATCCTTATATAATCAACATAACATAAAATGTAAAAGTCCATACCATACACATAAATTAAGTAAAAATCAGCCTCTGTAATTCAATTTACATTCCAAGTGTTCAAGTCAAATCCTACTACAGCAAAATAAATCAATTTTTCTTAACAGTTAAAGAAAAAGTCCAAATCTCTTGTAAGCAAAAATTAAAATCAAAGCTAAAACGGGTCAAACGTCTAACAACATTGTCAATTATAGTTTGTTGGGTTTATGCAGTCTGACCCATTACTCAATTTAAAATGTAACTTGTTATTATTATTCAATTTCAAGTCAATTAAACCAATAAACAGAACCAAAACTGTGTAAAACTGAACCAAGTTGCCCTTAAATTAACCTAATTAGAATCTCATCAGAAACACTCAACACGTACCATACATGGAAAAGAAATCTCAAATTCCTAAAGCAAACTCTACAACAAATCTGACAACAAAAAACACCCGAACACAGGAGAACTTATTAATTAGAAGAAACCAATGATGCAAGACACAAAGAAAGCTAAAACCATTAGAAAAATTCAACCAAATTTCATAAAAATGGAATTCAAATGTATTAAATGGAAGGGAAGACAGCCAGCTAACTAACTTACTTCTGAGAATGGCCGATTTCTCCGGATTAGCGGTCGAACCTGCAGAGGTCGCCAGAAGCTTTGTGGGAAAACCAATTAAATCGATTTGCTTCTTGTCGCCGATGCAACTGAAATCTCGCCGTCCACCACCACCGCCAAGAAACCTCTCATGCCGTGCGAGGCAGTTTTGTCTGTATGTGCGGTTGTGGTTTCTGGCCGCTGACGGAGGGCGTGCATAGGGTGTGGCTGGAATACTGCGGCGGAGAGGTCGCTTGCGGAACTTGCCTCCGGCTCCGGCGGTTTCGTAGGGAGGATTTCCATCGCCTGTCGTCGCCATAGGGGGAGCTGGATGTGGTGGAAGAGAGAGATTGGACTGTGGAAAGAAAAGGAAGAAAAGAAGAGGAAGAAATGGGAAGGAAATTAGGGTTGCAAGCAAGGGCATTTTTGTAATTATGTCGGTGGGGGTAAAATGGTAATTTGTCGGTGGCACCGACATTTGTCTTTAAGAGTATATAAATTACTTTTTTTATCTTTTACAAATTTGTCGTTTTATGTTTCAGTCTAAATTTGTTAGTTAACACGCTGCAACGGGTGTGTGTATAATTCAACGTTTTTACGTCTATCCTTTTTGTGTGGTTTAACTGCTCTGTTGTAACTTGCAGGTTCTAAGCCGACTTAGTTATTCTTTTTATATTTTTACGTTTTGGTCTAAGTTTTGCGAATTAACACACCGCAACGCTTGTACGTGGTTCAACTTTTTTACATCTACTATTGTCTGGTTTAACTCTCCCGCCGCAAAACGCGGGCCCTAAACACTAATTTTATTAAAGAGTAAACTGCCATTTTGATCCCTGAGGTTTGGTCACTTTTGTCACTTTAGTCCAAATTTGAAACTTTTTGCATCTGGGTCCCTGTGGTTTCTTTTATTGCCATTTTGGTCCAAAAATGAAATCAGATCATATTTCTCAAATTAAATCCTGATTATTTGTCCTTTTCCTCATAGACAAAATGGTCATTTCTTTTTTATTTTATTTAAGAGTAAACTGCCATTTTGGTCCCTGTGGTTTGGCCAGTTTTGCCACTTTAGTCCAAATCTCAAACTTATTACATCCAGGGCCTTGTGGTTTGGTTTTTGTTGCCATTTTGGTCCAAATTTCAAATTTGACCAGATTTCCCATTAATGACCTGCTATTTTGTCTTTACCCTCAGGGGCATTTTGGTCTTTTTAGATTTATTATCTCTTTATAATAACTCATTTATAATAAAACCCTTAGATCATCATCTTCAACCTCATCTCAGACATCTCTCTCTCTCTCAACATAAAATCTGCTCTCTCTCTAAAATACCACCACCACACCCCCACCACCCCCACCATCGCATCATCCCCACCACCATCCCACCGCCGCCAACTCTGCTCTCTCTCTCTCTAAAATGACATGCTCTCTCTCTCTAATACCGCAACGCTCGAAAACACATGGTAAATCGAAGCTCAAACGCTCGAAATCGAAGCTCAAACGCTGCTGGTGCTCAAATCGAAGCTCAAACGCTGCTGGTGCTCAAATCGAAGCTCAAACGCTCGAAAACCCTAACCCTAAGAACACACAGATCTCCGCCTCAAGATCTCCGCCTCAAGAACACATGGTAAACCCTAACCCTATAGTGTTTGCCCAGTCGTTTTTTGGGTGGAGGTGCTCATCGGATTGAGAGAGAGGGGCGGTGGTTGCAGGGGGTGCGAGAGGGTGGTTGCAGGGAGTTGCAGGTTCATCGGATGTGGTTGCAGGGGGTGCGAGTGGGTGGTTGCAGGGAGTTGCAGGTTCATCGGATGTGGTTGCAGGGGGTGCGAGTGGGTGGCAGAATTGGAGGAGGGCAAGTGCGCTTGCAACCTTTGTTTGCAGCCATGGCGGTTTTGATTTGTTGTTGGAGCCTCGTTTCTTTTTACAAATCGGTTTTTGATTTTCTTAAAGATGATGTTCTTGATTTTCTGGATTTTCTGGGTTTTGATGATGATGTTTGATGATGTTCTTGAAGATACAGATCTGAGCCTCGTTTCTTTTTACAAATCGGTTTCGTTTTTGTGATGGTTTCTGGTTTTGTTCTGGGTTCTTGATTTTCTTGAAGATGTTCTTGATTTTTTGGGTTTTGATGATGAAGTTTGACGATGTTCTTGATTTTCTGGGTTTTGATAATGAAGTTTGATGATGTTCTTGAAGATAGATGTTATTAATTACTGAAATGTTATAATAAATTAACATGGACCAAAATGCACCTGCACTACAGGACAAAATAGGAGGTTGCAACAGTAAAAAAAATAGGTTTTTTGGATTTTGGACTAAAATGGCAACAAAATGCAAACCACAGGGACCCAGATGTAATAAGTTTGAGATTTGGACTAAAGTGGCAAAACTGGCCAAACCACAGGGACCAAAATGGCAGTTTACTCTTTATTTAAAGAAAATAAATAACCCCCACTTCTTCTACCTCTTTCTCTATGGATCTCTTCTGCATAACAAAGCAACCACCATCCATCACCATCTCCACCACCATCAATCTCCACCACCGCCACCATCTATCTCCACCTCCACCACTGCTCAACGTCACACCTAAATCACCATCACCTTTTTTAAATAACATTCAACTTTATTTATGATGGCTAGTGTGTTACACACATCCACGAAAGCGTGTTTGTTGAACAATTTGGTCAACACAACAACAAACAGAAATCGATGTATATAATCTTCCTCCAATTCAATCATTAAACGATCATCTATAAATGACGACTCACGGCATCCATGGCAATCTTATTGAAGTCACTAGTATACATCCGGATTCCTTATCCTTCTTTTCACTTTCTGTTCAATTGATACCTGTTTTCATCGGTCAATATAACTTATTTGACATGCATGATTCGTGATATCAGTGTAACAACTTTGGATTATACAGATTTGGTTCCGAACTGTGTGTTTGACTGTTTGTTGATTTCCAGATCTAATTTCAGTTATTCGCACTTTCAGTTGTCAGCTGTAACAAATTACAAGATACTGAATGGATTTCGAGGCAAGATCCCTACGTTTCACCACACAAACCTTTCAAATCCCCATATTCCACCATCACCCCATACCTTACACTTTGCTTCAAAACATTACCAACGACCTCCACCGGAGACCATGGCTTCCACCGCATAACAAATTTCTTTTTTTTTTATCTCGATTCGTTAGATCTGAGTATGTACATCACTCGTCGCCTATGGTTGCCACCTGGACCACCGGAGACCATGGCTTCCACCGCATAACAGATTAGACAAACCGCATGACAGATCCGAGTTCAGGCAGTTGATTTTCAACTATTAACTGGTGTTGGTGGGCGGTGGTGTCGTTGTAGTGGCCTGTGAGTTAGGGTTTCTGAATTGACAGTTGGGTTTAGAGAATATGATGGGAACAATTTTTGTTGTTTCAGACATTTGGGTCTGTGCTTCTTTTTTTATAAGGTAAAGGGTTAATTTAATTATTTTAATTAATAATTTGTTAAAATAATACTTGTAATGACCAAATTACTCATGAGAAAAAAGATAAAACATTAGGATTTAATTTGAGGAATTTGAGCTGATTTTACTTTTGGACCAAAATAGCAACAAAACTGAAACTATAGGGACCCAGATACAAAAGATTTGAGATTTGGACTAAAGTGACAAAACTGCCCAAAGCTCAGGACCAAAATGGCAGTTTAAAGAACATGAGGTTTTAAGAAAGAAAAAAGAGTAAAATGCACGGATAGTCCCTGTGGTTTTGCAAAGTTTCACCTATAGTCCCCAGATTTTGGAAATTACACTCCTAGTCCCTGTGGTTTGACAGTTTGTTACGCTGATAGTCCCTGGAGTGGATGTGGGTTAGTTTTCTCAGTTAAGTTGGTGTGAAATGACTATAATACCCTTAATATAAAATAAAATAAACAAATCAAGTATTTAAATATATAAAACATATATGTATGTATATACACACACTTGAACAATATGTATCTCTCTTTCTACTCTCTCTCTCTCTCTCTCTCTCTCTCACTAAAAACCACCACCACCGTCACCTCCACTGCCGCCATCACCACTCCCCACCACCGCCATCCCCTTCCACCACCACACCTCCGCCTCCTAAACCCATACCCGCCTCCACCATCAACCACCCATCCCCAAATCAACCACCCCTATCCACCTCACCCTGTCGCCTTCACCAACCCCACCACCCTCCACCACCGATCGTACAAATAATCTGAAACAGATTTCAAGATGAAGGAAATTGGGCGACACATTGTGTAGTTTCCGGACCATGACCAAGAACACCACATAAACTTGAACCACATGAGTAAACAGTTGCATCTTTAATCAACAATGTGTGATACCTTCCACTTCTAATTTGCATATTCTAATAACCAAACAACCAAAAAATCATCAATTTAACAACAAACTATCAGTAAATTAAATATAAACTGAACAAAAAAAGCCCTAAAATCATACATTTCCTGAAGTGGTATGAACAACATCTGAAGACTGATTCACAGACTGTAAAAATCTCAAAACCCTTTTCCAATTTTGACCACACCGACCCACAAGTTCATCCTGAGCCTTAAAACTCAAGCAATTATAAACAACATGAGACCTACAAAGCTGAAAAGCAGCGAAGTCAACCAAAGACTTTGACTTTTGATTATCAAACTCATGAGTGCCTCTAAAAACCGAACTAGTAAGCTCCAAACAGACAAGATCCGACCCACTTAACCGACACCCAGATGTCAAAATCTCTAGAATCAAATGCAACGGCAAGTCTTCAAGTGTAGATGATGGTAACCGATCCCCCATTTTGTGGGTCAAAATTGGGGAAAAAAGATCAGATTTTGAAACGGAATTTGATAAAATTTAAACGGAATTGGAAAAGGGTTTTGAGATTTTTGCAGTCTGTGAATCAGTCTTCAAAATTGGTCGGTGTGGTGGAAGGGGATGGCGGTGGTGGGGAGTGGTGATGGCGGCAGTGGATGTGACGGTGGTGGTGGTTTTTAGTGAGAGAGAGAGAGAGAGAGAGTAGAAAGAGAGATACATATTGTTCAAGTGTGTGTATATACATACATATATGTTTTATATATTTAAATACTTGATTTGTTTATTTTATTTTATATTAAGGGTATTATAGTCATTTCACACCAACTTAACTGAGAAAACTAACCCACATCCACTCCAGGGACTATCAGCGTAACAAACTGTCAAACCACAGGGACTAGGAGTGTAATTTCCAAAATCTGGGGACTATAGGTGAAACTTTGCAAAACCACAGGGACTATCCGTGCATTTTACTCAAGAAAAAAAAAATAGTTAAAAGTCATTTTAGTCCATGTGGTTTGGGTCATTTTGACAGTTTAGTCCAAAAGTTTCATTTTTTACCTGTGGGTCCAAAAAAGGTTTCATCATTGCCATTTTTAGTCAACTGGGTTAACTTCATTCATTTTTTCTCTTAACAAGAAGGGTAATTCGGTCATTTTATATGGTCGAATTGTCCTTCTAGCTAACAGAATTACATATAAAATGACCGAATTGGCTTTCTCGTTAACAGAAAAAATGGATGAAGTTAACCCGGTGGACTAAAATGGCAACGGTGAAATCTATTTGAACCCACGTATGAAAAATGAAACATTTGGACTAAACTGACAAAGTAGCCAAAACCACATTGAGTAAAATGGCATTTAACTCAAAAAAAAAAAAAAAAAGTGTAACAGCTTCGACAACAAAACCAAACCAACCTCAGATACCTCCTTCTCCTCTTCTTCTTCCCTGTTTCTTTAAGCATCTCTCATTCTCTTTTCTATTCATCAAATCCCTAATTTCTAACCCAAAAAAAAAAAAAACACATCTTCATCACACTCAACCAACTACCAATGACATTCCAACTATCTCTCTACCCATTTAAGTAAAATATACCTTGTGGGTATTCACTCATTGCCCAAAAAGACTCTCCTTTTGCACTTCTTGTTCATTGATTCGAAGATATTATGAGTAATTCGAGTTGGGGTTTTGTTTTGCTGGTTTTTTCTGCTTTCTTTTTGAATCTTGATGCTTTTGAGCTTCGGAAAGGTCAAAAAACAGAGAGAATTTCAGGTAATTTGACTGTTTTTTTTTTACTTTAATTCTTTCAGTTACTATTTTTTGGTAGATTTATAATTGGCACTTATTAGGGTAGAGTCAGATTTAGGGATTAGGGTTTTATTTTAACTTCATTTGGGTCCTTGATCTGGGAAGATTTTGTGCTTTTGAGATAGGGCTATTGCTGCCATTTAGAACTTAATGTTAAGTTATTTTGAAAATGCATAATTATTGACTTGTAAAGTTGCTTACATGTTGCTTAGAAGAATAAAGTTTCTATTTTGATATGATTTATATGATGTATAGATTTGTTCTTTTATTATTATATACATTTTATGCAGGAGAACTTAGGGTTGACTTGATAGAAATTACGTATAATCGATCGTATGGCGTTAGGTATTGTGAATTAAACTTGAAACTTCAATAAGTATATGTGGTGTCAATGTGTATTTTCGTTAAACTCGAAGAAGAGAATTATGATTCATGAATATTATTCTACCTTTAGATTTTCAATTGTCAGCTTTGGTGCAACTTGTATGAAACTGATAATTTATGTAATCAAATCCGAAAGTCAATATCTAAGTAGTTAATGTGGTAAAAAAATGGATATCGGTCAAGGACCGATATTTGAGATATCGGTAATCGCGGAGGGATATCGATGGGAATGATATCAGTAACAATTCAGTATATTCTCCTACCATTAACAAATTAACCTTTTGCAACTTGCAAAAAACTAACAATTGTAGCAAGTAGGAACTGGTTAAGACTTAAAACACTGGCATGTGACACTAACAATTAAGACTTAGAACACTAATAGCAGCAATAAGAAGAAAGACGAATGGTTGAACTAAGATGAAAGGTACTGATATTGGGAAAATCGGTGATATATCGGTCAATATCGCTGATAATATCGATTTCGATATTCTGACCGATATTTTGCACCGATATCTCACCAGGGGACCGATAACCGATATATCGGTGATGTTAACTACATAGGTCAATAGTATCCTTAAATGCATAATTTTGTGCTAATGCTAGTTCAAATTGTGCAATAATAGGTAGTGCTGGGGATGTATTGGAAGATGATCCCGTTGGAAGGTTAAAAGTATTTGTTTACGAGCTACCGAGCAAATACAACAAGAAAATATTACAAAAAGACCCTCGATGTCTTAACCACATGTTTGCTGCCGAAATTTATATGCACAGATTCCTTTTATCCAGTCCCGTTAGAACCCTTAATCCAGAGGAAGCCGATTGGTTTTACACGCCTGTTTACACTACTTGTGATTTAACACCGAATGGCCTCCCGTTACCTTTTAAATCACCAAGAATGATGAGAAGTGCTATTCAACTTATTTCTTCTAATTGGCCTTACTGGAATAGGACCGAAGGGGCCGATCACTTTTTCATTGTACCACACGATTTCGGTGCTTGTTTTCATTATCAGGTATCAATCTTTTCTTTCTCATTGTAGTCTTGAGTATAGGGGCCAGTATCAGGGCCGGTCCTGAGAATTCACGTGCCCTGTCTGAGCCCGGAAAAACGTGCCCCCTGGCGGACGGTGGTGGTTACTATCGATCAAAGGCTTGCGCCTTTTGATATTCGCTAGTCGCTTTCGTTGATGCCTAATGCCTTACGTCGCTGTGTTATCAAATGGGTTGGCTTTTTGCTGCTCATTGTTATTAACTTATTATTATCATTATTTATTTTAAACTAAAATAGGTATGTGGCTAATAACTAATGGGCTTAAGTTATAAATTTTGAGATTGATAGTTTTAAATGGGCCTAAGATATAAGTTTATGTGTTATATCGGCTTTGGGTCGGTTTGACCTTATTAGTAATTAGTGCGTCAAATTTGGTTAAAGAATTATACTATTTCAATAACGATCTAACATTTTTAAATGAAATGATTAATATGACACTTAGGAAACTTTTGACCCATTTGATTTTAGGCTATTTTTTATTGTACATGTTTGACCCGTTAAGAGATAAAACATAACGCGAATCGATCCATTCATAGGGGCACCTTTGTGTTTATACTATCCCAAACAACCCCTTAGTGGGTGATGTTATGTTCATACATTATTGAATTTTATTGTAGGAAGAAAAAGCTATTGAAAGAGGGATTCTTCTTCTACTCCAGCGAGCTACATTGGTTCAAACTTTTGGTCAAAAGAATCACGTTTGTCTAAAAGATGGTTCAATCACAGTGCCCCCGTATGCACCTCCACAAAAGATGCAATCTCATTTGATCCCTCCAAGTATTCCTCGATCCATCTTTGTCTACTTTAGAGGCTTGTTTTATGACGTTGGAAATGACCCCGAAGGTGGTTATTATGCCAGGTATGTGTCTTCTATATTCTTAAAATTGTTAGTTAATGGGTCAAAAGGGTAAAACAGGCCTGGTTTATCTGCTACACATTTTTTTTTCCTATTTTTTATTTATAAATAATTAATTTGTTAAATACGATTACAAAAATGTTATTTAAATGGTGACCCAGCTTTCTTTAGTATAGAAATTTGGAAATTGGAAACACGCAAGGATACTTTAGTCTTTAGGTAAAGTTTATTTTTTTAATCTGTTGCTCCCTATAAAAAGTCCATGGATGGTATTTTACTTCTCCATAGAAAGAGGTGGAATTTCGACCCATTTACTCATGAGTCATGAATTGGTCAACTTGGATTGTGTTTTATCAACTAGTGGGATTCCCCGCGCTTCGTGGCGAGCATTTGGTCCATATCAATTCGCTTCTTTGTGATACCAAAACTTGCTATAGCAATCGAAAGAGAAAACCCAAATGCCCAAAAAGATACTGACACATGTTTTAGATCGATCGAAAGCATAGAAACAAATACTGGTACTGGTACGATAACGACAATTGCTATAGCTTACGATACTAAAAGATATTTTGTATTTTATACAATTCCGTTTTTCAACAATAATTATGAAATAAATAAATAATAAATACACATGTGTATTCAGCTTTTTTTAAAAGTTAACGAACGAAAATTATTGAAGAAAAATCAAATTAAATGTAAACTAAATGGGTTAAAGACGTAGATTTTTTTAAGTATAAGATGTGAAAATGGAAGAAAAAAATAAATAAAAATCAATCATTATATAATAAAAAGTACAATAGTTATATATAATATGTACACAATCTTATATCCCTAAATTTTAAAAGTGAACATATTTTATCAATAAAAAAATTAAAACTATAGAGTAATATGTAAATTTATAAAAACTCCATTTGATCATTAATATAGACATTTATTCGTGACTTTTGAGGTTAACTTTGACCGTGGAGACCTTTCTCAAGATTGAAAGATATTTACTTAGGGGCTGTTTGTTTAGCTCTTAATGGGGCTCTTAATGGTTCAGACCTCTTATTGGTTCAACACTTAATGGTTCAGACTGTTTGTTTCGCGAGTAGATGTCTGAATGGTTCAGACATTTGCCTCTGAATGGTTAAGCATTATACTGAGTCTGAATGGTTAAGACCTCTAATCTGAATTGGTCAGACATTTGCCTCTGAACGGTTAAGTATTATACTGGCTCTTAATGGTTCACACACACCTCTTAATGGTTCAACACTTAATGGTTCAACACTTAATGGTTCATACCTCACCTTTTACTGGTTCAGCACTTAACCATTCAGAAGTTGCTAAACAACCGGTGTAAGCAAGCCATAAAACACCCACAACCGGTAAGGCTGTGATTCAACTACATGTTAATATAGCAATTACTGTAGTTAAGGCTTGCCTTTTAATACATAGATATAATAATGGGTCAAATAAAAAACTAGCAAAAAGGAAGCGGCTCAAATGAGTCGGGTGGATCAAACGGGGTTGATCCGAAATTTGACCTGTTGCAACCCAACACGCTCGCCCTGCCAATCTTTCTCCTATTATATTGCTCACCGGTTTTGTATCTTTTATTCTCTCTATGCATTGGTATGAAAGAAAAGTGATGGTTTTATAATCTTTCAGAGGAGCAAGAGCAGCAGTGTGGGAAAACTTCAAAGACAACCCTCTATTCGACATCTCAACAGAACATCCAACGACATACTATGAAGACATGCAAAGAGCCGTTTTCTGCTTATGTCCACTCGGGTGGGCCCCATGGAGTCCACGGTTGGTTGAAGCAGTTATATTCGGGTGCATTCCAGTCATCATAGCGGATGACATCGTCTTGCCTTTTGCTGATGCAATTCCATGGGAAGACATCGGAGTTTACGTTGACGAAAAAGACGTTCCGAATTTGGACACCATTTTGACGTCGATTCCAACCGAAGTCATTTTACGAAAACAACGATTGCTAGCTAATCCTTCGATGAAACAAGCTATGTTGTTCCCTCATCCCGCTCAACCGGGTGACGCGTTCCATCAAATCTTGAACGGTCTCGCCCGTAAACTACCGCACGATAAGAGCGTTTATTTGCGGAAAGGAGATAAGGTTTTGAACTGGACCGCCGGCCCTTTAGCTGATCTGAAGCCATGGTAGCTCCTAATAATGTTTCGTTTTCGAGTTTATACAATGTTCGGTTATATAAGCAAAATCATGGGCCGATATCATGAACTGGTTGAGGGATTTTTGTTGGGTTTTAGTATATTTACAGTGTAGATCTCAAAGCAAACTGATGATTTTTGAATCTTATAGACTTTGCATCTTTGTTCTTATTCTCTTTGTATAATCATTGAAGGGATACCAATACCAATTATTATAGCATTAGATTAAATGAATTTGGTTTACTTTTGACTATATTGGCAATGTGTATGTGCCCTTCTACATCTACAACAATATTGTTTGTTACAGGTTTCTATACATGCAAATGTGGTTTTCGGTTAGCATCTTGACACCATGTGACAATGAGACATTAACATCATTACACGGTCTTCACATGTACGTGTCGGTTTCATTATAGCTCTGGCGTCTTAATGATCTAACTGATCGGCCCGATCTTACAATGCGTTTGCTCGCAAAGAGGGTAAGCAAGCATGGGCGTTTTTCACCGCTTTTGACCAGTTTCCATGGTGACCGCTTTGCTTAAATGTGCGAGACTGGTTTTCGGGCTTCTCATAATATATTAGTTAAATAAAACATAATATAAACCTATAAATCACTTGATTTATATAAAAATACTTCACTAAAGCCACTACCTAGTAGACCAAGCATTTTAACCGGGCCACTTGAACTTCACTAATGAGCTGCGACCCGACCCGACCCAACCCGGATCAGGAGAAATGAAAAAAGGAATGTTAGCATACGATACACAGTTATCACGGTGAAAGATTTGTATTATTCTATATTTTTAACTTCTACACCAAAAGTTAGCAGATCACGGAACTAGTATAATCAAATTATAACTATTCTTCCATATAATGCGCAATCAGAAATGTATCTCGCGCCTTTCAGCAAAGAATTTGCCACTAATTCGCATATCTGGAATCAACGAAAGCCACACTGCTGTATCAGCACCCTCTTCAGGTGTAACCTGGCCCGCCCAACCTGTCATGGCGGTCTTGACCCAACCTGGACAGTAACAGTTGACGTAAATCTTTTCACCTTCGGGTCGACCCGCTAGTTCCCGGGCCACTACCCTTGTGTATGCGTTGATCGCCATTTTTGACAGTGAGTAATCTGTGTTGTTTTGAGGCCATCCTCCAGTGGTCCAACTCCCATCTTTCACTTGTTCCAGAAACTTGTTCAGTGTACTGTCAATTAACTCTTCGGATAGCGAGTCAGCATCTTCTAGTTGTTGTCTTAATGCATCATCAGAAATCCTCTAGCATCAAATTTTATAATTATAGTCAAGTAAAATAATTTTTAGAATAAATAATTGAGTAAAATGCCATTTTCGTCCCTGAGGTTTGGATAGTTTTGCGACTTTCGTCCAAAGGTTTGTTTTTCCACATCTGGATCCAGAAGGGGTTTTAATTCTTGCCATTTTCATCTGGCTCGTTAACTCCATCCATTTTTCTCCGTTAAGTCAGGGGTATTCCCATTCTTTTTGTTAACTTAAAGGGCAATTCGGTCTTTTTCAGGGGTATTCGGTTGTTTTACATAAAGTGAAAAAGACCGAATTGCCTTTTAAGTTAACAAAAAAGACGGAAATACCATTGACATAACGGAATATAATGGATGGAGTTAACGAGCCGGATGAAAATGGCAAGATTTCAAACCTTTTGGATCTAGATGCGGAAAAACAAACCTTTGGATGAAAGTCGCAAAACTGACCAAACATCAGGGACGAAAATGGCATTTTACTCTAAATAATTACAGATTTTATCTACACACATTTTTCCTGCCATTAAGTCTTCCTAATCGCGAGCTCACTGTAACAATTCGAGCGCCTGCGGGGTTAGGCTTCATCAACGGAATTGCAGCTTTGATCATATTCTTGGACCCCGTATAATTAATGGTGATAACTTTTTCAGCATATTCAACAGAATTCTCCGACCCGATATTATAATTGAATCCTGCATTGTTTATCTGCAAAAACCTCAAAAAATAAAGAAAAACAATATTGAACTCATATTTTATAAGTAAAATTAGATGTGAGTAATGTTGATATGATATTACCAGAATATCTATACCACCATAGTTTTCTTTTATCCAAGAACAAAACGTGTCGATTGATTGTTGATCTATAACATCGAGTTGATGGAATACCACTTTTAAGCCTCCTTCTTGTAGGACTTTTGCTGATTCTTCACCTACAGCAGTCTCTCTTGAAGTAAGAACAACGGTTAACCCTTGCAATCCAAGCTGGTGTGCGATTTCAAATCCGATTCCTCGATTTGCACCAGTTACGACAGCTATAGTTTCAGCAGACCACCACCTACAGTTTATACATTAATTAAACTCTAGTTACAACCTTTATTACCTATGATTTCATGTTATCCATAGAATTAGCACTACTAGATACAGTAATCATGACACAAAAGAAGATTAAAAGCTTTTATTTGTAATTAATTCCTGAAAACAATGAATTTAAACGGATATCCAAATGTGTGATGTATCCTAAAAGCCGTTGCAAATTTGAAGGCCACAATTATCATTCATATTGATTTGATTTATAAAAAAAAGTTCTAGTTATATGTCATGATTACCAGCACGAACCTTTTGTTATTTTCTCTCCGTACACCTTCCCCCCTGTTTCCTTTCCGTACACATTTCTCAACGTAAACCTGCAAATTACCGGCAACAAGCTACCAGCGAGCAGGTAAATCTCCGGCAACAAGCATCCTCCGAGCAAGTAAATCTCCGGCAACAAGCTACCAGCGAGCAGGTAAACCTCCGGCAACAAGCATCCTCCGAGCAGGTAAATCTCCGGCGACCAGGTACAACCCTCCGAGCAGGTAAATCTCCGGCGACGACCAGGTACAACCCTCCGACCAGATCCACGACCCTTGTTCTTCGATTAGAACCTAATTAATCGTAGGTTTGTTCAATCAGGTCGTATCCTTCCGCTTTTTTAGTTGTTCAATCTACTGCTGATTGATTTTATATGCTGATTTTGTGATTTTAGGCAGAAGGTCGAACGTTTTGTTATTTTTGATTCATTATCTAGTCAGTTTTAGGCTAAAATTTGTGAATATACAAGAACCTTGTGATATTTTGTTGGATTTTGTTGCGTGTGTTGTTTTTTGTTAACTTTAAGGTTCATGTAATTATCAGAAAAATAAGAAAAAGTCAAAAAAAAAAAAAGGTAGGTAGCTCTGCCCTTTGTGTACTTTGTGTTGCCGGTTGGTTGTTACCTGTTGACTGTTGTTACTTGTTAGTTGTAAGCATAGATAATAGAAACCATGACGTTTACTTGAGATCATGTCCAAGGACGAGAGGTGCAGGTAAGGGTAAAGTTAGAGGCTATAGTTTACGGGTGGCGTCTTGGAACGTAGGAACTCTTAGTGGTAAATTGTTGGAAGTGATAGACGCACTTAAAAGACGTAGGGTACATATAGCGTGCCTTCAGGAAACTAAGTGGAAAGGACAGAGAGCAGAAGAGCGCAATGGGTACAAGTTGTTATATTCCGGGTCGGATGGGGCCAAGAACGGAGTAGGATTTTTGGTATCTATAGAATTGCATAAGAATGTAATTGGGGTGATACGACACAACGATAGAATTATGGTGCTAAGGTTAGTTTTGGGTGAGCAAGTAGTGACAGTAGTATGCGCTTATGCACCGCAAGTGGGACTAGGAGACCAAGAGAAAAGAGAGTTTTGGGATTGTCTAGATGTAGTAGTAAGGGCCATACCTAGGGAGGAGAAAATTTTTATAGGAGGAGATTTTAATGGACACATTGGTAAGGATCGCGATGGCTTTGAGTTGGTACATGGGGGTTTTGGTTTTGGCGATAGAAATGACCCTGGTAGAGACCTTCTAGACTTTGCGGCAGCCAACGGCCTAGGTATTATAAACTCGTTCTTTAGGAAGAGAGAATCTCATTTGATCACTTTTAGTAGCGGAGGACGCAACACGCAAATCGACTACCTTTTGATGAGACAGGAAGATCGACGGATGTGGATGGACTGCAAGGTTATACCAAGGGAGACTGCAGCGGCTCAACACCATTTGCTAGTAGCAGATATAGCCCTAAAAGTAAGGCTAACTGAGGGGGAGAGGAAAACCCGACCTAGGATCCGTTGGGGGAACTTGAAGGGAGAAAAAATTTTGATGTTTAGAGATAAAGTTAACTCGATGACATCGATGCAACTAGGTGACGATGCAAACCAGATGTGGGAGACTATGGCGACTACTATCACTACAGTGGCGAATGAGGCGCTAGGGGTCACAAAAGGAAAGACTAGTGGGCATAAGGAGTCTTGGTGGTGGAATGAAGACGTGCATACCAAAATTAAGGATAAGCAACAAAGTTTTAGAGATCTTTTGAGGTGCACAGATGAGGAGGAGCGGTTGAGGGTAAGGGAGATTTACAAGAAGGCAAAAAGGGAAGCGAAAAAGGCGGTGACCGAGGCAAAAAACACAGCATATAAACAAATGTATGAACGTTTGGAAAGGAAAGAGGGGGAGCATGAGATGTTCAAGATTTCCAAAGCTAGGGAGCGAAGAAGACAAGATCTAGGCGTAGTAAAGTTTATCAAAGGAGAGGATGGACGGGTTTTAGTCAAGGCACAAGATATTAAGTTGAGATGGCAAACCTACTTCCATAATCTTTTCAACCATGGTAGGGCATACCAACATGATAGCAGCAATCCCAGGATTCATAGACGACAACAGAATAATTGCTACTGCTGGAGGATCACACATGACGAGGTGAGGATGGCACTTAGGAAGATGGGAAGAGGCAAGGCAGTGGGTTTGGACAACATACCGATTGAGGCGTGGAAGTGTTTGGGAGAAGAAGGAGTCCGATGGTTAACACTTTTGTTCAATTGTATTTTCAAGACTGGGAAAATGCCAGATCAGTGGAGGAGCAGCGTCATGGTGCCTTTATACAAGAATAAAGGAGACGCTCAATGTTATGGGAACTACAGAGGAATCAAACTGCTAAGTCACACTATGAAGCTCTGGGAGAGGGTAATTGAAACTAGAATTAGAAGAGAAACTCAGGTTTCAGTAAAACAATTTGGATTCATGAAAGGGAGGTCAACTACAGAAGCGATACATATTCTAAGGAGGCTGATGGAAAAATATAGAGCGAAGAAGCAAGATTTACATATGGTGTTTATCGACCTGGAAAAGGCATATGACACTGTCCCACGGCAACTGATTTGGGATAGTTTGGAGGGTCGAGGGCTACCGGGGAAGTATATAGACTTAATTAAGGATACGTACGATAGAACAGAGACTACTGTTCGCGCGCCTGTAGGAGATACAAACTTCTTTCTTGTGGAGATAGGACTCCACCAGGGATCTGCGTTGAGTCCTTTTCTTTTTGCGGTTGTCTTGGATGAGTTGTCCAAGTTGATTCTGGAGACAGTTCCGTGGTGCATGCTTTTTGCAGACGATATTGTGTTGATTGCAGAGACTAAACAGTGCCTGAACGAGAGGATAGAGGAGTGGCGAGTAGCTTTAGAGGGCAAGGGCCTAAGGATTAGTCGATCTAAGACTGAGTATCTACACTGTGATTTCAGCGGTGTAGCCATCGACGATGAAACCCAAATCTCCATTGAGGATCAATTGGTCCCGCAGGTAACTAGATTTAAGTATCTAGGGTCGTTTGTCCAAAGAGATGGTGACATAGATAGTGATGTAACCCATCGCATACAGGCTGGCTGGTGTAGATGGAGGGCAGCCAGTGGGGTATTGTGCGATAGGAGGTTCCCAATTAAACTAAAGGGGAAATTTTACAGGGTAGCAGTTAGGCCAGCTATGCTATATGGAACGGATTGTTGGGCCATCAAGAAGACACAAGCGCGCAAGATGGAGGTAGCAGAGATGAGGATGCTGAGGTGGATGTGTGGACACACGAGGTTAGATCGGATAAGAAATGAGGTTTTTAGGGAAAGACTAGGAGTGGCGAGCATATCGGAGAAGATTAAGGAGGGGAGATTGAGATGGTTTGGGCATGTGAAGCGGAGGGAAGCGACGGCACCAGTTAGAGTAGTGGAAACTCTTACTGTGCAGGGGAGGAGAGGAAGAGGCAGACCCAAACTGACATGGGATGAGCAGATTAGGCACGATTTACTAGAGATGCATCTTTCTGAGGACATGGTCCACGATAGGACTTCGTGGAGGCGTAGGATTAGGGTTAAGGACTTCTAGAAGATATTGTAGTAAGGTCTTAGGTGGATTTCTGGGACGTAGGTTTTTCTTATTCTCTAACGGACTTCTCCGGTGATTGCCTTCTTGTGTTTATGCCCAAATGATGTTGTATGCTATTATACATGATTTACATTGTGTTTATGCCCAAATGATGTCGTATGCCATGATACATGATTTACATTATATTGTGACACTCTGATCACTTTCTTGGAAATGGGCGACTTCTTATCTCTGTACTCTTTCTATGTTCTTTGACTTGCTGTGTTGGTTTGCTGTTCGTTTTCGAGCCGAGGGTCTCTCTGGAAGCAGCCTCTCTATCCCTAGGGATAGAGGCAAGGCCTGCCTACATCCCACCCTCCCCAGACCCTATAAGTAGCTCTGCTATTTGTGAGATTTACTGGGTATGGTTGTTGTTGGTTGTTGTTGTACATGTTCAAGCTAACGATTCCGTTTGTGTCCTTAGATTCAGTGACAGATGCAGGATTTTATTCTAATGGGTTCTTTTTGGTAAATTCTCTTTAATTCTCACTAATTTTTTCTAAATTCTATAAAGTTCTCACTAATTTTTTCCGTTTTTTCCAAACGCACTGGGTTCCTGGGAACCCACAAATGTTGGCTGGATCCGCCCCTGCTTAGATTACATTTTCCTACAATAATTCTATCTGCAATTGGATCTAAACAAACCTATTGCCTTCTATAATCAAATACATCCATACAAATTCCAAAGGATTCATGCTGAAACACGAATTTAAATACTAATTCAAGCCATACATTCCAATAATTATCCGCAATTGGATCTATACAAACTTATCGCCTTCAATAATCAGATACATCTGTACATATTCCAAAAGATTTATACTCAAACTCTGATTCGTGTCATACGTTCCAATAATTTCATGTGCAACTAGATCTATACACACCTATCTCCTTCAATAATCAGATACATTCGTACGAATTCTTAATAATCCATGCACAAAATCAAATTTAATTACTCGTTCGCGCCATAACTCCCAATAATTTCATCTGCAACTAGATCTATACAAACTTTTCACCTTCTACTCCGATCCATCCATACAAATTCCGAAGAATTCATGCTTATACTTTAATTTAAATACTAATTCGCGCCATAAGTTCCACTAATTTCATCTGCAACTAGATCTATACAAACCTATTGCCTTCAATAATCACATACATCCGTACAAATTCTGAAAAAAAATTCTTGCTCAAAATCTAATATAAATACAAATTCACGTCATCCGTTCAAATGATTTCATCTGCAACTAGATCTATAGTATACAAACCTATCACCTTCAATAATCAAATAAATCATACATCTGTACAAATTCCTAATAATTCATGCTCAAACTCAAATTTAAATACAAATTCGCGCCAATAATCACATACATCCGTACAAATTCCAAGGAATTCATGCTCAAACTCTAATTTGAATACTAATTCGCGTCATACATTTCTAATAATTTCATCCGCAACTAGATCTATACAAACCTATCGCCTTCATTAATCACATACATGATACATCCGTACAAATTCCGAACAATTCATGCTCAAACACAAATTCAAACTACAATTTCTAACAGTTACACTATCTATAATTTGAAATTAACACGTATCTAGAACGAATTCATACCTCTGATGATCTGAATAAGGAATCGAACGGATTAAAGAGATCTCTTGACGACGTTTCTCTCTACGTTCCTTCGCTCGCTCCTTTTTATCCATTTGTTTCTCTGTATTATCCATTGCATCAATGAGATCAGATCAGATCAGATAAGATAAGATCAGATTTGGATTATGAGTTTGTTATTAATCTGCAAATGTTAGAGAGAGAAACAAGAGAGCGGATGAGGATGATTTAAGAGAGAGAAGCATGCATGCAACCGTTAACTTCAGCGTGACCTCCGGTGAATATGGTCGTTGATCTCCTATTCTGCGAATTTACAGTTTTGACCCCTCAGTATATTATTGTTGTCTCTTAATACCCCTTAAACAAGCTGAAACGACCCGAGCTTAAACAAACTCGAAGCGAAGCTTAAAAACAAGCTCGTTTAACGAGCCGAGCCCGAGCTTTGCTTATCAAGCTCGAGCCGGCTCGTAAGGCATAACAAGCCCACTGTTTATATAATCTTTTAACTAATATGTTAAATATATATTTAAATAATATTAGTCATTATTTATAAAATTATGAAAAATAGCTAAATTATATATAAAATAATAGTTATAGTTAATAAATGAACAAACAAGCTGAGCTCGAGCTTTAAAAACAAAGCTCGAATCGAGCCGAGCTCGAGTTTTTAAAACAAAGCTCTAATAGAGTCGAGCTCGGGCTCGGCTCGACTCATTTACACCCCTAATGAATACAAAGAGGCTTCAAATATTTACACACCTCTAATAGATCTTTTGACACCCTAACACCTATACGAGTCATATAGGAATGTCTGGTGGCTGCCCTATACGAGTTGTATAGAGTCTCGTATATGTGACACATAAAAACCTAGCTATGTGACAGGTAGTCTTTGTGGGGCGAGGTGTCTATATATGACTCTTATACCCCTGTACGACTCGTATGGAGGGTGTGGAAAGATCCTTTAGCTCCTACAAATATTGATACAAATGTTTGAATAATTGATTTGATGTAGTGTTTGGCTCGGATCTTCGTGTGTACATGACGTTGATGTGAGAGTAAGTCGGGGAATACTAAACGTAGTAATATTAGATGTCTGAGATATTGAATTTGTGTGAAAGCAATTTCGCGTGAACTCACAGGCTAACCCAGCAATAAGGAGACCGGGGGAAGCAGAACCGACCTGGACCAAATTCGAACTTGAGTGCTTACTGTGGCAAACACCTCGGCCCTTTAACCAACACTAGGCTACACACCTGGGTGCCTACTTGGAACTTTTATATCATTCAGAAGGTGAAACTTCAACCCACTTTGGATTTCAATCTAATACAGATCTAAACTTGATACATGTAAAAGGGTCTTGCAATCCATATAAAGCACATATGTTTACATTTTAAAAAAACACCCTAATATACTCTTCGTACACAATTAGCTTAAGTCCATTATGGGTTTTGGCATGGATTGAAATGGGCTTTTAGGCCCGTATAGGCATATACTTCTGGTACACAGCATTTAGCTAACCAAACGTATTGTTATTGCTTGCAAAATTATATATCTCTAAGCTTGAAAGAAAATGAGAAAGATGCAAAGTTATAAAATAGCATCACATCCTTTTCTTCTTTTTAAAGTAATATTAGGAATATGATATATTAATAATATGGATATAGTATAAAAGATATATACCTCTACGTAAAACGAAGCTTGAAAGAAAATGAGAAAAATGCAAAGTTGTAAAAATAGGATCACATCCTTTTCTTCTTTTTAAAGTAATATTAGGAATATGATATATTAATAATATGGATATAGTATAAAAGATATATACCTCTACTTAAAACGAAGCTTGAAAGAAAATGAGAAAGATGCAAAGTTGTAAAAATAGCATCACATCATTTTCTTCTTTTTAAAGTAATATTAGGAATCTGATATATTGATAATATGGATATAGTATAAAAGATACATATCTCTACGTAAAACGAAGTTTGAAAGAAAATAAGAAAGATGCAAAGTTGTAAAAATAGCATCACATCCTTTTTTCTTTTTAAAGTAATATTAGGAATCTGATGTATTAATAATATGGATATAATATAAAAAATATATATCTCTACGTAAATCGAAGCTTGAAAGAAAATAAGAAAGATGCAAAGTTGTAAAAATAGCATCACATCCTTTTCTTCTTTTTAAAGTAATATTAGGAATCTCATGTATTAATAATATGGATATAGTATAAAAGATATATATCTCTACGTAAAGCGAAGCTTGAAAGAAAATAAGAAAAATGCAAAGTTGTAAAAATAGCATCACATCTTTTTCTTCTTTTTAAAGTAATATTAGGAATCTCATGTATTAATAATATGTATATGGTATAAAAGATACATATCTCTACGTAAAACGAAGCTTGAAAGAAAATAAGAAAAATGTAAAGTTGTAAAAATAGCATCACATCCTTTTCTTCTTTTTAAAGTAATATTAGGAATCTGATATATTAATAATATGGATATAGTACAAAAAATATATATCTCTACGTAAAACGAAGCTTGAAAGAAAATAAGAAAGATGCAAAGTTGTAAAAATAGCATCACATCCTTTTCTTCTTTTTAAAGTAATATTAGGAATCCAATGTATTAATAATATGGATATAGTATAAAAGATATATATCTCTACGTAAAACAAAACGAAGCTTGAAAGAAAATAAGAAAAATGCAAAGTTGTAAAAATAGCATCACATCCTTTTCTTCTTTTTAAAGTAATATTAGGAATCTCATGTATTAATAATATGGATATGGTATAAAAGATATATATCTCTACGTAAAACGAAGCTTGAAAGAAAATAAGAAAAATGCAAAGTTGTAAAAATAGCATCACACCCTTTTCTTCTTTTTAAAGTAATATTAGGAATCTGATATATTAATAATATGGATATAGTATAAAAAATATATATGTCTACGTAAAACGAATCTTGAAAGAAAATAAGAAAGCCTTTTCTTCTTTTTAAAGTAATATTAGGAATCTCATGTATTAATAATATGGATATAGTATAAAAGATATATATCTCTACATAAAACGAAGCTTGAAAGAAAATAAGAAAGATGCAAAGTTGTAAAAATAGCATTACATCCTTTTCTTCTTTTTAAAGTAATATTAGGAATCTGATATATTAATAATATGGATATAGTATAAAAATATATATATCTCTACGTAAAACGAAGCTTGAAAGAAAATAAGAAAGATGCAAAGTTGTAAAAATAGCATCACATCCTTTTCTTCTTTTTAAAGTAATATTAGGAATCTCATGTATTAATAATATGGATATAGCATAAAAGATATATATCTCTACGTAAAACGAAGCTTGAAAGAAAATAAGAAAAATGCAAAGTTGTAAAAATAGCATCACATCCTTTTCTTCTTTTTAAAGTAATATTAGGAATCTCATGTATTAATAATATGGATATGGTATAAAAGATATATATCTTTATCCTCGACGAGTGGTGCTCTCGACTACCTACTGAGCTAAAAGGCCACTTTCATCACCCACAACATACCCTGATAACCCTGGTAAGTTTTTCGGGGTTTTCAATTGTCATATTTGTGCATTACCTTGCAACAGATTTGTCTACTATTGTGAGGAATGCAAACACAACATTATACACAGTATACATATTATTACAAACAAAATGATGATGAATAGTAAGTATAATTTTTTAGGTATTTGATTTTTCAATTTTAATAGTATTTTAATTTAATTATTATTTAATTAATTTTATTTGAACATAAAATAACTCCAATTTTTTAAGTATTTGTTTTTTAAATTCTAATAGTATTTTATCTACTTTGATTCTAAATTAAAAAAAAAAAACTAATTCCGCATCTATGTTTAATTTTTTAACATTTGATGGTACGTTACTGCAAGCATTGGATCGGTATCGGTTCAGTTTGTTACACTACCGGTACGATACATT
This sequence comes from Helianthus tuberosus, assembly GCA_030545235.1. Classification (NCBI taxonomy): domain Eukaryota; kingdom Viridiplantae; phylum Streptophyta; class Magnoliopsida; order Asterales; family Asteraceae; genus Helianthus; species Helianthus tuberosus. The sequence goes on from CM060443.1 coordinate 4,708,020, forward strand.
CACTTGGTAGAGTTGTATAAATAAAAAAAACTTCGAAACCGAAAACCATAAAAATAAATACCAGTACTGCTGCCTATGTTTTTTTGATCGTTACAGTGTCTATTTATCAAAAGAAAAAAATAATAAAAATAAATACCGGTACCAAAACAGATGTTCTTCTTTTCGGTTCACTACTGGCATGGTATCCGTTGTCAAACAAGATTAAGTTTTTAGAAAAAAGTTATAAATGTAACTTATTAAAAAAATCAAATTAATCGATAAATTAATATATGTTCAAAAAAAAAGAAAAAAAAACAATTATTAAAAGAAGGTAAAGTAAATATATGTTTAAAAAAAAGAAAAATATGTTATTAAAAGTAAATATAATAATAAACTATTATAATATATTAAATAATAAAATAATAAAATAATAAAAAACTATATATTATTGTAAAAATAAAGTTACTATTTATCATCCTTACAAAATGATGATGAATAGCAAGTCTAATTTTTTAGGTGTTTGATTTTTCAATTTTAATAGTATTTTAATTTAATTATTATTTAATTAATTTTATTTTAACATAAAATAACTCCAATTTTTTAAGTATTTGGTTTTTAAATTCTAACTAGTTGATTTTCCGCCCGCGCGTTGCGTCGGGGACCCAATAACTACAAAATGCGTGTCAGCAACGGCAAACAGATACCGAATATGAAAACATAAATAAATAAAAATGGCGTGGTAAGGATAGTCATTCCGTCCTAAAAAAACGATTTTAAATAACCTAATATATAATAATAGGACCCACACGTCCTACACGTTGGAAATTCGGTTGTTTTCAGTTCAGTTATTACGGTGCTAACACGTTAAAATATGGATGAACTCGGTACCGGTAACGGCACCGTAAGTACCGATCCGGAAAATCATCGAAATTAGGTACCGGCACCGAAAATGCTCGGTACAATACGGTATGGTATTTGAAGGTAAAAATCAATAAATACAGGTATGGTGATAGACCGGTGTCGAACCGAAAGTAACGATTCTGAAAACGCCAAAAGGTGGGTACCAAATTGGTACCGAAAATGATTTGGTATAGTAAATTTGGTACCGATACGATACCGGTTTGATTACAAGATTTGATACGATTTGCTCATCAATATTCTAATTTTAAATGATACAATTCATTTATTACAGAAAAAGACAAAAAAGAAAGCAAAATAAGTTGTTATGTATATAAAACCTCATTCAAACGAAATAAAGTTTACTTACTGTGTGTATGAAAAGTAATCTAAACGGTGCAATTACTTGCATTGCTACGTTGCTACAAGATTTGATGAGCTCGGTATCAACCGGTACCGAAAATACCGTTACCGAAATCCCTAAAAGTGGGTACCGATACCGAATATACCTGGTACGGTACGGTTCGGTACCGGTCGGTACTGGTACGTCACCGGTAAAAACCGGTGAATACCGGTGCCGAAAGTACGCCGGTTTGATAAATCGGGTACTGGTAACGGTACCCGATACCATTTGCTCATCTCTTAATGATAGTTGGATTTAATGAGCTCGGTATCAACCGGTACCGAAATCCCTAAAAGTGGGTACCGGTACCGAATATACCTGATACGGTATGTTTCGGTACCGGTCGGTACTGGTACGTCACCGGTAAAAACTGGTAAATACTGGTGCCGAAAATACGCCGGTTTGATAAATCGGGTACACTACACTACACTTTTTTATTTTGATAAGAATTAAAAAAAAAAAACCTAAAATACCCCTCTCAACTTACTTTTCATTTCATAGCTTTATTAATATAAGGGTAATAGTATTTTAACTACTTTGATTCTAAATTCAAAAAATAAACTAATTCCACATCTATGTTTAATTTTTTAACATTTGACGGTATGTTACTGCAAGCATTGGATCAGTATCGGTTCAGTTTGTTACACTACTGATACGATACATTCACTTGGTAGAGTTGTATAAATGAAAAAACTTCGAAACCAAAAACCATAAAAATAAATACCAGTACTGCTGCCTATGTTTTTTTGATCGTTACAGTGTCTATTTATCAAAAGAAAAAACAATAAAAATAAATACCGGTAGCAAAACTGATATTCTTTTCGGTTCACTACTGGCACGGTATCCGTTGTCAAACAAGAAACCATGAAAATGATTACATACCAGTACGAGTGTTCGACACGGTATGACAACGATACAATATTAGTTTATCGAAAGCAAAAATGATGAAAATAAATATTGGTTTCGATACACATGTTGTTTAATCGGTTTCAGTTCGATTTTGCACCATAGCGGCACACTATTCATTTTCAATAAAATTTATATTGCAATGTTGGAAAAAACAAACATAGAACGCACTGGACTTATATCAACTAAACAACATTAGTATATGTATCGATATTTCGATCGATGTAAGGTTTCCTCTTTTGATTACAATAGTGAGTGCTGGTACTATAACGAATCAAACCGATACTGACTAAATGCCAGCCGCGAAGCGCGAGAGAATCTCACTAGTTGATATTAAATGTGCCTTCTTACCTGAAGAAATCACGCGTACTTCGTACCCAAATCACCTCCTTTCTACAGTTTATTGCACAGGCATGCGCAAGTGTAGTATGTGTTGGGGTGATATGAATGGTCTTATATTTAGTTGCCATACTTGTGATTATTTTCATATACACTCCAATTGTGCTTTGTTAATACCGGAGACAACTACGCACAAGTGTGACAAGCACATTATGAAGCTGAGTTACTTTCCTATTGAAAACCATAAGAGTGAATATTTTTTGTGAAATTTGCGAGCAAGAGTTTGATCTTGATTTTTCATTCTATCATTGTCATGAGTGTATGCAATCTATTCATACAGCTTGTGCTCCGTTAACACTTCGGTATGAAACATATACGACGAGAGGGTACCCTCGTGTCAATGCCATTCATAAATTTGTGAATGTGAAGTTTGGGGGCACATATGAGAATACTAAAGTGCATCCACACCCCCTTTCATTCGTTCAAGGGGTTGAAGACGATGGTGAATGTGCCAACAATGATTGTGATGACAGACGTCTCCAGTATAGTATGATCTTTAAGTGTTTAGATTGTAAATTTGTACTTCATTACGAGTGTTGTTAACGTATGAGTAGCTAATATATATATAATTGGTTTGTTCTTGTGTTTCGTGTTTTGTTATATACGATATATAAAAAGATTGTTGTAATAAACAAACTCCATCATATCATGTGTTCACTTTTGTTATTCATCTTTGTTTACTTTCATTATTTTTATTCTCAACCCCTGTGTAACACCCTTATTAAAGAACGAGATTTAAGATACAGATTACTGAAAAGTTTCGTTGAAAATCACCAATTACAAAAATTTCATGTTAATAAACCATACATATTCATGATACGTACAAAACGAGTTTTTAAGGTAACACCTACTAGTCAACTACCGACTAGTTTAAAACATTCAAAACACGGTTAACAATTTATTCACAACACAAACATAGTCTAGATGGGGTAAAATATTGCGGAAGCTTGTAAATTGGGTTCAGTTCTTCAAAAGCTAGCTCGATCATCATCCGGATAGTTCCCAACATCACCTAAGATCAAAACCACAACAAATGTCAGTTTTGATTACGTTAGAATGGATATAAACAAGTTCCAGGAGTCAAAAGAACAAAAAAAATAATTTTTCCCGGATCAAGGGGGCGTCGCGTGACGCCAAGGGCCTAGGCGTCACGCCTAGCCCTGTTTTTCCCAGAATGTTCCTTGTGCTGTCGCTGTATGTACCCAGCTCAATGTTTAATTCAATTCCAAACTTAAAATTGCCATAACTTTTGACTCGTGAGTCCGTTTTAAGTGATTTTTTTTCCTATGCGTCTGTAAATTCAATCCCAACGTAACTACAATGATTTTTATATCAAAAATTTGGATTACGGGCTGAACGAATAAAAGTCAAGTATGTGTTATTCGACCCGTTAACTATATGTGTATAATTCCAATTTCTTATTCTAAAACCTTTTAGATGCAAATACCCAAGTTCCCGGGCTTGTACATCTTGATGTATTTGCGCCATTCATGGCTTTGTGTTTCCTTGGAACTAAAGGCTCGTTTGCTCGGAATTCAACATTCCGTTTTAAACAACCTTGGCAACATATTCCATTATTCGATCCAATATCCTGGATTCACAACTTAAAATGTCATAACTAGTTTCATAAGCGTAGTGCAACCCAACACTTAACAACTTACGAAACTATCATGTCGCTACCGTCATGATTCCTTTTATCGTATTTATTCAACCCGTTTGACTAGCTAGTGAAAACCATCACTTTATTAGCAAGCCAAACCCAATCCCAAGTCTTTATTTTGACCCGTTCGATGTCCGAGTGAATTACACCACTTTAGAACACATCAAACCCATCTTTTACACTACGATTCTATCTATACACTAAACTCAAACGTATATGCATAATTTAACGAGACTACAGTCACGTACCTTTAAAGCGCACCTTTCCCGCGCGTATCTCCTCTGGCGTGTCCGCTTGACGTTCCGGATTCCTTGCCTATAGAGTTCCATTCATAACAAGTTTAGAACTCTTTCATAAGCTTTAACGCATTATTTTCTAACATAAGTAAATCTGTGTTCTTACCCGACTTTTAACATTTTAACCCTCAGTTAGGCGTTTTACCAAACACCTAGCGGGTCGGATTTCTACATAATCTAAACCAAGTTCATGACTTGAGTTTACCACCATAATTAACTTTAATTAGACTACATGTCCACATTTTAACATCAACACTTTAGAGACTTTCTCATAATTTCTGTTTACACTAGAACAAGAGTTTTAATCCTAGTGTTTATCAAGTTCCACTAACATATTAGTCACCCACTATGGTGATTTTGATCCTTACAATTATCATACAAGAATTTATCAAGAGATTATCTAGGGTTAGTCCCTAAACCTCATATCACTTCCAATTTCATGTTTACAACACATAATTAAGCTCTATACTCGATTTCAATCACATGCATGAACATTAAATCGAATCAAAATGACCTAATTCGACATACCTTATGATCCCTTTGTCGAGGTGATCATGATTCTATGTTCATATTTCGATTTCAACTTGATTTTGACCTTCAATTTGATGGTTTAGAAGAGGTTAGGGTTTTGAGAGTGAGGGTGTCGCCCCCTGTGGTTCTTGATCGACTAGACATCCCAAATGGGTGTTTGGTTTTGTTTTTAATTCAATATTGATAATACAAGTTTCAATTTTGACAACATGAGCCCCTCCACTTCTGTTTAACATATAGTTTGTTCATTCTAACCCTATTTCGAGTTATTTCTAGGCTTCTAGTTAACCAGGTTATAATTTCTTGTTTATTTATACTTTATAACTCTAATATAAAGTTTTATATTTTCGGGATGTTACAAGTCCACCCCCCTTAAAAGGGTTTCGTCCCCGAAACCAAAGTACGTACCAAATAATGTAGGGTAGAGACGTCGCATCTCCCTTCGGACTCCCACGTAGTGTCCGCGCCCTTTCTGTGTTCCCATTTAACCTTCACTTGGTTGATCACTTTGTTCCTCAAACTCTTCTCTTTACGATCGAAAATCGCAATTGGTTTTACTGCATAGTTGAGGCAGTTATCCACCTCGATATCATTGTAGTGTATATGAGCGGTTTCATCTGCTAAACATTTTCGGAGATGTGACACGTGGAACGTGCCATGAATCCCACTCAACTCCTCAGGTAGTTCGAGACGATATGCTACTTTACCAACCCGTTCGGTGATTCTGAATGGCCTGATAAATCTCGGGCTCAACTTCCTCTCTTTCTGAACCGTATTATTCCTTTCCACGGCGATACTTTCAGCATTACCTTATCGCCCACTTGAAATTCAATCGGCCTGTTTCGTTTATCCGCGTACGACTTTTGTCGATCCTGAGCCGCCTTTAGGTGAGTTCGGACCATGTCGATCTTTTCATTCGTAGTTCGGATTATATCAGTAGGTGCTAGTCCTCGTGGACCCACTTCTCCCCAACATACCGGGGTTCGACACTTTCTACCATATAGCATTTCATACGGGGCCATCTTAATGCTCGCGTGATAGCTATTGTTATATGAAAATTCGACCAAGGGTAGATAGACGTCCCAACTACCCCCGAAGTCAATAATGCAAGCCCGCAGCATATCTTCCAACGTTTGTATTGTTCTTTCACTCTGCCCGTCTGTTTGTGGATGGTAAGCAGTGCTAATGAACAGTTTAGTTCCCATTTGTTCTTGGAACTCACGCCAAAATTTTGAAGTAAACCGAGTATCTCTGTCTGACACAATGGATATCGGTACCCCATGACGTGCTATGATTTCATTGGTGTATACCTCCGACATCTTCTCGGATGTATAAGTCTCACGAATCAGAATGAAGTGAGCACTTTTCGTCAATCTGTCCATGACTACCCATATAGCGTCAAACCCGCGGTTGGTTTTGGGTAATTTGGTCAACAAATCCATGGTGATTTGTTCCCATTTCCAAACTGGGATGTCCAACGGTTGTAACTTACCATATGGCTTTTGGTGTTCCGCTTTGACTTGCAAACAAGTCAAACACTTCTCCACATATTTCACGATATCTCTTTTCATTCCGGGCCACCAATAATTTTGTTTTAAATCATTATACATCTTGGTCGCCCCCGGATGGATCGAATAATGAGATTTATGGGCCTTGTCAAGTAAAAGCGCCTTGGCCCCACACGTATTTGGAACCCATATCCTTCCTAATCGAGTTTTCAACACTTGGTTACCATCTGTCAAGTCTTTTAGCTGACCGACTATTCTCTCCTTCTTCACATTTTCTTCCCTCATGGTTTCAGTTTGAGATTTTCGGATTTGCTCAAGCAAACCCGATGTCACAATTAGTTGCATCGTCCGCACTCGAATAGGCGTATAGTCTGTCTTTCGGCTCAACGCGTCCGCCACTACATTAGCCTTCCCCGGGTGGTAAAGTATGTCACAATCAAAGTCTTTTACTGTTTCTAACCACCGCCTCTGTCTCATATTCAATTCCTTCTGATCGAAGAAATATTTCAAGCTTTTATGGTCGGTAAAGATAGTGCATTTTACCCCATACAAGTAATGCCTCCATATTTTTAAGGCAAACACCACCGCTGCCAACTCGAGGTCGTGTGTAGGGTATTTCTTTTCATGAGTCTTTAGCTGCCTCGAGGCATAGGCTATAACCTTGCCTCGTTGCATCAAAACGCAGCCAAGTCCCGAATGCGATGCATCCGAATAAACAACCATATCTTCCGTTCCATCCGGTAATGACAATACCGGTGCATGAGTCAGTTTCTCCTTGAGCGTTTGAAACGCCCTTTCCTGATCTTCACCCCAAATAAACTTTTCGTCCTTACGGGTTAATTTGGTTAACGGCATAGCAATTTTGGAGAAATCTTGCATGAACCTCCGATAATAACCCGCAAGCCCCAAGAAGCTTCTGATTTCTGAAGGATTTTTCGGTGGATTCCATCTTGCCACAGCTTCTATTTTCGATGGGTCTACTAACACCCCATTTGCACTAATGATGTGCCCAAGAAATTGCACCTCCCGTAACCAGAAGGCACACTTTGAGAATTTCGCATACAGTTTCTCTCTCCTGAGCGTTTCCAACACTTCACGCAGATGACTTGCGTGTTCTACTTCGCTCTTTGAATATATCAAGATGTCATCGATGAACACTATCACTGACTTATCTAACATAGGTTTGCAAACCCGGTTCATAAGGTCCATGAAAGCCGCGGGTGCATTAGTTAACCCGAAGGACATCACGAGGAACTCATAATGTCCGTACCGTGTGCGGAAAGCTGTTTTCGGTACATCCTCCTCTTTGACTTTCAACTGATGATACCCCGATCTAAGGTCGATTTTGGAGAACCAACTTACACCTTGTAGTTGGTAAAACAGGTCATCAATTCTTGGAAGCGGATATCGATTCTTTACCGTGAGTTTGTTCAACTCCAGATAATCAATGCACATACGCATACTCCCGTCCTTCTTTTTCACGAATAATACTGGTGCGCCCCATGGAGACACACTTGGCCGAATAAATTCCTTGTCAAGCAAATCTTGGATTTGGGACATCAATTCTTGCAACTCTGATGGTGCGAGCCGGTACGGCGTCTTGGCCACAGGTTTCATGCCCGGAATCAATTCAATTCCGAACTCTACCTCCCGTTCTGGCGGTATTCCCGGTAAATCTTCCGGAAATACATCAGCGTATTCACGTACCACTGGCACGTCTTCAATCTTCGGCGTCTCTTTATTAGGTTCGTTTGCGTATATCATGAATGCTTTACATCCACGCCTCATAAGGTTGTGAGCTTTTAGTACTGAGCACATAACGGGACTGCCCCCTTTTTCGCCATAAATGGTAACTTGCTTTCCACTTGGAGATGTCAATTTTATCTCCTTGCGGAAACATATTACCTTCGCATGATATCGGGATAACCAATCCATCCCTACCACTACTTGAAATTCTCCCATTGACATAGGGATCAAGTCTATTAAATATTCCTCATCATCAACGCTTATTTTGCAATCTCGACATACATCACATACAAAGAAACTTTTGTTATCACCTATTTCTACCTCTAATGGCATACGCAATTTTGTTAGTACAAAAGAAGGATGTCGAATAAATCCATGTGAAACAAAGGATTTATTCGCACCCATATCAAATAACACATGTGCGGGAATTGAGTTTATAGCAAATATACCTGAAACCACATCGGGTTCCACCTTTGCCTCGGCTGCCGTTAACTGAAAGGATCTTGCTTTTGCTCTAGGTGTTTCAGTACGTGTATCCTTGTCATCTTTCTTTTCGATCAATTCTGGACACTCAGATTTCTTGTGACCCGGCTGATAACATTTGTAACACACCGACACCTTCCCCGGGCACAACGCAGCCGTGTGCCCTGTTTTCCCACAAATAGGACACGGCCTGTCCTTAAATTGGCACTCGCCCTTATGCCCTTTCCCGCATATCTTGCAGCTTGTTGGCCCGCCTTTTCCTTCTTGTTTCTTTGAGGATTCGGTCGTGCGTGCCTTTTTCGTCGGGCTTGGATTGACTACCTGCGCCCTTCTTTCGTCTCTCTCAATCTGTTTCTTCAATTCTATCTCCCTTTCCCGAGCAACGTTTATAATCTCGGTGAGAGTCTCATAATTCGAAGGAGTCATAAACTCCCTATACTCGGCACCCAGCATATTATAATAATAATATATTTTCTGCTCTTCATTCGTTATCAGATCATCACAAAACTTCATTTTATCCATGAATGTTCCCGTGATTTTATCGATAGATTCACCCTTGTGTCGAAGCTGCATAAATTCTTCCTTGATTTTGTTAATGACTGCTTTGGGACTATGATGTTTAAGAAACGGTGTCTTAAACTCGTCCCATGTCATAGCCTTAGCCGCTTCACTTCCGATCTCTTTCTTCTTGTTATCCCACCAATCTTTCGCCTGACTCCTTAACTGACCCGTGCCATAGGCCACGTAGTCATCTTCATTGCAATGGGTCCTTTCAAATACTCCCTCCATATCACTTAGCCACCGTTGGCATATTATCGGGTCAACCTCCCCGTTGTAAATTTGCGGTTTACACGCCATGAACTCTTTATAAGAACAGGGTTTTCGTCCTCCCGGCTTTTCCTTTGCTAAATTGGTATTATCTTCCAATTTCTTGATTCTTTCCTCCACCACTGATAATACCGTGTTTTGGATTTTGTCGATGAAACCCGACAAACTGTTTTCGATTGCCTTTCCTACCTCTTCAGCAATCACTTCTCTCGTTTGCTCGGTGACTCTCGGCACCACATCATCATTACCTTTACTCGTCATCTTTAACTGAAATGTTTACATCGAGCGTTATTTACTTCGGTTTATTCAGGTTCATGACCTGTTTTCACCGTTCTTATTTAATGCACTTTCCGGGTTTGAGTGTGTTAACACGCTCTTCCCATGCATATCTATTCATTATTCCCTTTTTATACTTAATAATTCTACTAAGAACAATTAACTCTTACCGGATGCTTGATCAAGCTTGAACCGAACACACTTTGTTAACAACCTTAAGCTCTGATTACCAACTTGTAACACCCTTATTAAAGAACGAGATTTAAGATATAGATTACTGAAAAGTTTCATTGAAAATCACCAATTACAAAAATTTCATGTTAATAAACCATACATATTCATGATACGTACAAAACAAGTTTTTAAGGTAACACCTACTAGTCAACTACCGACTAGTTTAAAACATTCAAAACACGGTTAACAATTTATTCACAACACAAACATAGTCTAGATGGGTTAAAATATTGCGGAAGCTTGTAAATTGGGTTCGGTTCTTCAAAAGCTAGCTCGATCATCATCCGGATAGTTCCCAACATCATCTAAGATCAAAACCACAACAAATGTCAGTTTTGATCACGTTAGAATGGATATAAACAAGTTCCAGGAGTCAAAAGAACAAAAAAAAATAATTTTTCCCGGATCAAGGGGGCGTCGCGTGACGCCAAGGGCCTAGGCGTCACGCCTAGCCCTGTTTTTCCCAGAATGTTCCTTGTGCTGTTGTTGTATGTACCCAGCTCAATGTTTAATTCAATTCCAAACTTAAAATTGCCATAACTTTTGACTCGTGAGTCCGTTTTAAGTGATTCTTTTTTCTATGCGTCTGTAAATTCAATGCCAACGTAACTACACTGATTTTTATATCAAAAATTTGGATTACGGGCTGAACGAATAAAAGTCAATTATGTGTTATTCGACCCGTTAACTATATGTGTATAATTCCAATTTCTTATTTTAAAACCTTTTAGATGCAAATACCCAAGTTCCCGGGCCTGTACATCTTGATGTATTTGCGCCATTCATGGCTTTGTGTTTCCTTGGAACTAAAGGCTCGTTTGCTCGGAATTCAACATTCCGTTTTAAACAACCTTGGCAACATATTCCATTATTCGATCCAATATCTTGGATTCACAACTTAAAATGTCATAACTGGTTTCATAAGCGTAGTGCCACCCAACACTTAACAACTTACGAAACTATCATGTCGCTACCGTCATGATTCTTTTTATCGCATTTATTCAACCCGTTTGACTAGCTAGTGAAAACCATCACTTTATTAGCAAGCCAAACCCAATCCCAAGTCTTTATTTTGACCCGTTCGATGTCCGAGTGAATTACACCACTTTAGAACACATCAAACACATCTTTTACACTACGATTCTATCTATACACTAAACTCAAACGTATATGCATAATTTAATGAGACTACAGTCACGCACCTTTAAAGCGCACCTTTCCCGCGCGTATCTCCTCCGGCGTGTCCGCTTGACGTTCCGGATTCCTTGCCTATAGAGTTCGAACTCTTTCATAAGCTTTAACACATTATTTTCTAACATAATTAAATCTGCGTTCTTACCCGACTTTTAACATTTTAACCCTCAGTTAGGCGTTTTACCAAACACCTAGCGGGTCGGATTTCTACATAATCTAAACCAAGTTCATGACTTGAGTTTATCACCATAATTAACTTTAATTAGACTACATGTCCACATTTTAACATCAACACTTTAGAGACTTTCTCATAATTTCTGTTTACACTAGAACAAGAGTTTTAATCCTAGTGTTTATCAAGTTCCATTAACATATTAGTCACCCACTATGGTGATTTTGATCCTTACAATTATCATGCAAGAATTTATCAAGAGATTATCTAGGGTTAGTCCCTAAACCTCATATCACTTCCAATTTCATGTTTACAACACATAATTAAGCTCTATACTCGATTTCAATCACATGCATGAACATTAAATCGAATCAAAATGACCTAATTCGACATACCTTATGATCCCTTTGTCGAGGTGATCATGATTCTATGTTTAGATTTCGATTTCAACTTGATTTTGACCTTCAATTTGATGGTTTAGAAGAGGTTAGGGTTTTGAGAGTGAGGGTGTCGCCCCCTGTGGTTCTTGATCGACCAGACATCCCAAATGGGTGTTTGGTTTTGTTTTTAATTCAATATTGATAATACAAGTTTCAATTTTGACAACATGAGCCCCTCCACTTCTGTTTAACATATAGTTTGTTCATTCTAACCCTATTTCGAGTTATTTCTAGGCTTCTAGTTAACCAGGTTATAATTTCCTAGTTAAATAATTTCTTGTTTATTTATACTTTATAACTCTAATATAAAGTTTTATATTTTCGGGATGTTACACCCTGTTCCATTGGACCTATGAAAATAAATCCCTTCAGGCCTGCAATCCAATATGAAGATGAATTCTCAACCCATGTTCCATTATTTTGATGTCAAATTACTACAACTAATTAGTGTCCAATGTTCTTGTTAGTTTTTGTCATGTAACATTGAAAATAATAACAAAAATATATGTTTTTGTTAGTTTTTGTCATGTAACAATGAAGGGAAATCATAATATATATGCACTGATTACACAAAGGAATAACCAAAAAATATGCATGTGAACACAGATTTTGATCCAAATTGCAAGTAAATCGATGGGTCGGTTTACATACTGGTTTTAACGAACGAGACTTCTAACTGGTGCCAAACCTACTGGTTGGGTCCGGCCAAACCGGTTTTTTTGGTGGATCAATTTCGGGTCGGGAGCCAGTTTGTCGGGCTCAAACCCGTTTATTGTACACTGCTATCTATGTAAAGCAAATCCATGATACCTTTAGATCTTTAAAAGTCTAATATTTCTCATACACAATTAGCTTAGGTCCATATACATAATGGGTTCTACATGGATTGATATGGGCTTTTAGGCCCATAAATTCCTGATACACATAACCTGACGGAACGTATTGTCGTTTTGATATCCCTGTCAAAAGAAGTGTGTGGAAGAAAATAAAAAGAGTTAACTGTCATTTTCGTCTCTATGGTTTGGTGGAAAATTCCACTTCAGTCTAAAACAATTTGCGCCAGTTCCGTTCTCAACATTTTTGAAACGTGTCACTTCAGTCTAAAAAGATAACGCCTTGCGCCAGTTCCATCCTCAACGTTTTTAACGGCGCGTTATCTTTTTGGACTGAAGTGGCACGTTTCAAGAATGTTGAGTACGGAACTGACGCAATTTTTTTTGACTGAAGTGGCATTTTCCACCAAACTACAGGGACGAAAATCACAGTTAACTCTAAGAAGATGCAAAGTTGTAAAAATAGTATCACGTTCTTTTCTTTCCTTGCAAGTAATATTGGGAATCTAGAGTTAATTTCCAAAATCGTCCCTGAGGTTTTGGGCACGTTTGTCATTTTCGTCCAAAATGACACTTTTGTACCAAATCGCCCCCAACGTTTGTAACTTCTTGCCATTTTCATCCAAACCACTAACTTAGTTTATTTTTTCTGTTAAGTTGAGGATATTTGGATGAAACTGACAAATATAAAACCACAGGGACGATTTTGGCAATTTACTCAAACCCTTTTTAATTTCTTTTATTTAATTCTTTTTGTTACATATATAATAAAAAAAATATACATGGAGTTTTTAGAAAAAAAAATTAATAGTTTTGTCACATAATTTTTATAAATTTTCATCCAAATCACTAACTCAGTTTATTTTTCTGTTAAGGTGAAGGATGTTTTAAATTTTATAAATCAAGTTAGAAATTAATTTACAACTTCTTTATATAAATCAGTTTTATAAAGAGAAAACGTCATTGGTGTGACACATAACAATCGATTACAACTTTTAGTATTTATCAGTTGTAGAGATAGAAAAAAATTGTAAAACGTTACATATTTTTTAAATGTGTTGAGCAACTAGGAAATATGTTGGTAGAAATAAAATATTTATTTAATTAAGATTATGAGGGTAACTAAGTAATACTTATTCTGAGTGGCTTGAGTAAAGAAACTTTTGGTTCATAGCATTATGAGTAAACTTCCATTTTGCTCCTTGTGGTTTGGTCACTTTGATGGTTTTGTCCCAAACCTTTAAAAATAACAATTTTCCTCCAATAGTTTGCTATGGTTTTTCCATTTTGCTCCCCGCTTCTAACTCCATCCAAATTGTCTGTTTTTCCATTTTGCTCCTCGCATGGAGCAAAATGAGGAGCAAAATGGAAAAACCATAGCAAACTATTGGAGGAAAATGGCTATTTTTAAAGGTTTTGGGCATAACCGTTAAAGTGACCAAACCACAGGGAGCAAAACATAAGTTTACTCTAGCATTATAATTACAATTTGGTGGGTAATTTTATAGTTTGGCAACGATACGTTGTTTGATAGGAGGGGGGGGGGGCACTGACTTCTGTTTTTCCTTAGGAGCGAATTTAAAAGAGTAGAAGATGAATTACAAACTTGATACATATGATAAGATTTTTTTTATTTGACCTTTTTCAATAAGGTCATCAGCATTTTAGTTTTATAAAATTTAGAGGTTTAAGTAGATTTTATTTTTATAAAACTGATCTATATAAAAAATTAGAAATTAATTTCTGTCTTAGTTTATAAACATCATTCGCCTTAATAGAAAAATTAACTTAGTTAATGGTTGGATGAAAATTTATAAAAATTATGTGACAAAGCTATTAATTTTTTCATATAAAAATTGCATGTATATTCTTTTTTATTATATATGTTACAAAATTAATTAAATAAAAGAAATTTAAAAGAGTTTGAGTAAATTGCCAAAATCGTCCCTGTGGTTTTATATTTGCAAGTTTCATTCAAATATCCTCAACTTAACAGAAAAAATAAACTAAGTTAGTGGTTTGGATGAAAATGACAAAAAGTTACAAACGTTGGGGGCAATTTGGTAAAAAAGTGTCATTTTAGACGAAAATGGCAAACCTGCCGAAACCTCAGAGACGATTTTGGCAATTAACTCGGGAATCTATTATAACCTAAGAATATATATTATAAAGGAAAAGGTAGAAGATGAGATAAAAGGAACATTACAAGAATCTCTTTTGCATTTGTTGAGGTTGTAGGACCTCAGGTAGGTCCCAATTCTGACCGAGAGAGCGTGAATAACGACAAAGTGAATCAAAGTATATAAAGCATTATGCTTTGGCTCATATGGGAATAAATGTTCTTGCAAAATAAAGTGAATCAAACTGTTCTTGCAAAATAAACCATTATAGAACTGGAGTTGATATCCAGTGACGGATTCAAGATTTTTTCAATGGGGGTGTAGAATATCTTTAAAGATTTTAGGCCCCTGGGTATATATAAAAAAATCAGTTCATATCGGGTCGGGTCATGTAAAACAAAAGAACATCAAACTAAAATTTATATAACCATAAAAACACGTCAAACGTCATTATAAACATGTTCAAAATTGTGCCCTACATGTTTTTATTTTTTGAAATCTATGTAAAACATCATTTAGAGTTACTTTTCTAATGGTTTCCCATAAGAAATCTCACCAAAACTTCCCTACTCATGGTTTCTATCACATATAAATCGATCCATAATTTTCAATTTTAATTTTCAAGCCCTAGTAAAGTCTAGAAAAACAAAAAAAAAAACATCAAAAGAACAAAATCATGCTACTAAAGTTTAGTACAGCAAAAAAAATTCATAACACATAAAATTTCAAAACATCTCTATAACTCTATCTCTCCCAAAAACCACATAAAAAAACGAAGGTACCTCGTTAAATTTTGTATTCCAGGTGGTGGGGTGGCCGATGTGACACCCCAGGAAAATCAGGAAAACAACGCAACTTAACTAGCTTCCTCAGTAACTACGCGCTAAATTTCGGGACGAAATTCTCTTAACAGGGGGAGAATGTGACAACCCTCAAAAATTACATGTAATCCGTACAATTTATTAAATGATAATTAAAGTGCTTGATGACTGTGCTGAATCATTTAATTGCTCTCTGATTTCTGCGTTATACTTACATGCGCGTGTTAGCATACTAGTAGTATACAAAAAAAAAGTTACTAAAAAGTCCGGTATATTTTCCTATGTGTTAGGAATTTATTTCGTTACAAAAATATATAAATAAGATGCCTTACGGAACAATTAAACAATTTAACGGAACAGTGTCCAACCGAACAACCGGACATTACCCGGAACACTAAATTTTTGTCATGGACATTATTTTACTATTTTATGGCTAGTCATGATCCCCGTATGCCATAACACCCGCTAGAAATCAATCCACCACATTACTTACATCCTAACTTACCTTTACTAATTTAGTCACAATTTTTCACTCACACCCCCCCCCCCCCAACGATTTAATTCCCAAGTGGGACCCCACAATATCACCACCATACTCTTGTAGATCATATCTTGGATTTCATTTGATTCTTGCTTGTAATCTTGGACATGATATATGGAAGTAATGTTATAAGCATGATGCATAGATCACATTGTCACTTCACAGTATTCACCCTCATCCCTCATCTCTCCTCTCTCCCTCTCGGCCTCAACATAGCAGCCACCACCACCACTCCATCACCACCATCTTCAACCAATTTCAAGTCCATTCAAGTGCTAGAAGGTGACTCTTGGAAGCTTGTAGCTTGTGGGTCTTGAAGGAACTTTCATACATTGTTTTTACGCACCATTCTCACCATCTTTTCTCTTGAAGTCTTCCCTAGCTATAAGCTAGTAGTAAGTCTCTATTTAACCCTTGTTCATGTCCATTTTGTGTAGAGAAAGATGTCATATGATAAATCTACAAGAACCCTAAAAAGGATTTAAACAAGAAGATGAAACATGATGTATTTATGTTAGTGTGATGTTGTCTTGAGATGTCACTGATTTCTTGCTGATGTACTTGTTAATATTGATATGTGATATTGTTACGATCACTAAATATGATTAACGGAATCAATCGAACACGATTTAGAAGGATAAACACTGAAAATCAGAATCTGTCCAAGTTTTATAGCCAACTTCAGTTGGCTGTAACAGGACCATAACTTAACGAAAAATTTATTTTCTGAAGCCTAGAATTATGTGTTATAAAATACGGTTCTAATGGCACCGGAATTGTAATTTTTGGACTTCGTTTACTATTTTTAAAGAACCGAATCATAACAGCAGCTAGAGCTGCATTTTTTCTGCTGAAATTATACGTTTTGTTTTCTACCATAACGTGGGTTCCGTGTAGAGTTAGATCATGAAAATTTTACTGTAGATGAAAACTGAAGTATTTGTAATTACCCCACTGGAATTTCGTAAATCGGACACTCGATGATTTTTTAATAAATTGTTCCATGGACTATGGTCAGAAATACACAAATCTGAGTTCAGTTCGGAATATGAATTTTTATAAAATATTGGTAATGAACCGGACCCCGATATTTTTACACGTTAAAATATGGAACGTTTATGACTTCCTGTAAAAATTTGGGAATTTTTGGAATAATTTAACCATTTTATTAAAATGTCCGAAAACAGCCGGTTTTGAATATAAATGCTGAAATAACATAAGTAGTGACTCGCGTGTTTAAATGTCGAGTAGGCTATCGGTGAATGATCTAACATGTTATATGTGTTACGTGCAATATCGTATGTTTGTTTATGAGTGGGGAATGGATGGGAAGTTTATATGGGCATAAATCGTTAAAGTGTGTACCTGTTAAGTGGTCGAAGTAATGTGCAAATAAACCATACGTAGGATACGTGTTATACCTGAGAAACTGATTGTTATCCGTACCTTATTAGGATGTGATTGACCGACCTTGACTGTTAACTATATTTGAGAACCTAACCGAGCAAACCGAGGTGAGTTCACACTCTTTCTAAGGCATGGGATTCCCAGGGGTTGGGAAATGGATTGAATAACTACTTGTACTATCATTACTATTAAACTACTTTTTACTGTCCTCGGATTGAAGGGCACGTACGTAAAACCTACGTACACGATCATAAGACCATCAACTCTATCACTTTAAGTCCCTCATTTATCGACTTAATCGCCGAGGCCTATGGCGAGCGGGTCATTAGTTAATAGCGCTATTAGGTTTAACAAACCTCACACCGCGCCAGTCGGAAGGGCGTGTACTAATGGACTATGGGCAAAGGGTCAATGCTGATAGACATTGACTTAGGGCACCTCTTATATTTTCGTAGCAGTCGATACGCGTGGTCTAGTAACACATGGGAAACCCCCACTAATCTTCGCAAACATGTCAGAAAGACCGCGATGCAAACTTATATGATACATGGTTTTCAAAACGAACAGATGATTTACGAAACGAATGTTATAACTAAACAACCAACTGTGAATTCACTCAACTTTGTTGTTGACTCGTTGTTACATGCCTTACAGGTCGCTAAACATTTGGAGCTTGCACAAGGAAGGAGTCGTTGTGGTGTGCGGACAGTTATGTCCAGTGTTTAATGTTTAAAACATTATGAACTTATTAAACCTACGTGTTGGACTTTAAACTTATGAACTGCGAACTTATGTTTTGAACTTTACGTTTATGCTTCCGCTGTCCAAATTAAAAACTTGGTAAAGTAGCTATTGGTCACCAATCGTATTGTGGTTGTCTTTATTTACTTAAGTACGTTGTTCAGTATGAATGGTGGCTCGATCCTGGTCACGTCACGCCTCCAAGCGGTGGTACTCCGCATGGTGGATTTTGGGGGTGTGACAGATTGGTATCAGAGCCATTGGTTATAGTGAACTTGGTTTTAAAAAGGGAAAAGCTTTTTGATAAAACCAGACTATAACCTGTACAGTGCTCAACGATCCACAACGACGCTTCGCTCCACGTGCAAGACTCGACACCATAAGTGGTATGATGTATGTTATATTGTCGGTTAGATAGTTCTCACTGTGCATTAGATAATGTGATAATTGCTATTTGAACCTTGCGTGCTTACTCTCTACTATCATCCCACACTTACGCACTTTCGCGACACTTTTCTCACCTACGTTATTTCGTTGTGAAGATCATGGGTGGACGTTTGAACCTAACTCAAGCCCAGCTGACTGCTTTGATCAACGAACGAGTTGCTGAGGCACTCGCAGCTGTCCATGCAGGAGGTATAACCTGCCATATCAACCCACCTTAGGATGTTTAGATCCTACCTTCGCAAACCAACCCTCGTGCTTAACTTTGTCTTTTATTCTCGCGCAACAGGTCAACATGCTCAGCCTCCTGTGTGCACGTTCAAGACGTTCATGGACTGCCGACCTACCACTTTCAGTGGCACCGAAGGAGCAGTTTGCCTTCTTCATTGGTTTGAAAAGCTTGAGTCCGTCTTCGAGATGTGCGAATGCCCCGAAGACCGCAGGGTGAAATATGCTACCGGAACACTTGAAGGAGCTGCGTTAACCTGGTGGAAGGCGCAGGTTCAACTACTAGGACTGGCAGTTGCTAATGCCACACCCTGGAATGGTTTTAAAGCGCTGATCAAGGAGGAGTACTGTAGTCGGGATGACATCCACAAGCTAGAAGTGGAATTTTACAACCTGAAGATGACAGGGTCTGAGATTGAGGCGTATACAAAAAGGTCAAATGAACTGGCCATCTTGTGTCCTACCATGGTGAACCCTCCCATCAAACGTATTGAGCTGTACCTCAAGGGCCTTGTACCAGAAATTCAAAGTCACGTAACTTCAGCCAACCTGGGTACCATTCAGCAAATTATCAAATTGGCTCATCGTCTCACCGACCAGGCGGTGGAGCAAAACAGGCTACCCAAACGTATCAGTGCCACAACTACTTCTGATGCACCTACCGACAACAAACGAAAATGGGATGGGAACTCCAGTAAGGGTTCTTCTTCGGTTCAGTCTCAGCAGCGAAAGACTGATGACTACCAGAGTCCGGGTCAGCAATCCTCCGGTAATCACGGACAGGGTGGGTACCGAGGAAACCACCCAAAGTGCAACAAATGTAACAGATACCATAGTGGTCAATGCAACAAAGGACATTGTCAGAGGTGTCTCAAGATGGGTCATGAAGCCAAGGATTGCAGGAGCTCACGGCCTGCAAATCAGAATCTCCAGCAGCAACAGCAAGCACCGCAGAATCAGCAACAGCAACAGGGCAACAGGGGATGCTTTCAGTGTGGCGCTGAAGGCCACTTTAAGAAGAATTGCCCCCAGCTGAACCAAAACCAGAACAATAATCAAGGAAACGGGAACCACAATGGGAACAACAATGGAGGCGGCAATGGGGGAAACAACAATGGTAATGGGGCAAGAGGTCGTGCTTTCGTGATTGGTCAGGGAGAAGCAAGAAACGATCCCAACGTTGTGATGGGTAAGTTTCTTCTGGATGATTTCTTTGTCACTGTTTTATTCGATTCGGCTGCCGATACTAGTTATGTGTCCGTAAAAGTTAGCCAAATGCTTAAGCGCACTCCAACACTTTTGAACACCAAACACGCGGTAGAGCTAGCAAATGGTAAAAGTCTTGAAGCCACACACGTAGTTAAAGGTTGTAACCTGGTCTTAGCTGGTCAGATTTTCCCTATCGATCTTATTCCTATCACACTTGGTAGTTTCGACGTTGTTATTGGTATGGATTGGCTATCTCATCATCAAGCGGAGATTGTTTGCAAGGAGAAAATCATCCGCATTCCTCGTTCTGGTGAAGAACCTCTTGTGATTCGTGGCAACAAGAGTGGTGCTGTCGAAGGTATCATCTCTTTCCTTAAGGCCCAGAAGTGTTTGCGAAAGGGCCACACTGCCATTCTAGCACTCGTCACTGACACATCAACGGAAGAGAAGAGAATTGAAAACATCCCTATTGTGCACAATTTTCCTGATCTATTCCCTGAGGAATTGCCTGGTCTTCCGCCTCACCGCCAAGTTGAATTTCAAATCGAGCTAGCTCCTGGAGCAGCGCCAGTAGCTCGAGCACCGTATCGTCTAGCTCCATCAGAACTCGAAGAACTGTCCACACAACTACAAGAGCTCTTGGAAAAGGGTTTTATACATCCTAGCTCTTCGCCCTGGGGAGCTCTAGTCTTGTTCGTGAAGAAGAAAGACCGTACCTTCAGGATGTGTATTGACTATCGCGAACTTAACAAGGTGACTGTGAAGAATCGTTATCCTCTTCCACGTATTGACGACTTGTTCGACCAGTTGCAAGGGTCGAGCTATTACTCCAAGATTGATTTGAGATCGGGATACCATCAGCTGAGAGTCCGAGATGAGGACGTCTCCAAAACAGCATTCAGAACTCGTTACGGCCATTACGAGTTTCTGGTTATGCCATTCGGGCTGACGAATGCACCAGCGGTTTTCATGGATCTCATGAACCGAGTGTGCAAGCCTTACCTGGATAAGTTCGTTATTGTGTTCATCGACGATATCCTGATCTATTCTAAGAGTCAGGAGGAACACGAGCAGCATCTATGACTTATGCTGGAACTACTTCGAAAAGAGCAGTTGTATGAAGTTTTCAAAATGTGACTTCTGGCTTCGCGAAGTTCACTTTCTAGGCCATGTGGTAAACAAGGATGGAATTCATGTGGATCCATCTAAGGTTGAATCGATCAAGAACTGGCCTGCACCCCGTACACCAACAGAAATCCGCCAATTCTTGGGTTTGGCAGGATATTACAGAAGGTTTATCAAAGATTTCTCCAAGATTGCGCAACCCCTCACTTCACTGACTCAGAAGGGTGTCATCTATCGTTGGGGTGATGCACAGGAGTCCGCATTTCAACATCTAAAGGATAGACTTTGTAGCGCGCCTATCCTCTCATTGCCCGAAGGCACCAATGATTTCGTGGTTTAGTGCGACGCTTCCATCCAAGGACTTGGTTGCGTATTGATGCAACGTGACAAGGTCATTGCCTACGCATCGCGCCAACTCAAGGTTCACGAAAGAAATTACACTACTCATGATCTGGAGCTGGGAGCAGTTGTTTTCGCGCTTAAGATATGGAGACATTACCTGTACGGTACCAAGTGCACCATTTACACCGATCACAGGAGCCTCGAGCATATCTTCAAGCAAAAGGAGTTAAACATGCGTCAACGCCGATGGGTTGAGCTCTTGAACGATTATGAATGCGCAATCAAGTATCATCCGGGCAAAGCCAATGTTGTGGCTGACGCCCTCAGTCGAAAGGATACCATACCTAGGCGTGTACGTGCTTTACAGCTTACTATCCGGTCTAACCTTCCCGCTCAGATTCGTGACGCTCAAGTTGAAGCATTGAAGGCAGAAAACATCAGGGCTGAATCCTTACGAGGATCGAGGCAACGGCTAGAACAAAAGGAAGACGGCACCTACTATGTAACAGGGCGTATTTGGGTTCCACTTTATGGCAACTTACGCGAGCTTGTGATGGATGAAGCACATAAGTCTCGTTATTCGGTACATCCTGGTTCGGATAAAATGTACCACGACTTAAAGACCACATACTGGTGGCCTGGCATGAGAGCCCACATAGCAACCTACGTCAGCAAGTGCTTGACTTGTGCGAGAGTCAAGTCTGAATATCAGAAACCATCAGGCCTACTTCAACAACCGGAGATCCCGAAATGGAAATGGGAGCAAATTTCCATGGATTTCGTTACCGGCCTGCCCAGATCTCAACGCGGAAACGATACCATTTGGGTGATCGTAGATCGACTAACCAAGTCTGCACATTTTCTGGCTATCAAAGAAACGGATAAGTTTTCTACTCTTGCAGACATTTACCTAAAGGAAGTGGTATCGAAGCACGGAGTGCCAACCTCTATTATATCTGATCGTGACGCACGTTTTACTTCTGAACTGTGGTAAGCAATGCACAAGTCCTTTGGCTCACGTTTAGATATGAGCACCGCTTATCACCCGCAGACGGATGGGCAATCCGAACGCACCATCCAAACCCTTGAAGACATGCTTAGGGCATGTGTAATCGATTTTGGTAATGGCTGGGAAAGGTACCTCCCGCTAGTGGAGTTTTCGTACAACAACAACTACCACACCAGCATTCAAGCCGCTCCGTTTGAGGCATTGTACGGACGCAAATGCCGATTACCTCTCTGTTGGGAAGAAGTTGGTGACAGTCAAATCACTGGCCCAGAACTTGTGGTAGATACCACCGAGAAAATTGCTCAGATACGACAGCGAATGGCGGCAGCTCGTGACCGTCAGAAAAGCTATGCTGATAAGGGAAGAAAACCACTTGAGCTCCAGGTTGGGGATCGAGTGCTACTCAAAGTCTCACCTTGGAAAGGTGTAGTCCGCTTTGGCAAACGAGGCAAACTCAATCCGCGTTATGTCGGACCATTCGAAGTCATTGAGAAAATTGGCAAATTCGCCTACAGGTTGGATCTACCTGAAGAACTCAGCGGAGTTCACAATGTTTTCCATGTGTCGAATCTGAAGAAGTGTCTGTCAGATGAGACCCTCATAGTTCCTCTGAAGGAACTCACTATCGACGAACAGCTGCGATTCGTCGAGGAACCAGTAGAGATTACGGATCAAGATGTTAAGATCCTCAAGCATACCAGGATACCTCTGGTCCGAGTTCGTTGGAATGCTCTTCGTGGCCCAGAGTATACCTGGGAACGAGAAGACCAAATGAAACTCAAGTATCCCCAACTGTTTAAGAAAAACGCAACCACCACTTAGGCTGAAGCTACTGCAGAATTTCGGGACGAAATTCCAAATCAACGGGGGGATGATGTGACACCCCAGGAAAATCAGGAAAACAACGCAACTTAACTAGCTTCCTCAGTAACCACACGCTAAATTTCGGGACGAAATTCTCTTAACAGGGGGAGAATGTGACAACCCTCAAAAATTACATGTAATCCATACAATTTATTAAATGATAATTAAAGTGCTTGATGACTGTGCTGAATCATTTAATTGCTCTCTGATTTCTGTGTTATACTTACATGTGCGTGTTAGCATACTAGTAGTATACAAAAAAAAAGTTACTAAAAAGTCCGGTATATTTTCCTATGTGTTAGGAATTTATTTCGTTACAAAAATATATAAATAAGATGCCTTACGGAACAATTAAACAATTTAACGGAACAGTGTCCAACCGAACATCCGGACATTACCCGGAACACTAAATTTTTGTCATGGACATTATTTTACTATTTTATGGCTAGTCATGATCCCCGTATGCCATAACACCCGCTAGAAATCAATCCACCACATTACTTACATCCTAACTTACCATTACTAATTTAGTCACAATTTTTCACTCACACCCCCCCCCCCACGATTTAATTCCCAAGTGGGACCCCACAATATCACCACCATACTCTTGTAGATCATATCTTGGATTTCATTTGATTCTTGCTTGTAATCTTGGACATGATATATGGAAGTAATGTTATAAGCATGATGCATAGATCGCATTGTCACTTCACAATATTCACCCTCATCCCTCATCTCTCCTCTCTCCCTCTCGGCCTCAACATAGCAGCCACCACCACCACTCCATCACCACCATCTTCAACCAATTTCAAGTCCATTCAAGTGCTAGAAGGTGACTCTTGGAAGCTTGTAGCTTGTGGGTCTTGAAGGAACTTTCATACATTGTTTTTACGCACCATTCTCACCATCTTTTCTCTTGAAGTCTTCCCTAGCTATAAGCTAGTAGTAAGTCTCTATTTAACCCTTGTTCATGTCCATTTTGTGTAGAGAAAGATGTCATATGATAAATCTACAAGAACCCTAAAAAGGATTTAAACAAGAAGATGAAACATGATGTATTTATGTTAGTGTGACGTTGTCTTGAGATGTCACTGATTTCTTGCTGATGTACTTGTTAATATTGATGTGTGATATTGTTACGATCACTAAATATGATTAACGGAATCAATCGAACACGATTTAGAAGGATAAACACTGAAAATCAGAATCTGTCCAAGTTTTACAGCCAACTTCAGTTGGCTGTAACAGGACCATAACTTAACGAAAAATGTATTTTCTGAAGCCTAGAATTATGTGTTATAAAATACGGTTCTAATGGCACCGGAATTGTAATTTTTGGACTTCGTTTACTATTTTTAAAGAACCGAATCGTAACAGCAGCTAGAGCTTCATTTTTTCTGCTGAAATTATACGTTTTGTTTTCTACCATAACGTGGGTTCCGTGTAGAGTTAGATCATGAAAATTTTACTGTAGATGACAACTGAAGTATTTGTAATTACCCCACTGGAATTTCGTAAATCGGACACTCGATGAATTTTTAATAAATTGTTCCGTGGACTGTGGTCAGAAATACACAAATCTGAGTTCAGTTCGGAATATGAATTTTTATAAAATATTGGTAATGAACCGGACCCCGATATTTTTAAACGATAAAACATGGAACGTTTATGACATCCTGTAAAAATTTGGGAACTTTTGGAATAATTTAACCATTTTATTAAAATGTCCGAAAACAGCCGGTTTTGAATATAAATGCTGAAATAACATAAGTAGTGACTCGCGTGTCTAAATGTCGAGTAGGCTATCGGTGAATGATCTAACATGTTATATGTGTTACGTGCAATATCGTATGTTTGTTTATGAGTGGGGAATGGATGGGAAGTTTATATGGGCATAAATCGTTAAAGTGTGTACCTGTTAAGTGGTCGAAGTAATGTGCAAATAAACCATACGTAGGATACGTGTTATACCTGAGAAACTGATTGTTATCCGTACCTTATTAGGACGTGATTGACCGACCTTGACTGTTAACTATATTTGAGAACCTAACCGAGCAAACCGAGGTGAGTTCACACTCTTTCTAAGGCATGGGATTCCCAGGGGTTGGGAATGGGATTGAATAACTACTTGTACTATCATTACTATTAAACTACTTTTTACTGTCCTCGGATTGAAGGGCACGTACGTAAAACCTACGTACACTCATACTTACTACTGTCCTCGGATTGAAGGGCAGGTACGTAAAACCTACGTACACGATCATAAGACCATCAACTCTATCACTTTAAGTCCCTCATTTATCGACTTAATCGCCAAGGCCTATGGCGAGCGGGTCATTAGTTAATAGCGCTATTAGGTTTAACAAACCTCACACCGTGCCAGTCGGACGGGCGTGTACTAATGGACTATGGGCAAAGGGTCAATGCTGATAGACATTGACTTAGGGCACCTCTTATATTTTCGTAGCAGTCGATACGCGTGGTCTAGTAACACATGGGAAACCCCCACTAATCTTCGCAAACATGTCAGAAAGACCGCGATGCAAACTTATATGATACATGGTTTTCAAAACGAACAGATGATTTACGAAACGAATGCTATAACTAAACAACCAACTGTGAATTCACTCAACTTTGTTGTTGACTCGTTGTTACATGCCTTACAGGTCGCTAAACATTTGGAGCTTGCACGAGGAAGGAGTCGTTGTGGTGTGCGGACGGTTATGTCCAGTGTTTAATGTTTAAAACATTATGAACTTATTAAACCTACGTGTTGGACTTTAAACTTATGAACTGCGAACTTATGTTTTGAACTTTACGTTTATGCTTCCGCTGTCCAAATTAAAAACTTGGTTAACTAGCTATTGGTCACCAATCGTATTGTGGTTGTCTTTATTTACTTAAGTACGTTGTTCAGTATGAATGGTGGCTCGATCCTGGTCACGTCACGCCTCCAAGCGGTGGTACTCCGCATGGTGGATTTTGGGGGTGTGACAGCCGAAATCAAGCTTTTCCGTTGAGAATGCAGCCGCTGCCGTCATGCCTGTTGACTGCTTTCGTGCGTCGGTCGCAGCGCGATCAGAAGAGGAAGAGTGAGAGAAAGAATTGGAAGGGGTGGTTGGGTTGGGTTATTTTATTTAACTTCAAATTTAATTGGGTTGGGTTACAATGGAATGTTTAGTGGGCTAATGGCTAAATTGTTAATTGAAAGTTTTTGGGTTAAACTGTTAAGTAAAGTGGTTAAATAATAATTATATACACTAGGTTATATTTTAATAAAAATCAATGTTTACATTTTTTTTAAATTCATAAGATTTTTTTTAAAGGGGGCGGATGAAAATTTCCAAGGGGTGTGCTTGAAAATTTTCAAGGGGTGCGGTCGAGATTTTGCGCGAAATTTAACCATAATACCTTTTGTTTCAAGGGGTGCAGCCGCCCACCCACCCAAATGGGTAGATCCGCCCTTGTTGATAGGAATAACTGAATAAATATGTATGGAAACCCAGAGATAAATTGGAGTTTAGTTGAATAGCTAATGATCCAAATTGCAAAAACTTCGGGTTTCATTATAAAATTTATACACGTCAAAGGGTAACTCCAGTTCGTTTGTTATACTTTTGATCACCATGGTAACGTGTTTTAAGGTGTCATTTTCTGTGTCTTCCTTATGTTTGTTTCTCAGGATATTAAGACCGACATGCTATGTTAGGGTTGGTTTTTTCTCGGGTGTTTTAGGGTCGGTTTTTTGGTTTTATCAGGGTATACCCGGTTTTTGCTCACCCATAGTAGATAGGAAACCCGAACTCAAAACCAATCATGACTATAAATTGTTTAGGGAATTTCACCAAAATAAACATGTTGACATTATTATAAATTGTTTAGGGAATAAATACCAAAAAATGGTATGAGTAAGATAGGGTCTTCTTAATCCATATATGTTTAAATGAAAAAAAAAAACCTAACAAATTCTTCGCACCACACAATTAGCTTAAGTCCATTATGGGTTTTGGCATGGATTGAAATGGGCTTTTAAGCCCATATAGGCATACACTTCTGGTACACAGTTAGCATTTAGCTAACGCAACGTATTGTTATTGCTTGCAATTATATATCTCTACGTAAAACGAAGCTTGAAAGAAAATGAGAAAGATACAAAGTTGTAAAAATAGCATCACATCCTTTCTTCCCTTTAAAGTAACACTAGGAATCTGATATTTACAAAATATATGGGTATAGTATAAAAGGAAAAGGGTAAAAGAAACAAATGGGTGTTACAAGAATCCCTTTTGGATTTGGTGGAGTGACTTTGAGGGATTGCACATTCTAACTGTTTTGGTCAAAAATTACCTAAGCAATTAAGTGATCAAATTAGTAAAGTGAAGTAGTGTGCTAGAGTTATGTGTAAAAAATACGTTAAACAAGTTAGATATGAAAACAGTTTCAGGATACGGCTCAGGATATAGAGCTGTATCTATGATCAAACAATGAGCAAAAATGTAAAGGTTGACACGTGATGTACGAGGAAAGCCCTTGATCAATCTAGATCGCCGGCATAAAACCTCGGGAGCTGACAATCGCAGCTGCCTTGTTCTTCTATTCCTTCAAATATGAGTATACAGTGCAGGATGTGGTGCGGATCGACTATGTGTTACAATATAATTTGAATACAAGTGTTTGAATGTGGTGTTTGCGGTGAGCTAGAGAGAAAAAGTGTTCGAGAGTGTAAGTGTAAAAATTGTGTCCCTTAAACTGATCCGCCCCCATCTATTTATAGTAAAGATAATGTAACAAACTATCCTAAACTTCCAGGATCCAGCGAATATTCCCACTCGAACGTTGAGGACCAAGTCTTTCGGGTTCAACGGCTTCCTTGTAACAAATACGCCCGAGTCTTGAGGAGAAGAAGTCCTGATGAC
This sequence comes from Helianthus tuberosus, assembly GCA_030545235.1. Classification (NCBI taxonomy): domain Eukaryota; kingdom Viridiplantae; phylum Streptophyta; class Magnoliopsida; order Asterales; family Asteraceae; genus Helianthus; species Helianthus tuberosus. The sequence goes on from CM060443.1 coordinate 4,736,572, forward strand.
CGTTAGTAACTTTCAGCCATTAACCTGCACGTGTTTAATTCGATATACCTCAGGATATCACCCAGGATGTTAGCAATATCCCCGTCCAGCATCCTGATCATAGATAAACAATAAAAAGCGGGATATTAGTCAGGATATGTATACTCAGAAAATGACCCATAACAATTGTCCCCAAATATATCGGTTGGTATACCAATCCAACGGATATATTTCAAAAGTTTTATTTCATCAATTAAGGCAATCAATGTGACGAGACCCTTGAAATGACAATGTGCAACTTCCAAGGCATTAGACCTTTCCTTGCCTCAATTTCGCAGCAAGCTAAGCATATAAACATCTTAAGCACCTGCCACATACGTTAAAGTAACAGTCAATACACATAGTGTAAAGGTGAGCATACAAGTTTAATAGATATAATTAAGTTCGAAATTCGTTTAGGCATAACCAGTACGTACACAGAGTGAAATGAAGCACGTTAGTTATCGACATGAACCTATCGATACCAGTGACTGCAGGTTGACTGCCCAGGGCAGTTCGTAATACAACAATCACCACTGTGATCCATGCAAATAATAGTCCTTAACAACCCCTGCGAACAGGTGCTGAGTCCAAACTATAGTAGTATCGTTGCTAAGGCAGGTAGACAGCATTCCATGTGTAAACATAACAAACAAGCATTCATTAAGCCACGTAATACATGCAGTAATGTAACACCCTTGTTATTATTTTAAGGTTTTCGTATTGATTACGAAAATGAGCATGTAATCATGATAAAATGTACTATACTAAATACGGTTAATTTAAAACTATTACAAATAAAGGTTAAAGTGCATCGTAATGAGTGTGAGTTCGTCCTTTAAGAGATAGGACGAAACACCGTGCGAAAGCTTTTAACTTTATCGTGTTCGGTTCTTCTTCGAGCTTGATCTTCATCCGGGCACTCTTGGCATTCACATATGATCAAAACCAACTTAAAAGTTAGTTTTGATAGTTAAGTAATATGTTTAAACAAGTTCCATGGGTCAAACAAACAAAAATAACATTTTTCCGGAACTAGGGGGCGTCATGTGACGCCTAGGGCCGTCGCGTGACGCCTAGCCCCCTTTTCAGCAGAATGTTGCTTAACAGTTGCTGTACATTCTCAGCATAACCCAATTTCACGGAAACGAGCATAACTCTCTCGTTTTTAATCCGTTTTACCCGATTCTTTTTCCCACGCGTCCGTAATTTATTTCTCCATCTTATGGAGTTAAAATCCGACATCCGGATTAACATAATTTCAGACTTTTAAGTCTTCGGCTTACTACCCTTTTTACCACCTATTGACCCGTTCATAATTTTATCACACCAACATATTCATTTGACCTTTAAACTCATGAAATTCATTATTTCAATATCTCCTATCATATTAATCTCAGATCACGGGTTTTCTTACATGATAAATTCCCGTTTACGCTTAAATGCTTATTTTGACCCATTAAGGGTATTTAAGCACTTTTAAGCTTAAAATCGCTTTTATTCCTTTCTAGCATTGTAATCCTACATTTCTTATCTAGTAATCTTCCATCACAACTATATGTGTGTTGGATTTAATGTGGATATCTATATGTTCCGAGTTTTACCCCTCGGATTACCATTTTACGGCAAAGACTCAAATAGAGCTATTTGACTAACGTATTACTTCTTTCAACTTCTACACTTATTCTAAGTATTTATTTAATCATGAAACTCATTCCCAAACAACCTCTAAGTGTTGTTTGTTCAATTTAGCCTACAAGGGCGTTTTGGTCAATTTTGGTCCTTTTACGACGAAGGACTCTCTCTCCAATTATTCGACCAAAATAGCACTTTTAACTACAATATAATTATGCGTACCTGGCCCAGATCAACAAGTAGACCCGATTTATACCTCATTTTCATTATCACACAATCAATGGTGACGCAATTATCCGATTTGCTAATCGGTCCTGTTAACATAAGACTTGACAATCACATTAGTCGATATTGTCAAATGGTGTTATCACCACCATTCGACCCGTTTGGACTATATGCCCAACGTTATCTATTAAATCAAAAACATCGTTTTTGATTTCCAATTCATACATCCATCCCATCCCGGATTTTATTATCATACCCTTTTTCTTTTAAACTCTTTTCTTACAAATTCAACCCATTTCGGCTTACGCCATGGGTATCCTGTTAACCTTGATTTACATTAGTCGACACTTGACAAATTTCCATTTTTGCCCTTTTTCCGTCATTATTAGATTACACTACAAGGTAATCTTAACGAAAATTCCTATTTTCCAATATTATCGTTATCATGTTTACAACGTATCGAATAAACGAGTATTCTACATAAGTGTGTAAATTACACTTACCTCGCATCTACGCCACGCTTTTCTTTCCGTACTTGCTCCGTTTGACCCGCTCCCTCCTCCAAGCTTTCACCTAGCTTGTTACGCGTCAAACTATTGTCAATCATTTACAAGGCGGTTAAATTAGTCATTAACAATCACGACTATTCCACCTCACTTATTTTCTATGTCGAAGCTACTGTTCGACTTCATGCTTAGTTAACTTAGTTTATCAAAGTTAACTACTTTCAATCACATGGTTTACGACATTAAGTCTAAATCAACATAGTATTTAGAACCCTTATCACTTCACATCACACGTAATTGCCATATCATTCAAATACGCGTTTTCACTCTAAATTTCAACACTTTAGTTCTCATTTAGGCATTTTAACAAACACCTAATGTGCATAATTTTACATATTTACTAACTAGTTCATAACTAATTATTTTCACCAAGATTTACATCAAAATTAAACCTCTATGTCTAGTGTTCATGAACTACATCAAGAACTTATATCATAACAATCAATATTCATCAATTTAACACTCTAATCCGAGTGTTCATCATATTGTCAATAAACCCACTTAGCACATAATAGGGTCATTATCAAATCCCTAGTGTTGACACCAATTCATCAAGTTTTTCAACTAGGGTTTGTTTCTAAACGAAGATTTTATCACAATAACACTCATAGATTCAACATTGATTTCAGAATTTCGATTATGATTGTTCATCATAATCTCAAAGTATCACTAAATCATAAAATTCAACATACCTTGTGATCCCCACGACTAGGTGATCATTAATATGTGTTCATGCATCCGATTCGGGCTAGATTTGACCTTCAATTTGCTGGATTTTGTTGAGTTAAGGTTTTGGCTCCTGGGAGCCCTTCCTGGTCGATCCAGAACACGCACCACACACACTTATGTGTGTGTCTTGTGTTATTTATTTAGTTTGATTAAAACCATTTTCAGGTTATCCCATTTTGGTCCCTCATGTTTGGTTAGTTAATTAAGTAGGGCATAACCTACTTATTTCTAACAATATTCCCCACTTATTAACTAGGTTAAACATTCCTAGTTAAATTAATGGGTTCGGGGAATCTATGACTAAGTTTATTTTAAGTCCCGTTACTCGGCCTTTTTATATACTTTGTTTTCTCAAAGTATTTATTCCCTTTTTTTTTTATTAATATTAGGTTTATTTATTTGAGTCCTGATATTTACCGGGTTAATTTTTACCACTAACGGTATTTTACCCGTCTTTACTATTAACGTGGTTTGATTACCAAACCCGTTTTTGGGATGTTACAAGTCTACCCCCTTAAAGAGGTTTCGTCCCCGAAACCTTATTTACGTAGTTCATTGGTTTAATCGAACGAACCTAGTTTTGTTTTCAAGGCTCCCATTTCCTTTGGTCAAAAGTTTTCATGTATACTGACGCGTACGTCTTTCATGTGTAAGGCCCCTCGGGACGTTACTTACAACTTATAACCCTTTATCTTTATTGACTGAGTTGTCACTTGACCACTTTAGCCTCGTTAGTCTTTTAACATGTCTATCCCGCGCTTGTGTTATATTAACAAGTGCTTGTATTTGTTATGATGCTTTCTTAACCTTGAATAGTTTTACCGGCTAGACTAATTAGTCGCCGTCACTTCATACCCCGTAACTCACGTTACAACGTGATCATTTCCTATATTTCTTTTCTTGTTCGTGAGCGTGTCACGTCACATTTAAGTTTAATTCAACGTTTCTTTATCATACTTCTTCTTTTCGAATGTATCGTCTCGCACCTATCGGCGTCAAGACTTGAATCTTTCATGCTTACTATTCAATTTCCTATCGGAATTTATATTTGTAAAAATGTTATTTCTTACTAAAACTGAATTTTAGTCTAACGTTTTTCTCTTTAACTATGTCAATTACTCATATCAAGGAAATTGACAACCCATAATTTATTGTTTTCCGTTCTCGTTTTACGTGGGGAATCGTAACAAGTTCCCTCACCTTACACTATTGACCCGTAGGTTCCTTTACTTAACCTCGTAGGCTATTTCCTTAAGCTTTCATCTCTTTAAGACGAGCCCCTTATGATCCCTTTGCTTCAATTCATGACCCGTGGGTCATTTTGGCCCCGTAGACCTTTACACTAATTAATATCCCGTAGGTTATGATGATCCCGTAGATCATCTTTTATTCATGTCTATATTCAAATGTATATATAGCTTCAAAGCATCTCTTATTATGTTTGAAATCGTTTATTTTCGCTCTTGAACTTCAATTGACCTTGACCGTAGTCTAAGGCTTCATTTGTTTACTTCCGGACTAATCTTCTGACTTTATGACTTTTGACGTTATTTACGCGTCAGTTTGTTCTACGCTTACCGTTTCCCGGTTCATACTTAGACTCCTTTACAACCCATTACCCGGGTTCTTTTATCTTAACGTTCTTAACGCCCATAACCCTTTACATAGGTTTATTAATATTTCACGCTTTTATTTATTCAGTTTGCGCTTACTTACATTAGCAAGCGTCATTATTTATTTAATCCGTTTGACTTGTTCGTGTGAAATTTCATCACTTGTGAACGTCAAATTTCATTCTTTGTTCGACTCGTTCGACTTTAAATTAGTCGAACGTAATTTATCAAAATTTCCATTTACAGTATCTCATCATCTTTTAGTCGTGACTCGAAACCCGAGTCTTTTGACTTTCCATCCGCGTTCCCGTTTATCGGTCTACGCATGTGTTTAAATCCTTACCCATCAACCGGGTGTTTCACCGAAGTCATTATCATTGCAACCCTTCCGGTATGCATTAAGACTTCGTTTCGATTTATTTAGTCGTCTTAGCGAAATCCGTCGCTTTTATTCAACCATTTCTTTTATTCTTTGCGCGACCATCCTTGACGGCCTTATTGATTACGAGTGACGATTATCATCTTATCCTTTCTTTACTACGACTAAAGTTAACAACCTCGATTACCTTTTTCGTATGGGCAATACCTTTGTTTTTATGATCCAGCGGATCATCTATACTTTGGTTTTACTTGCCCATTTTGTCAACCATTGCTCTTTGTCCAAAATGATTTATTTTCGTGAATTTTCCTTAGGTCATTTATTTATATCATCATTTACATTGATCTTTGTCCCTTCTCTCGGGCTCATTGTTCTAATGTAATATGCTTCCATCACCCGGCTGTGCGTTTACATTATTATCAAGTATTTTGCTCATTTATTTCATTTGGGTACTTTTTAATTTGTCCCATTCACCCCGACCTTACCACATCAGATGTAAATACGTCCATCATAAAAAGTTCATGGTACCCCGTGTTCACTACTTACTTGGCCCGAGTAAGCGATCAACACCTGGCATACATGACCTTTTTAAAATTTTCACATTACACCCCATGTAAGTAATACCTCTACTTATTTTTCTTGGAAACAGTATCCTGGATAGGTATTCTATTCAGGTTTTTTTTTCCAAGTTTTATATCTACATATGCAACTTTCAATTTCTACATATTTGTTGCATATTACTATTTGTGCAATTAATTTAAAATGTGCACCTGGTAATGCTTGCCCTAATGGGCTTCTCTTGCCATTAGCCTTGTTCGCGACCATTACGCGATTTAGGTCCTTGATGAGCATACTCTTTGGACCGTTCCTCTGTCAAATCTGCGATTTGTTAAACTCTCGCTATCTTCATATGCGAGTGTCCTTCAACTAAAACATATACAACAGTTAGTAATTTCGACATTAAAGGATGCCCGTATTATAATACAAGGCTTTTCTACTATACGCATCAACGCGTGTAATTTCGTTGACTATATCTATTCTATATCATTTTTATTGGTGTAACGTGTATTACACTATAACCATATGTGTTGTTCTCAACACTTTAATCATACTAGACCATTGATATACATGTACTTACCGGATTTGCGATCAAGCCTCGAACCGAACACCAATCTTTATTAAGAGCATAAGGTTTAAGTCCAAGCATGGTTTTCCCCACCATACTTGAATCTCTTAAACTAGGGCTCTGATACCAACTTGTAACACCCTTGTTATTATTTTAAGGTTTTCGTATTGATTACGAAAATAAGCATGTAATCATGATAAAATGTACTATACTAAATACGGTTAATTTAAAACTTTTACAAATAAAGGTTAAAGTACATCGTAATGAGTGTGAGTTCGTCGTTTAAGAGATAGGACGAAACACCGTGCGGAAGGTTTTAACTTTATCGTGTTCGGTTCTTCTTCGAGCTTGATCTTCATCCGGGCACTCTTGGCATTCACCTATGATCAAAACCAACTTAAAAGTTAGTTTTGATAGTTAAGTAATATGTTTAAACAAGTTCCATGGGTCAAACAAACAAAAATAACATTTTTCCGGAACTAGGAGGCGTCGCGTGACGCCTAGCCCCCTTTTCAGCAGAATGTTGCTTAACAGTTGCTGTACATTCTCAGCATAACCCGATTTCACGGAAACGAGCATAACTCTCTCGTTTTTAATCCGTTTTACCCGAATCTTTTTCCTACGCGTCCGTAATTTATTTCTCCATCTTATGGAGTTAAAATCCGACATCCGGATTAACATAATTTCAGACTTTTAAGTCTTCGGCTTACTACCCTTTTTACCAACTATTGACCCGTTCATAATTTTATCACACCAACATATTCATTTGACATTTAAACTCATGAAATTCATTATTTCAATATCTCCTATCATATTAATCTCAGATCACGGGTTTTCTTACATCATAAATTCCCGTTTACGCTTAAATGCTTATTTTGACCCATTAAGGGTATTTAAGCACTTTTAAGCTTAAATCGCTTTCATTCCTTTCTAGCATTGTAATCCTACATTTCTTATCTAGTAATCTTCCATCACAACTATATGTGTGTTGGATTTAATGTGGATATCTATATGTTCCGAGTTTTACCCCTCGGATTACCATTTTACGGCAAAGACTCAAATAGAGCTATTTGACTAACGTATTACTTCTTTCAACTTCTACACTTATTCTAAGTATTTATTTAATCATGAAACTCATTCCCAAACAACCTCTAAGTGTTGTTTGTTCAATTTAGCCTACAAGGGCGTTTTGGTCAATTTTGGTCCTTTTACGACGAAGGACTCTCTCTCCAATTATTCGACCAAAATAGCACTTTTAACTACAATATAATTATGCGTACCTGGCCCAGATCAACAAGTAGACCCGATTTATACCTCATTTTCATTATCACACAATCAATGGTGACGCAATTATCCGATTTGCTAATCGGTCCTGTTAACATAAGACTTGACAATCACATTAGTCGATATTGTCAAATGGTGTTATCACCACCATTCGACCCGTTTGGACTATATGCCCAACGTTATCTATTAAATCAAAAACATTGTTTTTGATTTTCAATTCATACATCCATCCCATCCCGGATTTTATTATCATACCCTTTTTCTTTTAAACTCTTTTCTTACAAATTCAACCCATTTCGGCTTACGCCATGGGTATCCTGTTAACCTTGATTTACATTAGTCGACACTTGACAAATTTCCATTTTTGCCATTTTTCCTTCATTATTAGATTACACTACAAGGTAATCTTAAACGAAAATCCATATTTTCCAATATTATCGTTATCATGTTTACAACGTATCGAATAAACGAGTATTCTACATAAGTGTGTAAATTACACTTACCTCGCATCCACGCTACGCTTTTTTTCCGTACTTGCTCCGTTTGACCCGCTCCCTCCTCCAAGCTTTCACCTAGCTTGTTACGCGTCAAACTATTGTCAATCATTTACAAGGCGGTTAAATTAGTCATTAACAATCACGACTATTCCACCTTACTTATTTTCTATGTCGAAGCTTCTGTTCGACTTCATGCTTAGTTAACTTAGTTTATCAAAGTTAACTACTTTCAATCACATGGTTTACGACATTAAGTCTAAATCAATATAGTATTTAGAACCCTTATCACTTCACATCACACGTAATTGCCATATCATTCAAATACGCGTTTTCACTCTAAATTTCAACACTTTAGTTTTCATTTAGGCATTTTAACAAACACCTAATGTGCATAATTTTACATATTTACTAACTAGTTCATAACTAATTATTTTCACCAAGATTTACATCAAAATTAAACCTCTATGTCTAGTGTTCATGAACTACATCAAGAACTTATATCATAACAATCAATATTCATCAATTTAACACTCTAATCCGAGTGTTCATCATATTGTCAATAAACCCACTTAGCACATAATAGGGTAATTATCAAATCCCTAGTGTTGACACCAATTCATCAAGTTTTTCAACTAGGGTTTGTTTCTAAACGAAGATTTCATCACAATAACACTCATAGATTCAACATTGATTTCAGAATTTCGATTATGATTGTTCATCATAATCTCAAAGTATCACTAAATCATAAAATTCAACATACCTTGTGATCCCCACGACTAGGTGATCATTAATATGTGTTCATGCATCCCATTCGGGCTAGATTTGACCTTCAATTTGCTGGATTTTGTTGAGTTAAGGTTTTGGCTCCTGGGAGCTCTTCCTGGTCGATCCAGAACACGCACCACACACACTTGTGTGTGTGTGTTGTGTTCTTTATTTAGTTTAATTAAAACCATTTTCAGGTTATCCCATTTTGGTCCCTCATGTTTGGTTAGTTAATTAAGTAGGGCATAACCTACTTATTTCTAACAATATTCCCCACTTATTAACTAGGTTAAACATTCCTAGTTAAATTAATGGGTTCGGGGAATCTATGACTGAGTTTATTTTAAGTCCCGTTACTCGGCCTTTTTATATACTTTGTTTTCTCAAAGTATTTATTCCCCTTTTTTTATTAATATTAGGTTTATTTATTTGAGTCCTGATATTTACCGGGTTAATTTTTACCACTAACGGTATTTTACCCGTCTTTACTATTAACGTGGTTTGAATACCAAACCCGTTTTTGGGATGTTACAAGTAACGGTTAGCGTTAAAGTATTGAGTAGTGTGTTTGATGTGATTTAGAATAAATAACGTATGTAACACCCAAAAGTGCACAAAGCAAAAAGGGTTCGAGTATACTCACAGCGTTGATGGATTGAAGGGAGCCCTTAGAGCGAGATTAGCCTGAACAGTTAACGGTAGCATAAACGATAAGCGGCGCATAAAACGACAAGGTTACCAGATGCAGAATGGTGATCCGGTTGGATGGCAATCCGGCCGGTCAGCCACTCGTTCGGATGTCAACCCGTTTGGGTGGTTGTCCGTTCGGACGGCCACTCGGTCGGTCGGACATCTATTGGCATGGATGTGTTTGTGTATGATGGTTTGACTTTTAAAGTTTTCATTGAAGTATTTTGAAAATAGAGAAGTATCTCTACCCTTCAGGTCGGTCGATCGAACGGTCGTTCGATCGGACGGCGATCGGATTGGCGAGGTTTCTCAGTGAGAACAAGTTCACAGCAGGACGGTCACTCGATCGGATGCCCATCCGATCGGGTGGCAACCCTGTTATTGAACAAGTTAAAAATTGTTTAAATGTTGAAGTCAGAACATCACATGGTCGAGTGGTAACCCGATCGGGTGGTAATCCGATCGGACAGCATTTCGTTCGATGTTCAATCCTCAAAAGTTTGAAAACAAAAGTTGAGTGTAGGTCCCAAGGTGTAGTCCGATCGGGTGGCAGTCCGGTCTGGTGGCTATCCGATCGGGCGGCAGTCCGTCCCAGATGACCTGGTCGTCTTATTCCTTGGTTGTTTTGGTAGTTTGTCATTTTCTCGAGACGATTTGATAACGTGCTAGACAACAGAAACCTCATCAAGTCTCAGTGACCAGATCGGACAGGGATCACCCCAGCCCTGCCAGTTAACTGTTCGAGAAGGTCTTTCTTGTTTAACCCGAAATCAGTTATCTCGCGGATAGAGTTCAGATCTAGAACTGATACATCTCAAAACACGAGTAGACGATCAATATTAGCTCCGATTCCATCAGGTTTGAGTGCATTGAGTGTAAAAGAGTTGAAAGAAAGTTAGAAAAATCATCTTTCAATCCTTTTCACCGTGAATATGTTCAGATCTATGCAAGATCTTTGTTCATTCGTGTGGAAATCATTCAGATTTAAGTTGTGCTTGGTGGATTGAAGCCAAAACATGAAGTTCCTAAGAACACCATGATGACATCATCCAAGAACACCTCAAATCTAGTGATTTCACGGTTAAAAGTTAAGATTCAAAAGATAGAAAGGTGTGGGAGTGCGTGTAGATCAAGAAAGTACAAGATTTAGGTTGGAAACTTACAAGAATCGCGAGAAATATGAAGAAATAGTGGCTGGAATGAGTGGAGAGAAAGAGAGAGCTGACACTTTCCCAAAGTGGTAATAAAGGGGTTTTTATAGGGTTTCCCAAAGTGGAAAGAGGAGAAGTGGGCTGGTCGGTCGAGCGATCGCCCGAGTGGCAGCTCGGTCGATTGGCACCTCGATCGGGTGGCAGCTCAGTCGGCTGGTCACCTGGTTCGATTGCTTGGCGCGATGAGTTTGTCGTTTCGATCCGCGTGTAGCGCGTTGCGATGTGGTTCGAGCGAGCGATGCGATAGAGTTGCTTATCAAATTACTTTTAATCCCAACTACTATATCTAACATACAATCATCCTACATTTCTTTGTTTAGCGTTTGTGATTTGATTGCGATTTGCGATTGCGTTTCGATTGATCACCACATATAACATAAATAAACATGCACAAGTAACACATAAATAGCACACACACATAAAACAATAACCAGAACGCATAATTCGAGTTCCGATTCGTATTACGATTTGTTTAGCTCAGTTTGATTATTGTTTAGTTAACTTTATCGCATTGTTACTTCCTATAGTTCACAGTCGTAAGGAGATTAATAGCGATAAACACACATGTTGATTACTGTGATTATTGATTATTACTCCACATAACGCAACTAAAATAAACACATAAAAGAAGTTCATTATAAGTCAAGTTGCATGATCGGTCTTTGACTTTGACCTTGACTTTGACTTTCGAAACACGGGGTGTTACAAATAAAGAAAAGAAAACTATTGTTTAGCATTCAGCTAACGGAACGTAGTGTTATTAGTTGCAATTATAGATCTCTCTATGAAACGAAGCGTGTAAGAAAATGAGAAAGATGCAAAGTTGTAAAAATAGTATCACAGCCTTTTCTTCCCTTTAAAGTAACATTAGGAATGTGATATTAACAAACATATGGGTATAGTATTAAAGAAAAATGGTAAAAGAAACAAATGGATGTTGCAAGAATCCCTTTTGGATTTCGTGGAGTGAGTTTGAAGGATCGTAGATTCAATCATGTCAAACACGTAATTTGTACTTGTCTTGTTGTGGTTATATGTCTTTATTCAAAGTTCCTAAACTAAAAGCTTAAAGAGTATATTACACAGGTGTTCTCAGGGAATATTACGGGTGGTCTCTAAACTTTAAATTTATTAGATTTTGTCCTTATTGGCACTCTTTGCTTGCTTGCTTTTAAGATGGTCCATGGGCTTGTTAGTGCCATTAAATTTTAAAATCATATAACAAGTTTGATAATTTAAAAACTACCATTTAATCCTTTGACTATTTTACTCTTCAAAAATTACAACTTAGTTATTGTTATTGTTAGAGTTAATTGCATAGTTAGTCCTTATGGTTTGCCCAAAATAACATACTTAGGTACTAATAGTTTAAAATCACATTTTAGGGTATTAATTTTTCATTTTGTAACGTTTGAAGGTATTAACGTTATTTGTAGGTTTAAAATCACATTCTATTAGTACCTACATATGTTATTTTGTGCAAACCACAAGGACTAACTATGTTAATACCCTAGAAGTTAATACCTCCAAACGTTACAAAATGAAAAGTTAATACCCTAGATGGTGATTTTAAACTATTAATACCTATATATGTTATTTTGTGCAAACCACATGGACTAACTATGTAATTAACTCTTATTGTTATGAATTTGAGTGTCCCTTCACTACGACTAAAATTAGATTATTAGACCATGTGTGGTACTATTTCATAACTTTTCATTAACACGTTAAAAAGTGACTATCACATCACTGCAACGTAGACATGACTTCTTATTCATTTTTTTTGACATTTAATATGTAATGGCTTCACAAGTTTCCACTATCCATCACCCATTAAATAATATTCAAAGCTTAAAAATAAAATTAAAATATAGTTAATTTCGGTGGTTGAAAAACCTTAGGGCTCACAGTCCTTCCTTCACGAGCGTGGACTGCATTATGCCCCCCCCCCCCTATTAACACCCCAAGGGGCTCCCCTCCATCGTGGCCAAGGACATGATCTTATAACACAAAGCGTTATTGTGCACACTTTAATTTTGCATTATAAAGGTTAGTTTGAACGCTTTCATTTTTCATTTTTAAGGTTAGTGTGTTTTTTTGCGCCTTCCCGCTTCCCTCTTCTTGTGCTTGTGCTTGGTTTCCTCACTGTGCTCGTTTTTTCCCTTTCTTAGCCTTAGTGGTTTGTGGTTTCGTTTCGGGCATAACATCATCGTCTATGCCTAAAGAAACGAAATCATGCTCGGGTTCGGGTTCGGATTTGAGTCAACGATTGGGACGGTGGCATTTGGATTGCTTGTGAATGCATTTCCTATTAGCAAGGTGTGGAATTGGTATTGCGTTAGCCACACGTTTTGGTCTTGACTAAAACCGCCAAACGAATACGGATCCATCGGTGTCGTGGGGCATACGAGTAGGGGTTGGGCCGAGGGAGTAGCGGGTGTGCTGGGAAAGAATGGAGGCGAGTTCGGTCGTCTCGGATCCATGATTTTTTGGTATAAAATGAAGATTGGTTAAAGAGATTAGAAAAGCATTTGAGTTGTGTGATTTTTTTAAATGGAGAAATGGTTTAAATAGGTTTTCAATATTTAATTTATTATTTTGTTTTTGTTTTTGTGACCGTTGAACGACGGTCGAAAATGGAGAGCGGGGATGAGTTCCTGTGTGCACCGATATTTGCTTGAACTGGGGAGCGGTGTTCCTCGACGGGGGAGGGTGCCACCTCACTCCCTGATGTTGTCCCCACCCCCACACCCTTCCGCCTGAGAGGCTTTATCTCTCTTTACCCACTCACAAAACATAAAAACATTTGAGGTGTTTTGGTTTGGATTTTGTTTTTATAGAACCATAATTTGGCCCAATATAAGAATTTGTTTAGCACATGATTTAAAAAGTTGTTTCTAAACAGAGCCTCTGAACCGAGCCGTCAACACCTTTAGAAGTATAAATCGACACTTATATATCCTTGTGAGATTTCACATTCTTCCTATGCGAGACACTCCAACAAGTTCCAATTATACCGTTGTGACGTGTTTACTTTTTTTCTTTTACGTTTTGATAAAAGTTTTGGTCAAAATCGAACTGGTCAAATATAATTGATTTTTTTATTTATTACCATGACGAACCGAACCGATACTGTCTGAACAACTTCGGTAACTGTATCAATATTCGTTTTTATGGTTGTCAATACAAATTTCGTGTCGATTCCGACCGAATAATGTTTAAAATGAAGTTGTATTGAAAAATATAGTTTTTTTATCATACGCTATAGGAACACTCTGTAACGTACTAGTGTCATGACGAACTAAATTGATACCGACTCAACAACAACGGTAACACTATTGGTACAATCGGGAGGTTACCAGTATTAGTTTATATCGTTTCCGATCAATGTAAAACACATGTCGATATTCTTTTGAGTGTATCACAACTTCATATTGTTGGATTTTGGCTTTCGGTTGCAATATGGGTGTGAAATAAGCTTTTATGAGTTCTACATAATATATCGAGAATAACAATTATATAAGACAACAGCAACTAAGCAACCAACCCTAAAGCTAACATATATTTAATTGAAATGCAAGGACACCATATAACTATAAAATCCTGAATTAGAAATTAACATTGTACAAAAATCCTGAATCTTTATATATGAAGAAACATATTCACAAAATACAAACCATATAATGACAAGCTACAAAAATAAATTAAATTTAAAAACCCCAAAAGGCCAAAACAATAGAATTATTGATATTCATGTGAACGTATCACTTGTAGTAAACGTTTCTCTAAAGAGAAAAGAGAAATTCAATCATACTTCATTTTCCCTTTATAAGATACCTTGCTTTAGCATATTTACAATTTCTTCAGTTAAAAAAAAAAACAGTTTGCGCCAGTTTCATCCTCAACATTTTTGAAACGTACCACTTCAGTCCAAAAAGATAACGCTTTGCGCCAGTTCCATCCTCAACGTTTTTAACGGCGCGTTATTTTTTTTGGACTGAAGTGGCACGTTTCAAAAATGTTGAGGACGGAACTGACGCAATTTTTTTTTTACTGAAATAGCATTTTCCACCAAAAGATAGGGACGAAAATGGCAGTTAACTCTAATATGATACGTCCTTTTCTTTCCTTGTAAGTAATATTGGGAATCTATTATAACATAAATATATTATAAAGGAAAAGGTATAAGATGGCATAAAAGCAGTGGCGGATCCAGGAATTTTTTTCTGGGGGTGCAGAATATTTTCAAAGATTTTAGGCCCCTAACTGTATAAAAATATCGGTTCATAGCGGGTCGGGTCGGATCATGTAAGACAAAAGAAAATCAAACTAAAATTTATAAATCATCAAAAACACGTCAAACATCATTACAAATTACAAACATATTTAAAATTGTGCCCTACAAGTTTTTTTTTTTTTTTTGAAATATATCCAAAATATCATCTAAAGATACTAAACACGCCATAAGTTCATTACATTTTTACTCATTGTTCCTTTTTTTTAATGACTAATTTCTTTAATCCACTGTCATCTATGGGACTTGAAACCAAGACCTTTCCCTTCCCAACCTAGGTGTTTTAAAGGCTTTGCCTTTGCCAATGGACCACAACCCCATTGGTTCATATAATTTGCTCTATAAGTTCATAAAACAACACTTAAACAAAATAAACAATCATGTTCAACTATAGCCATAACTTTCAATTATATTTTTAAACATTCAAGCCATAATATTAAATGTTGATTACTTGTAACTAATAATTTAAACAAACAAAGCTATAAATAAAACGACAAAATCATTTAACTACAAGTCTAGAACAACAAAAAAATAAAAAAAAATATATAAAAAGATTAAACTCTTACACATCTATATTTTCTCCTAATCATCATATAAAACAAAATAAATAAATAAACCATACTAGTTCTATATTAGAATTCTGACGTAATATGGGTCGGTCCAACCGGAATTTTGTTTTTCCGGTAAAAAAAGCCACCAGGTCGTGAACATCGGCGTCAAGTCGTTGGGAGTTTTTTTGGGGGCGGTATTTGGAAATAGAATGGGTGGATGGATTTGGGTTGTTTTATTTAGTTTAAATTTCTTTAGGTTGGGTTTGGGCTTGTGTTAATAAAAATTGATTGCAGATTGGGCTTTGATTGGATTAAATAATTAAGTGAATAAGTGGTTAATAATTATTTTTTTCTAAGTGGGGCAGTTGAAAATTTTCAAGGGGTGCGGGTGAAAAATTCCAAGGGGTGCGGTCGGGATTTCCGGCGAAAAATAACACTAAAAAATATTTTTTCATGGGGTGCGCCTAGAGGTGTACAAAAAAACTGATTACGCAATCGAAACCGGTAAAAAAACCGGAACCTGTTTTTTTAAAAACCGGTTTTTTTTATAACCGGTTCGGTTACAACCGGTTTGACCGGTTATGGATCAGTTACACATTTTCTGGACCGGTTTGGGTTTAAAACCGGTTTTAAAAAAAAACCGGTTAATTAATCGATTAAATAAAAAAACCGGTTAATAACCGGTTAACCGATAACGTATAGAAAAAAACCGATTAAAAAAAACCGGTTTTAACCGGGTTTTTTTGCCCAGATGTGTTTAACGGTCATATGACTGTTTGGGACCAAATATAGCCGTTTTTTGTGTTTTTTTTTGCCTAAAACTCATCTCCAACTAGTATAAAAGGTTTGTGGGTGTTTAGTGTAACACCTCGAAAATTTACGTCCTATAATGTGTTGACACGTGTCATAGGTTTGAACGTGTGAAAGAATGTTCTTGAAGGACTAAAGTCGACAAACAGGGAAACTGTGTAAATATAAGGGTTCAAAATGTCAACAATGCATAAATATACTTTACAATAACCCTACATGGTGTTTATAACCTTAAACGAATGGATTATGGATCATACGAAGCGAATTGTGAAAGAAAGTGAGAGATTACAAACTACAGGGGTTAAATGTGTCAACATGTTTAACTTATACCTCTGAGTGACCTTTTAGCAAACCCGAAGCTTTGTAACAATTAATTATGCTCACTAGAATGCACCATAAAAATTTCACCAAGTTTCGTTACCGTATGAGAAAGTTATGATAGAATTCGTGTACGAGGGTTATATGTGTCAACGTTGAAATTTAGGGTTTTTCGGGTGAACCCGAAGTGATCGAGGGCTTCACAAAGTGGGTATAAGTATTAAATCCCCTAAATGTTAATATTTAAGGTTCATAATGCAAGAAAATGTGAGAAAGCGACCTTTCGAAGGA
The DNA here is from genome assembly GCA_030545235.1 of Helianthus tuberosus. Lineage (NCBI taxonomy): Eukaryota > Viridiplantae > Streptophyta > Magnoliopsida > Asterales > Asteraceae > Helianthus > Helianthus tuberosus. Next base: position 4,753,574 of record CM060443.1, read on the forward strand.
CCAGGGACCAAATTGCAAAGTTGTTAAGCCTGACAACTAGCTTACGGACCTCAACATAAATAAGCTTACGGTCCGTAAGCTAGTGCCCAGTTGCGAAAAATCAACAGACAGCTGCTTGTTCTGCTATAACCGACTTATAATACAAGATATCGATACCTTGGGCTGCCTAAGGTGGTTTTTTAGCTTGTAGGACACTTGTTGGACATCTGATTATCACCCTAGACCTTTGTGGCATCAATTTATGAAAGATCAAAAGTCCTTTATAACTCAAAGTTGCAACATACATCCACACTTCAACTTCTGGACATCTTTAGGAGCTCAAGAACTGATACAAGCATTCCAAATCTTCCATTAGACGTGTGTAAGTATGTCTAACCCTTCTCGATCAAGTTTTGCTTAATTTATAGCCTAGAAGTCAAACCGTCGTAAATACGGTTTGACTTAGCGATAGATCAGAAACGGACCAGAGTTTTGTCGAAACGAAAGTTGTTACAAGTTGGTATTTTTGTGGGTAATTAACCCCTAAAAGAACACCCTTTGATTCTCGATCTAACTATGCCGTTTGTCGAGTCAAACTTCTTCCGAAAAAGTCAACAGAACCATTAAACATGTAACCCGTACGTCGCTTAAAACGGCTTTATACGCGTATTATACGCGTAGTTTGAGTTTAAAACCTTTTTGATTCATAAGACTTAATATCAAATGTTATAACCTGTTAAAATAAAGTATTTTTCTGATTTATTCAGACCCAGATCACAGGAGTTGAATTAATTCCTTTTATAATCTTTAAAATGACCAAAATACCCCTACGGGGCGTAATTATGGATTAAACTCGTTTTGAGCATTATGGAAGGTATCATACTGATATCATAACATATTTAAGGCACGTTAACTTAGGAAACCTGTTTAGGACTCTTATGGTTACCCGTTACGCTTCATACGTGTTCGGTTCGGTTCGGTTTATGTAACTAGTTTACATAAATTAGCCGAAACGGGTCAAACCTTATCGGTTTTATCTCAAAATACAGAATGTGTATAATATACCCATATTAAGCAAGTCTTCAAACTTGTCGGGTCAAAAATCACATTCTATCCGGTCTTCGCTTAATCGTGCGTACGAACCGTATCTTTAAAACTAACCGGTCTAAGCTTTAGCTTAATTAAAGACCCGTTAGGATTCTAATAGGTTATTATAAACCTTCGTTCCAGGATAGGAGACCCGGTAAAAGATACTTGCACTCGCTGATTTTGAAATATACTTGCTCAGGTAAATACTTTTAACTTATTTTCCCTATACGGGCTTGGGGTACGGTATATAAAATACCGCTTGGTCCGGCATTGAATCTTTAATCGAATAGAGGTTAAATCATTGATATGCTACGTTTTGAAATGTTTTGTTTGCTTAAAGCATTTGGGGGGTTAATGACCATGTCCCGGATATCCCTGGCATCATTTTACGAAATGGCCACGACCTTAGCACTCAGGTGTAGGCGTACACCTGTCAGTGTCTCATTATATAAAGTGGTGTGTCTATTGATCTTTAATCCGGTCTACGGATCGGACTACTGAACGCATAAGAAACATGTAATTCGTTTACAAGTTTATATATTTAAATAATTATCCCAAGTTATAAAATATTATTTGTGCCTTGTGCTTTAAATCCATTTTCTTAAACTCTTTTACAAATGAGTCGGTTGAATTGTATTTACCAGTGTAAACTGACGTATTTTCTCAAAAAGGTTAAGTGCAGGTACTAAGCGTAATAGGCTGGCTTTTCTCCTAGCATCCGCAATCAGTCTCGCAAGCTTGGATGTTATAGACTGTTGAACACTGTTTCCTTTTTACTGTGATCTACCTGTGGATTTATATTCGACTCTTTGTAATATTTAATATTACAATATTGTATAGTTGAAATGAATCTATACTTTGCTTCCGCTGTGCATTTAAATATTGTGTTGTTTGACTATATTGTTATCAACCACGTCACGATACTCCCCTACCGGGCCCACCGGTAACACGTGGAAACTTTGGGTGTGACAGGTTGGTATCAGAGCCAACATTGAGTGAATTAAACACTAGCCTTTTGTGTTTAATCTCAATGACACAATTGCACATTCCTAAATCTTCGAGTCTAGACAAAGAACTTAGGAATAATCCAAAATGTTTTTATTTTAAATTTTGTCCTTTATTATTTTTCCTTGTTGTTACCTCGTTCGTATTAACAGGTTAAGCAATGCCGCCAAGATTCAGAGGACGAGGAAGAGGGCAAGTTAGCGCGCCTAACGACCATGAGGCAGGTCCTTCGCACCGACGATCTCATTCTTTTACAAGGAGTCACAATCATCAAGAACCTTGGAGGGTTTATGAGGAGCTTGCCAGACGATCTACATCACATGTTTCAACGCCTTCATATCAGCACTCCTTTGGGCCTCAGTCAGAGAATGAGCCCCACGACCAGCAACAGCAATCTCCGTCGCACAATTCCTTCGGCGATCCTACTCCGGTATTTCAGGGCCAGTTTAACCCAGCGGAGTACCTACCAGAACCAGTAGGCTTTAACCCACTAGGGCCGGAGGATCACTTTTCTGGTGATCAAGATATGGACGAGGACACAGATCCCATCGAGGCTTCAACCGGATCCCGGAACCATCCTTTTTCGATCTCTGATGGTTCATCTTACCACGGACCACCCTACCAAGGTCCGGATAGTCATATGGCGAGGTTCGAACGATGTGAGTGGTACTATACACCATCTGAACACTCATCGCCTCACCAGCAGACGCCACAGCAACAGCAAGATCCCTCTGGGGATCCCCATTTCGAGGCAGTCACGCCACCGCCTCCACCGCCGCCAGTTCATGTAGAGCCTCCAGAACCACCAAGACGTAGGAGGACTGGCGCGCGGATATCAGTACGACCAGGGGGGTTTCATATCACCACCCCTCAACATTCTAGCAACAGCCACTACCCGCCTATATATGAAGACCCACAGGTGGGTGGACCTTCAGTGCCAGTATCGGAGGTGGATTCGGCACCTATTGCACCGCCATCACCGGGTTTTGGTAACCCTATTCCTGCTTTTACTGCTCCACCGGCTTACAACCCATATGGACCACCAACATATCCTGGCTATAACTTTGCTGATGATCCTTACCACATGGCCTCAAGCTACCTTGCTCACAATAATCCTGAGGGACCGTATGGACCCCCTTGGGGAATGGGATACCCAGCTCAAGGGTATCAAGCACCGGTTCAGCCGCCACCACAGCATCAACCACCACGGTTTTCCCCTTCTGAGCAGGAGGAGCTCCGTCATAGGTTGAACAGGGTTGAGCGAGACCTCCAGAGAGAGCGTAAGAAGAACCAGGGATTCATGAGTGGTTTGGCAGATTTGCTGAAGGGTAAGAAGAAACGGGATCGTTAAATCCCCATATGTAATATTGTATTTCCTTGTTTAATCAAGTCCCTACGTGGACATTTATTTATGTGTGTATGTAGTCCCTGCGTGGACATCTACCTTTGTACTTAGTCCCTACGAGGACTTGTCTTTATTAGTCCCTGCGTGGACACTTATGCTTGTAAATAGTCCCTGTGAGGACATGTGTTATTAGTATAGCTCCTGCGTGGGCAAGTATTTGTAAAAGTCCCGTTTAGGGCAAAAGTGTACTACTTGTAGATTATAATGGAATGTTAAGTTTGGAAATTTTATTTTATCATTTAAGCATTTATATATTATTCATGAAATAAACAAAATAACATCATTCCTTTTACAAATGATCTGCCTATTAAATAATAATTAAGGATCTTAAAGGTAAAACCTAGCCTACATGTCATTATAAGACTTGGCCAAAATGGTAAGACCTGTATAAAAGATTCCAATCTCAGTTAACATCTGAAAACATGTTAACACTCCTGGCAGATGTGATTCATTAAAATCACACACATCATTCTATATAAGGATTCTTTAAAAGATTCCTGACCCAATATAATGATCTCTGAATCATGGGTTAAATCATTAATAAATATGATCAGTTCTTTTTACCATCCATTGGTAATGGAATGCCTACGGGCCCTTCTCATTTTCATATGAGACAAAAGACAGTATTAGTCTGTGACCCTGTCTGATAAAGGTAATGAACTTTGTTCAAACCTTCATGCTTTGATTCTCCGAAATCATAGCTTAATAATCTAAATTGTCCCTGTGACTAGGCCTTATGTGCTAATAAAACTATTATTGTTTTATAATTAGGATAAATTATATTAGAAATCCTAAATTTATGTGAGTAATAAATTAACCATATATGGTCTATGCTTACCACGGTTAAAAAAAAAATTGCCATAAAAGACAATTCTATAATAAACTCACCAATAAATTATTGTCGATATGTTACAGTTCAAGCTACATGGCAGACTCAAACGAGGTCAACAGTCACCCAGGGATAGTGCATGATAATGCCCAAGTAAACATAGCAGGTGCAGAATTACAGGCAATGATAGATAATGCCGTAAATCGAGCTATGGATAGACAGCTCCATGAATCAAGTGGTACCCATGTAAGGACCCAATCTGCACCACATTCTAGAACACCCTCCAGGACCCACACTGCCCACAACAGTAATTCTCACCACTCGTCTAACCGAAGGAGTGTTCCATCCCAAAGAGTCGTGAAGGATCAAGGACCCCGTAATAGGGGTTGCACCTATAAGTACTTTGTTTCGTGCAAACCCAGGGACTTCACTGGGGAAAAAGGAGCTGTTGATTGCATGACTTGGATGGACGAAATGGATACTGTGGTGGATATCAGTGGTTGTCATAATAGGGATATTGTGAAGTTTGTCTCACAGTCTTTCAAAGGAGAAGCATTAGCTTGGTGGAGATCTTTGATCCAAGCTACAGGGAAAGTCCCGTTATACAACATGACCTGGGAAGAGTTCATGGCACTGATCAAGGAAAATTTCTGCCCTCAACACGAGGTTGAGAGAATTGAATCTGACTTCTTGTCGCTGGTTATGAGGAACCTAGACTGTCAGGCCTACCTTACCAGTTTCAACACTTTGTCAAGGTTGGTTCCATATTTGGTAACTCCGGAGCCTAAACGTATAGCTCGATTCATTGGGGGTTTGGAACCGGAGATCAAAGCAAGTGTAAAGGCCTCCAGACCAACCACTTTTCGGTCCGTAACGGACATATCATTGTCCCTTACCTTGGATGCTGTCAGGCTGAGATCGCAGAGGAAAACTGATACCGAAAAGAGGAAGCGTGAGGATGACAACTCACGACGTTCAGACAAGAAGCAGAAGGGAAACAATGACTATAAGAAGGGGTCGGGGTTTAGGAAGGATGGTCAGCAGTCGGGTGAAAAACCCAGATGTAAAATTTGCAAGAAGCACCACTTTGGAAGGTGCAGACTTGACTCAAAATCCCAATACCAACCGAGGCCTTGTGGGATTTGCAAGTCTACGGAACATAAAACCCTGGAGTGCAAGAAGATAAAGGACGCAACGTGTTATAGTTGCAATGAAAAGGGGCACATCAAGAGCAATTGCCCAAAATACGCCAAGAAGCCCGAGGAGACTAAGAAGACCAATGCTAGGGTCTTCAGAATGGATGCTAAGGAAGCCGTCAAGGACGACAATGTGATAACAGGTACCTTTCTCGTAAATGATGTTTATGCGAGAGTGTTATTTGATTCAGGCGCTGATAAGTCGTTCGTAGATAATAAGTTTTGTGAATTATTAAAACTACCTGTTAAGAACTTAAGTGTGAAGTATGAGGTGGAACTAGCTGATGGTACTTTAGAAACCGCTTCAACTATCTTAGATGGGTGTTTCATATCCATTAGGAACCACTCTTTTCCTTTGTCCCTACTTCCCTTTAAGTTAGCCGGCTTTGACATAGTATTGGGTATGGACTGGTTATCGCATAACCAGGCCCAGATTGTTTGCAATAAGAAGCAAGTGATGATCAAGACTCCGTCTGGTGAATCACTTACTATCCAGGGAGATACCCAGTATGGGCTACCCGAGAAAATGTCTATACTCAAGGACTCTAAGTGTTTAAAGAAAGGTTGTGTCATCTACATGGCACAAGTGATTATAGATGAGCCGAAGCCCAAGATTGGGGATATACCCGTCGTTTCTGAATACCCTGAAGTTTTTCCGGAAGAACTACCTAGTTTGCCACCAGAGAGACAAGTAGAATTCAGAATTGACATCATTCCTGGATCAGCACCGGTAGCAAGGGCACCTTATAGGTTGGCACCAACAGAGATGAAGGAATTGAGAACGCAGCTAGATGATTTGCTAGCCAAAGGTTTCATCAAACCTAGTTCGTCTCCTTGGGGAGCACCAGTTTTATTTGTCAAGAAGAAGGATGGATCGATGCGTCTGTGCATCGACTACCGTGAGCTTAATAAGGTCACCATCAAGAATAGGTATCCTTTGCCCAGAATCGACGATCTGTTCGATCAACTACAAAGGGCAAGTTTCTTCTCGAAGATTGACTTGAGGTCAGGCTACCATCAATTGAAGGTTAGAGATGAAGACGTGCACAAGACAGCATTTAGGACTCGTTATGGTCATTACGAGTTCCTAGTGATGCCTTTTGGGCTCACTAATGCACCGGCCGCGTTCATGGATCTCATGAATCGCGTTTGCAAGCCGCATTTAGATAAATTCGTCATCGTCTTCATCGACGACATTCTCATTTACTCAAAGAACCAAGCTGACCATGAGAAGCATCTTCACTGCATTTTGGAACTACTTCATAAAGAGAAGCTCTATGCCAAGTTCTCGAAATGTGAATTCTGGCTTCGAGCAGTCCAATTTCTTGGACATGTTGTTAGTGAGCGTGATATATCCAAGTAGATCCCACTAAAGTTGAAGCTGTCATGAATTGGCATGAGCCAAAGACGCCTACAGAAATTCGTAGCTTCTTAGGTTTGGCAGGATACTATAGGCGATTCATTGAAAACTTCTCAAGGATTGCTGCACCCCTGACTTCGCTGACTCGTAAGAAGATTAAGTTTGACTGGGGTCCTAAGCAGCAGGAATCCTTCGATATTCTGAAACAAAAGTTGAGCAATGCTCCAGTACTGACATTGCCTGATGGAATAGAGGAGTTTGTAGTTTATTGTGATGCATCACACACAGGGATGGGATGTGTGCTTATGCAGAAAGGTAAAGTCATTGCCTATGCTTCACGCCAGTTAAAGGTGCACGAAAAGAATTACACCACCCATGACTTGGAATTGGGTGCCGTTGTATTCGCACTAAAACTGTGGAGGCACTACTTATATGGAATCAAATGTGTGATCTATTCTGATCACAAAAGCCTTCAACATCTGTTCAACCAGAAGGACTTGAACATGAGGCAACGCCGTTGGATGGAAACTCTGAATGATTACGATTGTGAAATAAGATACCATCCCGGCAAGGCGAATGTAGTCGCCGATGCCTTGAGTCGGAAGGAGAAGGTGAAACCCATCCGAATCAATGCCAAGAGCATGGAAATAAAGAACAATTTGATAGAAAGGTTGTTAGCTGCACAGAAGGAAGCTGTGTTGGAAGCTAACTATTCTAATGAAAAGCTAGGAGTAACTGAGGAGCAGTTATCTCTTAGTAAAGATGGAATTCTTAGATTGAATGGACAGACATGGGTTCCAATTTATGGAGGACTCCGAGATGTTATCCTCCAGGAAGCCCACAGCTCTAAATATTTTGTTCATCCTGGAGCTGATAAAATGTACCAAGATCTAAGAGCAAACTATTGGTGGATAGGCTTGAAGAAGTCTGTAGCTACCTATGTAGCTAAATGCTTGACGTGTGCGCAAGTCAAGGCAGAACATCAAAAACCGTCAGGTTTGCTACAACAACCTGAACTTCCTACTTGGAAGTGGGAAATGGTAACTATGGATTTTATCACCAAGTTACCCAAGATAAGGAAAGGAAATGACACCATCTGGGTGATAGTTGACCGACTGACTAAATCAGCACATTTCCTACCCATTAAGGAGACCTACAGCTCCGATATGTTAGCCCAACTGTACGTTGACAAGATTGTAGCATTACATGGCATACCTGTGTCTATTATCTCTGACCGAGATACTAGATACACGTCACATTTTTGGAAAAGCTTCCAACAATCTTTGGGCACACGTTTGAACTTTAGTACGGCTTACCATCCACAGACAGACGGTCAGAGTGAGCGTACTATTCAAACGTTGGAAGACATGCTCCGTGCATGTGCAATTGACTTGGGTGGTAGCTGGGATAAGCACCTACCATTAGTTGAATTCTCCTACAACAATAGCTACCATACCAGCATTAAGGCTGCGCCTTTTGAGGCATTATACGGTAGAAAGTGTAGATCGCCCATTTGTTGGTCAGAAGTTGGAGATGTCCAGTTATCTGGGCCAGAGATAGTGTTGAGATGACGGACAAGATTGTCCAGATTCGTGACCGTCTCAAAGCTGCCCGGGATAGGCAGAAGAGTTACGCTGATCCAAGTCGTAAGGATTTTCACTTCGAAGTAGGTGACAAAGTCCTACTTAAAGTGTCACCCTGGAAGGGAGTGATGCGATTTGGTAAGAAAGGCAAGCTAAGCCCGAGATACATAGGACCTTTCGAGGTTATCGAACGTGTCGGGTCAGTTGCCTATAAGTTAAATTTACCTGAAGAGCTCAGTAGTATACACAATGTGTTCCACATCTGCAATCTGAAGAAGTGTTTCGCTGACGAATCACTGGTTATACCCCATACAGATGTGCATATAGATGAGAGCTTGAAATTTGTGGAAAAACCTTTGTCGATCGAAGATCGACAGGTAAGGAAGCTTCGAAGGAAGCATATACCTTTTGTAAAGGTCAAATGGGATGCCCGTAGAGGTCCTGAGTATACGTGGGAGGTTGAATCCACGATGAAAGAAAAATACCCTTACTTATTTCAGTAAATCTCGGGCCGAGATTTCTTTTAAGGGGGTGAGGATGTAACACCTCAAAAATTTACGTCCTATAATATGTTGACACGTGTCATAGGTTTGAACGTGTGAAAGAATGTTCTTGAAGGACTAAAGTCGACAAACAGGGAAACTATGTAAATATAAGGGTTCAAAATGTCAACAATGCACAAATATACTTTACAATAACCCTACATGGTGTTTATAACCTTAAACGAATGGATTATGGATCATACGAAGCGAATTGTGAAAGAAAGTGAGAGATTACAAACTACAGGGGTTAAATGTGTCAACATGTTTAACTTATACCTCTGAGTGACCTTTTAGCAAACTCGAAGCTTTGTAACAATTAATTATGCTCACTAGAATGCACCATAAAAATTTCACCAAGTTTCGTTACCGTATGAGAAAGTCATGATAGAATTCGTGTACGAGGGTTATATGTGTCAACGTTGAAATTTAGGGTTTTTCGGGTGAACCCGAAGTGATCGAGGGCTTCACAAAGTGGGTATAAGTATTAAAGCCCCTAAATGTTAATATTTAACGTTCATAATGCAAGAAAATGTGAGAAAGCGACCTTTCGGAGGACCAGGGACCAAATTGCAAAGTTGTTAAGCCTGACAACTAGCTTACGGACCTCAACATAAATAAGCTTACGGTCCGTAAGCTAGTGCCCAGTTGCGAAAAATCAACAGACAGCTGCCTGTTCTGCTATAACCGACTTATAATACAAGATATCGATACCTTGGGCTGCCTAAGGTGGTTTTTTAGCTTGTAGGACACTTGTTGGACATCTGATTATCACCCTAGACCTTTGTGGCATCAATTTATGAAAGATCAAAAGTCCTTTATAAGTCAAAGTTGCAACATACATCCACACTTCAACTTCTGGACATCTTTAGGAGCTCAAGAACTGATACAAGCATTCCAAATCTTCCATTAGACGTGTGTAAGTATGTCTAACCCTTCTCGATCAAGTTTTGCTTAATTTATAGCCTAGAAGTCAAACCGTCGTAAATACGGTTTGACTTAGCGATAGATCAGAAATGGACCAGAGTTTTGTCGAAACGAAAGTTGTTACAAGTTGGTATTTTTGTGGGTAATTAACCCCTAAAAGAACACCCTTTGATTCTCGATCTAACTATGCCGTTTGTCGAGTCAAACTTCTTCCGAAAAAGTCAACAGAACCATTAAACATGTAATTAACGATATAGAGGGCGTGTAATCTGTTTTAACATGAATATAACTTGAAAATAAGTATAAAAACTTGTCTAAGCTCGTTTGATTCGACAACTCTCTGTTTTGAACCGATTCGGAGCCGAAAGTCGCATAGTTTGACTTTCTACTTTGACTTCGATTCTGACCCGGTTATGATAGGTTTAGACATGCCTTAAAGTTCCATTAGGACCTAGTTACATGTTAGTATAATCCTCTGCGTTTATACTACCCGAATCCGTAACTATCCGACGTTTCCGTTAAATTCCTAAATAATGACCATAATGCCCTTATGACCGCAGAACGAGATTTTAGAAAATGTAAAAGTGCAAAAGTCTTTAATATTGATTATTGAACATGTCTGCAAAATTTCACGTCAATCGGAAGTCTAGATTATAAGTTATGCTTAATGGCGTATTTATAAACATGTTTATTAATTAAACGGCGCCATTAGCGTAAAACCTATCTAAACTCAGTTTTGACACCAAATCTTTTACCCGCTGATGTTAAATAATATTTTAAGATTTTTAAAGATTTTTAATTATTTTTAGACTGATCATAAGCTTGGATTAGCGCCTTAATTCGGTAAATACCGAATATGCCCTTTTAGGCCATAAAATGAGTTTTATAAATCCTTTTAATGCCAATCCAATTGCTACTGATTTTAAATAATATATGGAGTGTTTTGAGCCTGTTTATTTGATCAGAAAACTCAGAATCATATTTTAACCCGTACGTCGCTTAAAACGGCTTTATACGCGTATTATACGCGTAGTTTGAGTTTAAAACCTTTTTGATTCATAAGACTTAATATCAAATGTTATAACCTGTTAAAATAAAGTATTTTTCTGATTTATTCAGACCCGGATCACAGGAGTTGAATTAATTCCTTTTATAATCTTTAAAATGACCAAAATACCCCTACGGGGCGTAATTATGGATTAAACTCGTTTTGAGCATTATGGAAGGTATCCTACTGATATCATAACATATTTAAGGCATGTTAACTTAGGAAACCTGTTTAGGACTCTTATGGTTACCCGTTACGCTTCATACGCGTTCGGTTCGGTTCGGTTTATGTAACTAGTTTACATAAATTAGCCGAAACGGGTCAAACCTTATCGGTTTTATCTCAAAATCCAGAATGTGTATAATATACCCATATTAAGCAAGTCTTCAAACTTGTCGGGTCAAAAATCACATTCTATCCGGTCTTCGCTTAATCGTGCGTACGAACCGTATCTTTAAAACTAACCGGTCTAAGCTTTAGCTTAATTAAAGACCCGTTAGGATTCTAATAGGTTATTATAAACCTTCGTTCCAGGATAGGAGACCCGGTAAAAGATACTTGCACTCGCTGATTTTGAAATATACTTGCTCAGGTAAATACTTTTAACTTATTTTCCCTATACGGGCTTAGGGTACGGTATATAAAATACCGCTTGGTCCGGCATTGAATCTTTAATCGAATAGAGGTTAAATCATTGGTATGCTACGTTTTGAAATGTTTTGTTTGCTTAAAGCCTTTGGGGGGTTAATGACCATGTCCCGGATATCCCTGGCATCATTTTACGAAATGGCCACGACCTTAGCACTCAGGTGTAGGCGTACACCTGTCAGTGTCTCATTATATAAAGTGGTGTGTCTATTGATCTTTAATCCGGTCTACGGATCGGACTACTGAACGCATAAGAAACATGTAATTCGTTTACAAGTTTATATATTTAAATAATTATCCCAAGTTATAAAATGTTATTTGTGCCTTGTGCTTTAAATCCATTTTCTTAAACTCTTTTACAAATGAGTCGGTTGAATTGTATTTACCAGTGTAAACTGACGTATTTTCTCAAAAAGGTTAAGTGCAGGTACTAAGCGTAATAGGCTGGCTTTTCTCCTAGCATCCGCAATCAGTCTCGCAAGCTTGGATGTTATAGACTGTTGAACACTGTTTCCTTTTTACTGTGATCTACCTGTGGATTTATATTCGACTCTTTGTAATATTTAATATTACAATATTGTATAGTTGAAATGAATCTATACTTTTCTTCCGCTGTGCATTTAAATATTGTGTTGTTTGACTATATTGTTATCAACCACGTCACGATACTCCCCTACCGGGCCCACCGGTAACACGTGGAAATTTGGGGTGTGACATTTAGGTTCAATCACAACACTTGAGAACTCTCAAAGAATCTTAAAAAGTCTCTTATTCTTGTTCGATAACTCTTAAAACGCAATGGCAACCTCTAGTGCCCATGATTCGGTCCATGTTGGCGAGTCTACAACCGACACGGTGATTCGTGTTGTTGCAACGAAGCGCAACCCCGAGGTTTGGTCACATTTTGATTTGTGCGAGAGGGCCAACGGTAAAAGAAAAGCACGTTGTCATCATTGTCAAGGCTTTTACGCCGAAACCGCAAACTCCACCTTGAAACAACACATTGAAAAACCGTTTTGCAAGGCGTTGAAACAAGAACACGTTGGTGGTCAATACAAATAGGCCGAAGAAGATTAAGCGAGGGTTCGGGTTCTCAATATTGTAGTTCCACTAATAAAAAATATATATATATTAGTGAACCTTCTTGCGGATTAAAATTTTAAGTTTATGTAAAACCGTTTATCGTTTGTTACGTTTATCGTTTGTATTTTCGTTATTATGTAAAACTGTTTGTTGCGAGACTTAATGAATGTTTTAACTTTTTATACTTTCATTATTGTTAAGTTTTTATCTAAAAAATTGAATTTAAAAAAAATGTTAAGATGCAAAAACAGCAGCAAAACACAAAAAACAGCAAAAAAAACAGCTTCAGATTACATTTTCTGCAGGACCGGTTTTTTACCGGTTTTTTAATCGGTATATACAAACCGGTTTTTTTAACCGGTTAACTTTAATCTGAAAAACCGGTTTATTTATCAACCGGTTATAACCGGTTAGACATTTCAATACTTATAACCGGTTAAAAACCGTAACCGGTTTATGAAAAACCGGTTTTTTTTTGGGCCAGAAAAACCGGTCCGGTTAATAACCGGTTTCGGTTAGTAAAAAAAAACCAGTATGTACACCTCTAGGTGCGCCCGCCCACCCTTAGCTTAGCTTGGGTACGCCCCTGCATAAAAGGAACATTACAAGAATCTCTTTTGGATTTGCTTGAGTGAGTTAAAGGCTGATGTAACACCCCGTGTTTTCACTAGTGAAAGTCAAAGTCAAGGTCAAAGTCAACGACCGATTTCGCGCGACTTGACTCGTAGAAATGTTTTTATTTTATTTATATTATGTGGAGTAAGTGTTGTTACTTGCAATAATCGAATCGTGTCAATCGTTAATCAATCGACTCGCGACCGTGAACCGTAGGAAGTAACAATGCGATAAAGTTAACTAATCGACAATCAAGCTATGCTAATTGAATCGACATCGAATCGCAACTCGAACGGTATATTTTACTTACTGCTTATACGTGTGTGTGTGTGCCTTACGTGTTACCTGTGCATGTTTATGTTATGTTATGATGTGGTATTCAAGCGAACTCAATCGAAACTCGAAGTCTAACTCGAACGCAATCGAACTCGAACCCGAACCCCGATCGAACCATGTTAAGAAGTAGTTGAGACTGAAAGTAATTTGACTAGGAAACCCTATCGAATCGCTCGCAAAACGAAACCGAAGCGTCATCGCATCCGGACGCGCCAAACAGTCGACATCCGGACGGATGGTCAATCCGCACGGATTGCCAATCCGCACGGATTGCCAATCCGCACGGATTGCCAATCCGCACGGATTGCCAATCCGCACGGATGACCAATCCGCACGGATAACCCTATCCGGGTAACGTGCAATCCGCACGGATCACCCCTTTCCTCTTTTAGCATCCTATAAATACACGGGTCACTCTCCAAACTTTCCACTTTTGGCAAGTGACGTCCGAACCACACGCATTCTTCACCTTTCTCAGATTTCTCTCAATCCAGGTAAGATCTTGCTCTAAAACTTGTACGTTCTTGATCACTACACAAATCCACACCTTTCTATCTTTCAAATCTCAACTTTAAACCATGAAACCATTAAGATTTGAGGTATTTTAGGGTGACGTCTTCATGAAGTTCTCAAGAACTTCAAGTGTGACCTCATTCCACCAAGAATGGCTCAGATCTGAACAGTTTCCACAAGTTTTCTCAACAATTTCACCAAAATCTAAACTCTTCAAAGGATACAAGACAACTGATTACGAGATGAACCGGAATGACCGTTCTGAGCCGCCGACAGGTCAAGTCGGGGTGGTTCCTGGCCGGCCTAGTCATGCGGGTGAGAATACAATTCCAAGTAGTTGCCACGTAATCAGAACATCTCGACAAACGACAACAGAAACCAAGTGTAACGGACAGAGCGACCAGGACGGGAGACTGTCCGCACGGATATGTTGTCCGCACGAACAAGCTATCCGCACGGACAGGCCATCCGGACGGGTTGTCACCCGGACGAACTGCACTTGGGACCCACATTCCAAACAAGGTTTGAGTATCGACGAATGAGCAATCCGGACGGACGATCTCTGAATGGATTACTCTTCGGATCATGAGATACTAAGCCCTTGAACAAATTCCAACATGTCCATCCGCACGGACAGGTTACCCGTACGGACAGACTATCTGGACGGATTGTCTGTCCGCATGAGCGAGCTACCCGGACGGAGTGACATCATCCGCACGGATTACCATCCGGGCGGATTATCCCTTTTAACTTAGTAAATCAGCCCTAGAGACGTCGTCCGCACGGATTGTCATCCGGACGGATTGCTGTCTGCGCGACCGGCTTGAAAGGTAGAGATACTTAAGTGTTTTTCAAATGCTACAACGAAAACTTCAAAGCACAAGCCATCATACACAAACACATTCTAGGAAGAAACAATCCACTTGGATAGACAATCCGCACGAGTGACCAATCCGCACGGATTTCCCATCCGCACGAATAACCCACTCGCACGGATTGCCACTCGCACGAATAGCTTACCCGGACGGATTGTCACCCGGACGGATAGACAATCCGGACGGACTGCCATCCGCACGGATTGCTATCCGCACGAGCGAGTGATTCGCACGATCGGCTATCCTACCAACTCTCCATTTGTACTGTTTTACGCGCCACTTATCGTTACGTTATCGAATCTATTCAGGCTAACCGTACTCGCTGAAAAGCGCTCCCTTCAATCCATAATCGCTGTGAGTATACTCGAACCCTTTTTGCTCTTAGCACTTTTGGGTGTTACATACGTTACGAATATTCAAGCTACACTATCACACTACTCAAGCTATTTTAACGCTAACCATTAATGCATGCTATACGTGGCTTATGAATGCTTGTTTGTTATGTTTACACATGGAATGCTGTCTACCTGCCTTAGCAACGATAGTACTATAGTTTGGACTCAGCACCCGTTCACTCGGGGGTTGTTAAGGACCTTTTACTTGCATGAATTACGGTGGTAATCATGTATTGCGAACTGCATTTGGCAGTCAACCCGCAGTCATTGGTATCGATGGTTCTATGTCGATAACTAACGTGCTTCACTTCACTATGTGTACGTGCTGGTTATGCGTAAACGAATTCGAACTCTATATGCTAGTACCAAACTTGTATGCTCACCTTTACATTTTATGTATTGACTTTATTTTAACGTATGTGACAGGTGCTTAGGCTGCTTATATGCTTCACGGGTTGTGATGAAAATGAAGCTAGGAATTGGAGTCCTAGAAACCAACGAATAAATTTGTTATGCTTGAATCTGAGTGGTTGGAACAGGATATTTGTTTAGTTTTGTCTGTAATAACTTGTTTTACTGTTTAAGACATGGTATGGGACGTGTTAACTTAAATTGAATGGTAATGATAGTGTTATGGAAATTTCTGAGCAATCTGTTTCGCTCAGTGCCACGCCCCGATGATTCCGCCATCGGTTGGTGTGTGACAGATTGGTATCAGAGCGCCATAACTATAGGGAATTAGGCAAGACTCGACCTAGTCCGGGTCGAAGTCTTAGAGACCTAGACTATAGTTAAGAACCAACAGACCAACTCTATACTCCTCGCTATCTTAGCTTGTTCTACACTATTCCTACGCTTAAATTTCCAGCTATGAGTGGGCAATAAGGCCGAGAATAGGTGTGAAAACCGCAAACTCTCGACTAAAGTTGCTTGCTCTACCCGTATTTTTACTACTATCAAGGAGAATTATGCCAAACTAGGTGTGAAATCCATATTTTGATGAATAATCTCCTCTATTTTATCAAAACAGGGACGAAGTTGTCAAGCCAGGGGTGAGACCCTAACCTTGACGACTTGTTCCGCGCTTTTACAAACTCTCACCAAGGTCTCAACAGACGATCTGTAGTCACCATAAAACCAAAGGGAACTACGCCGAACGCCCAAGAATCGAGGCCAAGGCACGATCCTGAAAGTTAAAGGTGCATAACAGATCCCCTGTGAATATTGAACCACCTTGGTTAATCGAAGTCTATGAGCCGCAGACAATCTACTTCTTGATTTTATGCGTTTGATAATTCATCGATTTTATGTGGTTTATGTGTTTTCCGTTTAATTGCTAGCATTTTGAGATACTACCGGTTTCGATCTAATACCCTCTTCTGCTATTTACGCAACACGCTACACATCGCTGCCAAACCACTGAAACTTAGACGAACTTAGGGTAACTATACGTTCATACTACGCTACTCGATAAGCTAAACGCAATTACCAATAACGAGCGATCGCAGACCTTGAATAACAGGTTTCTGTTTTCTGACTACCCCTAGTAATTATATGCGTATGTGTCTCTTTGCTATTTTGCCCTACGTGCCAATGTGATTCTGTGCCCTACATGCTTATGTGTTTATGTGATTTTGTGTACAACATGATTATGTGTCGATGTGTTTACATGGTACGTGTTACTGAGCTTTAGTAGTAGTAGACGTGTGAGGCGAGATTCGAATACATGTGTTGAGTTCCGTGGCGATGTCTATTGCAGACAATGTCGTCTGGATCTCGTCATGCTCTTTCCCGCCAAGAAAAGAGGGACAGACGTCTCGCTTCCATCATCGTAAAGAGTGTCGCTAAAGACGTGAGTGATGTATACGAGAATGCTAGCAAATCATCCGAGGAATCGAGAATCGAAGCTCCCAAGGCTAACGCAAGACCCTTCAGCTTTAAGCAATTCAAAGCGTGTGGGCCAAAAGAATTCACTGGCGAAGGAGGTCCTACTGCACTATTCCACTGGTTTGATTCCATCGAGGTTACTTTACGACAGAGCGGTTGCCCTGATGACCTTAGAACTCTGAACGCTACCGGCGTCTTCCAGTCACGAGCACTAGACTAGTGGACGGCTGAGAGGAACAAGCGAGGGAACGATGAAGCTTACGGTCTGTCGTGGAAGGAGCTCAAGGAGGTCATGCTGGAAGAATTCTGCCCTCCTCATGAACGTCAACAGCTGGAAGATGAATTTTGGCACATACATCAAAAGGACGGAGACAATGCTGGTCTCACTGCTCGCTTCAAGCAGCTCAGCATTATCTGTCCCGATCAGGTCAAGACCCCGGAGATCACCATCAAGAAGTATATCCGAGCTTTGCCCGACTGCGTCGCTGATTTCGTGCAAGCGGCTAAGACTACCACGATTGAGAAAACCTATCTGCTGGCCGCCGAGATCAATGACAAAAGGGTTAAAGCTGGTTTCTGGGATAAGCCTTCCAAGCATCTACATCAAGCCACCACTACTGCACCGACTGTCGAACCCACCTCATCAAGCAGCAAGAAGAAGAACAAGAGAAAGAACAGCTCAACCAACAAGAACTGTGCGATCACTGCTGCACCAGTTCAAGCTGTACCTGCTCAACCGCGTCAAGCAGTGGCGCCTGTGGCCAATGCACCGCCTGCAAAGCGTACATACACTGGGCCACATCCGCTTTGCCCTACTTGCACCTACCACCACCCGACTGCTGTGCAATACCGCTTCTGTGCTCACTGCAACGTGTACGGCCACTTTACTGCCAATTGTCGTATTCGTCAAGCTCCCGTCAATCAAGCCCTACTCACTGCCCCACAGGGTCAGCAAGCACCTCCGGCACCCGCAATCAAAGCTAGAGCCTGCTTCTCATGTGGCAACCCGAATCATTTTGCCAACATGTGCCCAAACAGGGTCGTGAAACAAGAGCCTCAGCAGCAACCGCAGCAGCAACACCAGCAACAGCAACAACAGGCCGCATGCGCCAGAACTTTCAACCTCAACGTGCGTCAAGCCCAGGCCGACAACAACGTTGTCAATGGTACGTTCCTCGTAAATGGTATTTATGCTTCATGCTTGTTTGATACTGGAGCCGATAATTGCTTTGTGTCGTTCGAATTTGAGAGACTCCTTAACCGTAAACGTTCCCAACTCTCCTCGGCATTCGATGTTGAAGTCGCTACCGGAAGAACCGTCGCTGTAAATTCCGTTATCCGTGATTGTACTCTCGAGCTCAACAATCACATCTTTTCAATCGACCTTATTCCGATGCAACTCGGAAGCTTTGACATCATAGTAGGTATGGACTTTCTTCGGGAAAACCATGCCGAAGTTGAGTGCTTCGACAAGATGATTCGATTTTCTCTCGCGAATGGTGACTCGTTATGTGTTTACGGTGATACTACCTCGAAAGGTCTCAAGCTTATGTCATGTCTCCAAGCTAGCAAGTATCTCCGCAAGGAATACAGAGCTTTCTTGGCCAACATTGTAGCAGCGGAGAAGGAAAAGAAAGAGAAGATGGAAGTGAAAGACGTTCCAGCGGTACGGGAATTCCCTCGAGTTTTTCCAGAGGACCTTCCCGGACTACCCCCAAAACGTGATATCGACTTTCGTATTGATCTCATTCCTGGAGCCAATCCAATCGCTAGAGCTCCTTATCGACTCGCGCCGTCTGAAATGCGCGAACTCGCAACCCAACTCCAAGAATTACTTGAAAAAGGCTTCATTCACCCGAGCACCTCTCCTTGGGGCGCGCCAGTCCTTTTCGTTAAAAAGAAGGACGGGTCGTTCCGAATGTGCATCGACTACCGGGAGTTGAATAAGCTAACTATCAAGAACCGCTATCCCCTGCCTCGCATCGACGGCTTGTTTGATCAACTACAAGGCGCTACGTGCTTCTCGAAGATTGACCTACGCTCAGGATATCACCAGCTACGTATTCAAGAAGAGGATATACCTAAAACCGCGTTTCGTACTCGTTACGGCCATTACGAATTCGTTGTTATGCCTTTTGGTCTAACGAACGCGCCAGCAGTCTTCATGGATCTGATGAATCGCGTGTGTAAACCATATCTCGACCGTTTCGTCATTGTGTTCATCGATGACGTCTTGATCTATTCCAAAACGAAAGCCGAACACGCGCAACATCTACGTTTGGTTCTCGAGTTACTCCAGGGGAACCAACTCTACATCAAGTTCTCCAAGTGTGAATTTTGGTTGGAGAAGGTTCAATTTCTGGGTCACATTGTTAATATTCAGGGCATCCACGTTAATCCTGCAAAGATTGAAGCTGTCAAGAGCTGGGTTACGCCTAAGAATCCGTCTGAAGTCCGTTCTTTTCTCGGACTAGTGGGTTACTATCGACGATTTATCAATGGATTCTCGAAGATTGCTGTGCCGCTTACCTCTCTTACCCGTAAGGACCAGTCTTTTGTCTGGGGAACCAAACAAGAGTCTGCCTTTCGAACCCTCAAACACATGCTTTGCAATGCTCCTGTTCTCACTCTACCCGACGGGAACAACGATTTCATTGTCTACTGTGATGCTTCCAACCTTGGTCTTGGTTGCGTTCTCATGCAACGGGACAAGGTCATAGCTTACGCGTCTCGTCAGCTCAAAATCCATGAGAAGAACTATACAACCCATGATCTCGAGCTAGGCGCAGTTGTTTTTGCATTAAAGATTTGGCGACACTACCTGTATGGTACCAAGTGTACGATCTTCACTGATCATAGGAGCCTACAACATATCTTTAATTAGAAGGAGCTTAATATGCGTCAACGCCGATGGGTAGAACTTCTCAACGATTACGACTGTGAGATCCGTTATCACCCAGGCAAAGCGAATGTTGTTGCCGACGCACTTAGCAGACGGAGCTATCTGCTTAGCACTCATAATGTTCAAGCTCAGCACAATCTTGAAGCTCTAATCCGCGACGCTCAGCACGCATGTTTCAACGAACGCACCTTGAAGAGAGAAAGAATCTACCACGATGGAGCCCAACTTGTGAGCAAATCGAACGGGATATTCCATTTCTTAGACAAAATTTGGATTCCCAAGCGAACCGACTTACGACAAATTATAATGGACGAAGCCCATAAATCCCAGTACTCTATTCATCCCGGAGCAGACAAAATGTACCAGGACCTTCGTTATAAGTACTGGTGGCCGGGTATGAAAAGGGATATCGCCCTCTACGTCGGAAGATGCCTAACCTGTGCTAGGATCAAGGCTGAACACCAAAGACCCTCTGGCTTGCTCGAACAACCACCAATCCCTATGTGGAAATGGGAGAGCATAGCCATGGATTTCGTAACCAAGCTTCCAACCACGTCATCAGGTCACGACAGCATCTGGGTTGTTGTTGACCGTTTGACTAAATCAGCTCACTTCCTGCCCATACGAGAAGACTACAAGGTGGAACGATTAGCCCGAATCTACACCGACGAGATCATTTGTAATCATGGGACGCCTCGGGACATCATCTCTGATCGTGATGCTCGGTTTACTTCACGATTGTGGGAAACATTCCAATCGGCGCTCGGTACAACGCTTAATCTAAGTACCGCGTTCCACCCACAAACCGACGGTCAGACTGAAAGAACGATCCGTACTCTTGAAGACATGCTCCGTGCGTGTGTACTAGACTTCGGTGGTAATTGGGATAAACACCTGCCGTTAGTCGAATTCTCGTATAACAACAGCTACCAGGCTAGCATCCAGATGGCACCATTCGAGGCACTATATGGAAGAAGATGTCGATCGCCTATTGTGTGGCACGAGATCGGTCACTCGCAACTAACCGGTCCGGAGATGCTACAAGAAACGACAGACAAAATTTTCCAAATCCGAGACAACCTAGCGAAAGCTCGGGATCGACAGAAAGTTTACGCCGATAAAAAGCGTAAGCCCCGTGAATTTGGCGTTGGTGACTACGTACTCCTTAAGGTATCACCTTGGAAGGGTGTAGTCCAATTCGGCAAAAAGGGATAACTCGCGCCTTGATATGTTGGACCTTTTAAGATTCTGGAAAGGATCGGAAGAGTCGCCTACAGACTCGAATTACCGGAGGAACTTAGCAATGTCTACCCGACTTTCCACGTGTCAAACCTCCGAAAGTGCATCGCCGACCACGACTTGCATGTCTCTCTAGACGATCTACAAGTGAGTGAAACATTACACTTCGTGGAAAAGCCTGTCGAAATCATGGATCGCCAAACCAAGCAACTCCGGCGCTCACGCATTCCTATTGTGAAAGTCCGATGGGAAGGCAAACGCGGCGCAGAGTTCACTTGGGAACTCGAAAGCGACATGAAGGCAAAGTATCCACAGTTGTTTAATTAGAGAAACAAGTGAAATCGAAACACGAACAGTAATGTAAACGTGATTCTTTGATAAATTTGATAGCGTACAAGGACTCTTGCAGTTATACATGACGCAAATTTCTCACAAATGACTATGAGTTAAGATTTAAAACTTTGTAGGCTTATAGATCAGGTGATTTCGCATAACATATCTAAACCCTATCCGCTATTCAATTGATTATGATGACGTATGGAGTCTTTGAAACTAACCCTAAGGCTCCTATCTATAGGCTAAGGTTATAAGGAAGGTTTCCTTATTTACAATTATACCACCTTGCCTTCTAACTACAACACGTCATACGAGTCTAAATCGATCCCAAACGAATAACTCTCACATGTAAACCACGGCTTAGTTACGGCTTTCAGCTTAATTTCGGGACGAAATTCCCTAAACTAGGGGAGGCTGTAACACCCCGTGTTTTCACTAGTGAAAGTCAAAGTCAAGGTCAAAGTCAACGACCGATTTCGCGCGACTTGACTTGTAGAAATGTTTTTATTTTATTTATATTATGTGGAGTAAGTGTTGTTACTTGCAATAATCGAATCGTGTCAATCGTTAATCAATCGACTCGCGACCGTGAACCGTAGGAAGTAACAATGCGATAAAGTTAACTAATCGACAATCAAGCTATGCTAATTGAATCGACATCGAATCGCAACTCGAACGATATATTTTACTTACTGCTTATACGTGTTTGTGTGCCTTACGTGTTACCTGTGCATGTTTATGTTATGTTATGATGTGGTATTCAAGCGAACTCAATCGAAACTTGAAGTCTAACTCGAACCCGAACCCCGATCGAACCATGTTAAGAAGTAGTTGAGACTGAAAGTAATTTGACTAGGAAACCCTATCGAATCGCTCGCAAAACAAAACCGAAGCGTCATCGCATCCGGACGCACCAAACAGTCGACATCCGGACGGATGGTCAATCCGCACGGATTGCCAATCCGCACGGATTGCCAATCCGCACGGATGACCAATCCGCACGGATCACCCCTTTCCTCTTTTAGCATCCTATAAATACACGGGTCACTCTCCAAACTTTCCACTTTTGGCAAGTGACGTCCGAACCACACGCATTCTTCACCTTTTCTCAGATTTCTCTCAATCCAGGTAAGATCTTGCTCTAAAACTTGTACGTTCTTGATCACTACACAAATCCACACCTTTCTATCTTTCAAATCTCAACTTTAAACCATGAAACCATCAAGATTTGAGGTATTTTAGGGTGACGTCATCATGAAGTTCTCAAGAACTTCAAGTGTGACCTCATTCCACCAAGAATGGCTCAGATCTGAACGGTTTCCACAAGTTTTCTCAACAATTTCACCAAAATCTAAACTCTTCAAAGGATACAAGACAACTGATTACGAGATGAACCGGAATGACCGTTCTGAGCCGCCGACAGGTCAAGTCGGGGTGGTTCCTGGCCGGCCTAGTCATGCGGGTGAGAATACAATTCCAAGTGGTTGCCACGTAATCAGAACGTCTCGACAAACGACAACAGAAACCAAGTGTAACGGACAGAGCGACCAGGACGGGAGATTGTCTGCACGGATATGTTGTCCGCACGGACAAGCTATCCGCACGGACAGGCCATCCGGACGGGTTGTCACCCGGACGAACTGCACTTGGGACCCACATTCCAAACAAGGTTTGAGTATCGACGAATGAGCATTCCGGACGGACGATCTCTGAATGGATTGCTCTTCGGATCATGAGATACTAAGCCCTTGAACAAATTCCAACATGTCCATCCGCACGGACAGGTTACCCGTACGGACAGACTATCCGGACGGATTGTCTGTCCGCACGAGCGAGCTACCCGGACGGAGTGACATCATCCTCACGGATTACCATCCGGGCGAATTATCCCTTTTAACTTAGTAAATCAGCCCTAGAGACGTCGTCCGCACGGACTGTCATCCGGACGGATTGATGTCCGCGCGACCGGACGGACTGCTGTCCGCACGAATAGTTTACCCGGACGGATTGTCACCCGGACGGATAGACAATCCGGACGGACTGCCATCCGCACGGATTGCTATCCGCACGAGCGAGTGATTCGCACGATCGGCTATCCTACCAACTCTCCATTTGTACTGTTTTACGCGCCACTTATCGTTACGTTATCGAATCTATTCAGGCTAACCGTACTCGCTGAAAAGCGCTCCCTTCAATCCATAATCGCTGTGAGTATACTCGAACCCTTTTTGCTCTTAGCACTTTTGGGTGTTACATACGTTACGAATATTCAAGCTACACTATCACACTACTCAAGCTATTTTAACACTAACCATTAATGCATGCTATACGTGGCTTATGAATGCTTGTTTGTTATGTTTACACATGGAATGCTGTCTACCTGCCTTAGCAACGATAGTACTATAGTTTGGACTCAGCACCCGTTCACTCGGGGGTTGTTAAGGACCTTTTACTTGCATGAATTATGGTGGTAATCATGTATTGCGAACTGCATTTGGCAGTCAACCCGCAGTCATTGGTATCGATGGTTCTATGTCGATACTAACGTGCTTCACTTCACTATGTGTACGTGCTGGTTATGCGTAAACGAATTCGAACTCTATATGCTAGTACCAAACTTGTATGCTCACCTTTACATTTTATGTATTGACTTTATTTTAACATATATGACAGGTGCTTAGGCTGCTTATATGCTTCACGGGTTGTGATGAAAATGAAGCTAGGAATTGGAGTCCTAGAAACCAACGAATAAATTTGTTATGCTTGAATCTGAGTGGTCGGAACAGGATATTTGTTTAGTTTTGTCTGTAATAACTTGTTTTACTGTTTAAGACATGGTATGGGACGTGTTAACTTAAATTGAATGGTAATGATAGTGTTATGGAAATTTCTGAACAATCTGTTTCGCTCAGTGCCACGCCCCGATGATTCCGCCATCGGTTGGGGTGTGACAGCTGATTGCAAATTCAAATGTGTCAAACACGTAATTTGTAGATGCCTAGTTAGATGTTTATTTACGTATTCAAATCCCATCTCAACTAAAAGGTTTAAAGGAAAAAAAAACTATTACTGAGATAGAAGAACATGAATATTACCACCAAATAATGATAAAAGAAACAATTAGTTGTTATATTTGTTGAGTTGTGAAGCATGATATTTGTTGGAGAGGCATGCGCCATCATGAATGGGTCTGAGGTTGTAGGACCTCAGGTAGGTCCCGTTTCTGACGGAGCGAGTGTGAAACATGACAAAGTGAATCAGAATAAAGCGATATGCTTTGGCTCATATAGGAATAACTATTCTTGCAAAATAAGGTGAATCAAGGTGTTCTTGCAGAATAAACCATTATCAAGAGTAAACTGACATTTTGGTCCATTTTTCTCACTTTAGTCCAAAACTCAAACCTTTCAAATCTAGGTCCCTGTGGTTTCACTTTTATTGCCATTTTGGTCCAAAAATGAAATAAGTTGATATTCGACTAATAAATATTGTTATTTTGTCCTTTTCTTTAGGGGCAAAATGGCCAAATATCAGCTGATTTTATTAATTTAATTAATAATGTGTTATAATAAAATTATATTGACTGTTTTGCCCCTGAGGAAAAGGACAAAATAACAGGATTTTATTAGCCAAATATCAGCAGATTTTATTTTTGGACCAAAATGGCAATAAAAGTGAAACCACAGGGACCCAGATTTAAAAGGTTTAAGTTTTGGACTAAAGTGGCAAAAGTGACCAAACCTCATGGACCAAAATGGCAGTTTACTCCATTATCAAACCGGAGTTGATATCCAGTGGCGGATCCAGAAATTTTTTAGTGGGGGTACATAATACTTTTAAAGATTTTAGGCCACTGGGTATATATAAAAAAATTGGTTCATATCGGGCCGGATCATGTAAAAAAAAAGAACATCAAACTAAAATTTATATAACCATCAAAAACACGTCAAACGTCATTATAAACATGTTCAAAATGTGCCATACAGGTTTCATTTTTTGAAATCTATGCAAAACATCATCTAGAGTTACTTTTCTAATGGTTCCTCATGAGAAATCTCGCCAAAACTTCCATACTCATGGTTGGTTTCTGACACATATAAATCGATCCATAATTTTCAATTTTAATTTTCAAGCCCTAGTAAAGTCTAGAACAACAAAAAAATCATCAAAACAACAAAATCATACTACTAAAGTTTAGAACAACAATAAAAAATTCATCAAAACACATAAAATTTCAAAACATCTCTATAACTCTATCTCTCCTAAAAACCACATAAAAAAAAAAAAACAAAGGTACCTCGTTAAATTTTGTATTCCAGTGGCTGGAATCAAGCTTTTCCGTTGAGAATGCAGCCGCTGCCGTCGTGCCTATTGGCTGCTTTCGTGCGTCGGTCACTGCGTAATCAGAAGAGGGAGAGTGGGAGAAAGAATTGGAAGGGGTGGTTGGGTTGGGTTATTTTATTTAACTTCAAATTTAATTGGCTTGGGTTAATTGGGCTTGAGTTACAATGGAATGTTTAGTGGGCTAATGGCTAAATTGTTAAGAGAAAGTTATTGGGTTAAATTGTTAAGTAAAGTGGTTAAAGAATAATTATATACACTAGGTTATATTTTCATAAAGGGAAAATGCTACAGAAATGTAACCAAGTTTGTCATTTGTTCCAATTAAGTCATCCAAACTTTTTTTGTTTCTAAAAAATAACTAAACTTTAATATGGTGTTCTAATCATGTGTAATTACCGGGTCATCAGGTTAATATTTTTTTTCTTCTTATTTTTTATTTTCTCTTAATGCTTTGTATTAAAATGAAATCATATTTTAACCCTAAAAACCATATACGAACGTTTCAATGACAATCATCCATCAAAACCATCAGCCCTGTTAGGATTTTTTGGCTATATGAAAAATGTGCCCATCCCACATCGGTGCAAGGATGAAAGCTTGGGAGGACTCCAAGCTTATAAAAGGAGTCCAAGGCTTTGGTTTCAAAGTGCCCCAACTAAAAATACACTTGAAGTGTTTGGTTCCTTCTTTCTTTTCTAGTTCTCTTGTCTTAGAGTGTAGGAAGGTTTTGGTTAAACGCTTCGGAGAAGTGTGGTTGTAATTGGGCGGGGGGAGGCTTGAGAGATTAGTCTGTGTGATTGTAAAAATTTGTCGCATAGTGGATCTTTCTCTCTGGAGGCCCGTGGTTTTTCTCCGGTTTTGAAGTTTCCACGTATATTCTTGTGTTCAGTTATATTTCTCTATTGTTAGCTTTGGGAGGGTTGTTGGGATTCTTTGAGACCGCTTGTTTCCCAACAAGTGGTATCAGAGCTCCAGGTTTTGGGGGAGGTCTCGGTTTAGAAGGTTCGTAGTATGCTCTGTGGTTGCAGCTTAGTCTGATCTTCCACATCAGAAATGAATTTTCTTGGAGGGTGTCTTGGTATTTTGAAGGTTCGTAGTATGCTCTGTGGTTGCAGCTTAGTTTGATCTTCCACATCAGAAACGAGGATTCGGTTGACTGTTTGTATACGGTAGAATTATACGCGAGCCGGATATACGCATTTTGCCTTGGGAAGGTTCTGGCTAGGAAAGACTTGGTACTTAAGTGTGTCCATTGTACCCACCTCTCTTTCCTGGGAATCCTTTGTTGGGTGTACTGCTTATAGGCTTGGTGTTCTAGTATACAATATTGTTTTTGAAGATACGGATATGATGTCGAAATACAGTCCCATGAGGTTCGACGTAGAGAAATATGATGGAAGAATCAACTTTGGTTTGTGGCAAGTTCAAGTCAAGGATGTGTTGATTCAATCTGGGTTACACAAGGCGTTGAGGGGGAAACCGACCCCTGTTCCAGGCAAGGATTCAAGCGGAACCAGTAAAGACGATGATGAAGAATGGGAAGATCTGGATTTGATTTCAGATCATCTAAGTGTTCTTAATAATATCGTGTCAGAACTGGAGGCTATCGGAGTGGAGGTTGAAGATGAGGATAAAGCACTGAGGCTCATATTATCTTTGACATCTTCCTATGAGCATATGAAGCCCATTCTGATGTATGGGAAAGAGACCCTGAAGTATGCGGATGTTACTGAGAAGCTATTGTCTGAAGAGAAAAGACTGGGTAGTAGCGGTTATACTTCGTCAGAAGGAACGATTTTAATATGCGGGAACGGGAAGAAGAAGCACTCACAGAAGATTCCTGTATGCTGGAAGTGTGGACAGTCTGGGCATGTCAAGAGAAATTGTCCAGGTGGAGCAGATTCGGCAAGCAGCTCCAAGTCAGCTAACAATGTCTCCGTCGTTGTTGACGGTGATGAGTTCTTTTGAAGTTATGTCATCCCTATGGTATGCCCGCGCTACCATGAAAGGGGATGCAATTTTGTTAGCGGGTTCACGGATTTACACATGGGCATTGGGTTGGCATAGATGCAAGATGTGTGGTGAAAATTGATGTTGATGGCTGATGAACTTCCGGGTATGCCAAGCGGGGAAGTTGCACCATAAATTTTCAACAGGTTTTTCAACATGTGCCGAGAAGAAATTCTTAGAATGGTCTATTCTAAGTGGAGATACTCTTTTATGGTGGAGTATGATTGTCGGTTGAAGACGGTGTTCCTTTAATGTGGTTGTTTTTTTATATATCCAAGGTGGAGATTTGTTAGGATTTTTTGGCTATATGAAAAATGTGCCAATCCCACATCGGTGCAAGGATGAAAGCTTGGGAGGACTCCAAGCTTATAAAAGGAGTCCAAGGCTTTGGTTTCAAAGTGCCCCAACCAAAAATACACTTGAAGTGTTTGGTTCCTTCTTTCTTTTCTAGTTCTCTTGTCTTAGAGTGTAGGAAGGTTTTGGTTAAACGCTTCGGAGAAGTGTGGTTGTAATTGGGCGGGGGGAGGCTTGAGAGATCAGTCTGTGTGATTGTAAAAATTTGTCGCATAGTGGATCTTTCTCTCTGGAGGCCCGTGGTTTTTCTCCGGTTTTGGAGTTTCCACGTATATTCTTGTGTTCAGTTATATTTCTCTATTGTTAGCTTTGGGAGGGTTGTTGGGATTCTTTGAGACCGCTTGTTTCCCAACAAGCCCGAGCAAGACTACCTGACGATCAGATCCAAATCATCGAACCACTTTCAGTCATTTACAATTCAGCAATTTTGTGTTCAAAACCTTCAACCTATTTAATGATTATGCGATCAAAACCATACGCCACCGGAAGGTTCATTGTGTTTGACATAATCTAAGTTCCAGATCCGAAGGAGGGTTCTTGGAAGGCTAGGTGCAATATTCTCAATTAAGTCTTCTGACATCTCTCATCCGCTCCTATTGCTGCTTTCAAACTGATATTAAGGCTTTCTTGGGGTGCCAACCAGTGTTCTATTGCATGACCCAAATCCTAAGATGGGAGGGGCAATTGTGTGCTTGCAATTTATTGTTTGGTGTCTGTTATTTATATTTAGCCATTTAGGTGATAAAAATATTTTAGGGTGGTTCTTTGGAGGTAACTTTGTAATATCAGTTGTTTAATGGAAGTTTGTTCTTGCGTGTAAAAAAATATAAATCTCGGTTATACAAAGCATCAAAAGAAAATATGATTGATTTAAATACAAAGCATTAAAAGAAATATGATTGATTTAAACACAAAGCATTAAAAGAATATAAAAAAATAAGAAAAAGAATAGGTAACCTGGTGACCTGGTAATTACACATGATTAGAAGAGCAAATAAAACTTCAATGATTTTAGAGTGACAAAAAAAGCTTTAGTGATTTAATTAGAACAGTTGGCAAACTTGATTACATTTCTACAAAGTTACCCCTTTTTAAAATCAATGTTTACATTTTTTTAAAGGGGCGGTTGAAAATTTTCAAGGGGTGTGGTCAAGATTTTGCGCGAAATTTAACCCTAATACCTTTTTTTCAAGGGGTGCAGCCGCTCACCCACCTAAGTGGGTAGGTCCGCCCCTGTTGATAGGAATAACCGAATAAATATGTATGGAAACACATAGATAAATTGGAGTTTAGCTGAATAGCTAATGATCCAAATTGCAAAAACTTCGGGTTTCATTATAAAATTTATACAGGTCAAAGGGTAACTCCAGTGTCTGTCTGTTATCCTAATTGACAATTGTTAATTGTTAAAATTGAGTGTTTTGTTAAGCCCTAAATTGGGTATTTTGTTGAATGTCGAGCACTAAATTGGGTTTTTTTATTGAATATTAAACCCTAAATTGGGTGTTTTGTTTAATGTTGAGCCCGAATTCATTAATTATTAGAATTGTGTATTTTGTTGAGCCCTAAAATGAGTATTTTATTGAATGTTGAGTGGTAATTGAGTAATTGTTAATAGCTATCAAGCACGAAATCTTAGAGAGTATAAACTGCGAAGAG
This sequence comes from Helianthus tuberosus, assembly GCA_030545235.1. Lineage (NCBI taxonomy): Eukaryota > Viridiplantae > Streptophyta > Magnoliopsida > Asterales > Asteraceae > Helianthus > Helianthus tuberosus. The sequence goes on from CM060443.1 coordinate 4,783,730, forward strand.
GTAATCAAACAATTTGCTATCAAGAATTCTATGAGAGCTTAATGAATCATCGGTTAGTTATTATGGTATGTTATTTTAACACTATGATATTCTTTCTTTATTGCTATAAGGTTAATCGTTGTTTAAAAAAATTAGTTTACACAATTCGTTAGGGCCTAAAAGGTTTTTTTCAGCTTGTATTAGGAACTTGAATCCTCAGAACTGAGGCTCTGCTTAAAACTTGGAAAATTTATTAACTTCAACGCACTTTGTTTTTCAATTTTAAGAAAAGTGGTATGAGTAGGATCTAAACTTGATGCATGTAGGGTCTTGCTAATCCAGACATATAAAGCACACATGTTTACATTTTAAAAATCTAAGAAATTTTATTGTACACAATTAGCTCAAGTTCATTATGAGTTTTAGCATGGATCGAAATGGGCTTTTAGGCCAATATACTTCTGGTCACAATTAGAGCATTCGCAATTAGTATTGGTATATACTAGGTTAAATATATTTTTTTATATATTAAGTAATAAAAAAGTAACATCTTTAAAAACCTGTGTATTGCATCAGCTAACACACACAGTCGTCAAGATACATTTTTGAAAAAAATGAACTTTGATGTACTATGTACATATTATAACATTTTACTATGTTTTTATTTATTTATTGCTTATTAGATTATTATTAGATTATAAACTTGTGTATTATAAAAGTTATAGCATTTTATTTTGTTTTTTTTAATTTATTAAGAGCATTCACACCCAACCCCTTACTATGAAAGTTATAACATTTTATTTATTTATTAATTTATTAAGAGTATTCACACCCAACCCCTGATTTTTTACCCTATGTTACACTAAAAATCACTATTTTTCTCTCTTATTTTCAATTAAATAATACCTTTATTATTACAGTTTCTATTTCTTTCACTCACAACCACTTTCAAGATATATTTAAAAATTATAAAGGTGAGGTGTTCTCCCAAATTTACAGATGAACACTAACATTTTCTCTCTCATCCCACTCACAACCACTTACAACCATCTACAACCATTTTTCATAAAATAAAAACCCTCTCTCACATAATTTGGGGGGTTGGATGTGAATGCTCTAATAGGTTAGAATCGTGTGTGTTATCCATAAAATACTCAATAGCTATTATTAATAAGTGAAAAATAAAAGAAATATACTAAAAAAAATATGCCTCCAACGAATGATATGTGTCCCTCGTTAACTTACTTTATTATATAGATATAGATATCATGTCCTTAAATTAAAATGGAAAAAATAAGGTCTGAATATAAATAAGGTTTGAATAAAAAAAAAAGGCTACATCAAATTTCTTAAACCTTATCTTATCCATAAAATTATATGGAAATAAAAAATAGAACATTTTTTCTTTTTAACTGCAAATTTCTTATATACCTTAATTCCATATTTACCTTGTAGTTGCAATGATTTAAAGGACACAATACCACTAGATCGCTAGGATTCCTAACGATTAATCATAAAATTATAAGGCTAAGGAATGAGATGTAGAAGACTTTTGGAAAATGAACATTTCTTTTATGGAATGATGGTTTTAATTAAATTATACCGATAAAGAAAAGAAACCTACTGTGAATGTTTTTAGCATTTAGCAAACGACCAATAAAGAAAAGAAACCTACTGTAGCATTCAGCTAACGGAATGTAGTGTTATTACTTGCAATTATAGATCTCAAGCGTGTAAGAAAATGAGAAAGATGCAAAGTTGTAAAAATAGCAACACAGCCTTTTCTTCCCTTTAAAGTAACATCAGGAATATGATATTAACAAATATATGGGTATAGTATTAAAGAAAAAGGGTAAAAGAAACAAATAGATGTTACAAGAATCCTTTTTAGATTTGGTAGAGTGAGTTTGAGGGATTGTAGATTCAATCGTGTCAAACAAGTAATTTGTACTTGCCTTGTTGTGGTTATATGTCTTTATTCAAAGTGCCTAAAGTAAAAGCTTAAAGAGTATATTACACAGATGTTCTCCATAGTTTAGTAAATACTACAAGTTGGTCTCTAAACTTTAAATTTATTAGATTTTGTTTTTGTTGGCACAGTTTGCTTGCTTGCTTTTAAGATGGTCCATGGACTTGTTAGTGCCATTAAATTTTAAAATCAGATAAGAGATTTGATAATTTAAAAACTACCCTTTATCCTTTATTTTACTCTTCAAAAATTACAAGTTAGTTAGACTATGGGGTGTGGAGGGGCTTGGATTGGGGGCATTGCTCGACACGTGGCGAGAGTGGGATTCTCAAGCTAATACTAAAAAACTAGGGGTGTGGTGGGGCATCGCTTAGCTGGGCGTGGCCAGCCATGTGGAATTTTTTTAAAAAACTACAAAGAAAAATAAAAAAACCTACATTGAACCAGCCAACCACAGCCCGCATGTCACCCAGCCCTACGCCAGGAAGAATCTCCACGCCTAGTGGGCAACGCTGATCAAAAGCCAACCCGGGGTGGAGCACCCGACATTAAAGAGCCAAAACGCCCAAAACCCACGCTCACGTCCACACCCACCAGTCTTATTGTTATGAATTTGCGTGTCCCTTCCTTACGACTAAAATTAGATTATTAGACCATGTGTGGTATTGTTTTTTTAGTTTACTTTTTTCCATCAAAATTAAATTAGTGTTTTAAAACAGCACAACCACTCATTGACCCTCTAATTTGCTTCTTTAAAATGATAAATTGAATGTCGATTTTATTTAACACTTGATTACCAAATAAAACCTCTAACATATAATGTAGTGGTTTCATGTTCACTAAATGCTTCTACATTATTTCCTAGCCCCGACCCGACTACGATGACCGACCCGAAAATTTTAAGGTTTGGTTGTGAAAAATCCTTACACAAAAAATGGACCCCAATTAAAAAAAATCCTGGGTCCGCCACTGCGTGGAAGAATCGGGAGGTTACGAGTATTAGTTTATATCGTTTTCGATCGATGTAAAACACATGTCGATAGTTTTTGAGTGTATCACAACTTCATAATGTTGGGTTTTGGCTTTCGGTTGCAATATGGGTGTGAAATTAGGTATTATGAATTCTACATAATATATCGAGAATAACAATTATCTAAGACAACACCAACTAAGCAACCAACCCTAAAGCTAACATATTTAATTGAAATGCAAGGACACCATATAACTATAAAATCCTGAATTAGAAATTAACAATGTACAAAAATCCTGAATCTTTATATAAGAAGAAACATATTCACAAAATACAAACCATATAATGGCAAGCTACAAAAATAAATTAAATTTAAAAACCCCAAAACAATAGAATTATTGATATTCATGTGAACGTATCACTTGTAGTAAACGTTTCTCTAAAGAGAAAATAGAAATTCTTTTTTTTTCTTCAAACTAACAATAAAAGAAAAGAAAAGAAAAGAAAAGAAAAGAAGAAAGCATCAAAATTCATGACTTGAGTCAAACTTCATTTTCCCTTTATAAGATACCTTGCTTTAGCATATTTACAATTTCTTTAATTATCAGAGGTATTATGCCTATAAATGCTACCTCATATTTTCATCTTCCATTGTACTATCTTCCAAACTATTACATTCTCCTTTGATTGTCTCTTTTATTTTGTGTCTATTTCTTCTTCTCATACTACTTTATTTTTATTAGAAAATGATGAAAGAAAATATGATGTTTGAACACAAACATCCATTTAGTCTTATAGACTTGTGGTCGGAGCAAGTGCAACGTGAAGCAGAGTCTGAAGAAGACGAAGAGGAGAAGGATGATGTTTTAATTGCAAACCAAGACTTTCAATGTTTGTGTTCCAGATGTGGGGAAGACATCAACTGGTATCATAGGTATTACTACTCTTGTTGTCATTGTAGTGATTACTCTGTTCATAAATTTTGTGCAGAGCTTCCACAAAGATTGGAAGACGTTTGTGAGGTTGGTCATACTCTTGACCTCACCCAATCGACCTATTCGAGCTGGAACTGTAGATTTTGTGGTAGGCATCATAAGTATGGAGATTTGTGGTATCATTGTGATCATTGTTTTAGTTATAATTACCGTGATGTAACTTGTGTTAACACAAGGCTACAAATCAATATCATCCATCATCCTAGCCACAAACACCCATTAATTTGCATCCCAAAACAAGTTTTAGCCAAGTGCGATGCATGTGGGAAGGAACAAAAAGGGATCTTCTATCATTGTTCCATTTGTCCCTGGTCTAAAATTATTCACAGTCATTGTGCTTTTCTACCACAAAAGTTGCAAATCCAAGATACTACAAATGATGTCTTCTCCCATATCCATCATCTCACCCTTGCTTATTCCTTTCCAATCCATGATCAAATATCTAAACACTGGCCACACTGTAGGGTATGTCGTAATGCGTTTTATCAATCAAATCTTTGGATGTATAAATGCGAGAAATGCAGATACTATACCCATCTAGATTGTGCAACATCAAGAGACGAACCGTTCATGTCAATCCTCAAGTCTCCAGGTAGACCTAACTACCTACCTAATATGTTTATAGTTTTTTTTTCTATATATGCTATTGGTTTATGCTCATTTAACATTACAATGTTGTTTTCATCAGGCACAAGCAGTAAAAACTACAAAGATGATGAACATCTTGATCTTCTTCATCTCCCGTTTCCAGATCCATCTTATAGCATACTAAAACACTTGTTTTCCAAGGAAAAAGGATTAAGTACGTTAGAAATTTCTAACAAGATCACCTACAAAGCACAAGGTATTATTCATCAACACCCACTAATTCTAGAGGATATCACAATCCCCACCTCTTCTAGAAAAAAATCAATATCCTATCATGACCCAATGAAGAGGATTCAACTTTTGTGCGACGTGTGTGTCAGACCAATTACGAGTGGCCCAATTTACGTGTGTGACAATGAGGGGGAATGCAACTTTGTGCTCCACGAGTGGTGCTCCCAGCTACCTGTTGAACTGAAAGACCACCCTGCTCACCAACAACATACCCTGATTCTCCATTCAAAAGCCCCTCCTCGTAAGTTTTTTGGGGTGTTCGATTGTAATATTTGCAGGTTACCTTGTAATGGATTTGCCTACTGTTGTATGGATTGCAACAACTGCATCATTGACGTTCACTGCGCCTTCTTACCTAAAGAAATCACTCATACTTTTCACCCAAATCACCTCCTTTCTTGGGTTGATCACGAAGATTGGTATAATAAGTGTCATATGTGCCGGTATCCAATGTGCCGGTATCCATTTGAGGGTACTTCATTCAGTTACCGTACTTGTAATGATTTTCGTCTACACGTCAAGTGTGCTTTGTTTATACCGGAGACAACTAGGAACAAGTGTGACAAGCATCCTATGAAGCTGAGTTACTTTCCGATTGAGAACCATAAAAGTGACTATTTTTGTGAAGTTTGCGAGCAGGATCTTAATCCTGAGATGCCATTCTATCACTGCCGTGAGTGTATGCAGTCTATGCATACAGCTTGTGCTCCCTCAATACTTCAGTATGAAACATATGACAAAGATGGTAGTGGCGTTTATGAGTTTGTAAATGTGAAGTTTGGGGGCAGATATGAGAATACTAAAGTGCATCCACACCCCCTTTCATTCGTTCAAGGGATTCAAGACGATGGTCAATGTGCCAGAGATGATGGTCATTACAGAGGTCTCCAGTATAGGATGATCTTTAAGTGTTTAGATTGTAAATTTGCAATTCATTACGAGTGTTGTGAAAGAATGAGTAAATGTAACTGATATATATAATATGTTTGTTCTTGTGTTTCGTGTTTTATTGTTTACTTTCATTATTTTGATTTCCAACCCCTGTTCCATCATATACTGGGATGTGTCTGTTAAATCCGGATTCTGTCAGGACCGATGAAAATAAACCCCTTGTGGCCTACAATCCAATATGAAGACGAATTCTCAACCCCTGTTCCCTTATTTTGATGTCAGATTACTACAATTGTTCAGTGTTCTTGATGAGTTCCAACCATGGCCGGTGATTGCATTTTCAGCTACTTTAGATGATTAATTTTGCCTAGAAAAGATAATATGTAGCCATAACTTATGGAATTTGATGATAATACCTGGGTAAACAATTTGATTATTAGCTGAATTGAACTAGTTTCGACCTCTCTAAATTGTATTTAACATATGCATACCACATGCTCGACAAAATGTCTGTGTGAGTAAGTTGTCTTATTGCTTATGCGTTTGCAATCCAGAAATGGATTATAGGCTCTAACATTAATGTTTCTTTACGGATCTATTGTTCTAGCTCCCCTGATCTTTAAGTGTTTAAATTGTAAATTTGCAGTTCATTACAAGTGTTGTTCTATTTTGTGTGTTCATTTTTGTTTTAAGTTAACTATCCCAGTTCCTTTGGGGTGTGCTGCGTGGGTAATTAAATGAAGAACATACCTAATGGCGTTCAATTCAATATCAAGATTCAGTGTTCTTGATTGCATTTTTAGGTACTTTATTATTGATTTTGCATAGCTAAGATTATATGTTACCATGATGGAATTTAATGATAATAAATCGGTAAACAACTTGTATCTGTGTATCTGTGGGCGTATTGATGATGCGTATAAGGTGTTCGATTAAAGTCTTGAGAGAGATGTTGTTTCCTACAATGTAATATTGGATGGGTTTATTAAGGCTCGGGAGATTGAACATGCTCGTCAAGTGTTTGATGAAATGCCTATAAGTGTCAGGGATGCGGCAACTTGGGGTACGATGTTAGCTGGTTATGCACAAACAAAACACTACAACCAGTGTTTGAGTCTATATGATCAGATGCTTGTTCTAAGTGTTCCTCATGACAACGTGTCATTAGTTTCTGTTCTCTCGGCTTGTGCACGAATGGGGGAACGAGAAAAGGGGATACAAGTGCATGATCGTATCAAACGTAGTAGAATTCAAATAGACTCGTTTTTATGTACTGCATTAGTGGACTTATATGCTAAATCTGGGCGCATAGAAACCGCTCTGGGGATATTCGAAGCTAGCCCTGATAAAAATCTATTCACTTAGAATGGGGTTAGCTATGCACGGTTATGGCGAAATGCTACTAACTTATTTCTCCAAAATGGTTAAGCACAGAGTTAAGCCGGAAGGGGTTACCTTTCTTGGTGTCATGGTGGGGTGCAGCCATACTCGTCTTACTAACGAAGCATGATGACTTTCTGGTGAGATGGGGTCGGTTTATGGAGTTCCTAAAGAGCTCAAGCATTACGGGTGCATGGCAGATCTACTTGCGCGTGCTGGTTTGATCAAAGAAGCAAATGGAGATAATCAAGAGTTTGCCAATGTCGGGTGATGTTTTTGTTAGGGGAGTTTGCTTGGAGGGTGTCGAGTCCATGGGAATGTTGAGGTTGCAGAGAAAGCCGCTGCGCGTATTATGGAGATAAGGCCTGAAGATGGTGGAGTTTAATTAACAATGGCTGACATTTATGCAAACGCAAAGCGGTGGGATGATTAACGAAGATAAGGAGGTTGAGGGATTCAAGGAGGGTGAAGAAGTATTCTGGATGTAGCTTGATTCAGTTGAATGGTGTTACACATGAGTTTATAGCAGGTGATGATTTGGGTACACCAGGTTTTGAGAAAATAATTTGGTCAAACCACATGAAAATAAACCGTATTTAACTCTTCTTGTTACATAACATTACCAATGTAACCAGGTTTTCAGAAAATAATTTGGGTACACCATCAATTCTATGAACAATGATGGTATATTTCTAGCTATGTCGGCACTAGATGTGCTACGGCTCACATATTACTAGTTCCGCCCCTGCTTGTAACCATAGCGGGCTTCCAAAATCTCAAGCTATAGCGCCCCGGGGGCGGTGTGCCCAGGCGCTATGGGGCGTTATGGTGGTGGGTGTCGCCGGATAACGTTCGACTACGGAAGGACTTATAACCGGATTGTATTCAAATACACCGTGATACTTTTTTTACTGCACATCGTGAAATTATTTATATTCGATTCTCGACTAATTATACAAGCACCGTTTTCGATATTATAAATTATTGGTCATCTAGCTTATAATCATATCGACAAATTCGTTATTCAACATATCAAACACTGAAACTTGAACTTATTGTGATTAAATAAAATACATTAAGCGCATTATTCCCATTCGGGGTTAGAAACAGTGTTTTCAGACCCGGACCGGAGGCACAAAAGTAATAGAGCGAAGTACGGTTGGTCAACAATAAGGGTCTGTTCCCCCAACCACGCCACAATCGTTAAGGTAGGTGGCAGGCAGGCCGGCATATTGAAGCGCTTGACACACGCACCAAATGGATTCGACATGTGGACCCGAGTTGGTGGTTTCTGTAAGGAAGTTGCAACAGTTAGCATCCGCTCCGTTGGTACATGACCCACCGTCGAAGATATAAGTCGAGCACTGACCCCGTGCTAGAGGAGTGACCAATGCCATCACCATAAAAACACAAAACACAACTCTCACCATTGTTATTGGTTACTTTGGGCTTTCAGGCAACTCACTATTTGTAGCTTCATTATGCAATTTTAATATATCCACTTGCTAATTATATTGAAACTCAACTTCATTTTAATACAACAACTGAGCCGTTCAAAAAAAAAAAAAAAATACAACTGATGTTTGTTTAGAAAAGTAAAAACTTTAATACTGTGTGCTGCAAATGGTTTTCGTTTATTTTTTTTTTAAATTAAAAATAAAAAATAATACAATTGTTGTTTTTAGTGTATGTTTTTTTTTAAGTTTATGTAATGTTTTTTAATATTATTGAAAACATTTTGTTAATTTATTTGTTAAATGTTAAAAAAAACTAGAAGATTAAAAAAATAAAAAACATAAAAGTGGTGGGGTAGGATCATCTAGGACCATCCTCCAATACCCTCTAGTTTTGTGGGATGGACCATTCTTGGGAGGACTATGATTTGACGCCTACATGACGGATCATCCTCCAAGGAAGGACAATCATCATACCCTCTAGCCTAAGGCATTTGTATTTGATCTTTTGTTATTTATTAGAACCTGAGCATGTGCACATGCCGTTTATTAATTAACATATCCACTTGCTAATTTATCTATATGTTAAAAATTACCTATATATATATGTTAAAAAGTGAAGTTAACTAGAAATGCAACCCGCCGCGATGCGGCGGGGGCTAAATTTATATTCAGCCAGTTATCGTTGAGTCACATCGATATGGTCAATTACATAAGCTAGAGCAATAAGTTAGTATTTAGGTTTTATACAAATGTTGTGGTTGCAAATTACGTGACTAACATTAAGCATGTTAGTTACATAACTTGCGCAAAAGACATTGTCCTAAGCGATGTGGCTTCTTGAACTACGGCTTCCGGTTGCGGTTGTTTCCTAGTAGGCAACTATGCAAAAGGTGTTTCCCCTTCCTATCATTCTCGGCATCACGTCTTAGATGATGCAAGAATGAGGATGAGGCATTTCAAGATTTCTTTTGCAAGAGCGGGCCTTTCATACGCTTCATTCTCGCCCTCTTAATCATGGCAAGCTCCCTGGTCAGCTATGGGCCTGCAGCATCCAGTGAAAAAGCTTTGTGCGTCTGGGATCGTGGCGGTTTTGGTGTTTTTTGGCGCTTGAAGCCACCATACGTTTCTCTTTTTCCAGCTGCAAACAAAACAGGAAACATCTCATTTCAATATAAAATAAAAATTAAGGAAATTAATCATTTTGTAAATAAAATAAAGAAAGGCCCAAACTATCCACACACCAATTTTACCTATCTACACACCTAAAAGGTGATTTTTGTCTTTACATGCACACCCTGCAGTGTCGAACTGTGGCCAAAACGGGACGTTTTGGTCCGATTAACCAGACAAAGACTGACGGGTGTCTGACGGGTCTGTTGTCCGGACCAAAACGCCGAGCTTTGGCTGCGTTTTGGTCCTGTCAACCAGACCGGGTATCAGTCTTTTGTCTGGTTGACAGGACCAAATCGCGGCCAAAGCTCAGCGTTTTGGTCCGGTCAACAGACCCGTCAGATACCCGTCAGTCTTTGTCTGGTTAATCGGACCAAAACGGCTCGTTTTGGCCACAGTTCGACACTGCAGGGTGTGCATGTAAAGACAAAAATCACCTTTTTGAGTGTGTAGATAGTGAGATGAGTGTGTGGATAGGTACACTCTAAAGAAAACTCATATAGAAATACAGGAAATGAAAAAACCTGACTGAACAATGTATCATAAAGTGCCATGAGACCATTTGTACAACAGTTGCACATGCCTTTCCATCAAGCTCAACTTGTGGTTTTTAGAGATCAGCACTCATTGAATATTTTTCACTACAGTAAACTTTCATTTCTATATGGCTTTTACCTGCCATCATATCAATTTATTTGAAAAAAACAATAACCAATGAATAATGTTGATCGAAATCATAAACAACATGCTTTACACACTTACTTATTGATGGAAATCTTCGAAAGTCATAGAAGATTCACGCCTCTAGCATCGTTGAGCCAGTCGTCCTCGTCCTACGGCTTTTCGACGTAGTTGGTGTCGGGCGGTGGTGGCGCCACCGGGTATGTTGGAGAAGATGCAGACATCGAGTCTTTCTAGCCTTTTCCATGTCTCGTCTCTCTCTCTCTCTAACATACTAAGGTATTATATGAATCGCCGACAATGGTCGTCAGAGAAGATTAACAGTGTTAGTCTCCCTTCTGCTCTCTCTCTCTCTCTCTGTCCCTCTCTCTTGTTTCCTTTTCTCTTTCTAACATCTGGGTGTGAGTGGTGGTTGATGGACATATACGAATAAAGTTGGTACAACAATAATATGATGCACATTGTACAAACCAATACGCTTAAAATGTGACGACAACTTAAACAATCATATAACTTAGGTTAACCGGAATAACCCAATCAACCCAACCCTCCTAACCCGACTTACCTGAAACTTAATAGGGTTGGGTTGCGAGTGAATTTTTATATAAAAACCTGACTAACACGACCCTATTAATCCGAAACCCGAATGGTTTGACCCGATTAACAGCCCTAAATTTAGAATCATAACATTATTCTATGTAAACATCTACTATTTTGACTTTTATCTTGAAACCCTGAAGCTATCCAAGAGTAAATTTCATACCATCTGGATTTCCCCTTTTTTCTCACAATCAATATTAACTAAAAGATAGACCAGTTTGACATCCAAATCCTGGTGACATCTTTGAAAATCAAACTTGGGTGACACAATAGATCAGTTACTTCAAATTTACCTTCAAAGTAGTCTGTTTCGGGTTCGTTTGTGGGAGATTTTCACCCCTCTGACCGGTTTTACCCATATAAACACTATCCATCTTAGGTAATTCTTCATATCCGGCCCATGAAAATTTAAAACAACTCAACGCCAAACAAAAAACACGCCTACAAAACAAAATCCACATAATGCAAAATCTATAAAAGTAAGATATTTAATGATTTTAATCATAGATGCAATACAAACTGGAAACAATTATTATTAGATTAATTGAGCAAAAAACCAAAAGCATACTAACCTTAATACTAAGAATGTGTGGAAGAATGAAATACAATAAGAAGGTCCCAACCCTAGAAACTTGAAAGGAAGATTGAGGCAAACCTTTTCAACAAACTTGTGAACACCAAAAAAGCAGTGATAAAAACTACACCCCCACTCATGGCATAAAAAGTTTTGCAATATTATACAACGATCAAACCATCCATAAGTTTCAACATCTCGTATGTATGTGATGGCTACTTACGAAGTCAAAACCTGAATTAGAATCCCAGTAAGAAGATTATGTCATATTTTTTAAAGAACATGCATCAGTTTAAAATACTCCAGGATAGACATAATAAAAACATACCAAAGAATAAAAGAGGTCAAAATTCTGAATAATATAGACGGAGAAGCATTCGAGAGTGGGATTTGAAACATAAAATTAGCGAGAAGGTGGGGAGCAGCGATGTTCTATAGTGTTCGGGAAACGCTAAGAACCTCTGTGAAGACAAACAATTCAAATTTATTACATGCACACCAGGTTTTCCAAGTTCGGTATAATGCGTGAATCAAATAGGTGTCTGTTAATGTTAGACAACATGCACATCTGGTTTTTTTAAAGTGTACACAAAGAGATGGACGTAATGCATAAATCACACAGGCTTCAATTACTTTTACGGTGGACTATATGTGTTTCACCAAACACCACCATCTTCCATCATTTTATAGGCAGTCGCTGGCCATCCTCAAATTCATGAAAAAAAATGCATAATAATACGTTAAAAAACACAAAGCACCCAAATTAAAAATTCACCCAAATAAGCTAAATTTCACAATAAAGTACATGGAATCAATGATAAGAACACCAAAAATATGAACTTTTCAAGAAAAAGCCGCATAACAATATAGTTAAAAAAATATATACATGATTGACCCAAATTAAAAGTTAACCTAAATAAGCCTCGATCCTGTTTTAAAAGCTAAAATTCACAATAAAAGGAATAATAATCAAATCAAAGAACAATTACACAATGTTTTAAAAACCGGTTTTTAAATTAAACCGGATTAGGCTAAAAAATGGTTCAACCGGTTGAACCAAGTTATACCGAGCGGTTCAACCGGGTTGACTAGTTAACTCTATAATTTCATAAATTACAATATCAACTCAAAAGTTAATCCAAAATGTATGATTACATATTAAAAGCTAATCCATAAAAAAAATAATCCAAAAGATAATTGAAAATCATTCAATTTTCCAACAGGCTCTTTAAATGAAAGTGTACAATATGTTTAAGCCATTTGAGTGTTGAATACATCAAGTTTCATACAATATTAAATAAGAAGTTTTAGTTACGAATAATTATAATATATAAAAAATGCGTAAGATAAGTAACATATATAATAAAAATAAGTAACAACCCAAACTAAAATAACCTTACGCTGGTACCGGTATTACGTTTCAAACCGGTATACCGGATTTTACCGCCGGTACAAACCTTATGCCGTTTCACATGTATTATCGGGGTGTTTCGTACCGGATTTACATCTGAAAACGGTAATACCGGTATAACCGGCCGGTATTTACCGGTTTTTAAAACACTGCAATTACATCACAAATTCTGTAACTTCATGTGAAGCAAGTTCAAATGGGGTGAAATAGATACAGAGAGTGCTGTAGTTACCTTGTTTCCATCGGAATCCCTAACTCAGACACCGGAGCTACTACGACGAACGTTAGAATTGTTCGATTAGGAAGAAGAAGATATGAGATTCTCGTAAGAAGCTGGTTGAACACGATGTGGTATCACCGGACCTCTGGCGTCCCAATACGATGACATCGGTGTAAGTTGAAACCTGAACACCGCCGCTACGCCGGAACCGGTGGCTTGAACCTTTGGGTTCCTTTTGCTCAGCTTCTTTCACTTCTCTCTGTCGCTCTCGTCTCTCCAGTCTCCACCATACGATCTGTTCTTCTCTCTCTCTATTATGCGTAGAAGGTGAGAGACTCTTGGTATGTGGATGTGGAGAAAATGGTAAAGTAATGTACAACTTTCTAAGCCAGGGTTTCAACTAAGAAAAGCAAATATCACAGTTTATGCACAAGTTACAACAACAATAAGCACAAAGATGTTGAAAATTAGATGTACTAGTTTTTTGCCCGCGCCGCGCGTTGCGGCGGCGACATCACGTCAAATAAACCAAAAAATACCTTGAAGTGACACCTGCGATCCCATCCTAGCTTTGCAAGCTGAGAACCCTTTCTGCTTGAATCTGCTTCTTCAGCTGATTTATCTTAACTGTTAAGAATTAGTCACCAGAGGCCTGCTCCCTCCGTGAATTCTGTCATTTCATAAGAAAAGAAACCACAACAACTATAAGTATTACCGGATCAAAAGCTTACTGTCATCTACTGTTTCCAATAACACAAAACATAAAACCATGGGAAATTAAAAGATATTAGACACAGTGAGTTGAAATTTTGTCTATGCATTTAAATAAATAAGATGTTGCCTTCAAGACTAGTTCCAGTAAGTAACCCATAGAAGCAAAGCTTTCTTCAGTAATGAACACTGTATCAAGCATATAGTATGTTGTTATCCCTCCCTCCCTTCCAAAATTAGAGATGCTTTTTTGCTCGTGAAGTCAAATTCCAAAACTCAAACCTTATAAATTTGATTTTTATCTTCTTAGAAACAACATAATACAGAAAACGATCAGGGTAGCATGGACCTCAACAAAGAATAACCTAGTTGTATGGTGGATCTATCATTTCAACTCAAATTGAAAAAACTATAAGAATCATAATTCATAAACCACTTTATTACCCAAAACAACAAAATCCCCAATTCTTAAGCATAATTTAAAAACCCCAGCTGTTATAAGACCAACTGAGTAAAAGTACTCAATGGTAACAAACAAAGAAAAGGGTATGAAAATAAAAACCTGCTGATAAAGGGCATAAAGCAAGAGAGCGACGTCGTTTGAGAATTTGGATGTAACCCCTTTGGAAGACGAATTGGGGGAGCCACCGAATCCCGCGTAAGCAGCGGCAGCGAAGAAGCGATTTGGGTATGCGAGGCCAGAGCTCGCTCTTGCCATCGCCATTTTTCTTGATTGTTGATCGGATCAGATCAGATCAGATCGAATCAGATCGATGAGGAAGATGAAACCCTGAAGATGTTAGATGTATTTTGAAAAGGGCGAAATAGAAGTGAGATGAGAAACTGGATGTGAAGGATGATGAATCTGAAGTGTGGAATCAGGAAGAAAATGGAAGGGAGATAAAGAAAGAGAAGGAGCCATGGCACTTTTGTAATTTGGTTGGTTGGTGAGGACAGATATAGTCATTTGACCTAGGTACCGACCTTTGTGTTTAAGATATATATATAATATAATGAACAGTAATAAATAATATATATTTAAAAGAGAAATGAATGAACACTAATAAAAATAGAAATGAATTAATAGTATCGGGTACCGGTACCAATATCAAATTTACCAAACTGAGTGTATTTTCGGTATCCGTTTGGCACTGGTATTCATCGGGTTTTACCCTCAAATACCGGTGCCGTACCAGTACCGACTGTATCAAGCCGTACTGTACCAGGTATATTCGGTACGAGTACCCACTTTTGGGGATTTCATTAACGGTTTTTTTGGTACCGGTTTTGATGAGCTCGGTACCAACCGGTAACGAAAATACCGTTACTGAAATCCCCAAAAGTGGGTACCCGTACCGAATATACCTGGTACAGTACGGCTTAGGGATGGCAATGGGTCGGGTTTGGGACGGGTTTAGGTAATCCCAACCCCAAACCCGATTAGATAAGCTTGTCCCAAACCCGTCCCAAAACCCGTCGGGTTTCTAGCGGGTAAATACCCATCGGGTATCGAGTATACCCGTGGGTTTCGGGTAACCCATTAACTTTAAAAAGTTTACCCGTTGGGTATACCCGAGCCAAAACCCATCGGGTAACTACTAATCAGTTACATTTAGTATTATAACTAAAGAAATATATCAAATAACTATAATGTATACCGGATAAAATACCTATGTGCGTAGAAAAAATGATGTATTATATATTTACATATTTAAAAATATAAATGAAATTATATCGGGTATACAATCGGGTAAACGGGTTTACTTTATCGGGTAATTGGGTCTGGTAAACGGGTATATCACAAAATCCCAAACCCGCGAAAAAAATAAAAACCCGTCGCAAACCCGCCCCAAACCCGATTAACCGACCCCAAACCCGTCCCAGATGTGTCGGGTTTGGGTTCGATTGCCATCCCTAGTACGGCTTGATACGGTCGGTACTGGTACGGCACCTGTATTTAAAGGTAAAACCCGATGAATACCGGTGCCTAATGGATACCGAAAATACACCGAGTTTGGTAAATTTGATACCGGTACCCGATACTATTAATCATTTCTATTTTTATTATTGTTCATTCATTTCTCTTTTTAATATATATTATTTATTACCGTTCATTAACTTCACTTTTTAATATATAGGTAAATCATGTAGCGACGTAGCAATGCAAGTAATTGCACGGTTTAGATTGCTTTTCATACACACAGTAAGTAAACTGTATTTCGTTTGAATGAGGTTTTATATACACAACAACTTATTTTGCTTTATTTTTTGTCTTTTAACGTAATGAATGAATTGTAGCATGTAAAATTAACTTGGATATTTAGATTATTGATGAGCAAATCGTATCAAATTCTGTAATCAAACCGGTATCGTATCGGTACCAAATTTACTATACCAAATTATTTTCGGTACCAATTTGGTACCCACCTTTTGGCGTTTTCAGAATCGTTACTTTCGGTTCGACACCGGTCTAGCACCATACCTATATTTATTGATTTTTACCTTCAAATACCATACCGTATTGTACCAAGCATTTTTGGTGTCGGTACCTAATTTTGATGATTTTCCGGATCGGTACTTTCGGTGCCGTTACCGGTACCAAGCTCATCCATATTTTAACGTGTTAGCACTGTAATAACTGAACTGAAAACAACCGAATTTCTAACCTGTAGGACGCGTGGGTCCTATTATTATATATTAGGTTATTTAAAATCGTTTTTTAGGACGGATTGACTATTATTTTCACAGCATTTTTTTATGTTTTGATGTTCGGTATCTGCTTGCCGTTACTGACACGCGTTTTGCAGTCATTGGGTCCCCGCCGCAACGCGCGGGCGGAAATTTAAACTAGTTATATTGAAAGTCAACTTCATTTTAATATAGGTTAATGTATTTTAGGGTGGAATCGGTGACCCCTTCGGTGGGTGAGTGTAGTTTACCAAGTGGTAAGGTGGCGCCGGCATAAAATCGGTGAGCGGTGAAGGAGGTAAACGGTGAGTAGTCACCGAGTTTTATTGAGGAGAGAGAAGGGAGAGATAGAGGGTTAATGGTAGGCCTTACCCTCTTTCAACCACTCACAAATTTATCTTTTCAAAAAACAAAAATTATCACTCTTCATGTGTTTGAGCACCCCTAGTGTTTGAATGCAAAATGGAGAGTGAAAGGAGACGTTGACATTGCATAATATTATTGGTTAGACTAAAAGTTTACCACTCCTCATTTGGAGAGCACCCCTTTCACCTTATGTGTTTGATACTCTAAACAGATAAACATGTTGATACTTTTAAAAGTTTTTGTCCATGCCACAAGCAAGAAATTACTAGAAATTGGTGTTGAAATTAATAATATTTCGAAAACAGAATTCATCCCCGTTAGAGATGTATACTTGAAGTTAAAAATGGAATATCTAGAAACCTGAAGAAGCAAGACCTCATCATCTGCAGTGGCGGATCTAGATTTTTTTTTCCATTGGGTTCACTTTTTTAGGTGCTCGAATTTCGGTCAACTTGACGTTAGAATTTCCGGTCGGGTCGGTCGGCTTTATAACCAATGTCGGATGCAGTTTAACGTTGTTTTCATGTAGAGGTTGGTATATAATTCTAAGAAGGAATTTCTTGTTGATTGAAAGCTCCAGTTTGGCATTCAAAATAAACTAATAAAAAGTTGACGATTCCTATTCGATCCTCTGGTACTTTTTGAATATAATGTTATGAGTTGTTCTTTTATGAATTTTTAATTTCATAAGTTAAGAAGACATCTAATGGTTATTTTTTTACAATATAAAAATTCTATTCTAAATCACACTTGCCGAAAACATCTAATGGTTCCATTGTTCTAAAACATCTAATGGTTCCATTGTTCTAAAACATCTAGTGTTTCTGATTCTACCATGAAGAGGGATAGGGAACCAATGAATAAAAAGCCCAAGAATGAATACAAAACCCCAATGAATAAAAAGCCCAAGAATGAATACAAAAACCCTAATTCATTAATTTCAGTTTTAAAAGAAACTAGACCCGCGCTTCGCGGCGGGGCGACCCGATTTTTAATCCGAAACAAAAGTATGTCGACACGTGTCTTACATTCACTGGAAAAATTAGAAAAGTATTTATAAAACTGTTATGGGTCATTTTCTGAGCATATATATCCTGACTAATATTCTGCTTTTAATTGTTTACTTGTGATCAGGATACCGGATCAGGATATTGGTAACATCCTGGTGCGATATCCTGGTATTAACTAAATCGATCACGTGCAGATTAAGAGTTACAAGTCTCCAACGTTCAAGAAGACTTCTTCCCCCAAGACTCGGGCAAATCAGTTGGAATAGAGACGTTGATCCCGAAAGACCAGGACTACAACGGCTACTTGGGAATATTCGGGGCATCTCGGTTTATTAGGAAAGTTAGTTGTTTTCGGTTAGCTATAAATAGTATGATCGGATCAAGTTAAGGCACACACTTCATTCGTACACTTTACTCTCTAATTACTAGCAATCACTACACACCAACACTGTACTCAAATCATATTGTAACACCTAGTTGATCCGCATCATATCCTGCACTGTATCCTGATATTCGAAGTAATAGAAGAACAAGGCAGCTGCGATTGTCAGCTCCCGAGGTTTTGTGCCGGCGATCTAGATTGATCAAGGGCTTTCCTCGTATATCTCGCGTCACCCCTTACATTTTTTGCTCATTGTTTAATCATAGATACAGCTCTATATCCTGAGCCGTATCCTGAAAACTGTTTTTATAAACAACTTAATCAGCATATTTTTGACACGTATTTCTAGCACACTACCTCACTTAACTAATTTGATCACTTAATTGCTTCGGTAATTTTTTACCAAAACAATTTGGCGCCCACCGTGGGCCAAGTGGTGCTATTTTTACTAAAAACTTTAGTAAAATCATTACTCGGTTTTCTATTTTCAAAACTTTTTTCTACATTGTTTTCAATGGCCTCGAGATCAAACATGAGCTCTTCCACCATGTCTGCTACGACCTCTGCAACAATTGGTTCGGTGCTTCCACCTCCTCCTCCTCCAAGAATGCAAGCCTCTTCACAGGGAACTGAAAGTCATGTGGCTCGGGATGTTATTCCCACTCGCAGTGCACAGGGATCTGGTCCTGTAGCTTCTAATGATGAAATTCTGAATTTGTTTGGTAGTGTACAGGAACAGATGAGGCAGCAGCAGGAAACTAATCAGATGCTGATGAGAGAGATACAACTCTTGAAATCCGGCCCAAGTAGGCCTGCTGAAGAAACTATCACTCCTCTGCAGCCCAGGGCTTTGAACTTCAGTTCTGCAGTTTACACTGAGGATAACCGGGGGAATATCGTGCCAAACCATTCCCAGAATCATACTCCTGAGATACCCTCTTTAATAAGAGTATCAACTGTGAGAAGCTCAGGATATGCTTCAGGATATGGCCAGAATCCCCAGACTGGTAATGTATCTAATAATAATAACACTCTTGCTACTAATGGTATTAGATCTTTGCAGGATGCAGGTATGACATCGGCATTTTCCAGAGAACTCCAAAAGCTGAAAGAAGTGATATCCAGTGTGCCCGGGGTGGTCTAGCCAATCCCAGAAGTATCCCAAGACAGTCACAGGATATCCCGGTTTGCGCATCCTATCTGTGATGCTGAAATCCCGAAAAGATTTCAAACCCCCAACATGAAACTCTATGACGAAACCACGGATCCTGAAGAGCATATCGCCCAGTATAGGGAAATGATGGAAATCAATCCTATCCCTCCAGATCTCAAGGAAGCATGCCTCTGCAAGGGTTTCGGTTCTACCTTGACAGGATCAGCCTTAAAATGGCTGTTAAATGTTCCTCCTCACTCAATTACTTCGTTTGCTCATTTGGTTAATTTATTTAATAGTCAGTTTTCTTGCAGCCGGAGTTTTGAGAAACTAACCAGTGATCTTTACAGGATAACTCAAGGGCCTCAGGAATCCTTGAGGGATTATGTGAACAAGTTTAGTCGGGAATCCTTGGATATCCCACATCTTGATGTTGCAACAGTTGTGCAGGCTTTTAAGATGGGATTACAAAAAGATTCTCAGTTTTATCAGGATCTTGTAATGAATCCCTGTAGGAATCTCGACGAAGCTCGTAACAGGACCTTGAGATATATTCGCCTGGAGGATGATAAGAAGATGCAAGAGAGAATGAATTCCACCTCAACCTATGAATCAACCAATAGGAAATCAGAATCCTCCTATAAACCATACCGTTCTAAACCGTATGGCAGAAATGATAGCAAAAAAGTGAATGCTATTGAAGACGAGGATCCTGAGAAGTATCCTGAGTTGTATGAATATTGTTTTTCTGTTAACATACCGGAACTAATGTATGCTATGCAGGGTTTAGGGGACAAAACCAGATGGCCCCGGAAAAATCAACAAAAAGCTGATTGGAAAGATAAGTCCAAATGGTGTGCTTTCCACGAGGATTTCGGGCATGTTACTGAAGATTGCATCGCTCTAAGAAAGGAAATAAGTTATCTTCTAAGCAAGGGATATCTGAAGGATCTCCTAGGAAGAAAGAAGAATAAGGGTCAGGATACTGAAAAGGATCCTGAACGAGCAGCATCACCTCCTGCAGATGCCAAGATAATCAACTTTATTTCAGGAGGATCCGACATTTGTGGGACTTCATATTCTGCGGCCAAGAGACATGCAAAGGAAGCTAAGGCCGAGAGGGGAGATAAACCAGCCAGGATGACTACCCTCACAACTGATAAAGTGATCACTTTCAACAGTGATGACAGGGATACTGTCCAGGATCCTCACCATGATGCTCTCGTAATAACGTTATATGTTGCTAACCATTTTGTACGCAGGATATTGGTGGATAATGGCAGCTTTGTCAACATAATTCAGCTAGAAACATTGAAGAGGATGAATGTATCTCCGATGGACATTACTTCGAAGTCCACTGTGCTCGTTGGTTTCAGTGGAGAAGCTAGGAATACCGTAGGGGAGATAAATTTGCCTGTGTATATTCAAGGGGTCAACTCAATGCAGCGCTTTTGTGTCATGGACTCTTTATCCTGCTATAATATTATACTAGGTAGGCCTTGGATCCATGATATGAAAGCCGTTCCATCAACATACCATCAATGCATCAAGATCCCTACTCCTTGGGGAGTTGTCAAGGTGGAAAGTGATCAACAGGAAGCAAAGGAGTGCTATTCTTCTTCGATGAAATCCTCAACCAAGCCTAATGCAGCATAGCAATTAAAGATGCGGGCCCAGGATATCATGGAGGCTTCAGAACAGGATGTAAAGAAAGTAATCCTGGATCAGAATAATCCGGATATCTCGGTGCTCCTGGGAACCAATATCCCTCAGGATCTTGAAGATCAATTGACTAATTTTTTGAAATGCAGGATGTCAACATTCGCATGGAAACACGAGGATATGACAGGTATTTCCAAGGATATTATAACACATAAGCTCGGTGTTGGCAGGTCATTCAAGCCTGTCCAGCAAAAGAGAAGGAAATTTGCTCCGGAGCGAAAAGTGATCATCCAAGAGGAAGTTGAAAGACTACTAAGGAGCAAGATGATTAGAGAAGTGAAGTTTCCTAAATGGCTGGCGAATGTAGTTGTGGTGCAAAAGAAGAATGGGAAATGGAGAGTTTGTGTAGATTACACAGACTTAAACAAAGCTTGTCCCAAAGACGCATTTCCTCTTCCTCATATTGACTCAATGGTGGACGCTACTGTCGGCCATGAGATGTTGACCTTCATGGATGCATCTTCAGGATTCCAGCAGATCCAATTGGAACCTTCCGATCAGGAGGATACTGCCTTCATGACACCAACAGGTATTTATTGCTACACTGCTATGCCTTTTGGTTTGAAAAATGCAGGTGCAACGTATCAAAGATTGATGAACATGATGTTCAAAGACAAGCTGGGGGACACTATGGAGGTATATATCGACGACATGGTAGTAAAATCTAAAAAAGCTGAGGATCACCTCCAGGATATCAAGGGTGCGTTTGATATCCTGGATCAGTATAACATGAAGCTGAATCCTGCTAAGTGTTATTTTGGAGTGGGGGCAGGAAAGTTCCTAGGATATATGGTCACTAAAAGAGGAATAGAAGCAAGCCCGGAGCAAATTAAAGCTATCATGGATATCAAATCAATCTCAAATATGAAGGATGTTCAACGATTAACAGGGCGAGTTGCAGCGTTAAACAGATTTATCTCAAGATCCTCGGAAAAATGCAAGGAATTTTATGATATCCTTAAGAAGAATAAGAAGTTCGAATGGGGAGAAAAGCATGAAGCAGCCTTGCAGGATTTGAAGCAGTATCTTTCAACTGCACCCCTATTGATGAAACCCGAGGATGGTGAACCATTATCCCTGTATCTTGCAGTATCAGGGAATGTTGTAAGTGTTGTGCTCGTAAAAGATCATGAAGGTCAGCAGTATCCTGTCTATTATGTTAGTAAAAGCTTATTAGATGCTGAAACTAGATATTCACACCTAGAAAAATTGATATTAGCCTTAGTTATGGCATCAACAAAACTTAGACATTATTTTGAGACACATAGGATTCATGTTAAAACTAATTACCCTGTTAAGAACGTGCTTAGGAAACCCGAGATGTCGGGTAGGATGGCTAAGTGGTCAGTAAAATTAAGTGCCTATGATCTAGTTTATGAGCCTAGAAATGCCATAAAGTCTCAGGCTTTAGCTGACTTTGTGGCTGATTTCAGTAGTGATATTCAAAATGAAGTAGACCTAGAAGTGCAGCAGCTAGGAGAAAATTTGGAATCCTGGACGCTATATACTGATGGTGCATCTAATGTAAGAGGTGTAGGTTTAGGTATACTACTAAAATGGCCACAGGGGGACATATTACCCCAGGCTATTAGATGTGAATTCCCTGCTACTAATAATGAAGCAGAATATGAGGCTTTAATTGCAGGATTAGAGTTGGCTAAAAATATGAATATTAAGAATTTGCAAGTATATGGCGATTCCTTGTTAATTACTAATCATTTTAAGGGATCATATGCAGTTAAAGGCGAGAAATTAATCGAGTATCTAGAAATTCTCAAAAAATTAGCAGGATATTTCGATATTTTCACACTTGAACATGTACCAAGAGAGGATAATGCTGAAGCTGATGCCTTGGCGAATTTAGGATCATCAATCAGGATACCGGAAGGAACCCGAATACCAATGTTACATGTCTTATATCCTGCGACGAATCCTCAGGATAAGGAAGTACTAAGTATTCAGGATCCTGATGAATATCCTGAGAAGGATCCCAAGTCTTGGATGGTTCCAATTATAAGATATCTCAAGGAAGGACACATCCCGAAGGATGAGAATCCTAAGGCCTTTAGAATGAAGGTATCACGATTCACTATTATAAATAATGTCTTGTATAAGAAATCTCTTGCAGGACCATATCTGAGGTGCTTAGAGGATCCTGAAACTAAGGAAGTGCTTCAAGATATACACGAAGGGGATTGTGGTAACCATACTGGAGGCAGGTCATTGTTCTCAAAGGTGTTAAGAACAGGATATTATTGGCCGACAATGAGGAAAGATGCTGCAGAATATGCTCGAAGATGTGATGCATGTCAAAGACACAGTAACATATTACATCAGCCGGCCGAACCACTTTATCCTATAGCTTCCCCTTGGCCATTCATGAAATGGGGGATGGACACAGTAGGGAAATTACCCAAAGCTCCAGGAGGAAAAGTCTTTATGCTGGCAATGACTGATTATTTCTCTAAGTGGGTTGAAGCTGAAGCATTTGTTCAAGTTAGAGACCAAGAAGTAGTATCCTTCATAAAGAGGAATATCCTGACCAGATTTGGAGTACCAGCTGAAATCATTTGTGACAATGGATCCCAGTTTATAAGTAAAAGGACTACTGACTTTTGCAAGAGTTGGGGAATCAAAATGATCACGTCTACTCCGGTACATCCTCAAGCAAATGGACAAGCAGAATCCTCAAACAAGATAATTGTCAACAACTTGAAAAAGAGACTAGGGGCTAAGAAAGGAAGATGGGCAGAAGAGTTACCCTTTGTTTTGTGGGCTGATAGGACGACAGTAAAAAGTGTAACTGGCCAAACCCCGTTTTCCTTGGTGTTTGGGGCAGAAGCGGTGATCCCGACAGAAATGGTGATACCTACAGCGAGATCCAACCTCCGGGATCCTGATCAGAATCCTGAACTCCTATGCCAGGAACTGGATACTATTGATGAGACAAGAGACGCAGCAAGGCTAAGGATGGCAGCATATCAACAGAGGATATCTAAAGCATATAACAAGAATATAAGGACTAGAAGATTTCAAATTGGAGATTGGGTGTTGAGAAAGGCTTTTCAGAATACTACTAATCCTGCTGATGGAAAGTTGGCTCCAAAATGGGAAGGACCCTATGAGGTTGAATCAGAATCAGGAAAAGGAGCATACCGACTCAAGAATATGGATGGGGATATGCTACGAGATCCTGGAATGCTATACATCTAAAACTCTACTTCAAGTGAGTATGGAATTTAAATTCTAACTCAGGATGGTATGGATTCTGTCTCTTTTATTAAATTTTAATGTTATTTACTATTTTGAACCCATTACTGACTTAAGCATCGGAGGGGTGTTAGCCAGGCTAACATCCACCTTAGCTTACAGTTGTTTTGCAGTATATGCTTCGAGATATAGCTCCAGGATATACATTCAGGATACTTCAAAAGATTAGAGGATTGGCCCCCTCTCTCACGTCTAAGGGATCCTGATCCCTTCACAGGTTTAAAGGTATTCACCTTTCTTCCGAATTGGGTTTAAACACCCCGCCTGGAGCGCAAGTTATTCGGGAATAGTTCAAGGTGGCGGGACCAGTTCATGTAAAAGTGGCTGACAATTTCGTCATTGTTGGCTATATCCTGAATCCTAAAGGTATATGAGGATTGATCACCCTCTCTCACGAAAAGGTATTTTCATACTCTCTAAGGTTTAAAGGTTATCACCTTTCTAAGTCTTGGAGTTTATACACTCCCGCCTGTAGCGCATGAAAATTTGGGATTTTCCCCAGGATACTAAGGATTCGTCTCCAGTATGTTTTTGGGTTTTACCCCTGTAACACAAGAATTGTCTAAACAGTTGGAACTGATCTTCAAAAATTTTCTAAGTGTTTATAGACTTCATGTACAGGGGACATTCCTTCTAAAGCAATTGTGTGAAGCTCAAAAGATCAAAATTGAGCTAAGTCTCTCGGACTGGGGACATCTCAGTGATAGAAGTCGCAAAAGGGGTTGGAGTTTAATACTAGGGATACACTCAATTCCTGGTATGATCTTTCCTTTGTGAAACTTACATGAATTGTTTAACTCTGTTTAAAGCTCAAAATATCCCGATAAGGATGTATCTTTAGGATATGTCCTCAAAATGTGTTTTTGGGATACGTTTCGGGATATTTGATTGGAATATTTGGGAGGTGATACCTGGATTGAAAATTATTACTCTGATCAAACAAGTGTTATCAAAATAGGTTTTGGAAAATAGACTATCTTTTATTCTTTCGGAATTTTGTCTAAAATTGTTTGGATTTTGAGAAATTCTATTTGATAGAGGTCTTCATAAAATATCACTAAGTATATTGATCAGGATATTTTCAAAAAATGATTGCATAAATTTTGCAAATCTAAAATTTAAACTAAGAAATGCATGACAGAAATTAGAAGGTAACAACAAATAAGTCAGAAGGTGGTATTATTTAAACGATGTCAGCCGATAACCAAAGGCTTCATCCTGAAACCCAGGACCCATCCACCCTTGGTTATCAAATTGTTTTAATGCAGAAAATAAAATGGTTCGAAGGAAAAAGAAAATAAAATTGTTCAAATAAGCGTAACTCTCAAATTTAAGGGAAATAAGTTTTAGGAGGCAGCGCCTTCTTCGTTCGTGGCATTTCCAACAGCATCCATCTCGGGATCAACCTGAGCGTCCTTCTCAGCACCAGTTGGTTTTTCGGCTGCCTTTGAAGATCCTTCAGCTGCAGGTTTAGCAGAAGTGCCGCCGAGGCTCCTTAGCTTTGTTTCCCAGGCATTGATGTCCCAAGAAGGACATTCGAAGCCCAGTGCTTTGGCTTCGTGGGCCATCTTTAGCCTGGCCTGGAGAAGGGAAGTGATGACGGAACTCTTAAGGCTTTCCCGGTAGCTGATCATATCCTGTTCGTGTTGAGCATGGGCGGCATCAAGATCGGCTTGGCCCTGGAGAGCAGCTTTGTTGAGGGCGGCCTGGTGTTCTTGGGTCATAGCCTTGAACTTGTCCTCGTAATGCCGAGATTTGGCGGCTGCAATCATACCCTGATCGGAGATGGTAACCTCGGCTTTCTTCAACTTGGATTCAAGCGTCTTGTTGAGCCCACAGGATTCTTGATATAAATGAACCAGACGTTCCAGACCCTGCAAAGTAAGAGGACAGGTATTGGTTTTAATAAATACTTATAAGCGGTATAAGGTGCAGGATATGGCTCGAGGATATTAACCTGGTTGAGAAAAGAATTCATGAATCTGCTTGCCTCAATGAACCCGTGATTCTCATAGGGGAATGTATCAGAGATAACAGGAGAATCAGGCTCTTTCCTTTTACGAGAACTTGAACTCCGGGGCTTGGTAGCTGGCGAAGGTTTGGGAATAATGATGGCCTTGGAGCTGCTGGGCTTGGATGAAGCTAGGGCCTTGGGACTAGGTTCCTTCTTGATCTGGACCTGATCAGAATAACTGTCCAACTCATCAAGGTCGAAAACCTCAGGGATCTTGGCTGGTGCTGCATAAAGGGAAAAGTCCTCCATCCTTATTACTATTCATTATATTATTACATTAATTAGTCATTTCAAAAGTAACTCTTACCAGACATCTCGGATGATGAATATTGGCTGGAACTCGGGATATGCGTGGTAAAACTCCTGTCACTTGCAGGCAATTGGTAAATTGCTTCAATTCTTTTTTCTGATTCTGCAGTAGGGGGAGCTACTTCCTTAAAATTCACTGCGAAAAAATCAAATAAGAAGATATTAGCACAAGATAGAAGTTTAGAAGTACATGGGGACATTCATGATCCTACCGGTGGTTAACCACTCCACCGGAAGACTAGCACCCTCATGAATGGAGTCTCGTTTGACGAAGAAGAACTTGTGTTGCCATCCATCTTCGTTTTTGGTGGCTTTAAGAACAAGCGGTTTGCTGGAAGTTGAAAAGAGCCGGAACCGACTAGAAACATGGGATCGGAGGCGGTAAGCGATTGGCATATCTTCGATGCAGAGGTCGGGATAGTGAAGGTTTTTGATTTGATTGAGCACGATTAATACTCTCCAGACCATGGGTATGGTTTGGGCAAAGGAAATACCGGTAGTCCGGAAGAATTGCATCATGAATTCGGGAAACGGGTACCGAAGACCTAGCGAGAAAGGGTATGCCGGGAAGCAGACCCAATCAGCAGAAGAAACGTCCGATCGAATTGATCGATCAAATGGTCTGAAGACCGTGCCATCGGGGAAAGCACCGGAGGCTCTCAACGCTGCAATGTCCGCGTTATCAAAAGCACAGATCTCCTTCTCGGGATTCTTAAGAAGATTTTGTTGGATAAAGGTCTCAGACGATTCGCCGGTTTGAGAAAAGTTCTAGTAGCCATTGCAAGTAAAGAAAAAGAGATTGACAGGAAATGAATAAGAAGTAAGGAATTACCTGGAGACTCCGTTGATGATATCTGGTTTTCAAACAAGAAAAGAGAAGATATAGGAGCGTTGTAGATGTCCATCGAGTTAAAAGCGCGTTGGAAGTTGTATAGTGCAATCTTGACCGTCATCTCGATTTAATTGCCTTGATTCGCGAGACAGGGTTTTTGAAATATATCCGTTGGATTGGTATACCAACAGATATATTTGGGGACAATTGTTATGGGTCATTTTCTGAGCATATATATCCTGACTAATATTCTGCTTTTAATTGTTTATTTGTGATCAGGATACCGGATCAGGATATTGGTAACATCCTGGTGCGATATCCTGGTATTAACTGAATCAATCACGTGCAGATTAAGAGTTACAAGTCTCCAACGTTCAAGAAGACTTCTTCCCCCAAGACTCGGGCAAATCAGTTGGAATAGAGACGTTGATCCCGAAAGACCAGGACTACAATGGCTACTTGGGAATATTCGGGGCATCTCGGTTTATTAGGAAAGTTAGTTGTTTTCGGTTAGCTATAAATAGTATGATCGGATCAAGTTAAGGCACACACTTCATTCGTACACTTTACTCTCTAATTACTAGCAATCACTACACACCAACACTTGTACTCAAATCATATTGTAACACCTAGTTGATCCGCATCATATCCTGCACTGTATCCTGATATTCGAAGTAATAGAAGAACAAGGCAGCTGCGATTGTCAGCTCCCGAGATTTTGTGCCGGCGATCTAGATTGATCAAGGGCTTTCCTCGTATATCTCGTGTCACCCCTTACATTTTTTGCTCATTGTTTGATCATAGATACAGCTCTATATCCTGAGCCGTATCCTGAAAACTGTTTTTATAAACAACTTAATCAGCATATTTTTGACACGTATTTCTAGCACACTACCTCACTTAACTAATTTGATCACTTAATTGCTTTGGTAATTTTTGACCAAAACAAAAACGTAAACATGTATATAAGCAAAGTAAACTAATGGGGAATAAAATTTATTAAGTTGAGGGACTAAATATGTATATTAGGAAAGCTAGAGTAGAAGGATAACAAAGTTAAAGTAGAGGGACTAAACATGTATATTAGAAAAGTTAACTAAGGAGGAATAAAGTTTATTAAGTAGAGGGACTAAACACGTATATTATGATAGTTATAGTAGAAGGACTAAACACGTAAATTAAAAAAGTTAAGGGTTAAAAGCAAAAAATTCTTTGGACCAACTATATTAGGAAAGCTAGAGTAGAAGGACAGCAAAGTTAAAGTAGAGGGACTAAATATGTATATTAGCAAAGTTAACTAATGAAGAATAACGTTTATTAAGTAGAGGGATTAAACACGTATATTATGATAGTTATAGTAGAAGGACTAAACACGTAAATTAGAAAAGTTAAGGGTTAAAAGCAAAAAATTATTTAGACCAACCAGAAGTCGACACTTGGCTATGTCGGATTCGCCAGCCGACATAGCTTTTTAAGTGTTTATATAATTGCAAGACAAACGTTTGTTGTCGATATAACTCGCGCCACAGTGAAAGTAAAGGGGCACTTAACCATTGCATCAGTTCAGCTTTTTTGTTATGAGCAGTGTTGTAAAAATCGGTATTAATCGGCGCCTAGGTGGCGCCTAGGCGCTAGTCGGGCGTTGACTGATTAATTTTGAGCTAGTCGGACCATTAGTCAGTCCTAGTCGGTGCAAGGCGGCCCAAATCGGCCCAAGTCGGCCAAATCGTTTCTAGTCGGCCCACTTTTTTTTAGTTTAAATCTGGCCCAAACAAATGTTTTTAAGCATTAAATACATGGCCCAAGTTGTTTATTTCCAACCTGGCCCAAAAAACATGTTTTTAACTCATTAAAACTAATAAGTTAATGTTTAAATACTTAAATTGCTATGTTTTAAACTTCATTGTTTAAATTTTGAACTATTTTTAAGTATTATATTGATATTAACGTGTGTATTTTTAAATACTTGATTTGCTATGTTTTAAACTTAGTTGTTTGAATTTTGAACTATTTTTAAGTATTATATCGATATTAATGTATGTGTGTGTATATATATATATATATATATAAATTTAAAAATTATATATATAAATTCCGATCCGATTAATCCTGATTAATCCCGATTAATCCCTAGTCAGTACTCCACCGCCCGACTGGCGCCTATCGATCTCTACAACACTGGTTATGAGTTCACCTTATAATTTATCTATGGGTTCACTTCATATTTCTCTACACGTTTTCTACTAATAATTCAAAACTGAATGGGTTACAGAAAACCCGAAACCTTTAATACATGTCCACCCCTGCTGATCAGGCTTGATTCAGAGCCAAGAACATAATCTTGCAAAACATGAAGAGCTAGTATCAAACAACTTTGTATATAAATTACATAAATACAAAAATTAAATAGTTAGATATAAATGTTTAATAAAATAATTTTATCTTGTAAATTACCCACTTATGTGGTGTTTCTGCCTAGGAGGTCTCGGGTCGAATCTTGTGGGGGCGAACTGTGGCACTGGTTCAAACTATCAATAATATGCCAACCGCGCGATTCCTACTCGTGACCTGGGTGATCAAAGACGAAAGACCTAACCGGGTGATCTAGCCGTCCAAAAAAATATATTCCTTCCCCTCAAATTAAGGAAATTATTTCTACTCTCAAATTAAACAAGGTATTTCCTACTCTCAAATTAAGCAAGGTATTTTTTAAAGGGAAAATGAAGTATGAATTATTATTAAAAAATATCTGTTACACAGTCTCTGGAAAAAAAAAATAGGTTGTGATTATATGGTTGATTTTATATTTTCTTAATTTTCATATACCCATTTAACTTCACCGCTAAAACGTTCATTTAAATAATAACAGTGATTAATCTCACAAGAAAAGAAATGAACACAAGAATTTTTGAGATTATACCGAATTAGAGACATCTAATTATTTAGATTTTAACTAGTGTTAATGACTATGCATTGCACGGCTCGGTTCCGCCGCAACGGGTGTTAAATGTATGTGTAAGGTTGAACACTGATAAAAAATAAACACTTTAAACGGAATTTTATATGACATAATATTTTAGACTTTACTGAATACTTGAGTAACATTGATATGACACTACAAGAAAAAACTCCTATAGAGACGACACATCGTTTAATCCAAAAGATAATTCTATAGAGACGACGAACTGTTGATTTTTTTTATCCAAAAGATAATTCTATAAAGGCGACATATCGTTTCTAAAAGTCTTAAAGGCTTTTTTTTGTAAAAAAGGCTATAGCAACGACTTGTCGTTTCTATTAGGAAAAATTATTTTAATAAATGTTTTTTTAGCAAATATCAGTTTTATTTTACATTTAAATTTTAACACAAACTTTTCGTCTCTACAAACTTTTCAATAGGGACGATTTTTGTGCTCTATAGGGACAAGGATATAGAAACAAATTTAATAGACACGACATGTTGCCTCTATACGAAAAACGACTTATAGAGACGACGTACCGTCTCTATAGGTCTGATTATGTCCTTTCTAAAAGATATTTTTCTTGTAGTGTGATAGTATTATCTAACTTAGAAACATAATTCATACATATGTATTGTTAAAATTTATGAGTTATTGATTCATATCTCATATTTTTCATCAACTTGCTATTAGTTCATCTAGCTTTTTTCAT
Organism: Helianthus tuberosus; assembly: GCA_030545235.1. Taxonomy (NCBI): domain Eukaryota; kingdom Viridiplantae; phylum Streptophyta; class Magnoliopsida; order Asterales; family Asteraceae; genus Helianthus; species Helianthus tuberosus. The sequence goes on from CM060443.1 coordinate 4,815,035, forward strand.
AGAAAATGACTAAATGAAAATACATAATTCAACATGACCATTTTGTTAGGGTTTTAGAAACGCCTATATGTTGTTGCTAATTTATCAATTACCAGCCTTCTTTTAGACCACCCGTAACCGGGCGTTTTTGAACAAAAATATCGCCCGAACACGCCCCATATCTCCCATACGCCGCCCCCTAGGCGTGATCGGCCGTTTTCTCGGCAAAAATTTGTTTTGGCGTTTTTTAAATAACGCTGAACGGGCGAATTTGGACCAATGAGGAAGAGGGGTAACGGCTAGTTGGGTAACGGCTAGCTTTTATTTATTTATTTTTTCTTTTTTAACCTCTCACCCATATATATATATATATATATATATACACACTTCTAAAAATTTTCAAACCAAAACTCTTAAACACTCTCATACAATACTACCATTTTATAAAAAAACACGGATTCCCCCAGTTCCTCGTCCATCGTGAATTATTGCTATAGAGAGTTTTTTTGCGGATGGCGGTGAATCCACCGATGAGGAGGTCGAGCAAGAGGCGGTTACGAGTGCTTGTCAACTAGCGGTGAGATATGTGAAGCATTGTCGCCGGCCCGAACCTGAAATTAAAACAAGAGATTATATTGAACGAGACTGACGCGCGGCACACGATCGGTTGATGAAAGATTATTTTGATGAGGCGCCGACATTTTCGAACCCAGAAGTTTTTAGGAGTCATTTCCGAATGAGTAAGCGTTTGTTTCTACGCATCGTCGATGACTTGGAAACCAACTACGATTATTTTAAACAAAAAGCGGATGCGAAAGGGACACATGGATTTACCGGTATTCAAAAGTGTACGTCGGCGCTACGAGTCCTTGCTTACGGAAACACAACCGACATCAACGACGAGTATTTAAAAATGGCCGAGAAAACAACGCGAGACACCTTGGAGCATTTTTGTCGCGGTACAATTCCTATACTTTACATAAAATAGTACAAGTATTTTTTTTAGCTTATGTTTGTATACGTTTTTTTATAAAGGTATTATTGATTTGTATGGTGCGCGTTATCTTAGAACGCCCACATGGGACGACCTTCAAAAGATTTATGAGGTACATTCGGCTGAGCATGGTTTGCCTGGCATGATCGGGAGCTTGGATTGCATGCATTGGCGTTGGGATAACTACCCGACCGCATGGCGAGGTCAACACACACGGGGTGACCAAAAAGGACCTACTGTTATTCTTCAGGCGGTTGGCTCACAGGACCTTTGGGTTTGGTCGGCATACTTTGGCGTGGTCGGGTCATGCAATGATATAAATGTTTTTGAACAATCTCCGTTGTTAGAGGACTGTATTTCTGGAAGAGCTCCAAAAGCGTCTTTTTACGCAAACGGAAACTACTACCCTCATGAATATTATTTGTGCGACGGAATTTATCCTAGGTATTCGATTGTTGTGAAGACGTTTAGTGATCCTATCGATGAGAAAAGAGCACACTTTAAGAAGGTTCAAGAGTATTCACGAAAAGACATTGAGAGATGCTTTGGGGTTCTTAAACAACGATGACAGTATTTGAGAAATCCTTGTCGTGCATGGACCAAGCAAAAAATGAGAGATGTTATGTACGCTTGTATAATCATGCACAACATGATTTTGGAAGACGAAGGAAAGGCGATATGCCAGAATTATGTACCGGAAGCCGTTCAGAAGGAGCATCCGCAGGCGTCAATGGAAGAAAGAGTGAATAATGCACGAGAATTGTGTTGCGAACCGTACCATTCCGCGTTAACGGTTGATTTGGTACAACACGCATGGTCGGTTCGGTATGTCCCACCTGAGGGTGAAGAAGAAACGGAGGACGAGGAAGACGAAGTTAGCGAGGACGAAGAAAGCGAAGACGAAAACTAATGTATTTTTTTTTAATTTAGTCGGTTTTTATTTTTTTATTTCTAGTATTGTATTTTTTTTTAATTTAATGAAGTATTTTAAGTTTTTAATTAAAAAAAATAATTGTGTAATGATTGGAAGGGGCGTTATTGGGCATTATTCCCACTACGCCACTTTTGCAATAACGCCCAATAATACCCAGATGCTGACTGGAGTGCCACATGGCAGAAAACGCCCCAAAGTGAGGGCATTATTCATCTAACGACTACGCATGGTCTTACTATTAGATAACTTGTTTTTAAAGCAAAAGCCCACTATCACCGTATCTTGGTTATATATTGTTTCATAAATTTAATAAAGTAACTATAATATGTAAAAAAATTAACTATAAATATATAATCTATAGGGTTAAGTTATTCTACAAAGGTACCTAATTGTAAGAAGTGTAAGAAGGATTTATAGAGTGATAAGTGTCCAATAACCTAAAACATAAACCCACTACACCATCACCCAAAATCTAGACACCCATCCCCACCCAAAAATCTAAACCCCCCACCCCCCAGCACAAAAAAAAAAAAAACAAAAAAAAAACTATACCTCACTAAACCCCCCCTCCCCCCCCCCCCCCCAAAAAAAAAAACCTAAAAAAAAGTAACCCTCATCCCCCAAAAACCTAAAAAAACCGAACCCCCCCCCCCCCAACCTAAAAACCTAAACCCCCACCCCATCCCCCGGCAAAAAAATATGGGTGGGTGATGGGGAGGGGGGTTAGGTTTTTGAGTGGTGGTGGGTGTTTAGGTTTGTTTTTGTAGTGTGTTTATTTTTAAGAGCCTTTATACACTTCTTATTTTAAAGAGGTTTTGTATTTGATCCTAATCCATAATCTATAATATACATTATTAAGGATACATTACCTTTCCTTCATACCCCCACACAATTGTAATGCATAATTTACCACAATGTGTTCCCTTCATAGGCCATCAATACTAGACGTTCCTCATCATTCACCCTAATCAATTCAAGATATCCATACCTCATGGTTATAAGACCATGTGTAGTGGTAAAGGAAAACCCTTAGGCATTATCCGTCATATGACGGTCCAGTTAGCAATTAGATATTATAGGACGTTTTTCTCAAATGGGTGTAGTGAGGATGTGGGCATTGTGGGGCATTATGTTAAAAGGGATGTTAAACAATTAAATAAAAAAACATCCAAAAAATGTTATTGGGCAAGCAAAAGCAAGAATGCATGTGATTGGCCAAAGAATTGGACGTTGGGCGTGGAAAAAAGGACGCTTCTCAAGCTTTTTTGGGAAAAACGCCCCCGGGGGCGGTCATTGGGCGTTTGTAGGCAAATCACGCCCAAATACTGTCTCACTACGGGTGGTCTAAACAACCATGTTGATTTAATATGTTGGATAGTTAGAGGAGTTAAATTTTGTAAATCGGTTAATCGATCATAAACAACCAAACAATAATAACAAACCTTATTGTTTATAAGCCAGATGTGTTAGATAAATAATAACAATCCTTATTTGTCACACCCCTATTTTTCCACGTGTCACCGGTGGGCCCGGTGGGGAGTATAGTGACGTAGTTGGTATCATTATAGACAAACAACACAATATAATAATGCACAGCGTAAGCAAAGATAGATTCATTTCAACTTTAATAAAGCGTAATATTAAATATCACGAATAGTTGAAACGGATCCACAGGCGGATCAAAATAAAATAAGATATTGTTCAACAGATTTATTGTCATCCAAGCTTGCGAGACTTATTGTGGACGCTCTAGAAGACTGCCAGCCTAGTACGAGTAGTACCTGCACTTAACCTTTTGGGAAAATACGTCAGTTTACACTGGTAAATACAATTTAACTGACTCATTTTGAAAAGGGTTGAAAATTGATTTGAATGCACGTGGCACAAAACATTTTTATAACTTGGGATAATTATTTAATATAATCATGTGAACGATTTACATGTTACTTGTGCGTTCAGTAGCCCGGATCTTGTCCGGGTTAAAGATCAATAGACACACCACATTATAGAGTTATACACTGACGGGTGTACGCCTACACCCCGTGCTCAGGTCGTGGCCATCTCGTAAGATGATGCCAAGGATATCCGGGACATGGTCATTAACCCCCCAAAGGCTTTAAGTGAACAAGACTGTTTAAACGAGCCGATCAAATTATTCAATTAACCACCCAAAGATGTAAGATTTGATGCTCGATCAAGCGGTATTCTATATACCGTAACCCAAGCCCGTATAGGGAAAATAAGTTAAAAGTATTTACCTTTGCAAGTATAAATCACAATTAGCTAGTGAAGGTAGCTTTTACTGGTTCTTCTATTCTGGAACAAGGTTTATAATAACCTATTAGATTTCTAACGGGTCTTTATTTAAGCCTAATGATCGGAGTGTCGCGCTCCGGTCAAAGATAATATTTATAAACCCAAATTACCCTTAACAATGTGTTAGTGGTAGTAAGGGGTCGAACCACGAAGAGTATGTGGTTTGTGTATGGATTCGAATGAATTAAAACAATTGTCACGATATATGAAGCTTGCTAGAATAATTTTTTTGTTTTCGTTTAATTGAGAGATATGATTTTTAACTAAATGAATTGATGAGAATGATTAACGACTACTACTTAACGATTGCAAGAAAAATGGTTACTAGAACAATAATGATAAAAAGGAATCACACCCGGGTTCGGTAATTGTTAACCTAGGATTTCTACAAGTTTTAGTTTCAACTCAAATGCATTCGATTAACGGATTTAGTGTACCGTGACTTAGGTGCTACTAGCTATCAACGTCCCGAAGAACGGACAAAAAGACACTTTGTAATCAACACAAGTAAATCCTAACAAAGACAATGTCCAATCACATATCACCGTTTCGCAAAGTCATAACTTTTAACATCGTTCGACAATTCACGAATTCGTAACAAATGTAATACTATTGTCAAAAGTTTCAAAAACCAAACACAAATTGTCACTAAGATGAAACAAGAACAAATTGAAACCCTAAGATTAACAACTACCTACACCGAGGTGATTAGCCGCTCATGGTTGATGCAACTTGATCACCGGATGCTTGGAATGCGGATGGAGTCATTTTGAAGCTTGTAGGATGAAGGAATGATGGAGAATTAGGGTTTATGGAATGATGATGGTGAGAAGGATGATGGATTGGATGAATTAGGGTTTTGATGGTGAATTGGGGATGAATGATTGTGATTCGGTTGTAGAAATGATAGATGATGGAATCGTAGGTGAATGATGGATGGTAATGGCTCCAAGAACAAGTTCAAACTCCAAAAGATAGTGTAACTTACGAGTTAATGCCCCCCAAGGACCAATCAGAATCGAAATCAATACTCAAATTAACAAAATTCGCGTTTGAAGAAAGCACTACCCGTCGCCGACGGGTCCCACCCCGTCGCCGACGGGCTCCCAAAAACCGAAATATGGCCGACGGCCTCTTTGTCTGGTTGCGATCAATTCTGGCATACGGGGTTATCTGGAGCCCGTCCGGGACGGGTTATACCCCGTCGCCGATGGCTTCTTGAACACCAATTCTCCATTTTTCATCCCTCGCACTCCCGATTGATCCGTAACGCGTCCTGGTGCTCCGGTTTTCAACACGGTGACTTGTAACGCTCCCGATAAGCCCTTAAACTCCATCAAACCTGCATAACACAAATCTAATCAAAAGTAGGCCGTTCCATATTAAAACTCAAATAAAAACATAAAGTTATACGATTACAAGCACCGGTTTTCAACCACGTATCACATCCCCACACTTGTCTTTTGCTTGCCCTCAAGCAAATCTGTTTTTCACTTTCACGTGGGTCGAACAACGGATACACATCTCATTCCCGAGACAAAGGTTAAGGTCTATTGTCATACAAAAGTTCACATTCTTTACAATTTCCACATATTTACCGGTTAAGTGAATAATCACATATAGTAATGGTTATCCAAGATTAACCCGCCCGTAAAACTAACAAGTCATGCATATCCCTCACAATGTTCTCTCCACTCGGCTTGTAAATTGGATAATATTTATAATGTATTAGCACTTTTTTAGGTAATCACTCAAAACCGATTAGAACACGTACCCGCATAGGCTTGCAACTCAATCATTCTCCACCACTGATCACGAATACTAAGCACAAGTCATAAGGTCTTTGTAAGGGCTGTAATGGGGCTAGGTTAAGGGTATGGAATAGGGTATTTTAAAGTGGCTAAGGTGATGAAAATTCGATCTTTATTACAAAACAACTAAGCTAAACATACTAAACTAAACTTCACTTGCAAGGCAATGATGTTCGCCTTTTATTCAACAACCATAAATCAAGTAACTAGAATCAAACTAGAAGGCAACAATCTTGCGCCTTTTATTTTTCAAACTAAGAACATATCTTTTTGTTCTTTTCTCAACACTTTTCTCATCTTTTTCATAACAATTTTTTTTTTCAACAAACAAATACAACTACACAAACTTTTCCACTATAATCGAATTTCCATCACACGGGTAATAATAGGAAATAGGCACGGTTTGTCAAATGATAGGCTATAAGCTCAAAGTGGCTACTAAGGGACCAAACCCCCGCCCCTTTCATTTACCCACACTCATATTTTTAACGGATGAGGCCCAACCCCCAATTCCCAACACTCTCACTCAACCAGACGAGGCTCACCTAATGCCTTTATCATTCTCGTGCTTGTATTCGGTCTATGGTCTCAAACGTATCAAAAGTTGCAAGTTCTACAATACGCGACTAATGGTCCACCCAAACAAAGAAACATGTAAATGTAAATCTATGATGTAAAAGTGGCTCAACCTCACGTATAAGGGTATGATATGTGATATGCATCAAATGCTAGTTCCTTAGGCGAATTATTCCCAAATAACCACCCGCTAAATACCCGTCATGCTATTAACTTGAACTTGACCATGACAAAAGACCAAAATTGGTAGTGACATCCCTCGTTGACTTAGTTACTTGTGCTTTTAAGATCGCTTTTGAAACAAGGTATTTTTGAAAATTTTTTGAAATTTTCCCCCATCCCCACACTTGAGGTAAACATTATCCTCAATGTGTAGTATTTAAATGAACGGGTCAAAATCTAAAATTTTTACTACTCCCCCATCCCCACACTTGAGGTACATATTGTCCTCAATGTGTAAGAACTAGAGTATTAAGCACACAAGGGATGTGACACGGTTAATTCCCCCAAAAATTCACCCCGGAGAAATAGAATACAAAATACATTCCACGTATTTGCTAATCTAACGATCAAAAGTAAAAAGAAACGTATGCACCTGGTTTGTGAGCTCATTATTCGTATGCTCCTCTCCTCTTCATGAAAGCGGTTGTCCCACGAACCAAATGTACTTACAAATCTTAACCTTTGTGTAGAAGCATGCTTCTCACAACCATTAAAATTTGTTAGTTACCTAGTTCTACCACTTTTATGAAAAATATTACCAAGTCATACATTAATTTACTTTGATTTATGTGGAAAAATAATTTACAATAACAACAAACCTAACTCACTTTCGTAGGAATCACGATTGCATTTAGCTTATGCAACAAGCCCTTTTAAACCCCCCAATAGCTTGGGAGGACGAGAGGTCTCGTGAGGGTTATATAGGGAACACACCCACAATGTTCATTTAACTAGGCGAAAATAAATAACATGAAGTAAAAATAACGGAAACAAAATAAAATACAACAACAACAAAACATACCTCGCCTCTACCGCTGATATCGCTCGTTGGGATCAACTGGCGGGTTGGGCTGGTATTGATAACCAGTGAGGGCCTCGAACATCTCCCTATAGTCATCGAGTGGGTTGGACTCTCCTTGTGGCGGTGGTTGGTAAGGAATCGGAATGAAACTAGAACCGACTGCCTCGGGCCAATGAGGGGTGGGATCGGATGGGCCTAGCGGATGAGGAATGTTGGGGTAATCGGTCCACCCCGAGTGTTCGGCGTACGGGAGACCGGCTTGAAGGTCTCTTTGATGGCGCTCCTGATCGTGGAGTATCTTGGTGTTGTTAATCGCCATTTGGTTAGAGATAGCCAAAGCTCTCCATCGGCGTTCTTCTAACTCCCGGCGCCTAGCCTCCTCTTCTTCCCATGCCCGTCTTCGGGCTGCCTCATCCTCTTGCATCTTCGCCAACTGTTCCATGTGTGACCTCTGCATTGCTTGGAACAGTTGTTGCTCTTCCACAAACTTATCCATTCTCTCCCGATGGGCTGCTTGAGTTGCCCAAAACTCCTGCATTGGAGGTCCCTGTGCCTCCTCATAGGCTTCCCTCCTTCGGTTATACTCTCGGCCTTCACCTATGCAAGCAGAGACATTGTCATATATCTCTTGCTGTCCCCGATCAAAATTCTTGTAGGAGGGCACCCGTCTAGTGGTCACAAAGCCCGCCACATCTGCGTTAATTTCTCTATGCGGCCTCATGTATCTTTGTCGTGGTCTTTGTGGACCGGAGGGTCCAGCTTCCTCCTCTTCATCCCCCATCTCTTCATCTTCTTCCGATTCCGGTGGTGCCCCTGAAGTAAGGAACTCATACTTATGACCCAACCTGTCGGTCACAACATACTTGTTCCCCGAGAGTTTAACTTCTATATTCCAGTTCTTCTTCATGGAGGCCTTGTTAATTTCCTCCAACGGTTTGGTTACCCATAGTGATTCCGAAGGTAAGCAATTTTGTTGAACAATCATGGCACTAATGAGGCGTGCGTATGGAATAAAACGCCTCTGGGACGACTCCCGAGTAACCCACGTATTCATCATCACTATGTGTCTCCATGACAATGTCGGGGTCCCGTATAGCAACGAATGCACCACCCTACAGTCACCCGCTCTAACACCTCCACGATCACCAAACCTCACCAAAATGTTCTCAACATTAATCCCTTGGAGAATCTTTCCCTCAATCGTTATTTGCTTCCTTTTGGCCTCTCCCCCATCGCTGTATGGTAAGATGACCGCTGTCATTTGCTCCGGGTCAAGTTCATTCATATGATTATCCATAAATTTTTCCAGGGGCGGATAGTCATATGCTTGCACCCCCAACGAATCAAAACGAGCGATGCAGTTAATTGTTTCGAAGGACATAGTCATTGTCCCTCGAGTTGTCTTCCCGACTAATTTCCATTCAGCGGGAGGGCCATTCTTGTTCATAAACTTCAACGTCGACAACCATTCACACACTTCTGACAAATATATACGCGAAGTGTTGTCTTCGCACCAATCCAGCACTCTTTCCCAACCTTGGCGTTCAAACATTTGTGTTATTCCGATTTGTTTGAATTCTTCCACATTCACCACTCTTTCGCATAACACCCTTTCCAATATAGAAGTCTGAACTTTGGTAACCATCTTCCATCTCCACAGTTTTGCCTCTAACTTCCTATCTTGGTACCCGGATAAGGGTTTGTTCTTCTCATCATCCCATATCTTTGCGTTTTGACTATCACGGTACTTTGCCCACTCCCAATCTTGTCTGTACAGTCTTGCATCGCCTTCTGCGATGGAGCTTAATTGCTCCCACTTCCTCGGTAGTAAACCGGAAGAAGAACCGACTCCTGATGATGAAGCTTGCCCTGTAGTCTTTTGTCTTTTACCACCGGCCATAACTACAATCACAAACAAGCAAAGCATCAATATAACCCAAACCTTTACTAAATTCTCAAACTTTGAACATGATGTGTGATGTTGACATTTTAATTAACAAGTGAATGTAAAATCGCCTCTTTAAACTTCCAAAGTCGCTCACTTTATCATAAACTTATCAATTTCTTGTTAATCTTACAATTTCTTATAATTTCAACAAAAGTCAACACCACCTTCATGTTCAATCATGTTCATAACAAGTGTAATCACATCACTAAAGTTATAACATGCTCAAATTCCATCCCAAACAACTAATCTTACTCAAAATCATGCTAGAACAACATACATTGTCTAAACAACCTACTCTTAAACTAAAAAGTTTAAAATTTCGGAAGAAAAACACTAACATATGATAATCATGCATAAAATTAAGGAAAATCCATACCTTTGATGTTGTTAGACAAGAAGAACTAAGAAAAGATGGCAAACAAGCAACTTGATGAACACCCTTTCAACAACCCTAGGTAACACGCCCAGAAATTTTGCAAAATAGCAAGAATTGATGAAAACCGTGTTGGGGGTTTTGTTCCTCTCGAAAAATCACGCAAGATGGACTCAAAAATCAGGAGTTTTGGCGGAGATTTGAGAGAGTTATGGGAGCTTGAAGGTCTAGGGTTTTGGAGTGTTTAGTGAGGAAGATGAAGTTGAGAAGTAGGTTAGGAGAGAGAGAGAGAGCAGGGATTGAAGTGGATCGTATGATGTAAGGTGAATGTGGGTCGAGATATTTGATGTATATTGAGTTTAGTGATGTTTAGATGGTTAAAATTGGGGTTTGGTTCGACTTTAAAGCACCAATAACGAACTGATGTCGGAGTGAAATTGTGAGCCCGTCGCCGACGGGTTCCACCCCGTCGCCGACGGGTAAGTGAAATCATGTCTTCATCCGACGGCTTAAGGGTCTGTCTACGGGTAGTTGTGTGCGGACGGGCTTATTTTGAAGCCGTCGGCGACGGCCGCCACCCCGTTGCCGACGGGCTTTATTTTCTTTAATTTTTTTTTTGAAAAAATAGGAAGATTTTTATGGGTTTTTAATAAAGGGACTATTCACAAACAAAAATCCTAAAAATTATTAAAATTGTTTTTGTGAATTTTTATAAGTTAAAATTTTTGAAAACACAATAACCGTTAACGGCCCTACCACCCCCCGAAAAGTCGTGTATTGTCCCTAATACACACAAATAAGTCTTAAAACATACCTTCTTGTCTTCAAAACCTATTCGTGATATCCGAACTTCACACAATCAAGAGAATTAGTACGGGACAAAAACGATTAAACACAAGAACACACAAACAATTAAATAGATGGTACATAACTTTACAAAATTTGTTACCGGTCCTTTTCATTCGACCTCATAAACCGGGATGCTTACCACAAAGCTCACCGATTCCTTGCTTTCCTCTACCTTCTCGTTACCATCAAGAAACGGTTTTAGCCGATGACCATTTACCGTTTGTCGTATCCCATCCTTTTGGTCCTCGATGGTAACATCACCCAATTGTCCGACCCGAGTGATCACATAAGGTCCCATCCATTTGCTCCGGAGATTTCCGGGAAAGAACTTGAGCTTTGAATTGTAAAGCCACACCTTTTGGCCAACCTCGAACTCTTTCTTTCTCAACTTGGCATCATGCGCTCTTTTCATCCCATCTTTGTACTTAGATGCGCATTCATATGCCATTTCCCTTAGCTCCTCCAACTCGCACAACTTGAGCTTACGTTCCTTACCTGCGTCATCATATTGAACATTAACCTCTTTAATAGCCCATAACGATTTGTGCACAAGTTCAACCGGTAAATGACAATTTTTACCGTAGACCAACCGGTAAGGTGTGGTGCCTATGGGTGTTTTATGTGCCGTACGGTAGGCCCATAAAGCATCGTTTAACTTAATTGACCAATCCTTACGGTCCGCCCGCACGGTCTTTTACAAAATCTCTTTGATTTGCCTATTTGACACCTCGACTTGCCCGCTTGTTTGCGGGTGATAGGGGGTAGCAATTCTATAGTCAACACCAAATCGTTTTAGAAGTTTCCCAAACCGAAAATTTTTAAAATGAGATCCTCCATCACTTATGATGACACGAGGAATCCCAAACCTTGAAAAAATATTGGTTTGGACAAAATTACACACCACGGAATGGTCGTTCGTCTTGGTGGCTATTGCTTCGACCCACTTTGACACATAGTCAACGGCCACCAAGATGTACAAGTTGCCATAAGAATTGGGGAATGGGCCCATGAAATCAATACCCCACACATCGAAAACATCGACTACAAGGATTGGTTGCATGGGCATCTCATCCCTTTTTGAAATACCCCCTATTTTCTGACACTCTATGCAATTCTTTGAAAATTCGTTAGCATCTTTAAAAATAGTGGGCCAATAAAGACCACTGTTTAACACTTTATGACCCGTTTTGTGACCACTAAAATGGCCACCACACGCAAACGAATGTAGATGCTGCAACACGCTTGGAATCTCTTCGTCATCTATGCATCTTCTGATCACTTGGTCCGCACACTCCTTCCACAAGTGCGGTTCTTCCAACCGGTAATACTTGATTTGAGACATGAAGTGTTGCCTCTTCCGTCTATCCCAATGTGCCGGCATATCACCTGTAACAAGATAAATGACAATGTTAGCATACCATGGCAATTTATCTAATTTCATTATGTGCTCATCTGGGAATGACTCATTGATCTCTACAGTTGTAGGATCTTCTTCAACCATCAACCGGGACAAATGGTCCGCCACAACATTTTCGGTACCCTTTTTGTCCCGTATCTCCAAATCGAACTCTTGGAGCAACAACACCCATCGGATTAACCTCGGTTTTGCATCTTTCTTCTCCATGAGGTACCTAACTGCAGTGTGATCAGAATAAATAATCACTTTACTACCCCATATATATGCCCGAAATTTATCCAATGCATATACCACCGCAAGTAGCTCTTTTTCGGTAGTGGTGTAATTTAATTGTGCATCCGAAAGAGTCTTACTTGCGTAGTATATGGCAACGGGTTTCTTTTCAACCCGTTGTCCCAACACGACCCCCACCGCATAATCACTCGCATCGCACATAATTTCAAAAGGGAAAGACCAATTTGGCGATTGCAAGATTGGGGCCTCAACCAACTTCTCTTTCAAATTGTTAAAAGCATTTTGGCAATTTTCATTAAAATCAAACGGTTGGTCTTTCAACAACAAATTACATAAAGGCTTGGTTATATCACTAAAACCCTTAATAAATCGCCGATAAAACCCCGCGTGACCTAGAAAAGACCTAACACCCTTAACAGTCGTGGGATATGGTAGAGTAGATATAACTTGTACCTTAGCACGATCAACCTCTATCCCACGACTTGACACCACGTGTCCCAACACTATTCCCTCTTGAACCATAAAATGGCTCTTTTCCCAACTTAAGACCAAACTAGTTTCGACACACCTTCTTAACACTTTATCTAGTTGGTCCAAACAAGCCTCAAAAGATGACCCAAAAATGGAGAAATCATCCATAAAGATTTCCAAAGACTTCCCCACCATATCTGAAAAGATACTCATCATACACCTTTGGAAGGTGGCGGGGGCGTTACATAATCCAAACGGCATTCGCCTAAATGCGAAAGTGCCATAGGGACAAGTAAACGTGGTCTTTGCTTGGTCTTCCGGATGGATGGCGATTTGGTTATAACCAGAATAGCCATCTAAGAAACAATAAAATTTTTGCCCTGACAATTTCTCAACTATTTGATCAATGAACGGTAAAGGGAAATGATCTTTGGAAGTTGCGGTATTCAACTTCCTATAATCAATACAAATTCGCCACCCAGTTACCGGCCGAGTGGCTACCTCTTCACCTGCGTCATTTTTGATGACTTGTATACCCGCTTTCTTGGGAACTGTCTGTGTCGGGCTCACCCATTGGCTATCCGAGATCGGGTAAATGATACCCGCATCGAGCCATTTCAGCACTTCCTTCTTCACTACCTCCCGCATGTTCGGATTTAATCTCCGTTGTGCATCTCGAACGGGAGTCACATTCTCTTCCGTGATGATTTTGTGCATCACCACCGAGGGACTAATACCCTTCAAATCAGCAATGGTCCATCCAATCGCCGCCCGATTAGTGACCAAAACACCCATCAATTTATCCTCTTGCTTCACGGTTAAGTTTGATGCAATGATAACCGGGAGCGTGTTGCCTTCACCAACATAAGCATACTTGAGATGCTTAGGCAACACCTTCAATTCAACCTCCGGAGGCTCTACTAATGACGGCTTCAACTTGGTGTCGATGCTCTCCGGTAAACTCTCAACTTGGTGCGTCCATGTCGGTTTTCCCTCTCTAACCGCAAGCACCTCCAAACTTCTCACTTCCTCGTCTATGCTCTTATCCATCTCCACCTGTGACCTGTCAAACATATAACAATCCTCCATTGTGTTTTCCCCATCTACGACTGTGTCGCAAAGAGGTATACACGTGTCAACGACGTCCGCCATATAGCATTCATCATCAACTGGAGGGTTCATGAGTCCGAAAAAAACATGCAACCTCAACCTTCGGTTTCCAAATGTCATGTCAACCGTTCCCGTTTTGCAATCAATTTGAGAATTCGCGGTTGCTAAGAACGGTCGACCCAAAATCACCGTAGGTTGTTTGGTTGGGTCCTTGGCCACATAATCAAGCACTAAAAAGTCCACCGGATAGTAGAAATCCTCGATTTTCACTATCACATCCGAAACAATTCCACGGGGTAGTTTAGGTGTCAAATCGGCTAACACCACGGTGGTGTTAGACGACTGAAGTGGACCAAACTCGTATTGGTCATACAAACTACCCGGTAGAATGCTCATGCTAGCACCAAGATCTAGAAGTGCCCGGTTGATTTTAAAATCGCCTACTTGAATTGAAATGATAGGCGCACCCGGATCTTGGAGCTTAGGTGGAAGTGCACCCGAAAGAATCGAACTCACATTTTCGGTTAAATCTAATTTTTTAGGAAATTTATGAGTTCGTTTCTGCGTGCACAATTCTTTCAAGTACTTAGCGTAAGACGGTACTTGTTTGATTGCATCCAAAAGAGGTAAGTTTATTTTTACTTGTTTGAAAATCTCCAACAACTCTTCTTGTTGTGGACCTCTTTTGTTTACAACTTTTTTCACGGGTCCCTTCAATGCTTCGGGATAAGGGGCAGTATTAGCCTCCACACCCTTTTCCTTAGCCTTGGGGACGGGGATGGTCACAACGGGGGTATCATTGTTCTTTTTCAAGTCATTTTTCTTTTGACCCGTTTGACCATTCTCATTCTCATCTTCACTAGCATCCTCCACCACCCCTTCAACAAACTGGGGTGATGGTGTTTTGACACCATTATCAACGACTCGACCACTACGTAAAGTAATTTTATTAATTGGTACCTCACGTGTGTTCCTTGAGTTTGACCCTTGATGCTTAGGTTTCACCGCGGTGTCACTTGGGAGTCTTCCCGTGCTTCCTCTCATTTGAGCCATTTCTTCCGCAAGTTGGCCCACTTGCTTTGCCAATGTCTCATGTGCTTTATCCCTAATCTCGTTTGTCTTTTGAGATTCTTTTTGCATGTTCAACAAAGCATCCATTTTGGCACTCAAATCATCGCCACCGGTTTGATTGTTCGACCCGCTTCCATTACCGCCTTGATTATTGTAATTCCTTTGGTACCCACTTTGGTAATTATTGTCTCTACCTTGGTACCCTTGATTGAAATTACGTTGATAACCCCCTTGGTTACCACTTTGACGGTTGTTGTACGATGATCCACCTTGATTACCTTGATTATCCGATTGAAAGTTCGGGTTCATTTGATTCGAAGCGTTACCGTACCGGAAATTAGGGTGATTTCTCAACCCCGGATAGTAAGTGTTGGAATTCATGTCATATTGCTTCCTATCTCCATACACTTGATTGACTTCTTCAGTGTAGCCACTCGACCCCGTTGGACATTGTTCCGCTCTATGTCCAATATCACCACAATCTACACATACCTCGAATTGAACCGCATTTACTTCTTTTTTCTTCATTCGAGCCATTTCCCGCTCTAAGGTGGAAATCCGATCTTTAGAGTCAAGATCGGGAAGTGAACGGGAAATAGGATGTTTCTTGGCTCGATCGGCCGACTCTTTCTCTTTTGAACGTTTACTCATCCGTTCCAAGAATTCCCAATCGTCGTCTTCATGGTTGCTCAAAAGAGTCCCGTTACTCGTCGACTCGAGACGATTCCATGTTGTGTCATCCAACCCTCGCACAAAGCACTTCACCAATTCCCACTTCTCGATTTGATGATGTGGGCATCTTCGCATCATTTCTTTGAATCTTGTAAAAGCTTCATGTAACGGCTCACCCGATAATTGGCGAAAAGACCTAATTTCATCACGAGCATCGTCGGTCTTTGCCATTGAATAATACTCATCTAGAAAAGCTTGTTGCATTTCTCCCCATGTGCGAATGCTATTGGCCGGGAGTGTAAGGAACCATTGCTTTGCTTTGTTTTTCAACGAAAATTGAAACAAACGAAGTTTGACCTCATCTAGTGCGAAGTTATGCCCCCCGATAGTGTCGCAAATGGAAGAAAACTCTGTCAAATGCGTGTACGGTTCGTCATTAGATCTTCCATTAAAATGAGGAAGTATGTTGATGTAATGTGGTTTACAATCAAACATCCTCCTCTCACAAACGATTGGTGAGTCATTCTCGGTGACAACCGGCCTGAAACGATCATTCACTCCCCGTGGAGGTTGTTGACGACGATGGGGACCGTTAACTTCTTGATCGACCGGTCTTCTATTATCCCTTCTTTCACCTCTTCGATCATCTCTTCTATCGTCCCTTCCTTGATTCCTACCTTGGTTACCTCTTTGGTTACCACCTCCCACGAAACGAGGAATCCGATTAGGGTTACCATTGTTGTTATTGTTGTTGTTGTAAAACCCATCATTTCGGTTCCGTTGATTGTTGTTTCGTGGTTGACGGTTGTTCTCATAACCGTCGTTTCTTGCATTCCCGTACCCATAGTCATCATCCCCCACATAGTTGGCGTGTTGATAACCGAACTCCTCATCTTCAAAGCCTCTTGCATTGTATACATTTCCCCTATTCACGTATCCCCAATCTTCATCGTCGTTAACCCGATCATCATAATATCCACCATCGTCCGAATTTTCCGTGTGAACACTCACATGTTCCGGCGTTTGATAACCGGGAACACTAAACGGCTCATCGTCAGGAATGGCATTTCTTAAATCATCGATGTTGAAAAACGGGTCTTCGTTCGCGGGATTGCCACGATCTCTATTACCTCTACGATCGGAATTGACATTCCGATCATCGAGATTAATGGGTAAGGAGTTATGTCGGTGAAGGTTTTGTTGTTGAGGTGTTCTTTGGTTGTTATTGGGATTTTGGGTTCGGAATGGTGGTGTAGGTGGTCTAGAATTGTTGCCACCCGGTTGCTCTTGAGGTATGGGTCGAATACTTGGGCCGGGATTGAAGGTGCTTCGGTATTGAAATGGGTCTTGGTTTTGGAATTGATTTTGATTGAGGTTCTGAGTGGAATTTTGGTTTTGATTTGCCATTGAATCGGTTTCAATGGTCGGTGTGGGTTGTGGTGTTTGGTTGGTTTGATTAGAAGCAAGTGTTGCTTCTAACCGGCTTGCTAGGTTTCTTCTTGCGACTCTTTCGATTTCCGGTTCGTAGACTAAAGGTGAAGTCCTCCCGGAGTTCCGCGTATGCATGCACTACCTGTAATCTGCACAAGTAACACACCCCGCATAACAAGGAAAAAGACAAATACAAAAAGAACGCTAAACAAATTAAACAGATAATCACACAAATTCAAACAATAATCCAAACACAAAGCGCACGCACTCCCCGGCAACGGCGCCAAAATTTGATCGGAGTGTCGCGCTCCGGTCAAAAATAATATTTATAAACCCAAATTACCCTTAACAATGTGTTAGTGGTAGTAAGGGGTCGAACCACGAAGAGTATGTGGTTTGTGTATGGATTCGAATGAATTAAAACAATTGTCACGATATATGAAGCTTGCTAGAATAATTTTTTTGTTTTCGTTTAATTGAGAGATATGATTTTTAACTAAATGAATTGATGAGAATGATTAACGACTACTACTTAACGATTACAAGAAAAATGGTTACTAGAACAATAATGATAAAAAGGAATCACACCCGGGTTCGGTAATTGTTAACCTAGGATTTCTACAAGTTTTAGTTTCAACTCAAATGCATTCGATTAACGGATTTAGTGTACCGTGACTTAGGTGCTACTAGCTATCAACGTCCCGAAGAATGGACAAAAAGACACTTTGTAATCAACACAAGTAAATCCTAACAAAGACAATGTCCAATCACATATCACCGTTTCGCAAAGTCATAACTTTTAACATCGTTCGACAATTCACGAATTCGTAACAAATGTAATACTATTGTCAAAAGTTTCAAAAACCAAACACAAATTGTCACTAAGATGAAACAAGAACAAATTGAAACCCTAAGATTAACAACTACCTACACCGGGGTGAAACCGAGGTGATTAGCCGCTCATGGTTGATGCAACTTGATCACCGGATGCTTGGAATGCGGATGGAGTCATCTTGAAGCTTGTAGGATGAAGGAATGATGGAGAATTAGGGTTTATGGAATGATGATGGTGAGAAGGATGATGGATTGGATGAATTAGGGTTTTGATGGTGAATTGGGGATGAATGATTGTGATTCGGTTGTAGAGATGATAGATGATGGAATCGTAGGTGAATGATGGATGGTAATGGCTCCAAGAACAAGTTCAAACTCCAAAAGATAGTGTAACTTACGAGTTAATGCCCCCCAAGGACCAATCAGAATCGAAATCAATCCTCAAATTAACAAAATTCGCGTTTGAAGAAAGCACTACCCGTCGCCGACGGGTCCCACCCCGTCGCCGACGGGCTCCCAAAAACCGAAATATGGCCGACGGCCTCTTTGTCTGGTTACGGTCAATTCTGGCATACGGGGTTATCTGGAGCCCGTCCGGGACGGGTTATACCCCGTCGCCGATGGCTTCTTGAACACCAATTCTCCATTTTTCATCCCTCGCACTCCCGATTGATCCGTAACGCGTCTTGGTGCTCCGGTTTTCAACACGGTGACTTGTAACGCTCCCGATAAGCCCTTAAACTCCATCAAACCTGCATAACACAAATCTAATCAAAAGTAGGCCGTTCCATATTAAAACTCAAATAAAAACATAAAGTTATACGATTACAAGCACCGGTTTTCAACCACGTATCACCAAAACTTAGACCGGTTAGTTTTAAGGACGATACGGTTCAAACGCACGATTAAGCGAAGACCGGATAGAATGTGATTTAGACCCTACAAGTTTGAAGACTTGTATAATATGGGTATACTAAACACATTCTGGATTTTGAGACAAAAACGATAATGTTTGACCCGTTTCGGTCAATTTATGCAAACTAGTTACATAAACCGAACCGAACGCGAAAAAGGCGTTACGGGTAACCGTAAGAGTCATATGCAAGTTCCCTGATTTAATATGCCTTAAATATGTTATAATATCAGTAAGATATCTTCTATTATGCTCGAAACGGATTTAAACTCAACTTATGCCTCATAAGGGCATTTTGGTCATTTATAAGATTATAAAAGAGTTTAATTTGTAATCTGAGTTACCGGTCTGATTTATACAGTAAATATACTTATTTTAACATGTTACAATAGTAGGTTATGACCCATATGTGAAACTTATCATTTAAAACCAAACTATGCTTCCTAGGGGTATTTTGGTAATTTCACAAGGGCTAAAAAAGGTCAAAACTGGAAACCTGAGTCAAAAATCTTTTACTTACTGTTATTATTTCAAAGTATACCAAAAACATCAGTAGGTATCAACCTTATATGTTAAATATGGTTATAGTACATACTATGCGTTAAAAACGCTTAAAAAGGCGATTTGGAGCCATTTCCGGGTTTTTAAAAGAAAGCTGAGATTTTTATAAATTCCAGAAGACTCAAAATATTTTATTTAACAAATAAAATCAGTAGAAAGAGGTTTGAGGTTAAAAGGATTTGTAAAACTCTTTTTATGGCTTAAAAGGGTAAAATCGGAATTTACCGAATTAAACTTAAAGACCTATGTTATGATCAGCCAAAAATTAAATAAAAATATTCAAAAATCCCAAAATATTATATCATAATAGTGGGTAGAAAGTTTGATATCAAAAAGTGGGTTTAAATAGGTTACACGCTAATTACGCCGTTTAAGTAACATAAAGCTTTCATTTTACGCTAATGAGCATATCTCTTAATCTAGACCTCAAACTGATGTCAAATTTTAGGTGCATGTTTATAAATCAGTAACAAATGTTTCTATTCTTTCACTTTTTAAAAATCATGTTTTATAGTCAAAAGGGCATAATAGTCAACTTTTAAGCATAAATCGGTAACATGCATATGAATCGTATGTGTATTGAACCAAGTTGTAAAATCTCAGAGAGTTAAACTTATATGAAACTTGGTCCAAAATATGCTCTAAGGCAGATCTCAAACATGCATGGACGGATCAGAACTGATAGTCAAAGCAAAAGTCAAAATATGCGACTTTCGGTTCCGATCCGGGTTTAAACTGAAAATTGTCGAGATGAACATGTTGAGACATGTTCTTACATTAATTACCAAGTTATTTTAATGATCAAACAGGTTGCATGTACCCTACATTGCTAATCATGCTTAAATTTGCAAATAACAATTCTGTTGACTTTTTGAAACAAGCTTTGACTCGACAATTATCATATTTAGAGTGGGAATCTGAAAATACCCTTTTGAGGGTTTGTTACCCACATAAATACCAACTTGTAGGTACTTTCAATTTGAGAAAATACTGAGCCAATTTCGTTTAATCACGAAGTCAAACTTAATTTACGATGGATTGACTTTTGGTAAATAAACTAAGCTAGAACGGATTTGAGAAGGTTATGAACACTTACAAGAGTCCTAACAAAGCTTAGAGATCACTAGAAAGTTGTCTTGACGTCCAGAGAGCTCCAGAGATGATCTTGTGAATTTTTGAACATGCAAGTGTTGAAGGTTGCAAGCTTCAAGTCCCTTTTATCACAATTTTGATCTGATTATAGGCTGCCACAGAGGTCTACTGATGTTGTAAGAAGAGGACAAGTGCCCCTACATGCATGAAAATCTATTGGAGAACCCAGGTATCGACAACAGCTGGAAACAACTCGAAATCAGGTCTGCAACTGGCACCTGTGCGTTTTTTGTCGCTGGTAGGTCTGAAGCGGGCCGCGTAAGTCCATAAGGACTCTTACGCGGGCCGCCTAGCTTGTCGGAACCAGCCAAACAAGTTTCCAATATTTACAATTCAGTCCTTGTCCTTTTGTAACGTGGTTTTACTTATTTTTCTTGCTCATTAGACCCTAGAACCTGACTTTTAAGGACCTTGGGACTTTTACCAACATGGTAAAGTCCTTGGTTAACTTTGTGCTTACCCGAAAAGTCACGAATTTCATCGTTAACGTAATTAACCCTTCGTGCACGGTTTTGATCATATCTCTCTCATACGATAACGAAACTTGATGGAATTTTTACCACATATTCCAGTGAGTATATTTTACCATTACAAAGCTTCGGGTTTGCCAAAGGATCACTCAGAGGTATACTTTCAACATGTTGACACATTTAGCCCCTGTAGTTTGTAATTCCTCACTTTCTTTCATTTTTCGCTTTGTATGATCCATGATTTAATCGTTTAAGATTATAAACACCATGTAGGGTTATTGTAGGGCCTATTTATCCATTGTTGACACTTTGGACCCTTATATTCACATAGTTTCACCGTTTGTCAACTTTAGTCCTTCTAAAGTACTTTTTCATATATTCAAAGCCTATGACACGTGTCAGTACATTATTGGACGTAAATTTTCGAGGTGTTACATCATTGTAAGCCAGATGTGTTATATAATAAAAAACAATAGTTAATTTAGTTGAATAATAATGTACTGTTAGTGATAATATGCATGAACGTAAATAATACACTATTGATATATTTGGCTCCCTAGCGCCAGAAGCTATCCACTTTTTGACAAGTGTCCAATGAGTCATCCAAGAAATTGTTCAATCTCAGGGGGCAGGGGTTTGTCTTTGAAAGGTTAGGGTTTGTAATTCAAAAAGTGGTGGTGGTGCAACTTGTTGCCCGTCTACATTCTGTTTTGATGTAACCTGACAAGTTTTTTGGTGAAATAATAATGTATGTTAAACTAAAAACTAAAAAATAAAATAAAATTAGTAATTCAACAAACTAATCGTTATGATATGTATATGAACAGTTTGAATTGAATGAGACATTTACAGGAGCCGCCAGCCAACCCGTGCCGTCGCTCAAAGTCCTAATTTTTAAAGAGCCCGAAAGGTTTCTATAAGTTTATATATATATATATATACACACTAAATTATATATTTAATATATACATCCACTTATTATGCATAAAAGTGTTGGTGGCGGAATGGAAAAGCCAATGTTTTAAAAACCGGTATTTTAATCGTACCGGGTTAGACTTAGAAATGGTTTAACCGGTTGAACTGGGTGGTTCAACCGTGTTGACTAATTAACTCTATAAATCCATAAACTATAATTTCAACTCAAAAATCCAAAACTACATCATTACATAATAAAAAATATTCCAAAAGTTAATCCATAATCAAAAAATTATCCAAAAGTTTATGATTAAATACACATTATATAGCAATTAACAAACAATATAACAATTAACAACATGAATGATTGAACAAAAGTCAAAAGAAGGTAAATCAGGATGATCGATGTGGATTGTGAATTGCGGGCGCTAAGTTTTACACTTTAATTAAGAAGGTAAACAGTCACCTTTTTAGGCATCTAAAAATTAAAAGTTCAAAATTTTGACATTTGGCACTGTATGAACCGGTACCAGTATGCCGGTTTAAACCGGTATAACCTATAACAACCCTCCTAAATACATCCTAGAACCCTTAACTTGACCATAAACGTTCCTTACGTACCTCGTACGCGAGAAACGGACCCGGATTAGCCCTATACTTAGAAAAATCAACAAAAACAAAGTTCAGGCGGCTCTCGCGGGGCGCGACTCCCTTAGTCCTTGCCTTCGCGGGTCGCGACTGGCTTGGATTGCCACTCAAGTAACACCGCCACGTGGCAGGTGACTCATCAAGGCTAGTCCTTGACTCAGCTGAGCTATAATCGACACGCACTCTCTCGCGGGCCGCGAGAGAGTTAGTCTTGGTCTTCGCGGGCCGCGAGCCGCCATAGATTAGGCCTATAAATAGAGGTGAACGGCTCATTTGACAATTCGTTCAAAATCGATTTCTCTCTCAAAACTTTCTGTTAGCTATTATTCTGCTTGGGCATAATACCCACCTATAAAGCGAAGCTCTGCCTCGTTGTAAGTACTATAACCCTGCTATTACCCTACACGATTGATCTAGGATTCCGTAAACAAATAGTGTTAAGTAAAGTAGGATTCAAAGACAGGATCCTAATATACTTGAGAACTGGAATCCAAAAGGAAGAAAGTGTATCCTCAATTATTCCAGTAAATCTCGAGGACGAGATTTTATTAAGTTGGGGAGAATGTAACAACCCTCATCAAAAAGTCATAATTATTAAAATAATTTGACCAATAGGAAACCCTAATTGAGACACCCAAGTGATTCTGAACAAACCCTAAAATTTTCATAATTTCCAGAATCAGGATTAGGGCCCCTAAAACTCAGGGGGGGTAAACCCTAGTTAACGATTATCCAAATTACGTGCTGTCCAAGTTGAATTTTAAGAAAGTGTCGACTCATCTGAGCTAGTCCCACACGTGGCAACAATATAAGCCTTTTGTGTACCTTACGGACCGTAAGGTCATTAAGCTTACGGTCCGTAAGCTTGGCAAAAATCGTGTATAAATAGAGGACATTGGCACTTGCTTTCTGGATATATTACGTCGAAAGAATTCTCAATTATACACCGAGTTTACTGCTGTACACTTCAATTAACACACACAGGTCTCTAATTGAAGCTGCAATCAGGGTATTAGCACAATCGCTGCTACGATTCATTGTCCGATCGATCAATATATCCAATGAATGTTTAAGTGTCACCCACATTAGGGTTATACTTTATCGTTCGTCATTAATTTGACGAATCATCGTTAATTCGATGGATAAAGTATTATACTTTGTCGTTCGTCGTTAATTCGATGAATGAGTTGAAGTATCGTACTTTGTCGTTCGTCGTTAATTCGATGGATGAGTTGAAGTACCACACTTTGTCATTTATTGTGAGAATTTGATCTCGTGAGTTATCGTAAATGCTGGATTGATTACTAACCCCAAATTGTGTGCTTGTTATTGAAATTAGGATAAAAGGCTAATCAGTAGGCTAGGCTCTGCCCGTATAAATCTGCAATGTGAGTCATTCTCTTTTTCTCAATTGTTTTACAATACCTCAAATTATTTTCAAGGTTATAATTACAGGGACTAAGTCGTGGACATCTTGAATTACTGGTTAGTGGGGTATTGTGCACATTACTAAATTCTCCCAGTTAGGTTCATTGACCTACTCGGGATAATCACTGTTAGGTTCATTGACCTACAGAGATAATCATCACTATTTAGGTTCATTGATCTAATAGTGGTATGACCATCGTCACCATTGTGACATGTCACCATTGTGACAGAAAGCCAGATATAAATAAGATAGAAGCCATTGTAATCGCTCTTATGCTGTAATTAATAACTATGCATCATTATGCAAAATAGAATGATTCACTCAGTATTTCCCGCTGACAAAACCTTTTTCAAACATGTTTCAGGTGACCTGTTATGAATCAGGAAAAGTGCCATATAGCACTACAAGCTCAAGGAAGTGGCTCAGTATAAAATAAAGAAACATGTTTTGTAAAATAAAAAAATTTCTTTGTGAAATCAAATGATTGTAAATTACCGGGTTATATCCCGCGTTGTGAAATAAAATAATCGGGAATTAATTGCAGTATTTTAAAAGATCCTGATGAAAACTTCCGCTGTTAAACTCAATTAAATAAATACCACGGGAATTTCTGTCCCGCGGCTCATGAAACGGGTCAAACCGGGTCATGGGCCGTGACAGAAAAAGGTGGTATCAGAGCCACTTCTCAAGCCACTGATTAAGCCAATTAAGTATTTGGAAAATACTTAATTTTTATTTATTAATTGTTATTTTATGATTATGTGTTTTATTATCTGACTAATTGTGTACAGTATGGGCAGATCTTTATATGCTAACTACTGTAGCAGTAAATACAAATCTTTAAAATAATTTGATTCAAGTTTTATCACCCTTATTAAATATAAGCCAGAAACTTGATTTAGTAATTAAATAAATAAATTTACAAATAAAACCTAGTATGTTTTTATATTCGGTTGTTTCATAGTTACCCTAATATGAAATAATATTTAAAGGTTTTCTATGAAATTTGACATAATTTTTAAATTTGGTAATTATGTGTATTTTGCATAAACAGCATGAGTGATTTGTCTGAAGCCCTTCAGAAATTAAATCTTTATCCAGTAAGAACAGAGGTTTCCAGAGATTTCAATAGGTATATACCAGACATAGAAGAACCTATAGAATTCAACGCTGTATCTTTTGAGAAGCCTAAGAGAATGGAAATTGGGGAAAGCTCTAGGCAAATTGAGGGGTTACCATCTCAGGAAGAGTTGGATTTTATAATGGCAAACGATGATACTATTGAGCCTATTAATGAAAATGATTTTATTCATCCTTTTGAAACACAACTACCAATGAACTTAGAACCAGCTATTCCAACCCTTTCAATCCACTCGCAAATAGACGAATGGGTGACTCATGAAATACTGTTACAAAACCATCCCTATAAGCTTTTTCCTAAGTTCAATTCAGAACCTTTACCAAATTCACCAATGAGTAACAAGAATATAGCTGAACTCCGTCAGTTTGACAAAATGGATGCTGGGAATAGGATCCAAGAGATTGTGGGACAGATCTCCTGGAAATACGATGAGAAGGAACGTCGTTACTAGAATATCATTTGACAAAGGATAAGGGATTTATGGAAATGTGGTTGTGTAATAGTAATAGTAAAATCAGTATGCGTGAAATAAATAATAAAACGGTTGTATATAGAAGCATGATATAATCTATAAAATGAAATTTTAGAAATTTACAATTTTGTTGTAATATTCGTTTACATGATTATGTGCAATTAATTGTGATATTGAATTATTTCCTTTATACTAATTATTTATCTATAAAATTAGTTATCAGATGGAAAACGCTAATAATGAACCAGTTAATGAGGTTAATCAACCTGAGCAACAACCGGGGGATCAATTTATGACTAGACAGGATATAGAAAATATCGTTGCTCAAGGGATAGCCAATGCTATTCCAGAAATAGTTGCTCAAGGGATAGCCAACGCTATTCCAGCAATCGTTGCTGCTGTTAAAAATCCAATTGAACCACAACAAATCGTTCCTAGTAAACGTATTTCTGAAAATAACTTCAGTAATAGCGTAAATGGAAGCAATAATCATGTTAAGCATGATAATGAACCACGGCAAGCTCCGCTCCCTAAGAAAATGAAAGCTGCAACGCCTGGTTGCACTTACAAAGAATTTCTTGCTTGTAAACCCACTGAGTTTGCAGGCAATGAAGGAGCGACTGCAGCACTGCGTTGGTTAGAGAAAACCGAGGCAGTAATTGCCATAAGTAAATGTGCTCAGGATGATCAGGTCATGTACGCGTCCAATCTTTTCAAAGAAGTGGCACTAGAATGGTGGAACACAGTGTTACAGGCTAAAGGAAGAAATAGGGCTTATGCCATGAAATGGGAAGAATTTAAGAGTCTTGTAGAAAGAAAATTCTGTCCTGAATATGAAAAAGATCAAATGGCAACTAAGTTTCTAACCCATCGGATGGTAGATGTAGATTGTCGAGGGTATACTACGACATTCTTCGAGTATGCTAGAGTGGTACCAACCCTGGCTTCGCCAGAACCGGTACTTATTTCTCGTTATATTTGGGGATTAATTTCCGAAATCCGTAATATCGTCAAAGCTGCAAAACCTCGCACGATTGATGATGCAGTAGAATTAGCCAATACTATGACTGACGAGCTAGTACGGACAAGAGAAGAAAATAGAAGGAAGGAAGTAGCCCAAAAGATTACCCAAGAATTCAGTTTGGGTAACCATAACAATTTCAAGAAAGGAGGGAATGGGCAATCTTCTACTAGTCCATTTTGCAAATTTTGCAAAAGGAAGCATTTTGGAAGATGCAAAGGATATTGCAATTTTTGCAAGATTCCAGGGCATCAAGAAGAAGACTGCAGAAGGAAAAAATTTTCAGTCTGCTACAACTGTGGAGAAGCTGGACATCTTAGGCCAAATTGTCCAAAACTTAATAAACCATTTGACAATCAAGCCAAACCGGCAGAAGGAGCAAAAAGGAATGCGAGAGCCTTTCAGCTGACTACTCAAGAAGCCGAGATCATTCCAGATGTGATAGCCGGTATGTTCTTAGCTTACAACGTTTACACAATAGTATTATTTGACTCTGGTGCAAACCAAAGTTTTATAAATACTTTACTCTGCCAAATTCTTAACTTACCGGTAACCAGCATTAGATAAATTTCTATATTAGAAACGGCAGATGGGAATTCAGTTAAAATAAATAAGGTTCTGCAAAACATAGAAATAGAACTTTTAAGTCATAAATTTTCTGCAACCCTATTATCTATAAAAAAAAATTAGTTGAAATCAAGGTTGTGCTAAGTATGGATTGCTTAGTAAAACAATTATGCTCGAATTATCTGTGATACAAATTCCATAGAAATTTGTGTATCCATTGGAGAGGTAATAATGATTACAGGAAATAAGTCATAAAGTTCATATCAGTAATGAAGGTTGCTAATTATGAAAGAAAGCAAGGAATAGTATATATGATTTCAATAATCATTAATACTAAAGATAAAGAATTTAAGGAAATTTCTGTAGTTTCAGAATACCCAGATGTATTCTCAGAAGATTTACCTGGATTATCATCAAGTAAGGAGGGGGAATTTAGAATTCATCTAATTCCAGGAATTTTACCGATAAGCCAAGGAACCTTATTGGTTAGCACAGTATTTGTTGATAAGAAAAAGGATGATTCAATAAGAATGTGTAGTGATTATAGTAAATTGAATAAAGTTACAATTAAGAATCGATACCTATTACTTAGAATTAATGATCTATTCGATCAATTCCAGGAAGATAGATAGTTCTCTAAGATCAACTTATGTTCTGGATATTATCAATTAAAAGTATCAGAGGAAGATGTACCTAAGACTGTTTTCAGAACTAGGAATGGTCATTACTAGTTTACAGTCCCGCCCTTCGAATTAAAGAAATGCACCTGCAGCATTCATGGACATGATAAATAGGATCTGTAAACCATATTGGATAAATTGGTAAATGTCTTCAAATGACGATATACTTATTTATTCCAAAAGTCAGAAAGAACATTATCAGCAATTGTATGCACTCATAGCATTTTAAGAAAAGAGAAGCTTTACACCAAATTCTCGAAGTGTGAATTTGGCTGCCAGAAGTACAGTTTCTAGGTCATATGGTGAATCATAAAGGTATTCACGTAGATCCTGCTAAAATAGCAGTAATTATTAAATGGAAAATTCCGCAATCAGCAATGGAAATTAGGAGTTTTGTAGGTTTAGCTAGATTTTATAGACAATTTATTAGGGATTTTTCCAAGATAGTTATTACATTAATTAAGCTAATCTGTAAAAACAGTTAAGTTTGAATGGGAACCTAAATAAGAAGAAGCCTTTAGAATCTTAAAGCATAAATTAACAAAATCCTAGCCTTACCAGAAGGAACAGAAGATTTTAAAAGTATATGGTGATGTTTCAAAGCTAGGATTTGGAAGTATGTTAATGCAATGCAAAAAGGTAATTGCATATGCATCAAGGCAATTGAAAAGGTACGAAGAAACTATACGACTCATGACTTAGAATTAGGAGTTATAATTTTGCCCTTAAGATTTGGAGACATTATCTGTATGGAAGTAAGTTTACTGTATATACGGATCATAAGAATTTAAGACATATATTTGGGCAAAAAGAATTAAACATGAGGCAAAGGAGATAGATGAAAATCCTAAGTGACTACGACTGTGATATTTAGTATCACGAAGAAAAGGCTGAAGACGACTAAAGATTGACAGAAGAGTTATACAGATAAATAGATAAAAGTCGTTGGAGTTCAAGTTGGAGACAAAATATAATTGGAAGTATCTCCTTGGAAAGGAGTAAGAAAGGAAAACTAAGTCCAAAGATACGTAGGATCATTTCTAGTAATCCAATGTATAGGACCAGTTACTTATCGTTTACAACTACCAGGAAGAGTTAGTTGAAGTACATGATGTATTTCATATATACAATCTCAAGAAATGTCTATCAGATGAATTTTTGGTAGCACCTTTCCAAGATATAAAGGTAAACAAATAGTGTTAAGTAAAGTAGGATTCAAAGACAGGATCCTAATATACTTGAGAACTGGAATCCAAAAGGAAGAAAATGTATCCTCAATTATTCCAGTAAATCTCGAGGACGAGATTTTATTAAGTTGGGGAGAATGTAACAACCCTCATCAAAAAGTCATAATTATTAAAATAATTTGACCAATAGGAAACCCTAATTGAGACACCCAAGTGATTCTGAACAAACCCTAAAATTTTCATAATTTCCAGAATCAGGATTAGGGCCCCTAAAACTCAGGGGGGGTAAACCCTAGTTAACGATTATCCAAATTACGTGCTGTCCAAGTTGAATTTTAAGAAAGTGTCGACTCATCTGAGCTAGTCCCACACGTGGCAACAATATAAGCCTTTTGTGTACCTTACGGACCGTAAGGTCATTAAGCTTACGGTCCGTAAGCTTGGCAAAAATCGTGTATAAATAGAGGACATTGGCACTTGCTTTCTGGATATATTACGTCGAAAGAATTCTCAATTATACACCGAGTTTACTGCTGTACACTTCAATTAACACACACAGGTCTCTAATTGAAGCTGCAATCAGGGTATTAGCACAATCGCTGCTACGATTCATTGTCCGATCGATCAATATATCCAATGAATGTTTAAGTGTCACCCACATTAGGGTTATACTTTATCGTTCGTCATTAATTTGACGAATCATCGTTAATTCGATGGATAAAGTATTATACTTTGTCGTTCGTCGTTAATTCGATGAATGAGTTGAAGTATCGTACTTTGTCGTTCGTCGTTAATTCGATGGATGAGTTGAAGTACCACACTTTGTCATTTATTGTGAGAATTTGATCTCGTGAGTTATCGTAAATGCTGGATTGATTACTAACCCCAAATTGTGTGCTTGTTATTGAAATTAGGATAAAAGGCTAATCAGTAGGCTAGGCTCTGCCCGTATAAATCTGCAATGTGAGTCATTCTCTTTTTCTCAATTGTTTTACAATACCTCAAATTATTTTCAAGGTTATAATTACAGGGACTAAGTCGTGGACATCTTGAATTACTGGTTAGTGGGGTATTGTGCACATTACTAAATTCTCCCAGTTAGGTTCATTGACCTACTCGGGATAATCACTGTTAGGTTCATTGACCTACAGAGATAATCATCACTATTTAGGTTCATTGATCTAATAGTGGTATGACCATCGTCACCATTGTGACATGTCACCATTGTGACAGAAAGCCAGATATAAATAAGATAGAAGCCATTGTAATCGCTCTTATGCTGTAATTAATAACTATGCATCATTATGCAAAATAGAATGATTCACTCAGTATTTCCCGCTGACAAAACCTTTTTCAAACATGTTTCAGGTGACCTGTTATGAATCAGGAAAAGTGCCATATAGCACTACAAGCTCAAGGAAGTGGCTCAGTATAAAATAAAGAAACATGTTTTGTAAAATAAAAAAATTTCTTTGTGAAATCAAATGATTGTAAATTACCGGGTTATATCCCGCGTTGTGAAATAAAATAATCGGGAATTAATTGCAGTATTTTAAAAGATCCTGATGAAAACTTCCGCTGTTAAACTCAATTAAATAAATACCACGGGAATTTCTGTCCCGCGGCTCATGAAACGGGTCAAACCGGGTCATGGGCCGTGACATGTGTACACCCGATTGATTTAGGATTTCGTAATGCATGTCGGCTCTGCCCGACTCCGTCATTGGAATTCTGTCTCGAGTTGTACGGTTATTGAAATTTGGGTTATTTTACTAATACGTGTGCATTATTTAATTTTTATAGATAGTAACCAGTAGATACACCAGAAAGCAGTAGTATTATCTAAATTAGCAAGGTGAGTCATTCTATTTTTTGTAAACTGTTTTTACAAAACCTCAATTGTTTTAATTTGGAATAACAGTGATTGAGTCTATGTATTCTACAATTACTGTCGGTATGTTGTGGTTTTGTATACATTACTTGTTACTACACTGTGAGTAGTAGCATGACCACAAGTCAGGATTGACAGTACCGTGGGTGGTAATGGAGTAGATATAAACATTGTAATCACTCTCGATACTGTAAAATGATAAAAGCCTGTTTTGATTAAATTGGGATGCACTCACCAGTATTTCTTGCTGATAAAATGTTTTTAAAACGCGTTTCTGGTAACAAAATGTGAATGCCAATAGAAGCCAGCTGGAGAGCACTGAAGGCTTGGAAAAGTGGCTATAAAAGTTACCCAAAATAAGAAAGAAGTTTTATTTCAATAAATTAGGGTTTATCCCTATAAACGTATTATAATGGAAACTTGGGTTTTTCCCATGTAATTATTATTTATAAAAATGTGGTGTTTTAACTCTGATAAACTATTTCCTAACTACGGTCCTGATGAAAGTTTTCCGCTGCCAAATTAATAAACACCGATACCACCAGCTCTAAGTTATGCTCCGCGGCCTCCTGCTCCCGGGGCAAGGGTCGGGGGCTGCGACATAACCCAATTTATCGGCGGTAGAACTACTTTGCCGTTTCCTTAGTTTACCGATA
Organism: Helianthus tuberosus; assembly: GCA_030545235.1. NCBI lineage: Eukaryota > Viridiplantae > Streptophyta > Magnoliopsida > Asterales > Asteraceae > Helianthus > Helianthus tuberosus. The sequence goes on from CM060443.1 coordinate 4,846,782, forward strand.
TGATTTGTGTCGGCCAAGCATCCGGCATCCGGTTTAACCGGTTCAAACCGGTTTTTAAAACATTGGGAAAAACAATCTCAAGACATCATAATGGTACGTTAAATAAACTAATCGTTATGGATATGGATAAGGAATTGATTCTGAATGAATTCTCCCATCAAACTTATAAATACTTTAAATAATTCTTGAATACATTTCTAACTTGAAGGTTTTTCAAACCCTTAAATCAGTGTCTTCGAGTTTTAGTCGGTAAATCATCATAAAAAAAAGTAACATGTTAATCTCATAAATCTATATATATTTAAAAAAATAAAAAAAATCTCACATTTTAATCATATTAAATTTCGATTACTAGTGAATTTATTTTCCACAAAATAAAAAAAAAGAAGGAACGTGGATATAACATCGGTAATGTGCCCATCAAATGTAACATTATGACTTAGAGAGGCAATCTAGATAGGCTTCCAACGAGTATAAATTTAAGAAGAAGGAATGTGGATATAACATCGGTAATGTGCCCTCTTTGCGACGAATTCGAGGAAACGGTGGAACATTTGTTCACTGCTTGCTCGGTGGCTTTGCGGGTGTGGTCGGCTTTCAGCGTTTGGTGTAACATCCCGCCGCTTTTCTTCTTTGAATTCAAAGACATTCTTGACATCCACAGGATCATTAGGTGTGGTAAGAAGTCGGAAAAGATTATTTATGGGATGGCTACGATTGCTTGCTGGTGCATTTGGAAAGAAAGGAACGATGTGATTTTCAAACATAAAAAGTGCAGCCCGCAAGATATCATAGGGGAGATAAAATCGAAAAGTTTTGCTTGGGTTAAAAATAGATTTGCTTGTAATTATGTTAGATGGGCGGAATGGTGTAAATATCCTTTGTATATGTTGTAATTTTCTTGTCCTTTGCCCGATTGGGTCGGGGGCGTTGTTGTTTGTTTGGCCTTTTGTTCATTTGGGTCAGAGGTAGGTTTTAATGAAGTTTAATTTTTCAAAAAAAAAACAAAAAAAAAAAAAAGTAAATTACACAGTTGATCGACCAACAAGAGAGTTCAAGAATCCAAGCACAGCAGTCATGACGCGTTACTTCCAGAGTTGTCCACCGAAAACGTTACACATCTATTTCCCCGCCAGGTGTCCTCTTCTCGAAACTACATCACTTTCTCCATATATACCCAACAACAATCCCCATCAAGTATTCGTTTTTACCACAAGTGTTACACTTACATATTCTTCAATCCTACTTCAATTCAATGGCACTCAGAGCAACTGTGAGTAAATTGCATCAACTTTCAGCTCATTGTTTATCTGTATCTATGATCACTGAACCATAGGTTTTCACTTTTGTAATGCAGAATTTGGTGAGATCCATGGTGAATAGGTCAAGAGGAAGTTTTGGATTTGCTACTTCAACCTCACCAAAGATGAAGGCCTTCTCGCCTGCTGCAGCTGATCACGGTTATGCTCATCAACATCCCAGACCAAAGTAACGTATCATACTTTTTTTTTAGGACCGGCTCTAGTTAAACTAGCGGATGTGAATAGTGTTTTATTCTAAAAAGTAAAAAGAATGCATGTATGTCAACTCATTACTAACTATGAGAAACGTTCCACTTCCGCTAGCTGAGCTAGCGGACCCTTATAAATATTATTCACGTCCCCTTATAAATATTATTCACGTCCGCTAGTTCAGCTAGCAGGCCCGTCCTGATAAACATTATTCACATCTGCTAGTTTAACTTATAATCAAAATTCAAAACAACTTATAAAAGTTTACGTACTAGTGGACCCTAATAAAATATTATTCACATCTGCTAGTTCAACTAGCTCGGAACATCTCATTGATAATCCGAACAACTTAGAAAAGTTGACTAGAACTTCCGCTAGTTGAACTAGCGGGCCCTGATAGACATTATTCACATCCAGTGGCGGAGCTTGACCAAAAGTTTTGAGGGGGCGGAAAGTCATGGAACCGAATTTATATATTGTATAAATATTTAGGCAAAATAATTGGGGGACAATCCTATATAATTTTAAAATTTTCAGACAAAAATAGAGAATTTTACATTTCTAACCGAAACATGGGGCGGGTGCACCCCACTTCACACTAAGCCACGCCCCTGTTCACATCTGGATCACTTGTAACCAAAATAACTTATAAAAAGTTGACTAGAACTTCCGCTAGTTGAACTTGCGATCAAGGCCCGCTAGTTCAACTAGCGGACCCAGATAAAAATTATTGACATCATCTAGACATTATTCACAACCGCTAGTTCAACTAGCGGACCCAGATAAAAATTATTCACATCATCTAGTTGACTAGCGGACCCAAATAAAAATTATTCACATCATCCTAGTTCAACTAGTGGATCACTTTTAATCGAAACAACTTATAAAGTTGACTCACTTCTGCTAGTTCAACTAGCGGACCTTGATATTATTCGCATCCACTAGTTCACCTATAATCAAAACACCTTATAAAAATTGACTAGAAACCAAAGCCAGCTAAAGATAAAAAGAAATTCAACCTTATACTTCACTTGTAATCAAATTGACATGTGTAGTATATATATTGTTTTCATGTTCACAAACTGAAATTCTGCGGGTAAAACAGGACGTTGAAAGGCGAATATGTACCCGTATACATCTCACTCGGATTGATTCTAACGTCGGTTAGCATCGGAACATACACGGCGACACATCAACTAAAAAGATCACCAAACGTTTTCGTGAAGAAATCGAAGAGGGAGACACTACCAGAGCTGGTGGAGCCGGAGAAGGTGGCCGAAGAGGCCGAAGAGTTCATCAAGAAATCATTCTTCAGGAAAATCGCACATGTGCAGGACGCGTTCCGCCAAGAAATCATGCCTGATCCGATCTGAGGGGATACTTACGCAATGTATGAACAAGTACTTTAGTAAATTTATCGAGTTAACCAGATGTTAGATGATTGGTATTGTTTTGGTGATTTTGCAGGCACCCGAAGCCTTATATCGAGTCGCTGAAGTCGGTTGGAGTGGAGGTGGAGAAGAAGCCATTTGTTGAGCTGCCGCCGATGAAACACTGAAGATGAGTGTGTTTATGTTGGAAAACAGGGTTTTTGTTTGTGGTTTGTAAATATGTTTACTGTAGATTTGGATTGTGATCATGGGATTAGACGGTTGTTGTTTTCATAACTGCACTGAACCAACAGTTTGTAACAACAAAAAATAAATCAATGTTGTCAGGCGTATCATTAAAATGGTCCCAAGAAAGTAAAGTTTCAATAGAGATGTATTACCTAAATGATAATCCATAATGCCTTGCAAAACTGGTTTGTGATAACTATTAATAAAAGCATCAACCGAGCAGTGACCTATCTAGAAAATTCTTATAGGGACAACGTTTCAAATAAAAGGGTAATGAAATCAAAAAAGTCAAATCTTTTCAAAACTTACACTAACGTCGGAGCGCCAAGGGGCAACGGAGGCTACCCCTTCTCCTACTGTATATATCCGCCCCTGCAACCGAGTCCGGACCACCACATACTACATACTCTGTTATGAACATTATGGGTTCCAGCCCAACTATCATTTGTAACACCACAATGACCCAATCAAGTAGCCCACTACTCAAAGCCCAACAAGTGAATGACTAGAATCTTCTGACGCATGTTATAAAGACAAGGATGAGCGAGAATAGGATTATGAATGAGTTTGTGTGTAATATTGGATGAGTTTATTAAGGCTCGGGAGGTTGAACGTGCTTGTCAAGTGTTTGATGAAATGCCTATAAGTGTCAGGGATGCGGCAACTTGGGGTACGATGTTAGCTGGTTATGCACAAACGAAACACTACAACCAGTGTTTGAGTCTATATGATCAGATGCTTGTTCTAAGTGTTCCTCATGACGTGTCGTTAGTTTCTGTTCTCTCGGCTTGTGCACGAATGGGGGTACTAGAAAAGGGGATACAAGTGCATGATCGTATCAAACGTAGTAGAATTCAAATAGACTCGTTTTTGTGTACTGCATTAGTGGACTTATGATACGGGCCAACAACCCTAACTCAAGCAAACCCACGTTTTGTTTTCCTATTAGTTGCATGCATCTGCACGTTTATTTCCCATGTAGTTTCCCATGTTCCCCACTATCACCCATGTTTCCCATTATCCCACATGTTTCTTTCAGTTGTTCACGTATGCATTACATGTTTCCCTTTCAAGTGTAAGGCTATATAAAGCCACCATGTTTATTGAATGAAAGTAGAGAAAAATTGTTGCAAAAGAAGTCTCTGTTCCTATTTCTAAATTCTGAGTTTAACTCACTTACGGGTCCTAACATTTGGTGCTTTCATTCCCTTGAACTCACACTTGGCTCCAAAAAAAGATGCTTCCACCTCAAACACCGATGAAGTTTCTCAACCTATCCTTGACCGGCTCGATGCCACTGCCACCCACATGACCACTCAATTTGCTGCACTCCACACCACCCTCAACACTGCCTTAGCAGCCCTCACCGATGCAATATCCAACCTTCCAACTGCCACGGCCGCCGCCGCCGTCGCTAGTCTTGTTCCCCCATCACAGCAACCACCGAACACCACAACCCCGCCGAACAACCCTCCGCCGAACAACCCTCCGCTGAACAACCCTCTACCGTTCAACTCCGCCATGCGAACACCCAAAATTCACCTTCCCACATTTGACGGCTCCAACCCACTTGACCGGGTCTTTCAAGCAGAGAACTATTTTACGTTCTACAATGTTCCGGTCAACCAACGTCTCGCAATTGTCTGTTTCTATTTCGTTGGTGAAGCATTATCATGGTACAAACATTTGCACAACAACCACATGTTGGGTACTTGGCCGGAATTTGTGCGGGCCCTTGAACTCCGGTTCGGCCCTTCCACTTATGAAAACCACCAGGCTACATTGTTTAAGCTTCACCAAACAACATCGGTGATTGCTTATCAAGCTGAGTTTGAGAAGATTAGCAACCGTGTTGTCGGCTTGACACCGGAAGTCTTAAAGAATTGTTTTATCTCGGGTCTCAAACAAGAAATTCACTCCGAAATCGCCTTACATCACCCTCGAACCCTCCATGATGCCTACTCGATTGCTAAGCTTATAGAAGATAAAATTCATGCCGGTTTTCTTGACACAAACCGATCGGGCTCGCCACCTTTGTCACACCCCAACCGATGGCGGAAACATCGGGGCATGGCACTGAGCGAAACAGATTGTCCAGAAGTTTCCATAACAATTATCATTACTATTCAATTTAAAATAACATGTCCCATACCACGTCTCAAACAGTAAACAAATTATTACAGATAAAGTCTAGGCAAATCATTCTGTTCTGAGAACTCAGATTTAAATAAAGCAATTGTTTATCTGCTTCTAGAGACCCTTGATTCAATTACTACAGACAACTATTTGTTGGGCTCTAAAGCTTTATTCTAGCTTCAATTTCCTACCAGATGTGCATCCTAAGCACCTGTCACATACATTAAAATAAAGTCAATACATATAATGTAAAGGTGAGCATACAAGTTTGATAATAGCATATAAAGTTCGAATTCATTTACGCATAACCAGCACGTACACATAGTGAAATGAAGCACATTAATTATCGACATAGATCCATCGATACCAATGACTGCGGGTTGACTGCCCGAGGCAGTTCGCAATACATGAATACCACCGTAATCCATGCAAGTAATTGTCCTTAACAACCCCCGTGTAAACGGGTGCTGAGTCCAAACTATAGTACTATCGTTGCTAAGGCAGGTAGACAGCATTCCATGTGTAAACATAACAAACAAGCATTCATAAGCCACGTATAACATGCATTAACGGTTAGCGTTCAAATAGTATTGAGTAGTGTGTTTGATGTGATTTGAATAGTTGTAACGTATGTAACACCCAAAGGTGCATAAAGCAAAAAGGGATCGAGTATACTCACAGCGGTTGATGGATTGAAGGGAGCGCTTAGCGAGTAGGGTTAGCCTGAATAGTTTGATAGCATAATAATAAGCGACGCGTAAAATGGAAAACAAGTGTTGGAGAGTCGGACAGCTGGTCGATCGGACGGTAGTTCGATCGGGCGGCTGACCGTTCGGTTGACAGTCCACTCGGACCGCTGTCCGGTCGGTCGGTAGGCCGATCGGATGGCTGTTCGAGTGGATTGTTTCTTCCTGTGAGAAGGATGTGTTTGTGTATGATGGTTTGACTTTTGAAGTTTTCTTTGTAGCATTTGAAAACATTGAAGTATCTTTACCCTTCAGGTCGGTCGATCGGACGGCTGTTCGATCGGCCGGCAACCCGATCGGTTAGGTATTTTTAGCAAGACAAGTTCTCAGCAGGGTGTCACCTGATCGGACGGCTGTTCGATCGGGTGGCACTCCTAGTGCATCGAACATGTTGAAGAAATCGATTAAATGTTGAAGTATAGTATCTCATGATCCGAAGAGTAATCCGATCGGACAGTAGTCCGATTGAACAACAGTTCGTTCAATACTAGTCCTCAAAATAAATTGATTAAGTGTGGGACCATGTGTTAACCGATCGGCTGGCCAGTCGGTCGGCTGACTGTCCGATCGGCTGGCTGTCCGTTCGGACAGCAGTCCGATCGGTCAGCACCCTGACCTGATCAGCCTATTCGTCTAACACTTGGTTGTTCTATTTGTTTGTCGTTTTATTGAGGTATTTTGACAACGAGTCGAACCATAGATCCTTCGTCCTTACTTGGTTCCCCTGGTCGGACAGGAATCACCCAAATCCGGCCGGTGAACTGTTCGGAACGGAGTTTAACGTTTAACCCGAAATCGGTTAACCTCATGGATAGAATCTGGATTTTGAGCCATGCAACCACCGGAGTGATTTGTAAGCCGGCACAGGCTCCGTTTCTATCGGTTTGAAGGCATTGAGTGAAAAAGAGTTGAAAGTTGGAAAATCCATCTTTCAATCCTTTTCACCGTGCATATGTTTAGGTCTATGAAAGATCTTTGTTTATTTATGTGGAAATCGGCTAGATCCAAGTTATTCTTGGTGGATTGAGGCCAAAACATGAAGTTCTTCAAGAACCCATGGTGACATCATCCTAGAACACTTGAATCTTGATGATTCCACGGTTAAAAGTTACGATTTGAAAGATAGAAAGGTGTAGGAGTGCGTGTAGATCAAGAAAGTACAAGGTTTAGGACGAAATCTTACCGGAGTCGAGAGGAATCTGAGAAAAGGATGAGCTAAGCGTGCTGGTCGGTCAGAGGTTTCCAAAAGTGGAAAGGATGACAATGACAGGGGTATTTATAGGATGCCAAATGAGGAAAGTGCTGGCCGATCGGCCAGGCAGCTCGATCGGACAGCCTGTCCGATCGGACAGCAGTCCGATCGGCTGGTTGTTCGATCGGCTGGTAGCCTGATCGATCAGTTGCACGTTTCGAGTGTTCGGTGCGATGATTTTTGATATTTCGATTTCGGTTGAGAGCGGTTCGATACGATAGGGTTTCCTAGTCAAATTACTTTTAATCCCAACCACTCATATCTCGCACTATCCCTTCTCCACTAATTATCATAGTTCGATTGTGATTCGAATTCGATGTCGATTGAGTTCGATTGCATTTCGTGTTTCGATTGATTTCCACAATATACAAAATTAAACATGCGCAGGTAACACGTAAGGCACACACACACACGTATAACAATATTCCAAATGCGTATTTCGAGTTGAGATTTGATTCGATGTCGATTGGATTAATTAGCTTTATCGCATTGTTACTTTTTATAATTCACAGTCGTAGGTCTATTGAATAGCGATTAACATACGTCGATTTTATTGTAATTATAGACACTTACTCCACATAATAGCTAAAATAAAAGAAATCTATTATTAGTCGGTTGCGCAAAAACGGTCGTTGACTTTGACCTTGACTTCTTGAAAACACGGGGTGTTACAGCCTCCCCTAGTTTAGGGAATTTCGTCCCTAAATTAGGCTGAAAGTTGTACAACACCGTGAATCACTTTCTCTCTCTAGACTTTCTCCTTGAATAACTGCGGGTACTTCGCCTTCATGTCGCTTTCGAGTTCCCAAGTGAACTCTGCGCCTCGTTTGCCTTCCCATCGGACTTTCACGATAGGAATGCGCGAGCGTCTGACCTGCTTGGTTTGGCGATCCATGATTTCGACAGGCTTCTCCACGAAGTGTAATGTTTCGTTCACTTGCAGGTCATCGAGTGGAACGTGTAAGTCGTGGTCAGCTAGGCACTTTCGGAGGTTTGACACGTGGAAAGTCGGGTGGACGTTACTAAGTTACTCCGGTAGTTCGAGTCTGTAGGCGACTTTTCCGATCCTTTCCAGAATCTTAAAAGGTCCAACATATCGAGGCGCGAGCTTCCTGTTGGTGCATCCGTCTGTCGTCTACGTCTTGTATCGAGTCTTGTATAGAATGTATTAGATCAGGGCACGAGAATCGAGAATATGAGTTTTAGTGCTGATTCCGCTCGAAATGACACCTTGTCATTTCGAGCTAAATCACATAAAATGCTGATTCCGCTCGAAAGTAACTTTCTGATTCCGCTCGAAAGTTAACTTTCTGATTCCGCTCGAAAGTAACTTTCTGATTCCGCTCGAAAAGTTAATGTCTGATTCCGCTCGAAATGACACCGTGTCATTTCGTGGGGAATCAGAAACTCTATAAATAGGTCATTTGGTGGGGAATCAAAAAGTAGTTGTGTATATTGTCTTCCGATGAGCCACGAAGTGCTGCCGAAGTGTCGTTGTGATTGTAAAAGGCTTTTATATCAATAATATCGACAGTTTAAAGTGTATACTCGCTGAATTGTACTTAGTTTGTTTGTTTCCGCCGCTCAAACTGAGAAAAGCTCTTCTGATAGACTCGTTTGGGTCCGAAATCGATCCTACAATTGGTATCAGAGCTCAGGAAGAAGAGTTCTATACAATTCAGCTGCGAATTCTGTTTCTACAGCTTTCTTTTTCAATCTGAACATCATTTCACGGTCAGAATTGGATCAGATTTTCACACACTGCTCGTAATTGATAGTTAACAAAGCCTTAGAAGTTTCAAGTTAAAATTCGAACTAAAACTGGTCATTTTTGTGATTCCGCTTGAAAACATTCGAAAGAATGATGACGTCACCAGTGATTCCGCTCGGAAATAGGTCTTGATTCAGCTCAGAATCGTGATTCAGCTTGAGATTTGAACTTGATTCCGCTCCAATGTGTTGTTGTGATTCAGCTCCAAAGTATCAGTCTGATTCCGCTCCAAAGTATCAGTCTGATTCCGCTCCAAACTGCATTTTTCTGATTCAGCTCCAAACTGCATTTGTCTGATTCCGCTCCAAACTGCATTTTTCTGATTCCGCTCCAAACTGCATTTTTCTGATTCCACTCCAAATTGCATCTTGGTGATTTCGCTCGAAAGGTGTTCTTGGTTATTTCACGTGAAAGATAGTTTAATATTCCGTTTGAACAGTCAATTTGGTGATTCTTAAAAAAAATGGACGAAGAATTTTATAACGCGTTCGCTACCCCGGTTACCCCGATGAGTATTGCACAGAACACGATGTTGGAGAACGAAACAGGAACTATGCAAAAACCGCCCAAACTAATGAACATCGAAGAATATAAGGGTTGGGAAGGTCGTTTCGAGAATTGGGTGCAAGCTAACTATCTTGATGCGTGGGAATGTGTCGATACGAAATACATTCGACCGACGAATGATGATGAAGAGGTGGTTCCGATAAAAGATCTGAGTGCCGATGCTAGAAAGAAGTACAAAGATGAGAAAATGATGCTAAGTCTTTTACAACAAGCTGTGAAAGAAGACATCTTGGTGTTATTACAACATAATGGAACTTCCTACTCAATTTGGAAAGCATTAAGATCGAAGTTTCATGGAAGTCAAGAGATGGTTAAGAACAAGAAATCACTTTTGAAGAAAGAGTTCGATCTGTTTCGTGGGTTGAAGAATGAAAGCACTAGACAAATTATTGAAAGATACTGCAATTTGCTAGCTAACATGAAGAGATTGAGCATCGAGAAAGACAATGAAGAGTTGATCGAGAAGCTTGCTGATGCTTTGCCACACGAGACTTGGGGTACATATCTGATGATGCTCAGAAACAAGAAAGGATTCAATACACTCACTCTGAGTAAGTTCATTGAGAAATTGGAAGCTCAAGAGATGGAACAAAGAAAGATTGTTCGAATGAAAGATTTCGACGGTGAACAAGACATTGGGTTGTATTACAAAGCAGGGGTGAATGAGAAAACCACAAATTTTTCTCCAAAAGTGGAAACTGCTTACAACGCTAAGAATTCATCAGGAAGTTCATCAAAAGGATCAAGCAGCAATACAAGTTTCTCATCATTTCCATCATTTGATCCAAACATTTCAGCAACAAAGAATGGGAGAAAACTTCAATGCAACATTGTTTTAAATCTTGAGAATGATCAAGATTACTCCGAGGAAGTTGCTAAAAATCACATGTCTTTGTTGGGAATGGTTTTGGAATCTTACAGTAGTTTTGTGGCCGGAAAGATCGGGAATCCTATGCTTACAAAAGAGGATTACGATCAGATCGATGCTGAGGAGATGGAGCTTATGGATATTAAGTGGTGTTTGGCCAGTGTGTTGAGGAGAGCTGAGAAATTCAAACAGATCACAGGAAGAAATGATCTTCGTGAGGCTAATATTTCTACTTTAGGCTTTGATAAATCTAAAGTCACTTGTTTTCGTTGCAGGGAGAAAGGTCATTTCAAGAGGGAGTGTACAAATCGTGAAGCAAGTGGAGCTCAAAATCCATTCAACAACAACAATGATTACTATCGAAAGGCCATCTACCATCAAGTTGCTCAACAATCACCTCAACAACAACAACATCAGGCACAAACTGCACATGGAAGAAATGTGATTGAAGATTCTGGAAAGAGAGCTTGTGTGGTTAATCAAGAATATTCAATGAGAGCTGATGGTAACCCCTTGATAATAGATCAAGATGATGAGAAAGTACCCGAAGGTTTTAGTTGGGAAAATTTCACTTGGGATGATTATGTTCCTGACCAAGCTACAGCTCACACAGCTTTTGTTGCTCGAGTTGAAGAAGATAGTGATGATGATCGTGAGTATTGGTCAAAGAAAATGGCAGATCATTTGAAAATGATGGCTGAGAGTGACAGTGAAGATGAGAAAGCAAAGAAAAAAAAGAAGAAGGTAAAGACACCAGTTAGCAGTGATGACGAAGAAGTTCCAGTGATCAAAAGGAAAGTAAAGGTTGAAGTTCCAAAATTCAAAGTTGATGAAGAAGTTGATGCTAAAAATATTCCTGTAAAGTGTGACACTTGTGAAGCTATAAAGAAGCAGAACAGCACATTGATTTATAACTTGAACAGTTTGAAGGAATCTTATGATGTCCTGAACAAAGCTATGAATCAATACAATCATACAAGTGAAGAGCAAGCAACTGCAATGAAGACACTTCAGGGTGCATTCATGATCAAGCAGAAAGTGGTGAACAACTACATCAAGAAGTGTGCTGCTCTTGAACAAAAACTGGAACTGCAAAGAATTGAAACTGAAAGAGTTAATCGTTTGTTGAAAAGTTACTCATGTACTTCTTATGTTATTGACAGGATCTATCCGACTGTTGAAGGCATGAAAGCATTTGAAGAGGATGAAGTAACTGAAGAAAAGAATGATGATGGAAAAGTGGCTGAAGAAAAGACTCCAGAAAAGAAGAACAAGAAGAAGATTGACACAAAGAAAAAGACTGACAAGAAAGATTCTGGTAAGAAACAAGATGTCGGTTACAACAAGTGTCCACCCCCACTAGAAAATGGATATTTGCCCAGAAATCCAAATCAGGAAAGAGTCGAAAAAGCAACAAATTTACAATGGGAGTCGGAGTCTTTGGTCAAACTACCAGAAAATATTGATGTTACGTTTACATCATCTGACACTGATCATGAGTCCGAGTTAATAAAGAAAGTCGTCGATCAGGTGTTGGATAAAGATGAAACTGAGGAGTCAAAGTTGGAGTCAAACTCAGAGTCAAAGTCAGAGTCAGAGTCAAAGACTGGTTCTGAAAGTTCGAGTTCGACAGTCAACAGTCTAAAATCTTCGGATAAAAGGGTTTACAACAAAGAATTCATGTTATCAAAATCTAATTTGAATGACGAAACGTTTAAAGTCGCATATACTTTGAATGATTCTGACAAATTATATTTTGATGAGGAATTTCCAATAAGAGGTGTCAAAAATGAACTGATAAAAAAGGTTTTCAAATTAACAGAAATTAATATTTCTGAAATAAAAGATTTAAATCTTAACGAAAAACCTAAAAAAATACACCTCAAGAGTTCAACAACGTTTAAACAAGAAAAAAGGGTTACAGTTCTGGTTCTGGTTTTCAAAAGAAACCAAACCAAAACCGTAATTTCAAAAAGAAAAGTCTTGGATTTACTCCAACAGAAAAACAGAAAAATGAAAAATATGTTCGTAATTTTAAATCAAAGATGACAGTTGTTTCAGGTACCTCGGCAGATGAGGAAGAAAAGAAAGAATTCTGGAAACAGTCAAACAGTGAGTTCCTTGCAAAGAAGCAAGAAGAGATGAAGTTTGCTGGACAGAGGAAAGATACGAGAACCTGTTTCCAATGCAATATTGTTGGACATATTGCCAGAGAATGTTCTAAGGCAATACCATCAAAACAGGGAGTTTCTCGTAAACAGAAAGAGAAAGTGATTGAGTTTGAACCACTAATTGACCGAACCAAATTATTCAAAAACTCAAAATTTGAAATTGGTGAATGTTCAAACAAGTTTTACAACAAAAGAGCTAAATCTGACAACCAGAAATGGGTTGTTAAGAAGTCTGTTGATAGTTCTAGCGATGAATCTGATTCCACAAAATCAGAGGAGCCACAGGTTGTTGAAAATGGTGAAGAATCAGTTCTGATTGTGGATGATGAGAATTTTCCACCACTTCGGGCTGAAAATTTTAAAAAGAAAATTGGTAAAGTTGAGATATCAAACCAATTTTATGATGATAAAAAAGTTTTTGATGTTGAAAAAGCTTTTAACCCCACTGTAAAACATATTTTTGGAAAAATGATTGATCGAAAAGTCAAAGGGGTTAAAGAGTTTTACGAGAAGAAGACGAAGAAAGATAAAGTTGAACCATCCCTGGTTTGTGACTGGGATGGTACATATTACGAACAGTAAATCTGTGGACTTGCCGGAGATCCCAAGTTTGTAATCGTGGATCAGGAATCGGCATCATTCTTGTTAAGTATGCTTTTGTGAAAATTTTAAAGATATTGGTTGTCATTTTATTTTATAGTTCATTTTCAAATTTCCTGAAATGTGTTTGCATTTTAGGGGGGAGTAAAAATTTCAGAAAATCCAAAAACATTTGAAAATTTGAAAAAGCCAAAAACATGATAAAATTCTAAAATGAGTTTTGTTGTCAAAAAGAGGAAATGATAGTAAATCAGTGGACGATCACAACATGCTAAAGAATTGGAAAGTTAAAAAGTGATAAACGGTCTCACTGATGATGTGCCAGTAGGTTTTTGCACATTTAGTAGATTTTGACGAGATATAAACCTAAATTCAAACTTGCTTATATCGTGGGGAAACATCTCTCGGATATATGGGTAACCCCCGAAATCTTGTTTGAAAGGTCCCTCTTTCTGAGATACTAGGTCTTTATACTCAGTGATATCTGGGGTATTATCCCGGGACTTCTGATTTTGCGGAAGCAATGTCCTAGTCCCCAGAGAATACTTTCTGCTTGCTTGAAAAATAGCGCCGCCCTCAGCAACTTGATGAAACAATAAAATTGATAGTCATTGCTGTTGTAATACAAAAGATCCTCTAAAGGGGACACACCCAAGTCGAACCGTCATCTCTCTGCTGAACGGAAGTTCTGACCTGAGCTCTCACGGTTTCGTACTATAATTTATTCCCTTACAGATATCATTTATGGTATACTCACCTGTAAGACTGAATATTGGGATATGGATACGGGAGTATATTCTGAGGTGGGATACGCGATTGAGTTTAAGTGCTTAAGACATTAATCTCGTATCTCGAAGCAGTTGAACTTTGTGTGAAAATTTAAGTGGACTAGTATACTGACAATCTAGGTGAATTGTTTAGAACTTAAAATGAAATGAAGCTTAATGGTGTTGGTGATTTGTCTCAAAAACTGATATGATCCTCTTACACAAACTCACAAAAATATTGTTTGTAAATATTTCTTTACTGCATTTCGATTAATTTCAAAAATCCCATAAAGATTTTCGGTGTGTTTTAGCATAAAATTTTGAAAAATCCAAAAAGATTTTCGACAACTGGTGTTAAAGAGCTAATTTTCAAAATTCCAAGTGCTAAACTTGACGAACTGGTTTGGGAGTGTTGTGTGTGAAAGGATTTTAAGCCTTATTACAAGTGGTCATCAGAAGTTTTGAAAATGATATTTCTTCAAGTGGTTCATCAGAGACTATAAATGTTAGATCATTTTTGTGATATTTACAAGTGGTGTCTGAGTGTGTTAAAGTTTAATTTTAGAAAACTTATGTTTGTGGTAGAGAATGTACAGGTTTGAGGAAGAGTCAGGTTCCGATACCTGAGGACTCTGTGAGTTTAACAAGCCAGGCTGCGATCTCAGCATATCGAAAGGGGGAGTCTGAAGATACTTAAAAGAAGGAGTATGTTGGTGATGAAAAGAGAAAAGAAGATAGAGATTGAGGATGCTTACAGTGTCAAATACTTCAAAGAGAAGCCCAAAGACTGATAAAGACTGAAGTTGCGAAGACTCGACACTGAAGACTCCGTCAACATCCGAGGGGGAGTTTGTTGGTGCATCCGTCTGTCGTCTACGTCTTGTATCGAGTCTTGTATAGAATGTATTAGATCAGGGCACGAGAATCGAGAATATGAGTTTTAGTGCTGATTCCGCTCGAAATGACACCTTGTTATTTCGAGCTAAATCACATAAAATGCTGATTCCGCTCGAAAGTAACTTTCTGATTCCGCTCGAAAGTTAACTTTCTGATTCCGCTCGAAAGTAACTTTCTGATTCCGCTCGAAAGTAACTTTCTGATTCCGCTCGAAAAGTTAATGTCTGATTCCGCTCGAAATGACACCGTGTCATTTCGTGGGGAATCAGAAACTCTATAAATAGGTCATTTGGTGGGGAATCAAAAAGTAGTTGTGTATATTGTCTTCCGGTGAGCCACGAAGTGCTGCTGAAGTGTCGTTGTGATTGTAAAAGGCTTTTATATCAATAATATCGACAATTTAAAGTGTATACTCGCTGAATTGAACTTAGTTTGTTTGTTTCCGCCGCTCAAACTGAGAAAAGCTCTTCTGATAGACTCGTTTGGGTCCGAAATCGATCCTACACTTTCCTTTCTTGCCGAATCGGACCACACCCTTCCAAGGTGATACCTTTAGGAGTACGTAGTCACCAACGTCAAATTCAAGGGGCTTGCGTCGTCTATCGGCATAACTTTTCTGTCGATTCCGAGCTTTTACCAGGTTGTCTCGAATTTGGAAAATTCTGTCTGTCGTTTCTTGTAATAGCTCAGGACCGGTTAATTGCGAATGGCCGATCTCGTGCCACACAATAGGCGATCGGCATCTTCTTCCGTATAAAGCCTCGAATGGTGCCATTTGAATGCTGGAATGATAGCTGTTATTATACGAGAATTCGACTAATGGCAGGTATTTATCCCAATTACCACCGAAGTCTATGACACACGAAAGGAGCATGTCTTCAAGAGTACGAATCGTTCTTTCAGTCTGACCGTCGGTTTGGGGGTGGAAAGCGGTACTTAGATTGAGCGATGTACCGAGTGCCGTTTGAAACGTTTCCCACAGTCGCGAGGTAAACCGAGCATCACGATCAGAGATGATGTCGCGAGGCGTACCATGATTACAAATAATCTCGTCGGTGTAGATTCGGGCTAATCGTTCTACCTTGTAGTCTTCCCGTATTGGCAAAAAGTGAGCAGATTTAGTCAATCGGTCAACCACAACCCAAATGCTGTCGTGACCTGATGACGTGTGTGGTAGCTTTGTTATAAAGTCCATAGCTATACTCTCCCACTTCCACATAGGGATTGGTGGTTGTTCGAGTAAGCCAGAGGGTCTTTGATGTTCAGCCTTGACTCTTGCACATATCAGGCATTTTCCAACGTAGAGAGCAATATCCCTCTTCATGCCCGGCCACCAGTACTTATAGCGAAGATCCTGGTACATTTTGTCGGCACCGGGATGAATAGAATACCGGGATTTGTGGGCTTCGTCCATCAAGATTTGTCGCAAATCAGTTCGTTTGGGAATCCAAATTCGGTCCAGAAAGTGGAATATCCCGTTTGATTTGCTCACAAGTTGGGCTCCATCGTGGTTGATTCTTTCCTTCTTCAATGTGCGTTCATTAAAACATGCATGCTGAGGTTCGCGAATGAGGGTTTCGAGATCGTGTTGGGCTTGAACATTACGAGTGCTAAGCAGATAGCTCCATCTGCTGAGTGCGTCGGCAACAACATTTGCTTTGCCTGGGTGATAACGAATCTCACAGTCGTAATCGTTGAGAAGTTCTACCCATCGGCGTTGATGCATATTAAGTTCCTTCTGATTAAAGATATGTTGTAGGCTCCTATGATCGGTGAAGATCGTACACTTGGTACCGTACAGGTAGTGTCGCCAGATCTTTAACGCAAAAACAACTGCGCCTAGCTCGAGGTCATGGGTTGTATAGTTCTTCTCGTGGATTTTGAGCTGACAAGATGCGTACGCTATAACCTTGTCCCGCTGCATAAGGACACAACCATGACCAAGGTTGGAAGCATCACAATAGACAATAAAATCATTGTTTCCGTCGGGCAATGTGAGAACGGGAGCATTGCAAAGCATGTGTTTGCGGGTTCGAAAGGCAGACTCTTGTTCAGTTCCCCAAACAAAAGGCTTGTCTTTATGCGTGAGAGCGGTAAGTGGTACTGCGATCTTTGAGAATCCTTCGATAAATCGTCGATAATAGCCTGCCAGTCCGAGAAAATAACGGACTTCAGACGGGTTCTTAGGTGTAATCCAACTCTTAACGGCTTCAACCTTCGCAGGGTCGACATGAATACCTTGACTATTAACAATGTGACCCAGAAACTGAACCTCCTCCAACCAGAATTCACACTTGGAGAACTTGGCGTAGAGTTGATTCCCCTGTAGTAGCTCGAGAACCAAACGTAGATGTTGCGCGTGTTCGGTTTTCGATTTGGAATAGATCAAGACGTCGTCGATGAATACGATGACGAAACGGTCGAGATATGGTTTACACATGCGATTCATCAGATCCATGAAAACCGCAGGTGCGTTGGTTAAACCAAAGGGCATAACAACGAATTCGTAGTGGCCGTATCGAGTGCGAAACGCGGTTTTGGGTATATCCTCCTCTTGAATGCGTAGTTGGTGATATCCCGAGCGTAGATCGATCTTCGAGAAGCATGTAGCACCTTGTAGTTGGTCAAACAAATCATCGATGCGAGGTAGAGGATAGCGGTTCTTGATATTTAGCTTACTCAATTCCCGATAGTCGATACACATCCTGAACGACCCGTCCTTCTTTTTTACGAAGAGGACTGGCGCGCCCCAAGGAGAGGTGCTCGGGCGAATGAAGCCTTTCTCAAGTAATTCCTGGAGTTGGTTTGAGAGTTCGCGCATTTCGGATGGCGCGAGTCAGTAGGGAGCTTTGGCAATAGGGTTGGCTCCAGGAATGAGGTCGATACGAAAGTCAATATCATGACTTGGTGGTAGTCCGGGAAGATCCTCTCTAAAAACATTAGGAAATTCTCGAACCACAGGAACGTCTTTTACTTCCTTCTTCTCTTTCTTTTCCTTCTCCGCTACTACAATGTTGGCCAAGAAAGCCCTGTATTCCTTGCGGAGATACCTGCTAGCTTGAACACATGACATGAGCTTGAGACCTTTCGAAGTAGTTTCACCGTAAACACACAATAATTCACCATTCGCGAGCGAGAATCGAATCATCTTGTCGAAGCACACAACTTCAGCATGGTTTTCGCGAAGAAAGTCCATGCCTACTATGACATCAAAACTTTCGAGTTACATTGGAATAAGGTCGATTGGGAAAATGTGATTGTTGAGCTCTAGAGTACAATCACGAAGAACAGAATTAACGGCGACGGTTCTTCCGGTAGCGACTTCAACATCGAATGTCGAGGAGAGATGAGAGCATCTACGACTAAGGAGTTTCTCAAATTCGAACGACACAAAGCAATTATCGGCTCCAGTATCAAACAAACATGAAGCATAAATACCATTCACAAGGAACGTACCATTGACCACATTGTTGTCGGCTTGGGCTTGACGCACGTTGATGTTGAAAGTTCGTGCGCATGCTGCTTGTTGCTGATGCTGCTGGTGTTGCTGCTGCTGGGTTGCTGCTGCTGGGGCTCTTGTTTCACAACCCTGTTCGGGCACATGTTGGCGAAATGGCTAGGATCGCCACATGCGAAGCAGACTCTGGCGTTGACCGCGGGTGCCGGAGGAGCTTGTTGACCCTGAGGGGCAGTGAGTAGAGCTTGATGAGCAGGAGCTTGTCGAGCACGGCAGTTGGTAGTAAAATGGCCATACATATTGCAATGGGCACAAAAACGGCAAGCGATGGCAGTCGGGTGGTGGTAGCTACAAGTAGGGCAAAGCGGGTGTGGCCCAGTGTATGCACGCTTTGCAGGCGGTGCATTAGCCACAAGCGCCGCTACTTGACGCTGTTGGGCTGGTACAGCATGAATTGGTGCAGCGGTGATCGCACAGTTCTTGTTGCTGGAGTTGTTCTTTCTCTTGTTCTTCTTCTTGTTGCTCGATGAGGTGGTGGTTTCAGCAGTTGGTGCAGTGGTGGTAGCTTGATGCAGGTGCTTTGAAGTTTTATCCCAGACACCGGCCTTGACCCGCTTGTCGTTGATTTCAGCGGCCAGTAGATAAGTCTCTTCGATCGTCGTAGTCTTAGCCGCTTGAACGAAATCGGCAACACAGTCAGGCAGGGCTCGGATATACTTCTTGATTGCCATGTCTGGAGTCTTGACCTGATCGGGACAAATGATGCTGAGCTGTTTGAAGCGAGCAGTGAGCGCAGCATTTTCACCATCCTTTTGCTGTATGTGCCAAAATTCATCTTCTAGCTTCTGACGTTCATGAGGAGGGCAGAATTCTTCCAGCATGACTTCCTTGAGCTCGTCCCACGACAGACCGTAGGCTGCATCGTTCCCTCGCTTGTTCCTCTCGGTCGTCCACCAGTCTAGTGCACGGGACTGGAAAACGCCGGTAGCATTCAGAGTTCGGAGGTTATCGGTTCAACCACTCTGCCGTAGAGTGACCTCAATGGAATCAAACCATTGGAATAGTGCAGTAGGACCTCCCTCGCCAGTGAATTCTTTTGGCCCACACGACTTGAATTGCTTGAAATTGAAAGCCTTGGTGGTAGCTTTAGGAACTTCGGTCCTTGATTCCTCAGATGATTTGCTGGCATTCTCGTAAACATCACTCACAGCCTTTGCTACACTTTTAGCGATGATGGCAGCAAGGCGTTTGTCTCTCTTTTCTTGACGAGAAAGTAAGGGATGACGGGATCCAGATGACATTGTCTTCAACAGACATCGTCACAGGACTCAACACATTGTATTCGAATCTTACCCCACACGTCTACTACTTACTAAAGCTCAGGAACATGCATAATCATGTAAACACATAAACACATAACTACGTAGAACATGGAATCACATAATCACATAAGCAAATAATCCACAGGACACGTAAGCATGAAATCACAAGATGCAGTCAGAATACAGAAACCTATCATTCCCAGTTCGCGATCGTCCGAATATAGCGTTCGCGTTCGATATACCGAGTCGTGTAGTATAAGCGTAGCATAAAGTCGTCCATAATTTAGCGATTTGGCAGCGTATTGAGATAGAAATGCAGTGCGAGTCGTGCGTGTCGATCGAAGTGAAAGCAAAAATCGAGTGAATCTCCAAAATTTAAGCATATAAACAGGTAAACACACATATAGCACATAAAATCGATGAATCATCAGAGTCGGCAGTTGCGGGCTCAGAATCGAAACACATAAAAATCGAGAAGTAGATTGTCTGCGGCTAGTAGACTTCGACTACCCAAAGTGGTTCGACCATTCACTAAGACTTGTCGTGCACATTTGACCTTCAGGGCAGCGCCTTTGCCTCGATTCTTGGGCATTTGGCACGCATCCCGTTAGTCATATCGTGACTTCAGGTCGTTGGAGTCCGTCGAGGCTTTGGTGAGAGATTTGTATAAAAGCGGAACAAGTCGTCAAGGTTAGGGTTTCACCCCTAGCTTAACAACTTCGTTCATGTTTTTAGTGAAATAGAGGAGATTATTCATCAAAATACGGATTTCACTCCTGATTTGGCATAATTCTCCTCGTTTGTAGATAAAAATGCGGGTTGATTAAGCAACTTTAGTCGAGAGTTTGCGGTTTTCACACCTAATCTCGGCCTAATTGCTCATTCATAGCTGAAAATTCAAGTGCAATGATAGTGTAGCATAAGCGAGAATAGTGAGAAATAAGCTCGTACTTAATCCCTACTGGATGTACCCAAGTTGGTCTGTTGGTTCCTAACTATAGACTAGGTCTCTGAGACATCGACCCGGACTAGGTCTTGTCTTGCCTAATTCCCTATAGTTATGGCTCTGATACCAATCTGTCACACCCCAACCGATGGCGGAAACATCGGGGCATGGCACTGAGCGAAACAGATTGTCCAGAAGTTTCCAGAACAATTATCATTACTATTCAATTTAAAATAACATGTCCCATACCACGTCTCAAACAGTAAACAAATTATTACAGATAAAGTCTAGGCAAATCATTTTGTTCCGACAACTCAGATTTAAATAGAGCAATTGTTTATCTGCTTCTAGAGACCCTTGATTCAATTACTACAGACAACTATTTGTTGGGCTCTAAAGCTTTATTCTAGCTTCAATTTCCTACCAGATGTGCATCCTAAGCACCTGTCACATATGTTAAAATAAAGTCAATACATATAATGTAAAGGTGAGCATACAAGTTTGATAATAGCATATAAAGTTCAAATTCATTTACGCATAACCAGCACGTACACATAGTGAAATGAAGCATGTTAGTTATCGACATAGATCCATCGATACCAATGACTGCGGGTTGACTGCCCGAGGCAGTTCGCAATACATGAATACCACCGTAATCCATGCAAGTAATTGTCCTTAACAACCCCCGTGTAAACGGGTGCTGAGTCCAAACTATAGTACTATCGTTGCTAAGGCAGGTAGACAGCATTCCATGTGTAAACATAACAAACAAGCATTCATAAGCCACGTATAACATGCATTAACGGTTAGCGTTCAAATAGTATTGAGTAGTGTGTTTGATGTGATTTAAATAGTTGTAACGTATGTAACACCCAAAGGTGCATAAAGCAAAAAGGGATCGAGTATACTCACAGCGGTTGATGGATTGAAGGGAGCGCTTAGCGAGTAGGGTTAGCCTGAATAGTTTGATAGCATAATAATAAGCGACGCGTAAAACGGAAAACAAGTGTTGGAGAGTCGGACAGCTGGTCGATCGGGCGGTAGTTCGATCGGGCGGCTGACCGTTCGGTTGACAGTCCGCTCGGACCGCTGTCCGGTCGGTCGGTAGGCCGATCGGATGGCTGTTAGAGTGGATTGTTTCTTCCTGTGAGAAGGATGTGTTTGTGTATGATGGTTTGACTTTTGAAGTTTTCGTTGTAGCATTTGAAAACATTGAAGTATCTTTACCCTTCAGGTCGGTCGATCGGACGGCTGTTCGATCGGCCGGTAACCCGATCGGTTAGATATTCTTAGCAAGACAAGTTCTCAGCAGGGTGTCACCTGATCGGACGGCTGTTCGATCGGGTGGCACTCCTAGTGCATCGAACATGTTGAAGAAATCGATTAAGTGTTGAAGTATAGTATCTCATGATCCGAAGAGTAATCCGATCGGACAGTAGTCCGATCGAACAGCAGTTCGTTCAATACTAGTCCTCAAAATAAATTGATTAAGTGTGGGACCATGTGTTAACCGATCGGCTGGCCAGTCGGTCGGCTGTCTGTCCGATCGGCTGGCTGTCCGTTCGGACAGCTGTCCGTTCGGACAGCAGTCCGATCGGTCAGCACCCTGACCTGTTTAGCCTATTCGTCTAACACTTGGTTGTTCTGTTTGTTTGTCGTTTTATTGAGGTATTTTGACAACGAGTCGAACCATAGATCCTTCGTCCTTACTTGGTTCCCCTGGTCGGACATGAATCACCCAAATCCGGCCGGTGAACTGTTCGGAACGGAGTTTAACGTTTAACCCGAAATCGGTTAACCTCGCGGATAGAATCCGGATTTTGAGCCACGCAACCACCGGAGTGATTTGTAAGCCGGCACAGGCTCCGTTTCTATCGGTTTGAAGGCATTGAGTGAAAAAGAGTTGAAAGTTGGAAAATCCATCTTTCAATCCTTTTCACCGTGCATATGTTTAGGTCTATGAAAAATCTTTGCTTGTTTATGTGGAAATCGGCTAGATCCAAGTTATTCTTGGTGGATTGAGGCCAAAACATGAAGTTCTTCAAGAACCCATGGTGACATCATCCTAGAACACTTGAATCTTGATGATTCCACGGTTAAAAGTTACGATTTGAAAGATAGAAAGGTGTAGGAATGCGTGTAGATCAAGAAAGTACAAGGTTTAGGACGAAATCTTACCGGAGTTGAGAGGAATCTGAGAAAAGGATGAGCTAAGCGTGCTGGTCGGTCAGTGTCACGACCCCCGACCCACCCTGGACGGAATCAGGAGCCGCGAACAGCCCAGTGGTACCGGTGATTATTTTGAAAAATATTGCAGCGGAAATTTTATCAGGACCGTGAGTTAGGAAAAATATCATAGTTTAGAAAACACCGGATTTTATTTATTAAATAGATGGGATAAATCCATGTTTTACAAAGGTAGCTTTAATAAAGATAAATTTTATTACATAAAACAATATTTCTTAATTTGATTTAATTTAATAAATAAGCCACTTCTTGATGCCTTTCAGTGCCGTATTCATCTCTTAATCCAATCTACTGTAATTACCTAAAACATGTTTGAAAAAGGTTTTGTCAGCGGGAAATACTGAGTGAATCATTCTATTTACTAAAACGACACATTTGTTATAATTTACAGTATTAAGAGCGATTACAATTGCCACTATCTGTATATTAACTGATCCAGTTGTCACTTGACCGGACTTGTGACTGTGGACATATCACTTGTAGGATCCTTTCACCCCAAGTGATAAATAATTAGTAGCTATGTGCACATCCCCCCACATACTGGCAGTAATTTCAGATAACAAAGACTTAATCCCTGTAACTATAACCTTTGAAAATGAACATGCTTTTGTAAACAACTTTGATAAAAAGAGAATGACTCACTGATAATCATGCAGATTCATACGAACAGAATTTAGTCTACAGATAATCCTTGATATATTGCAGATTGAGACAGGCAGAGCTTAGCCTATTGATTTAGCCTTGTAACCTAGTGCACACGAACTAGGTAATTAACTAATACAACATTTACGATAACTCACGAGATCAAATTCTCACAATGAACGACAAAGTGCGATACTTAAACATCCATCGATTTAACGACGAACGACAAAGTATAACCCTAATGTGGGCGGCACTTAAACATCCATTGGATATATTGATCGGTCGGAAAATGAATCGTAATAGCGATCGAGTTAATACCCTGTATCGTAGCAGCACCCCCCCTAATAATTAGTGTTTTTGAGGCTGTTTCGACTATAACTTGACGTACAGATTGAATTTGATCGTCGCTCAAATGTCAGAATTCAAGTGCCAATGTCTGCTATTTATACATGAAATTGGCCAGGCTTACGGACCGTAAGCATCAACCCTTACGGTCCGTAAGGGACACGTTTTCGCCATAGGGTAGCCACGTGTGGGACTAGGCCTGCTGAGTCGACGGAATCTCGAAATTAGATTTAGACAGCGTTTTATTTGGATAATCGTTGAGTAGGGAATACCCCCCCCCCCCCCCCTGAGTTTTAGGGGCCCTGATCCTGATTATGATTATTCTGAAATTTTTAGGGTTTGTGCAGAATCACTTGGGTGTCTCAATTAGGGTTTCCTCTTGGTTAACATAATAAAATAAATAGAACTTTTAATGAGGGTTGTTATATTAGGGGTCCGGGTTTATATTTACGGAACGTTTTTAGGACGTTTTTGTGTGAGTCGTTACATTCTCCCCACCTTAATAAAAATCTCGTCCTTGAGATTTACTGGAATAAGTAGGAATACTTTTTCTTTATCTCAGATTCCAGCTCTCAAGTGTATTTAGGTTATGATATTTCTTTTAAACTTATGTCACCTTTTAGTTAATAAAAGTAATATTAGGGTAGATGACACAGAATATAGAATTTTGTACAATAGGTAGGATTCAATGGTTTAACTGAATTAGTTCGAGAAATTGATGACAATTGAATGAAATGAAATGATATAATTTTCAAGGTGACTAGGTTTGTGCCAAAAGATATATGATCAATAGATGAATGTGAATGACTTTTAGAATTAATGAAATTCTTTGTCAAAAGAAAGCTTACTTTGATTAGCAACTAAGGAAGACTTAGAATTGATAGGTTCCAAATGAAATAAAAGCATGAAAAATGATTTGTCAAATATTTATGATATAGGAAAATCAAAGTGTTGAGATGAGTGAATTACAAAGATACACTAAAAGATAATAGAGTTAGTGTATTATTTTAAAGTTTCAAGTTGTTTTATTTGTGAAATAATGTGATAGTACACTATTAGTAACCATATTTTTCATATTATATCCTAGAGATCGTAATATAATATGAACAAGTTGTTTTGGTATGACCAATTTATATTATATTTGTAA
The DNA here is from genome assembly GCA_030545235.1 of Helianthus tuberosus. Classification (NCBI taxonomy): domain Eukaryota; kingdom Viridiplantae; phylum Streptophyta; class Magnoliopsida; order Asterales; family Asteraceae; genus Helianthus; species Helianthus tuberosus. Next base: position 4,871,793 of record CM060443.1, read on the forward strand.
AGCAAATGTAATATATATTATTTTGTGTTCCTGTCTGATTTGTATCTTTATATATTAAATATAAATACTATGTAATATATATTATTTGTTACATATTTTTACTATATGTAAATAGTCACCACTTTTTAAATAAATATTATTTTAGTATTTTACTATACTATGTAAAATAACTTATATTTACTATGTAATATATATTACAAAACACCACAATGAAGTTATTACAAAATATTTTAGTATTATTATTTTGTAAAAGAAATCACTTTTATTTATAACGTTAAATAAAAGTTAAAGGTGTAAAATATTCGTAAAATATTTTGTAAATATATAACACTTAATAGATCGATTCTATGTGATTACTTATTTTCATTTTGAAACCATATAACGTTGTGAATGTATTTACAAATGTTGTAAATAAGTGAAAACGGAGACTAGTATAATGTTCCCCTAACCCAACGTAGTTGATGGCTATCATTTTATTCTTATATGGTTATTTTCTTACCAAAGCGTTAAGGTACATAGTTACCACAAAACATGTGATAGACAATTATTTATATAATTTTATTCGTCCCTCTCATTCTTGTATTGTTTTATGAAAATATGTCTTCTCCTTATAGTACCAAATATATATATTTTTATATACACCTATGCTCAGTGCTTAGTCGAAATTATATAATATTTATTATTATATTAGAGGTATTGTAAAAGGAAACACTTATATTTGGAGCCCAGTTCATATTATTTAATTCGATTATAGTAATCTATGTAAAATGAAACTTAAATCCAAATGTGTACTCGTATATAGTATTTATATAATGTGGAATTATTACTGTGATTGAATACAGTATATAACAACTGTTTTGTATAGATTACTATAGTAGATTACTTTTACTATTAACATTATAATGTATATTATAATAAAATATGTCAAAAATAATATATTCTATTTTTAATATACTAAAATTATATTTTAAAATCTTAATCACGTCAATATATTAAATAATAATAACACAATTATTTAATTAATATATCATATTTGATAAAGTTATAGCTATTAGTTGACTGAAAATTGATATATTTCATTTTCTGGGTTAATTGGATTTGTACCATAGGAATTATTTATATATATTTAAAATTTACTAAATAAGTATGATGACTTAATTTATATTCATTAACTAGTTATTATCATGGTGGATATTGGTTAGTGCTGCCTTGTTTAAGCATAGGTGGCCAATCCATGCCTAACTAAGGCTAGGCTATTCAATATCTGCCCTTGACAATAACCCTAGTATTTTAAAATAATACTAACACTACTATTATTAATATATTATTACTAATAATAAAATTATTAATAATAGATAACTTAAACATAAATTTAAATGAGAGTATACCTCAATATAATTTAAAAATATGAATTCTTCACCTCAATGGTTTAATAAGAATATAGTAATACTAATTTGTAAATTAGGTAATTCCATATATAATCATTTAAATTTATATATAATGTTTTTCGATCAACGATGATAGAGCAATAAATATTACGAAAGGCTCGATTGATATTGTAATAATTATTAAGAGATATACCGAAATATGAATTTTGAGTATCATTATCTGAGCACATGTTTGTTTTAAGATTGTGTGTATAGAATAAATCAACAAAGTGGATTTAATATAAATAATTAAATAATTATATCCGAGATTAATGAAATCTTCAGATTTTGTGAAAACGTCATCATAAGGTGATCGTACTCAAAGAAATGATTCAATAAAGTCAAAGACCAATTAAGCATGTTATGTTTCAAGAGAAATGAAGTGATTGTTGGGATTATTTTGAATATGATGGCTTCGATTTATCATAAGGGACTTTAAATTGATTACGTACTGCGAGCAAATTTAAATAATTGAACTTGATTTAAACAAAACGAGTTTTAATAAGAAAATTCGAACATGGTCGCAACAGAAATTATGTATGCCAAAGAAAATTGAGTTTTTCAAGAAATTCATTGACTCGATATCAAAGAGTTATCGTTTTGCCATAATGCGGTTCATAGTACAAAAAGCGGAATGATATTTGAGTTTGGATAAAATAACAAATCGGAATGAAGCCCTCCAGTAGTCTTTCAGAAATTAAACGAACCACATGCGCAACAAACGGTGCATGTGTAACGTGTGGATTTACCAAGAAATGAAATGAATCAATATCCGCTACTATGAAATAAATCCTCCTGGTATGATGACCGTTAGGAAAAGTAGAAATGCGAAAGTCAACTTATTATATGCAGAAGTCAGAATTTTCAACAAAAGAAATATAAGAACTTCTATCTGAATTTCGAGTGATAACCGTTGTTAAGTGACATTACCGGGAATGTCGAATAAAATGAAATAGGGAATTTGCAAAAGTTTGTGAAATCCTTTTTCAGTGCTAATACTTATGACTCTGATTAGACTGTGCACCGATGTTTTTGTGAAATCCTGTTCTAGCGTATCTCAGCGAAATTTCATGTTGCTTGTAGGATCATGTGGCAAAGTGCTGCTTTTTTATTAATAGTTTTTCTACTGACAGAATTAGCATTGGTGTCGTCGTGCCTAATTTATATTTTTCAAAGGTCTAACCTTGGAAGTCGTGTGTGATATACTTCATCTTGTGGACTTATAATTAAATTTTCATGTGTTTTCTTGTATATTATCACAATCTTTACATGCTTCTTACTTACGTTAATAGTCTATGGTAATGCATTGGAAATTCTTTATACTTTTGATGGCATTCAAATTTAAAGGGTTTCCATTGTTTATTTTATCATACGAGCTACAAGACAGATGATCAACCGAAATAATGTTTTGATATCGGAAAAGAGATTCCTAATAAGGAAATCTAGACACATATGCTTGTGCTTTATTTCTATTTGACTTTTTGGAATTACTTATAGATATACATATCTATATAATCATATATTTCACATGCTGTAATATACATATCCTCTATCAGGTCAATGTATTTAACAGATTCATATTTCCAAAAACCAGTCAGATATCTGATCATGATACTATTTAGGGAAAATTCTTGTCACTTGTTTGACATATTATCTATCCCGTCTTATCCGATTCGCGCCGGAGCGGTAACCTCCTCTTACCCGGTTCTCGCCGGAGAGGTAATTTCAGTATATCTGGACAAGCTGGAGAGTCTGCTACTCCATACTCAGTCTTGCTGGAGAAAATTTTCTATTTCCCATAAATAGTATCTTTTCAAGATTTTAAAAGTGCCTCTTTTATTAGGGCTTTTACCCAGAATCAAGGAAACTTGTATTCCCGTAACATATCTTATTCTAGACCAAGTAATATCAATAAGCAATAATTATTATTAATTCTTGCTTATTTATCATATCTTGCAATATTCTAATTACCATTATTATGGTATATTATTAATTCTTGCTGAGTCGACGGAATCTCGAAATTAGATTTAGACAGCGTTTTATTTGGATAATCGTTGAGTAGGGAATACCCCCCCTGAGTTTTAGGGGCCCTGATCCTGATTCTGATTATTCTGAAATTTTTAGGGTTTGTGCAGAATCACTTGGGTGTCTCAATTAGGGTTTCCTCTTGGTTAACATAATAAAATAAATAGGACTTTTAATGAGGGTTGTTATATTAGGGGTCCGGGTTTATATTTACGGAACGTTTTTAGGACGTTTTTGTGTGAGTCGTTACAGTCAGAGGTTTCCAAAAGTGGAAAGGATGACAATGACAGGGGTATTTATAGGATGCCAAATGAGGAAAGTGCTGGCCGATCGGCCAGGCAGCTCGATCGGACAGCCTGTCCGATCGGACAGCAGTCCGATCGGCTGGCTATTCGATCGGCTGGTAGCCTGATCGATCAGTTGCACGTTTCGAGTGTTCGGTGCGACGATTTTTGATATTTCGATTTCGGTTGCGAGCGGTTCGATACGATAGGGTTTCCTAGTCAAATTACTTTTAATCCCAACCACTCATATCTCGCACTATCCCTTCTCCACTAATTATCATAGTTCGATTGTGATTCGAATTCGATGTCGATTGAGTTCGATTGCATTTCGTGTTTTGATTGATTTCCACAACATACAAAATTAGACATGCGCAGGTAACACGTAAGGCACACACACGTATAACAATATTCCAAATGCGTATTTCGAGTTGAGATTTGATTCCATGTCGATTGGATTAATTAGCTTTATCGCATTGTTACTTCTTATAATTCACAGTCGTAGGTCGATTGAATAGCGATTAACATACGTCGATTTTATTGTAATTATAGACACTTACTCCACATAATAGCTAAAATAAAAGAAATCTATTATTAGTCGGTTGCGCGAAATCGGTCGTTGACTTTGACCTTGACTTCTTGAAAACACGGGGTGTTACAGCCTCCTCTAGTTTAGGGAATTTCGTCCCGAAATTAGGCTGAAAGTTGTACAACACTGTGAATCACTTTCTCTCTCTAGACTTTCTCCTTGAATAACTACGGGTACTTCGCCTTCATGTCGCTTTCGAGTTCCCAAGTGAACTCTGCGCCTCGTTTGCCTTCCCATCGGACTTTCACGATAGGAATGCGCGAGCGTCTGAGCTGCTTGGTTTGGCGATCCATGATTTCGACAGGCTTCTCCACGAAGTGTAATGTTTCGTTCACTTGCAGGTCATTGAGTGGAACGTGTAAGTCATGGTCGGCTAGGCACTTTCGGAGGTTTGACTCGTGGAAAGTCGGGTGGACGTTACTAAGTTCCTCCGGTAGTTCGAGTCTGTAGGCGACTTTTCCGATCCTTTCCAGAATCTTAAAAGGTCCAACATATCGAGGCGCGAGCTTTCCTTTCTTGCCGAATCGGACCACACCCTTCCAAGGTGATACCTTTAGGAGTACGTAGTCACCAACGTCAAATTCAAGGGGCTTGCGTCGTCTATCGGCATAACTTTTCTGTCGATTCCGAGCTTTTACCAGGTTGTCTAGAATTTGGAAAATTCTGTCTGTCGTTTCTTGTAATAGCTCAGGACCGGTTAATTGCGAATGGCCGATCTCATGCCACACAATAGGCGATCGACATCTTCTTCCGTATAAAGCCTTGAATGGTGCCATTTGAATGCTGGAATGATAGCTGTTATTATACGAGAATTCGACTAATGGCAGGTATTTATCCCAATTACCACCGAAGTCTATGACATACGAACGGATCATGTCTTCAAGAGTACGAATCGTTCTTTTAGTCTGACCGTCGGTTTGGGGGTGGAAAGCGGTACTTAGATTGAGCGATGTACCGAGTGCCGTTTGAAACGTTTCCCACAGTCGCGAGGTAAACCGAGCATCACGATCAGAGATGATGTCGCGAGGCGTACCATGATTACAAATGATCTCGTCGGTGTAGATTCGGGCTAATCGTTCTACCTTGTAGTCTTCCCGTATTGGCAAAAAGTGAGCAGATTTAGTCAATCGGTCAACCACAACCCAAATGCTGTCGTGACCTGATGACGTGTGTGGTAGCTTTGTTATAAAGTCCATAGCTATACTCTCCCACTTCCACATAGGGATTGGTGGTTGTTCGAGTAAGCCAGAGGGTCTTTGATGTTCAGCCTTGACTCTTGCACATGTCAGGCATTTTCCAACGTAGAGAGCAATATCCCTCTTCATGCCCGGCCACCAGTACTTATAGGGAAGATCCTGGTACATTTTGTCGGCACCGGGATGAATAGAATACCGGGATTTGTGGGCTTCGTCCATCAAGATTTGTCGCAAATCAGTTCGTTTGGGAATCCAAATTCGGTCCAGAAAGTGGAATATCCCGTTTGATTTGCTCACAAGCTGGGCTCCATCGTGGTAGATTCTTTCCTTCTTCAGTGTGCGTTCATTAAAACATGCATGCTGAGCTTCGCGAATGAGGGTTTCGAGATCGTGTTGGGCTTGAACATTACGAGTGCTAAGCAGATAGCTCCGTCTGCTGAGTGCATCGGCAACAACATTTGCGTCGGCACAACCACTACCGATCAAGAAGCTTACGCCCGCTGAAATGCAGACACGCTGAGCTGCGGGTCTTTGTTTTAACTGCGACGAACGTTATCAACCAGGTCACCGTTGTCAACCTCCTAAATTTCTGTTCATGCAAGCGGATACCGGTCCACCTTGGCTCGGTCTTGAGGACAAGCCCGTTTTTTTGGAGGGGAGAATTGATAAGGGTCAACAACCCTAACTCAAGCAACCCCACGTTTTGTTTTCCTATTAATTGCATGCATCTGCACGTTTATTTCCCATGTAGCTTCCCATGTTCCCCACTATCACCCATGTTTCCCATTATCCCACATGTTTCTTTCAGTTGTTCACGTATGCATTACATGTTTCCCTTTTAAGTGTAAGGCTATATAAAGCCACCATGTTTATTGAATGAAAGTAGAGAAAAATTGTTGCAAAAGAAGTCTCTGTTCCTATCTCTAAATTCTGAGTTTAACCCACTTACGGGTCCTAACAACTTATATGCTAAATCTGGGCGCATAGAGACCGCTCTGGGGATATTCGAAGCTAGCCCTGATAAAAATCTATTCACTTAGAGTGCAATGCTTGATGGGTTAGCTATGCACGGTTATGGAGAAATGCTACTAACTTATTTCTCCAAAATGGTTAAGAACAGAGTTAAGCCGGAAGGGGTTACCTTTCTTGGTGTCATGGTGGGGTGCAGCCATACTCGTCTTACTAACAAAGCATGCGACTTTCTGGCGAGATGGGGTCGGTTTATGGAGTTCCAAAAGAGCTCAAGCATTACGGGTGCATGGCAGATCTTCTTGCACGTGTCAGTTTGATCAAAGAAGCAATGGACATGATCGAGAGTATGCCAATGTCGAGTGATGTTTTTTGTATGGGGGAGTTTTCTTGGAGGGCGTAGACTCCATGGGAATGTTGAGGTAGCAGAGAAAGCGGTTGCGCGTATTATGGAGATAAGGCCTGAAGATGGTGGAGTTTATTTAACAATGGCTGACATTTATGCAAACGCAAAGCGGTGGGATGATTAACGAAGATAAAGAGAAAGGTAAAATAAAGCACAAAAGAGACAAATGGATGTATCCTTTTTGCCTATTGCATTATAGCCTAGTGACATTTTTGGTGTGTTAAAGGTTAGGAATCATTAGGTCTTGGGTTCGATTCACACAAATGGGGTTTTTCCTAAATTTATTGGGTTTCCTTCTGAATTGGTGTATAAGCATTATTGCCTAGTGGAGATGGATATGATCGGATGGTTCAGCTGGTGGCATGATGATACTTCAGTGGCCTGTCAGTGATCCAAATTTTCCGTTAAAAAAACAAAGAATCCCTTCGGGATTTGCTTGAGAGAGTTAAGAGGTTGATTGTAAATTCAAACATGTCAAACACGTAATTTGTAGATGCCTAGTCAGATATTTATTTATTCATTTAAATGCCATCTCAACTAATAGGTTTAAAAGAAAATACTACCACTGAGATAGAACATATCTATTATTGTTTTAATGAAATACTTAGATCATGAATAATACCATCAAATAACGATGAAATAAACGATTAGGCGTTATATTTGTTGAGTTGTGAAGTTTGATATTTGTTGGAGAAGCATCTGCCACCATGACTGGATAGGAGGTCGTAGAACCTCAGGTAGGTCCCACTTCTGACCGATTGAGCGTAATTCGTAAACAACGACAAAGTGAATCAATCACCGGGATATCTATCCGCACACTTTGACAAATAAGCAACATATGAGATTAATCTTCCCAACATGTAATTGTAAACTTGTAACACCAATAAGAATAAGGGGGATTCTATGGGCACACCGGGATATCTATCCGCACACTTTGACAATTCAATACGGATCGTATAGGCAATTTATAGACAAAATGTAAAGCAAATAACTTGACAAATAAGCAACCATGTGAGATTTATCTTCCCCACATATAAAATGTTCTATGTAAGTCCATGTGTTGTGGGTTTAGATGTGTTGGCGCACCTTGCCACATCATTAGCTTTTAGAGACCCAACACCATAACACAAGGGCACCTTGCGCACCTTGTGAAGAATGATACATGCGTACATCACGTTTCCAATCTGATCCTTGTCCCATAGTCGACAAGGCATTGCCAATATTCGTCACCTTTTCTTCAAAACACCGAATGCTCGCTCGACGTCTTTACGTGCAGCCATTTGGACCCTGTTAAACTTTAATCTCTTTGGATCTATGGTACCGTTTCTTGTGAACGATTTTACGAAAACCCCCCACTCTTGGTAAATCCCATCAACTAGGTAGTACCCATACACATACTAAACCCTGTTTACAAAGAAAGTTCCTTTGGGTCCTATACCATTTACCCGATCATTGAAAAGGGGCGAGTGGTTTATGATGGTAATATCATTATGTGAACCTGGCATACCGAAGAACGCATGCCATATCCAAAGATCTTGGGATGCAACCGCTTCAAGCATGATGGCTGACATCCCGTGAAATCCACTCGTGTGAGCGCCTTGCCATGCGGTTGGACAAAGTTCCCAAGGCCATTTCATACAATCTAAACTACCTAGCATCCCGGGTAGCCCATGATAATCGGCGTGATGTTCCAATATTTGTTGCATGTCACTGAACGAGGGCTTCCTCAAATATCTTTTCCTATAAAGTTCTAAAATACACGAACAAAAGTTGTGAAGACTTTCTCTTGCTACACGTGCAGACATTTTTAAATAGTCATCCATAATGTCCGAACTATTGTCGTACGCTAACTGTCTAAGTGCGGCCGTGACCTTTTGACACGTACTAAATCCTAATTGCCCTATTACATCCGGTTTTTGTTGGAAATAAACATACTTCTCCTCAAGATCTCTAGATATTGTGGCACCTGAGCAAAATCCGCAACAATCTTGAATTCTCACTTCACTCTTCAGTGCTTACTTGTCAAATTTCGGGACGAAATTTCTTTCAAGTTGGGGATGATGTGACAACCTGAACTTCCGAGATTAGTGTTGTTTAATCTCGCGATCATAACTTTCCACAATTCTCTCATTCTACGTTTTTGCTATACTAAACTCTTTGTTAAACATTTTATTATGTTATCGTTGTTGAGAGTAAACGTGGTTGTCTGAGTGTGTAATTGGGCCACCTGTACATATATTTTACTTCTAATCCACATCGGCCACTTTGAGATCACACACACATATTCACAAGCCCAAGCCATCACAAACCTTACTAATGTTTGCTAAGTTATATGGCAGCCCAAGTGAGTGGGCTGGAGCCCATGTCGGCCAAACAGGAAACCGTTCACCCCCCTCAAAGTTTAATAGTTATTGCATGATAATTGTGATTGTTTATCATAAACACTAAATCAAAACAAAAACCCTATTCTCCTCCATAGTCTACGCGCGACACCAGGAGACCCCCCCCCCCCCCCCCCCTCAACGGCGCAACATTCCATTCCGTCAACATCTTGTCTAGTCGAGCTCTAGGTGAGTAGATTCATGTTACGTAATTTTTAGTTCATAATTAATGATATTGTCATATGTGATCTTGATTAACAAAGGTGTATGTGTGTGTATTAAAAAGACATAACATGATGCTATAGATCATGTAAGTGTAATCGAATGGGTGATTAAATTAGTCGATATGTTATGTGATCTTGAATGGTTGGCATTTAGGATATTCATGTTGGGCCGATTTGCATGAAGTAGGTTATGATGTTTCTCTTATTTGTTGGGTTTCTTGAAAGAGTACCACCATACATGCATAGGGTACAACCTGGTCATGCATGGTTGAATGATCAGAAACAGTCTTGTTACCGTCTAGATAGTGCTGATGGGTTGACTTGTTATCAAACGTTAATTATTAGGTAAAGATTAGAGGAATTGGCAAACCATAAATATGTTGAAATCGTGATTGTGCTAGATGAGGTAGTGAACACTTGATTTGAATATTAATCTATGTACTAGAGGGTGATCTGTTATTACTTGGACACATGAAAACAGGATGTAAATGGTGATTTTGATTTCAACTAAGATGGGTAATGGGTGCTAGTATGATGAATATGGTGGACGATAACTCGACAGGTTTAATTGTATGGTTTGATCATTTGACGGTAAGCTGGGATCCCATGATCAGGTGATGGTGGGGCAATCTGAATGAATTGAATGTTGATATTTATGTGTAGCAAATTCTAAAATAATAATAATATAATGAACTAGTTATTAAGGGTGTTAAAAAGAAAATGAGTGAATTAATATTCTGATGGAATTGAGAATTACTTTGAGTATGTGTTGGGTTGGATGGATTGTTAGCAGTTAAGAAGTGGGCTGTCCACCAAGTTGGGCTAACTTGGCCACACACTATGTTAATAATAAATTGGGCCGTGGAACTGTGGACAGTGTTAATAATGTGATGTGATAAAAATGCCTAAACAGATTATGGGATGATAATTAAAATGATACATGCTAGGGAATCATGGACATATATATGCACTATGTGAGGAACTTAGAATATGAAACATGATTACTGTATACGGACTTGCTAGTATAGTTGTGGTAATGTGTGAACCACATGTATGTGAACTGATCTATATTGGTGATCATGCTAGGACTTGGTTGACCAACCGTGAACAAAGTAATTTAACTAACCGAGCAATCTAAGGTGAGTTCATCTCTTGAGCATGCGTCCCGGTGGTTGGGACAGTCAGTGGGTATCCCGGGGAGGTATAAGTCTTTTGGGTAAAAACGGGAATGTTGGATAATATACTCTTCCTATCACCATTAAAGTCCCTCCGTGTTGTTTGGTTACCTAGAGGTAACATGGTATTAGTTGGTAGCGCTACTTAGGTTTGGCAACCTCACCCCGTACCTGGGAGGACGGGTGTTGAACTAATGACCTAGTCATGACCAATGCTTTGATAGGAGCATTGGAGAAAGGGCAATGTAAATCAGAAGCCGTCTTGTATTCGGGTTATTATCAACATTACTTTCGGAATTAAATTCAATGGATTAACTAAACACTTGGTAACCAACATTTTCGTAAAACTATGAACTCACCAGCGTTGTCTGATACACTTGTTGCATGCTCGCAGGTCGTTAGATATCTTGGATTTGGGAACTTGTTGTCTGGAGTAGCTGGAGTGGTCATGGGTCGACTGGAAGGAGTCATGTGATTGATTATTGACAGTATACATTGGTTTTGAACAATTTAACTTTGGTTTACTATTTGCTTCCGCTGAACATGTTGGTTTCCATTTAAACTTGTGGATGGTATTTTTATTAATAATTGAGAAATTTATTTTGAAACTTGTATGGGTTCAACGTAATTAGTGGCTCGTTGTTGGTACATCACACGCCTAACAGGGACATTCCCTAGGTGGTATTTTGGGGGTGTGACAGATATCCTTAAAAATAAGTTTCTACTCATACGAATTTACGTGAGTCGGTTGTTTTCTCTTTAAAAATACCTTGCTTTAGCAATATCCTTATATGAATTTACGTGAGTCGGTTGTTTTCCCTTTAAAAATAACCTTGCTTTAGCAAATATTATTGTATGAATTTGAGTGAGTTGGATATTGACAACTTCTTTGATTTCAGGGAAATGAATATATATCATATAACTATTCAATATTCCTATTACCAAAGTAATTGTGGCTTGTAATATCAAGAAGTTATAGTAAGATCACCCGTAGCTAGAGGATTTTGAGGCGTTTTACCTTAAAAAAAAAAAAAAAAGAAGTATTGCATTTCAAGTGGTATGGATTTTAATCAAAATGATGTGACACTTGACTTGATTTCATCCCTCTCTTTTAAATATTCTCATAATTTAGTTAATTCCTATGCTGCCACGTAGGACAACTGTACACGTGTCATATTTCCCAGTTTTATGCGTTTTTTTCCTCATACAATGCCTCTAATTAGGTTTTTTTTTTTTACATAAACATCCCGACCCTTCTCCTACCTTCAGCCGCCCACATATGATGAAAACAACAATTCTATTTTCGATTTCATTACTACTGTTGTGATGATTAGGATCTTACTGTCAGTATGAAGAGGAGCAAGAAGGGTTGGGAAGATGAACCTATACATATGAAGAAAACCCCAATTCTACTGCTGTGATGATTAGGATCTTATTGTTAGTATGAAGAGGAGCAAGAACGGTTGGGAAGATGAACGTATATGAAGAAAACCCCAATTTTGTTTTCGATTTCATTGCTGCTGATTCACCACCGATTACTGCCTGCAATCAGTTTTTCTTTTTCAATTGAAAGAACCCTAAATCTCATCTCTCTTCGATCAAAAGTATCCTGGTAACTTTGTTTTCTCAGTTTGTAACCTGACTAATGTAAGTTTCTTATGTTAATGCACATATATATGCATTAAGTTTGTATGTTTAGTTATCTTATGGGTTATCTATAACAAAAAAACTAGATAGAATACAGTAAAAAGGGAAGCAGAAAAACAAAACAAAATGACGTTACAACAACTCAATTACATCACAAAGTTTCCATTTCTCCCAAAGAAAGAAGAGGCTTGTAAACTTGAGAATGAAGATAAGAATATATATGTTGCATAATTATGATTCCACGAAGTTTTGTACTTGCAAACCATCCACTGTGCTTATAAATGCTAGCTCATATGTATAATTTATTTTAAAAACTTGCCCTTCTCATCTTGGATTGTAATATACTTCCAGTTTTCATCACATTTTTATTTATTTTGTTGCTTCAATCAGTTTTCATCACATTTTTATTTGTTTTGTTGCTTCAATGTCTATTTCTTCTTCTAATACAACTCCATTTCTGAAAGAAAAGAGTGTAATGTGTGAACACAAACATCCATTGAATCTCGCAGACCTATGGTCGGAACAACTGCAACTCGAAGAAGAGTATGAAGAAGGCGATGGGGAGAATGTTGAGGATTTAATTGCAAAACAAGACTTCCAATGTTTGTGTTTCCGATGTGGGGAAGAGATTAATTGGCTTCATAGGTATTACTACACCTGTTTTCAATGTAGTGATTACTATATTCATAAATTTTGTGCAGAGCTTTCTGAAAGACTGGAAGATGTTTGTGTGGTTGGCCATACTCTTGATTTGACCCAATGGCCCACTAATTTCCTTCCCAAAACAAGTTTTAGACATGTGCGATGCATTTGGGAAGGAACATAAAGGTATCTTCTATTATTGTCCCATGTGTGTTCGTTCTAAATTCATTCATAGTCATTGTGCTCTTCTACCGCAAAAGTTACAAATCCAACATACTACAAATGATATCTTCTCCCATATCCATCATCTCACCCTTGCTTATTCCTTTCCAATTGATGATCGAAGATCTAAAAACTGGCCACGGTGTAGGGTATGTCGTCAATTTTTTTATGATCCGAATCTTTGGATATATAAATGTGAGAAATGCAGATACTATACCCATCTAGATTGCGCAACATCAAGAGACGAACCGTTCATGTCTATCCTTACATCTGCAGGTATATCTACCTACCTAATATGTTTATAGTTTTTTTCTATATATGTTATTGGTTTATGATCATTGAGCATTACAATGTTGTTTCATCATGCACAGGGAAAACCAGTATCAACTACAAAGCTGATGAACATCCTGATCTTCTTCATCTTCCGTTTCTAGATCCATCTTATAGCATACTAAGACACTTGTTTTTCAAGGAGAAAGGATTAACCACGTTAGAAAATTCTAACAAGATCACCTACGAAACACATGGTATTATTCATCAACACCCACTAATTCTGGAGGATATCACAATCTCCACCTCTACAAGATTAAAATCAATATCCTATCATGACCCAATGAAGAGGATTGAACTTTTGTGTGATGGGTGTTTGAGACCAATAATGAGTGGGCCTATTTACGTGTGTACCAATGAGGAGGAGCATTGCAACTTTGTCCTCCACGAGTGGTGCTCTCAACTACCTGCTGAACTAAAAGACCACTTTCATCACCCACAACATACCCTGATTCTCCATTCAAAAACCCCTGGTAAGTTTTTCGGGGTTTTCAATTGTCATATTTGTGCATTACCTTGCAACGGATTTGTCTACTATTGTGAGGAATGCAAATACTACATTGATGTTAAATGTGCCTTCTTACCTGAAGAAATCACGCATACTTGGCACCCAAATCACCTCCTTTCTAGAGTTTATTACACTGACATGGGCCCGTGTAGTATGTGTTGGGGCGAGATGGATGGCCTTATATTTAGTTGCCATACTTGTGATTATTTTCATATACACTTCAATTGTGCTTTGTTAATACCGGAGACAACTACGCACAAGTGTGACAAGCACATTATGAAGCTGAGTTACTTTCCCATTGAAAACCATAAGAGTGAATATTTTTGTGAAATTTGTGAGGAGAGTTTCGATCCTGAATTTGCATTCTATCATTGTCATGAGTGTATGCAATCTATTCATACAGCTTGTGCTCCGTCAACACTTCGGTATGAAACATATACGACGAGAGGGTACCCTCGTGACAATGCCATTCATAAATTTGTGAATGTGAAGTTTGGGGGCACATATGAGAATACTAAAGTGCATCCACACCCCCTTTCATTCTTTCAAGGGATTGCAGACGATGGTGAATGTGCCGGCCATGATTGTGATGACAGAGATCTCCAGTATAGTATGATCTTTTAAGTGTTTAGATTATAAATTTGTACTTCTGTTGTGAACGTATGAGTAGTAGATATATATAAAATTGGCCTGTACTTGTGTATCATGTTTTGTTTTACTTTATATGTGAAAGATGTTGTAATAAACAAACTCCATCATATCATGTGTTCACTTTTGTTATTCATCTTTGTTTACTTTCATTATTTTGATTCTCAACCCCTGTTCCATTGGGCTGATGAAAATAAATCCCTTCAGGCCTACAATCCAATATGAAGATGAATTCTCAACCTCTAACTATGCCAAACCTACTGGTTGGGTTCAGCCAAACCGGTTTTTTTGGTGGATCAATTTCGGGTCGGGAGCCAGTTTGTCGGGCTCAAACCCGTTTTTTGTACACTGCTATCTATGTAAAGCAAATCCATGATACGTTTAGATCTTTAAAAGTCTAATATTTCTCATACACAATTAGCTTAGGTCCATATACATAATGGGTTCTACATGGATTGATATGGGCTTTTAGGCCCATAAATTCCTGATACACATAACGTGACGGAACGTATTGTCGTTTTGATATCCCTGTCAAAAGAAGTGTGTGGAAGAAAATAAAAAAATTTAACTGTCATTTTTGTCTCTATGGTTTGGTGGAAAATTCCACTTCAGTCCAAAAAAATTTGCGCCAGTTCCGTTCTCAACATTTTTGAAACGTGTCACTTCAGTCTAAAAAGATAACGCCTTGCGCCAGTTCCATCCTCAACGTTTTTAACGGCGCGTTATCTTTTTGGACTGAAGTGGCACGTTTCAAAAATGTTGAGTACGGAATTGGAGCAATTTTTTTTTGACTGAAGTGGCATTTTCCACAAAACTACATGGACGAAAATCACAATCAACTCTAAGAAGATGCAAAGTTGTAAAAATGGTATCACGTTCTTTTCTTTCTTTGCAAGTAATATTGGGAATCTAGAGTTAATTTCCAAAATCGTCCCTGAGGTTTGGGCATGTTTGTCATTTTCGTCCAAAATGACACTTTTGTACCAAATCGCCCCAACGTTTGTAACTTCTTGCCATTTTCATCCGAACCACTAACTTAGTTTATTTTTTCTGTTAAGTTGAGGATATTTGGATGAAACTGACAAATATAAAACCACAGGGACGATTTTGGCAATTTACTCAAACCCTTTTTAATTTCTTTTATTTAATTCTTTTTGTTACATATATAATAAAAAATATATACATGGAGTTTTTAGAAAAAAAAATTAATAGTTTTGTCACATAATTTTTATAAATTTTCATCCAAATCACTAACTCAGTTTATTTTTTTTGTTAAGGTGAAGGATGTTTTAAATTTTATAAATCAAGTCAGAAATTAATTTATAGCTTCTTTATATAAATCAGTTTTATAAAGAGAAAACGTCATTGGTGTGACACATAACAATCGATTACAACTTTTAGTATTTATCAGTTGTAGAGATAGAAAAAAATTGTAAAACGTTACATATTTTTTAAATGTGTTGAGCACCTAGGAAATATGTTGGTAGAAATAAAATATTTATTTAATTAAGATTATGAGGGTAACTAAGTAATACTTATTCTGAGTGGCTTGAGTAAAGAAACTTTTGGTTCATAGCATTATGAGTAAACTTCCGTTTTGCTCCTTGTGGTTTGGTCACTTTAATGGTTTTGTCCCAAACCTTTAAAAATAGCCATTTTCCTCCAATAGTTTGCTATGGTTTTTCCATTTTGCTCCCCGCCTCTAACTCCATCCAAATTGTCTGTTTTTCCATTTTGCTCATCGCATGGAGCAAAATGAGGAGCAAAATGGAAAAACCATAGCAAACTATTGAAGGAAAATGGCCATTTTTAAAGGTTTTGGGCAAAACCGTTAAAGTGACCAAACTACAGGGAGCAAACCAGAAGTTTACTCTAGCATTATAATTACAATTTGGTGGGTAATTTTATAGTTTGGTAACGATACGTTGTTTGATAGGGGGGGCACTGACTTCTGTTTTTCCTTATGAGCGAATTTAAAAGAGTAGAAGATGAATTACAAACTTGGTACATATGATAAGATTTTTTTTATTTG
Source organism: Helianthus tuberosus (assembly GCA_030545235.1). Taxonomy (NCBI): domain Eukaryota; kingdom Viridiplantae; phylum Streptophyta; class Magnoliopsida; order Asterales; family Asteraceae; genus Helianthus; species Helianthus tuberosus. Next base: position 4,888,495 of record CM060443.1, read on the forward strand.
ACCTTTTTTAATAAGGTCACCAGCATTTTAGTTTTATAAAATTTAGAGGTTTAAGTAGATTTTATTTTTATAAAACTGATCTATATAAAAAATTAGAAATTAATTTCTGTCTTAGTTTATAAACATCATTCGCCTTAATAGAAAAATTAACTTAGTTAGTGGTTGGATGAAAATTTATAAAAATTATGTGACAAAGCTATTAATTTTTTCATATAAAAATTGCATGTATATTCTTTTTTATTATATATGTAACAAAATTAATTAAATAAAAGAAATTTAAAAGAGTTTGAGTAAATTGCCAAAATCGTCCCTGTGGTTTTATATTTGCAAGTTTCATCCAAATATCCTCAACTTAACAGAAAAAATAAACTAAGTTAGTGGTTTGGATGAAAATGACAAAAAGTTACAAACGTTGGGGGCAATTTGGTACAAAAAGTTACAAACGTTGGTTTATTACAAGAATCTCTTTTGCATTTGTTGAGGTTGTAGGACCTCAGGTAGGTCCCAATTCTGACCGAGAGAGCGTGAATAACGACAAAGTGAATCAAAATATATAAAGCTGTAAGACCCTAATTCATGTTTGACCAAAAGTCGCAGCGGAAATTCGTGTTATAAAACTTCTTTCATTATAAATACCTTAACTTACTTATTATTTAACCTTAACATAACTCTTTTCACATAATTCCGTCAATCAACTTATTTACTAAGTAAAAACATAACATATGTTTACTACATTATGTACATCAACGTTCCCGTACAATCCCACCAGTGACTCGATCCTCGATCTCTTTGCCTTGATGGTCTTCATTGCTCGTACTACCTGCGCTCACCACATAAAATTCATAACATTAGTACGCATTATAAACATACAAGATTTATTCACGTTTACTTTTCGTTCCGTTAACTCTTTACATCCCAGCTTTCCATCTGATCATACAATCCGTGGTGAGACTTTCTCGTTGTACCTGCGTTACACTTCGTTCACAAGGCACGCTATTATTATCGTCAATACTCAATTTCGTTGAATACATGCGTATATACTTTCTTACACCCTTACATATATGCATCCATTCATACATAACTACTTACAAACCTACGTATCTACATTCATACGTACGTAGGCACATACGTGCATACCTACCTACATACATACATACATGTCTACACACATACCTGTCACATGCTTTCACACAACCCATCATATGTGCACACATTCGCACATACTCACTTGGATATACATATATATACATACACATACTACCTACCTACATACATACATACATTTCTTATCTTCACGCATGCCTACATACGTGTAAACGCTCATATATACCTACTTGCATACATACACACATACATTCATCCATTCATACCACTTATATTCATACATACATACATACCTACCTTCATACGTATCTACTTTCCCTAAAACAAGGAATAAACTAATCATTCTTAGCTTATACGCAATTAAAAACGGTCCGGACGGGTTCGCAATGCATCAACAGTTAAAATAAACGACTTTCGCGAAACTGACCACCGTCGCGTAGCGCTACTGCCTAGGGCCTTGGCAGTCGCGCTACGCTACTGCCTACTTTTGACAGAATGTTGATGCTGCTGATCTGCAGATTTCCAGCACAACCGGATTTCACGGAAACGAGCATAACTTTCTCGTTTTTGATCCGTTTTACCCGATTCTTTTTCCTACGTGACCGTAATTTAATTCTCCATCACATGGAGTGAAAATCCAATATTTGGGCTACCGAAATTTAGGACCTTCAAGCCTTCGGCTTACTACCCTTTTACCAAAACTTTGACCCGTTCATGCATTTATCAACATAACTCATTTATTTGACCATAACTTCTTATGAACCTAATAATATCAATGACGTCTATCACAAAATACTAAATTCTTGGATGTCTTGCATTCTCTTAACACATTATCGTTCATATGCTTATTTTAACCCGTTAAGGGTATTCGCGCATTAATTGGTCTATGACTAACAAAACCATACTCCCCACTTCCATACTTGTCCAAAACATTACACTAATCGAATAACTTGTTTCTAAACTACTTCTAAGATCGTTTGCCCAAAATACCCATCAAGGGCATTTTGGTCATCTTTAATCCCATCATTTACGACGAAAGACTACAACGCATATTTGACCTCAAACATCGTGTTTAATTAATTAAAACACCATATTACTTAAGCGAACTAAGAAGTGATTACGGGAATCACTTACCTTGTGCATCCGTGTTCGTAACCGCTTCATTGCCTCATCTTGACCCGTTAGCCTTCCATGCTTGGTCCGTGCTAGTGGGGTTCCTATTCTTTCATGCCGTCATGCCATAATTATGTTAGTATTCATGCTCATTCATATTAACACACATTTTCCAACTTTTATCTATAATGACTTTCACTAACACGCATACGACATGACTTGTCAACCACATAGTTCAATATCTTCGAAATCCAATTTCGTTATCACACATAACACATAATTGGTCTAACATGTATTCCATGATCTCTCGATTCTTATATTTGTGTCATAATGCCTAACCATGTTATAAATTCTCGGTTGACTTTTAGAAAGTCAACCTTCTAGCATATAACTTCCAACTCATGGACACGCATTCATATTGACATAGTAGACCATATCAATGACATGATATTCATTTCATACGTAATGTTGTATGACACTAACAACTACATGATCATCTAGTCACATACACAATATACCATTTACATTTCATAATCATGGTGTAGGACACACACATACCTAAGTACATGATCGACTAACTACATACATGCACACGTATCGTCAATTCAACACATACTAACATATTCATGATTCTTTAGCTGACAACCATATTCAAAGCTAGTAATTTGACATAATCTCAACCTCATTCTTTACTAGTAAGTCCATAAGCTATCCATTTAGTGCACATCCAAACCCAAATTACTATTAAGCCACTAATCCGACATATGATGTGCACCTCATCATTCGAGCCTATAATACAAGTTCAAATGCGTAATTTCACCCAATCATTCCATCAACTACACCTTCTTATGAAATCCTTCTACAATTTATCTTCTTATGATTATTTATCATCAATCATGTCATTATCAACCTCCACACATGTTCATCCAGTGTTTAGCATACAATTTCACATACTAGCTTATACGAGGCATTTCATCAAACACTTGGCGTGTGTACACAATTTAATGCACAATGTACAACTAATTCATGCATAATCTTCCAAGTTCATACATAGTTCATCAAACATAACAAACAACACATTCCTTTCAATTCATCTAACGAGATTCCATCATATTCAATATGGCACATCAATATTGAACAAGAATTGAACATGGTGAAATACCCATGTCATCTTCATCACTCAACTTAGTGGGTTTTCATCTTTAAACATCAATTAATCAAATTTATGCCTAACACATGTTTCCTAAGATGATGCTAACACATATTCATGCTTAAGCTCATACAAATTCGTGGGTTGATCATAACCCACTTCATATCAAAATCACCAAATCATAAATTACAACTTACCAAGTGATTTATAGGGCTAGATGATCATGAATTCATGTACATGCATTAGATCCGAGCTGAATTCCCCTTTCAATTTGATGATTATAGTGAAACTAGGGTTTGAACCCCTTTTCTCCTTCCTGATCATCGACACACACACACACACACTATGTGTGTGTGGGGTGTTTTAATTTTTATTTTATAAATTCATGTTTCCCACTTAACGGTTTTGGTCCCTCTAGTTTCATTTTGGTTATATGAGGGATTAAAAACTCATTTCTTTATATCAACCGGGTTTTAATTTACCAAACCCGTTTTTGGGGTGTTACAAAAGCAATATGCTTTGGCTCATATGGGAATAAATGTTCTTGCAAAATAAAGTGAATCAAACTCTTCTTGCAAAATAAACCATTATCAAACTGGAGTTGATATCCAGTGATGGATTCAAGATTTTTTCAATCGGGGTGTAGAATATCTTTAAAGATTTTAGGCCCCTGGGTATATATAAAAAAATCAGTTCATATTGGGTCGGGTCATGTAAAACAAAGGAACGTCAAACTAAAATTTATATAACCATAAAAAACACGTCAAACGTCATTATAAACATGTTCAAAATTGTGCCCTACATGTTTTCATTTTTTGAAATCTATGCAAAACATCATCTAGAGTTACTTTTCTAATGGTTTCCTATAAGAAATCTCACCAAAACTTCCCTACTCATGGTTTCTATCACATATAAATCGATCCATAATTTTTAATTTTAATTTTCAAGCCCTAGTAAAGTATAGAAAAACAAAAAAAAAAAACATCAAAACAACAAATTCATGCTACTAAAGTTTAGAACAGCAAAAAAAATTCATCAAAACAAATAAAATTTCAAAACATCTCTATAACTCTATCTCTCTCAAAAACCACATAAAAAAACGAAGGTACCTCGTTAAATTTTGTATTCCAGGTGGTGGGGTGGCCGAAATCAAGCTTTTCCGTTGAGAATGCAGCCGCTGCCGTCGTGCCTGTTGACTGCTTTCGTGCGTCGGTCGCAGCGCGATCAGAAGAGGGAGAGGGAGAGTGAGAGAAATAATTGGAAGGGGTGGTTGGGTTGGGTTATTTTATTTAACTTCAAATTCAATTGGGTTGGGTTACAATAGAATGTTTAGTGGGCTAATGGCTAAATTGTTAAATGAAAGTTTTTGGGTTAAACTGTTAAGTAAAGTGGTTAAATAATAATTATATACACTAGGTTATATTTTAATAAAAATCAATGTTTACATTTTTTTTTAAATTCATAAGATTTTTTTTAAAGGGGGCGGATGAAAATTTCCAAGGGTGTGCTTGAAAATTTTCAAGGGGTGCGGTCGAGATTTTGCGCAAAATTTAACCATAATACCTTTTGTTTCAAGGGGTGCAGCCGCCCACCCACCCAAATAGGTAGATCCCCCCTGTTGATAGGAATAACTGAATAAATATGTATGGAAACACAGAGATAAATTGGAGTTTAGTTGAATAGCTAATGATCCAAATTGCAAAATCTTTGGGTTTCATTATAAAATTTATACATGTCAAAGGGTAACTCCAGTTCGTCTGTTATACTTTTGATCACCATGGTAACGTGTTTTAAGGTGTCATTTTCCGTGTCTTCCTTATGTTTGTTTCTCAGGATATTAAGACCGACATGCTATGTTAGGTTTGTTTTTTTCTCGGGTATTTTTAGGGTCGGTTTTTTGGTTTTATCAGGGTATACCCGGTTTTTGCTCACCCATAGTAGATAGGAAACCTGAACTCAAAACCAATCATGACTATAAATTGTTTAGCGACTTTCACCAAAATAAACATGTTGACATGGTTATAAACTGTTTAGGGAATAAATACCAAAAAATGGTATGAGTAAGATAGGGTCTTCTTAATCTATATAAAGCATATATGTTTACATGAAAAAAAAACCCTAACAAATTATTCGCACCACTCAATTAGCTTAAGTCCATTATGGGTTTTGGCATGGATTGAAATGGGCTTTTAGGCCCATATAGGCATACACTTCTGGTACACAGTTAGCATTTAGCTAACGGAACGTATTGTTATTGCTTGCAATTATATATCTCTACGTAAAACGAAGCTTGAAAGAAAATGAGAAAGATACAAAGTTGTAAATAATTTTCTTGGAAAATTGGTTTTTAATAAACCAACCTTTGCCCCATTGGTAAATAATAATCCTACCTACGTAATTGGTATACAATAATCCTACCTATCAACATGTTGGTACTCAATGAACTTCCGTTAATTTTTTTAACTGAAGTTAGTTTTTAAGTTTTATTTATTACACAAACAGTCCCTGTAGTTATAATTTACTAGTTTTAACTATTTTGTAAAACAAAAAAACGTCAAGGGCCATGTAATTAAATTTTATAAAATATTTAAAACTAGTAAATTACAACTACAGGGACTGTTTGTGTAATAAATAAAACTTAAAAACTAACTTCAGTTAAAAAATTTAACGAAAGTTCATTGAGTACCAACATGTTGATAGGTAGGATTATTGTATACCAATTACGTAGGTAGGATTATTATTTACCAATGGGGCAAAGGTTGGTTTATTAAAAACCAATTTTCCTATTTTCTTTGTTATTTTCAATTAAATAATATTTTTAATACCTTTATCATTAAATTTTCTCGTTCTTCCACTCACAACCACTTTCAAGATATATTAAAAAATTATAAAGGTGGGGTGTTCTCCCAAATTTACAGATGAACACTAACATTTTCTCTCTCATCCCACTCACAACCACCTACAACCATTTTTCATAAAATAAAAACCCCATCTCACATAATTTGGGGGGTTGGATGTGAATGCTCTGATAGGTTAGAATCATGTGTGTGTTATCAATAAAATACTAAATAGTTATTATTATTATTCAGTGAAAAAAATAAAAGAAATAAACTAAAAAAAATATGTCTCCAATGAATGACACGTGTCCCTCATTACTTTACTTTATTATATAGATATAGATATAGATATCATGTCCTTAAATTATAATGAACAAAATAAGGTTTGAATATAAATAAAGTTTGAATAAAAAAAGGCTACATCAAATTTCTTAAACCTTATCTTTATCCATAAAATTATATGAAAATAAAAAATAGAACCTTTTTCTCTCTAACTACAAATTTCTTGTATATCTTAATTCCACATTTACCTTCTATTTGCAATGAATTGAAGGACACCATACCACTAGATTACTAGGATTCCTAACGATTAATCATAACTAGAATTACGACCCGCCGCAATGCGGCGGGGATTCTTTAGTTATAACTAAGTCGATTTATGACGTACACGTTATGTTGAACCTGTCAAACGGGAAAAAATAGACGAAACGTAAAAACGTTAAACCAAAGACGCACGTTGCGATGTGTTAAGTCACAAAATTTAGAACGAAGCATAAAGCGAAAAATTTGCGAAAAACAAAAGCTATAAAGGACCAAAGCTGAAAGTAAAAAAAAAAGTTGTGAGGATAGATTGCAAAAGATAAAAAGTTTTGTGTTAAAAGTAAAAAAAACAAATAGTTTTGGGTTAAAAGTAATTTATGAAATACTTTTGGGTGAAAAGTAAAAAAATCATTTTTTTAAAAACCCCCAAAAGCGAACGTTTTAACAACCATATGCATAACCATTTTTTTTTTGAAAAACCCCCAAAGCCAAGATTACCACACATAAGTAAAAAAAATCAAAGTGGTTAAATTGCAAAAGATGGAAACTTTTGAATTAGAAGTGAAAAATCAAATTAATCAAAGGGGTTAAATCGTATAAGATAGAAACTTTTGAATTAGAAGGGAAAAATCAAATTAATCAAAAGGGTTAAATTACCAAAGATTAAAACTTTAAACTTAAATTATCAAAGATTAAAAGTTTAGGGTTAAAAAGGAAACAAAGATTAAACTTAAAACTTAAATTGTTAGAGATTAAAAGTTGAAGGTTAAAAAGGAAAATTCTAGTTTTTTTTTTTAAAAACATGCTAAGCTCATGTTACAACCTATAGAAGCATAAAGTAGTTGCTTCTTTATACAGGGTTTAATATTATAAGGCTAATGAATAAGATGTGGAAGACTTTTAGAAAATGAATATTTCTTTTATGGCATGATAATTATACCGATAAAGAAAAGAAACTTACTATGTATGCTTTTAGCATTTAGCTAAGGACCAATAAAGAAAAGAAAACTATTGTTTAGCATTCAACTAATAGAACGTAGTGTTATTAGTTGCAATTATAGATCTCTCTATGAAACGAAGCGTGTAAGAAAATGAGAAAGATGCAAAGTTGTAAAAATAGCATCACGGCCTTTTCTTCCCTTTAAAGTAACATTAGGAATGTGATATTAACAAACATATGGGTATAGTATTAAAGAAAAAGGGTAAAAGAAACAAATGGATGTTGCAAGAATCCCTTTTGGATTTGGTGGAGTGAGTTTGAAGGATCGTAGATTCAATCATGTCAAACACGTAATTTGTACTTGTCTTGTTGTGGTTATATGTCTTTATTCAAAGTTCCTAAAGGTGTTCTCAGGGAATATTACGGGTGGTCTCTAAACTTTAAATTTATTAGATTTTGTTCTTATTGGCACTCTTTGCTTGCTTGCTTTTAAGATGGTCCATGGGCTTGTTAGTGCCATTAAATTTTAAAATCATATAACAAATTTGATAATTTAAAAACTACCCTTTAATCCTTTGACTATTTTACTCTTCAAAAATTACAAGTTAGTTATTGTTATTGTTAGAGTTAATTGCATAGTTAGTCCCTATGGTTTGCCCAAAATAACATACTTAGGTACTAATAGTTTAAAATCACATTTTAGGGTATTAACTTTTTATTTTGTAACGTTTGAAGGTATTAACGTTATTTGTAGGTTTAAAATCACATTCTATTAGTACCTAAATATGTTATTTTGTGCAAACCACAAAGACTAACTATTAATACCCTAGAAGTTAATACCTCCAAACGTTACAAAATGAAAAGTTAATACCCTAGAAGGTGATTTTAAACTATTAATACCTATGTATGTTATTTTGTGCAAACCACAGAGACTAACTATGTAATTAACTCTTATTGTTATGAATTTGAGTGTCCTTTCACTACGACTAAAATTAGATTATTAGTCCATGTGTGGTACTATTTCATAACTTTTCATTAAACCGTTAAAAAGTGACTATCACATCACTGCCACGTAGACATGACTTCATATTCATTTTTTTGACATTTAGTATGTAATGGCTTCACAAGTTTCCACTATCCATCACCCATTAAATAATATTCAAAGCTTAAAAATAAAATTAAAGTATAGTTAATTTCGGTGGTTGAAAAACCTTAGGGCTCACAGTCATTCCTTCACGAGCGTGGACTGCATTATGCCCCCCCCCCCCCCTATTAACACCCCAAGGGGCTCCCCTCCATCGTGGCCAAGGACATGATCTTATAACACATAGCGATAGTATGCACACTTTCATTTTGCATTATAAAGGTTAGTTTGAACGCTTTCATTTTGCATTTTTAAGGTTAGTGTGTTTTTTTGCGCCTTCCCGCTTCCCTCTTCTTGTGCTTGGTTTCCTCACTGTGCTCGTTTTTTCCCTTTCTTAGCCTTAGTGGTTTGTGGTTTCGTTTCGGGCATAACATCATCGTCTATGCCTAAAGAAACGAAATCATGCTCGGGTTCGGGTTTGAGCCAACGATTGGGACGGTGGCATTTGGATTGCTTGTGAATGCATTTCCTATTAGCAAGGTGGTGGTATTGGTATTGCGTTAGCCACACGTTTTGGTCTTGACTAAAACCGCCAAACGAATACGGATCCATTGGTGTCGTGGGGCATACGAGTAGGGGTTGGGCCGAGGGAGTAGCGGGTGTGCTGGGAAAGAATGGAGGCGAGTTCGGTCGGCTCGGATCCATGATTTTTTGGTATAAAATGAAGATTGGTTAAAGAGATTAGAAAAGCATTTGAGTTGTGTGATATTTTTAAATGGAGAAATGGTTTAACTAGGTTTTCAATATTTAATTTATTTTTTTTTTGTTTTTGTGACCGTTGAACGACGGTCGAAAATGGAGAGCGGGGATGAGTTCCTGTGTGCAACGATATTTGAACCATAATTTGGCCCAATATAAGAATTTGTTTAGCACATGATTTAAAAAGTTGTTTCTAAACAGAGCCTCTGAACCGAGCCGTCAACACCATTAGAAGTATAAATCGACACTTATATATCCTTGTGATATTCATACGTATAAATTAAATTTAAAAACCCCAAAACAATAGAATTAATTTTCGTCTCTGATATTCATACGTATCACTTGTAGTAAACGTTTCTCTAAAGAGAAAAGAGAAATTCTTTTTTTAAACTAACAATAAAAGAAAAGAAAAGAAAAGAAAAGAAAAGAAAAGAAAAGAAGAAAGCATAAAAATAATATCAATTAATTACAACCTTTTCTTTCCACGTAATACAAGTGTAATAGATATGTTTCAATTGGAATGATTCATGACTTCAGTCAAACTTCATTTTCCCTTTATAAGATACCTTGCTTTAGCATATTTACACTTTCTTTAATTATCATCAGAGGTATTATGCCTATAAATGCTACCTCATATTTTCATCTTCCATTGTACTACTATCTTCCAAACTGATTTTCTCTTTTATTTTGTGTCTATTTCTTCTTCTCATACTACTTTATTTTTATTAGAAAATGATGAAAGAAAATATGATGTTTGAACACAAACATCCATTTAGTCTTATAGACTTGTGGTCGGAGCAACTGCAACGTGAAGAAGAGTCTGAAGAAGACGAGGAGGAGGAGAACGATGATGTTTTAATTGCCAAACAAGACTTTCAACGTTTATGTTCCAGATGTGGGGAAGACATCAAGTGGTATCATAGGTATTACTACTCTTGTTGTCATTGTAGTGATTTCTCTGTTCATAAATTTTGTGCAGAGGCAGCAGAGCTTCCACAAATATTGGAAGACATTTGTGAGGTTGGTCATACTCTTGACCTCACCAATCGGCGCCCCATTGGAACTGGGAGGGCATATGGATCTGGGAGGAAGATTGGAACTGTAAAATTTGTGGTAGGTATCATAAGTCTGGAGATTTGTGGTATCGTTGTGATCGTTGTTATTTTCATTTTGATGTAATTTGTGGTACGAAAATGCTACAAAAAAATATCATCTATCATCCTAGCCACAAACACCCACTAATTTGCATCCCAAAACAAATTTTAGACAAGTGTGATGCATGTGGGAAGGAACATAAGGGGAACTTCTATCAGTGTTCCATTTGTCTCTGGTCTAAAATGATTCATAGTGATTGTGCTTTTCTACCACAAAAGTTGCAAATCCAACGTACCACAAATCCATATCCATCATCTCACCCTTGCTTATTCCTTTCCAATCGATGATCAAAGATCTAAAAACTGGCCACGGTGTAGGGTATGTCGTAATGGGTTTTATGATAATTTCAATCTTTGGATGTATAAATGCGAGAAATGCAGATACTATACCCATATAGATTGCGCAACATCAAGAAACGAGCCATTCATGTCAATCCTCAAGTCTCCAGGTAGACCTAACTACCTACCTAATATGTTTATATATATTTTTTTTCTGTATATGCTATTGGTTTATGCTCATTTAACATTACAATGTTGTTTTCATCAGGTACAAGCAGTAAAAACTACAAAGATGATGAACATCTTGATCTTCTTCATCTTCCGTTTCCCGATCCATCTTACAGCATACTAAAACACTTGTTTTCCAAAGAAAAAGGATTAAGTACGTTAGAAATTTCTAACAAGGTCACCTACAAAGCACAAGGTATTATTCATCAACACCCACTAATTCTAGAGGATATCACAAACCCCACCTCTTCTAGAATAAAACTAATATCCTATCATGACCCAATGAAGAGGATTCAACTTTTGTGCGACGGGTGTGTCAGACCAATTACGAGTGGCCCAATTTACGTGTGTGACAATGAGGGGCAATGCAACTTTGTGCTCCACGAGTGGTGCTCCCGGCTACCTGCTAAACTGATAGACCACCCTGCTCACCACCAACAACATACCCTGATTCTCCATTCCAAAGCCCCTCCTCGTAAGTTTTTTGGGGTGTTCGATTGTGATGCTTGCGAGTTACGTTGTAATGGATTTGCCTACTGTTGTATGGATTGCAACAACTTCATCATTGACGTTCACTGCGCCTTCTTACCTAAAGAAATCACTCATAATATTCACCCAAATCACCTCCTTTCTTGGGTTTATCACAAAGATTGGGATTATCAATGTCGTATGTGCGGGTATTATCCAAGTATGTCATTCGATTGCCATACTTGTAATATTTTTCGTCTACACGCCAAGTGTGCTTTGTTTATACCGGAGACAACTACGAACAAGTGCGACAAGCATCCTATGAAGCTGAGTTACTTTCCGATTGAGAACCATAAGAGTGACTATTTTTGTGAAGTTTGCGAGAGAGAACTTAATCCTGAGATGCCATTCTATCACTGTCATGATTGTATGCAGTCTATGCATACAACTTGTGCTCCCTCAATACTTCAGTATGAAACATATGACCGATATGGTAGAGGCGTTTATGAGCTTGTAAATGTGAAGTTTGGGGGCAGATATGAGAATAGTAAAGTGCATCCACACCCCCTTTCATTCGTTCAAGGGATTGAAGACGATGGTCAATGTGCCAGCAATGATTGTCATTACACAGATCTCCGTCTCCAGTATCATATCATCTTTAAGTGTTTAGATTGTAAATTTGCAGTTCATTACTGGTGTTGTAAAAGAATGAGTAACTAATATATATATATAAAATAGGTTTGTTCTTGTGTTTTGTTGTATTTTATATAAAAGATTGTTGTAATAAACAAACTCCATCATATATCATGTGTTCACTTTTGTAATTCATTTTTATACACATTCATTATTTTGATTCCCAAATTGGGGTGTGTCGGTTAAAATCAGATACGGGTAGTGGTTCAGGACCAATGAAAATAAACCCCTTGTGGCCTACAATCCAATATGATGATGAATTCTCAACCCCTGTTCCACTATTTTGATGAGTTCCAACCATGGCCAATGATTGCATTTTCAGATACTTTATTATTGATTTTGCATAAATAAGATAATATGTAACCATAAGTTATTGGATTTGATGATAATACATGGGTTGGGTTGAACAACTTGATTCTATTGGCTGAAGTGAACAAATTTTGACCTCTATAAATTGTATTTTTTAACATATGCATACCACATGCTCGACGAAATGTCTGTAAGAGTTTTTAAACAGAAAATTGTCTTATTTCTTATGTGTTTGCATTCCAGTAATGGATTATAGACTCTACTTACGGATCTATTGTTCTAGCTCCCCTGTTGTGTCCTGTCATTGATCTTATGAGCAATCATGTGACTAGATAAACTTGCAAGAAGTGTACACATGTTTCTGTTAGCAGAATTAAAAGTCAGTGTTTGCTTATGTCCTCTCTGTATTCAATCACACAAGCCATCCCTCCATTTTTTGTTGGAACACGATCATTCGCTCCCAATCCCATACTCTCCTCTCTTTACCTAAAAACTAGGGGTGTTCATCGGGTTTTTTCTTCGGGTTTCGGGTGGCGTTGTTTGGTTTTTTCTCTGGGAAAAATTGACCCGATAACCAACCCATTTTAAAGTTCGGGTTAGTCAGGTTTGTGTTAATCGGGTTCAGGTTAGTTCGGGTCGGGTTATTCGGTTTTCGGGTTTAGATGTAAAATGAAAATAAATGTTTTTTTTTTTTTTTTTTTTTTTTTTAAACAAAATAAGATCAAAATTCATATTGCTACTTTAAAAATATCATCAAAGTTCAAAGATTAATTGACAATATACCATGATAATATTTAAAAGTCCCAAAACATAGTGTTCCATCTATTAAAGACTCCAAATCTAAACACTTCTCTAGGAAAAAAAAAAACAATAAATGTTCGGGTTTCGTGTTTCGAGTTTTTCGGGTCGGGTTGTTTGGGTTTTTTTGGCCAGGAAAAAGTGACCCGATAACCGAACCATTTAAAGTTTGGGTTGGTCGGATTCGGGTTTTTCGGGTATTCGCAAATTCGGGTTTGGGTGTCTTTGAATTCGGGTCGGGTTTCGGGTTTTGGATAAAAATGAACAACCCTACTGAAAATGCATTCTTTTTCTTGATCGAAATGCGTCGGGTGATGTGTTTGTTTGGGGGAGTTTACTTGGAGGGTGTAGACTCCATGGGAATGTTGAGGTTGCAGAGAAAGTTGTTGCGCGTATTATGGAGATAAGTCCTGGAGATGGTGGAGTTTATTCAACAATGGCCGAGATTTATGCATACGCAAAGCGATGGAATGATTTAACAAAGATAAGGAGGTTGAGGGATTCAAGGAAGGTGAAGAAGAATGCTGGATGTAGCTTGATTCAGTTGGATGATTTGCAGCCTCAGTCTCTGTCTCTGATGAGATATATTTGGTATTTTGGTTTTAAATAGCACTGGACAACACCAATTTCAAATCCATTAATTATCTTGATTCTCTTATTTTTCAACAAGTACTAATTATGTAATCTTATCACATTATTATAGATTATATTTCTTCTTCCTGTGAAACTATATGCTTATTTGTATAAGATAATTTCTTAATCTAAAAAAATCCAATATTTTACACTAAAAAAAAGTTTCGAAAATTTTCAGTAACGTGTACCATACAATAAGTTAATCAGCACAATAACGAACAGGGAAATGATCCCATCTAGCTAGGTGATGGCAATTACGACGGTGTTCCCGCCCAACCCCTTCAACCCGTGCTGTGAACCAGTGTACGCGCCATCCCCTTACTATAATAAGGAGATATAACGTAACCTTAAACATGTGGAAGGGTCTTGCTAATAAAACAATAAGTTCCTCGTACACAATTAGCTTAAGTCCATTATGGGTCCCGGGCCTTGTGGGTTGGATCGATATGGGCTTTTAGGCCCATGAATTTCTGGTAGACAATTAGATAACGGAACGTTATTAGCCTGTTAGGTGTATTGATATTACTTTCAACATGTTTTAACTTTAAATTAGCCATAGGGTCATATCCCTGTCAAAGAAAATAAGAAAGATACAAAATTGTAAAAATAACATGACGTCCTTTTCTTCCCTTAGCAAGTAATATTAGGAATCTAACATAAGTATATTTTAAAGGAGAAATAACATAAGTATATTTTAAAGGAGAAAGGTAAAATAAGTATATTTTAAAGGAGAAAGGTAATATTCTAAAGGAGAAAGGTAAAATAAGTATATTTTAAAGGAGAAAGGTAAAATACAGCACAAAAGAAAAAAATGGATGCATCTTTTTTGCCTATTGCCTAGTGACATCTTTGGTCTGTTAAAGCTTAGGGATCATTAGGTCTTGGGTTCGATTCACACAAATGGGGGTTTTCCTAAATTTATTGGGTTTCCTTCTGAATTGGTGTATAGGCATTATTGCCTAGTGGAGATGGATATGATTGGATGGTTCTGCTAGTGGCACGATGATACTTCAGTGGCCTGTCATTGATCCAAATTTTCCGTTAAAAAAAAAACGAAGAATTCCTTTGGGATTTGCTTGAGAGAGTTAAGAGGTTGATTGTAAATTCAAACATGACAAACACGTAATTTGTAGATGCCTAGTCAGATAGTTATTTATTCATTTAAATGCCATCTCAACTAATAGGTTTAAAAGAAAAAACTAATACCGAGATAGAACATATCTATTATTGTTTTAATGAAATACTTAGATCATGAATAATACCGTCAAATAACGATGAAAGAAACGATTGGTTGTTATCAAATAACGATGAAAGAAACGATTAGGTGTTATATTTGTTGAGTTGTGAAGTTTGATATTTGTTGGAGAAGCATCTGCCACCAGACTGGATATCAGGTCGTAGAACCTCAGGTAGGTCCCACTTCTGACTGATTGAGCGTAATTCGTAAACAACGACAAAGTGAATCAATCACCGGGATATAGGGCTGTTCATGAGCCGAGCCGAGCTTGCCAGCTCGGCTCGATTATAAACCGAGCTGGCTCGGCTCGGCTCGGATTTGAAACCGAGCTGAAAATCTAAGCTCGGGCTCGGCTTGGTCTTAAACCGAGCTGGCTCGGCTCGGCTTAGTTTGGCTTGATTTTAAAAATAAAAGTAATACGCAGCTCTCAAAATTCAGTATTCTAAAATATCATTCAATACTTCAAAAGAACATATTCAAAATAAGTTCAACCTAATACATTACAAGCCAAAATCACGTTCAACAAAGCAAAATAAGTTTTATATTTCAAGTAAATACAATATTTGTTCATTAGCATGGCAATCAACCTTTAAATATGTCATAGATATCAAACTAAAAGCCTAAATACATGTAAATAATAATCACTTTTTTGTAATATATTATATGTATATAAAAATAAAATATATTATAAGTAAAATAATTCGAGCTAAGCCGAGCCGAGCTACCAAGTGAGCCAAACCGAGCCAGGCTCACTTTCTAACCGAGCCGAGCCGGCTCGGCTCACTTTCAAACCGAGCCATATCGAGCGAGCTTTTTCGGAGCTAAATCCAAGCGAGCTTTTTCCGAGCTAAATCCGTGCGAGCTTCGAGCGAGCTCCAAGCCGCGAGCTTTTTGGACAGCCCTACCGGGATATCTATCCGCACAGTTTGATAAATAAGCAACATATGAGATTAATCTTCCCAACATGTAATTGTAAACTTGTAACACCAATAAGAATAAGGGGGATTCTATTGGCACACCAGGATATCTATCTGCACACTTTGACAATTCAATACGGATCGTATAAGCAATTTATAGACAAAATGTAAAGCAAGTAACTTGACAAATAAGCAACCATGTGAGATTGATCTACCCCACATATAAAATGTTCTATGTAAGGCCATGTGTTGTGGGTTTAGATGTGTTGGCGCACCTTGCCACATCACTAGCTTTTAGAGACCCAACACCATAACACAAGGGCTTTAATGGGGCTTTAACCCTTTGGGTGTGGGGCTAACTAGGGGCGTGGGGCACCAATTAATTTGTTTTTAATATACAACAAATCATATCTAGTTACCTCAATCTGAACTTCACATTTCATAAAAAGACATGTCACCTACGTGGCATCTTGTTGCAGCACTTTTCCATCTTAAAGCTCCATTAGAACCCTCCTTCCAAGCACACAACACATAATCTAATTGTAAACTTGTAACACATTAAAGTAAAGTTATAAGATATCTCGAATTCTGTAATAGGTGTAAATCATCTCATAAACATAAATTCCTAGCTTCATATATTTTCTTGTAAGATTAATTGGTGTTGGCTTATTCTATTATTCATTTGAACATTTGAGCGGTGAAGTTTAAATGCAAGTTTATCACATTTATACTGAACCTATCTTTTAAAAAAGAGAGAGAAATAGTATATAAAAAAGAAGAAAGCATAAAATCAATCCCATATAATCAAAAACTTTTTTTAATAGAAAAGTGTGATGGATATGTTTGGATAGGAATAATTCATACTTCCATTTTCTCTTTAAACACCTTGCTTTAGCAATATCCTTATACGAATTTACGTGAGTTGGTCATTTTCCCTTTAAAAAAAAACCTTGCTTTAGCAAATATTATTGTATGAATTTGAGTGAGTTGGATATTGACAACTTCTTTGATTTCAGAGAAATGAAAATATATATCATGTAACTATTCAATATTCCTATTACCAAAGTAATTGTAGCTTGTAGTATAAGGAGTTATAGTAAGACCATCCGTAGTTGGAAGATTTTGAGGCATTTTTCTTCAAAAAAAAAGTGTTGCATTTCAAGTGGTATGGATTTTAATTCTATGGTGAACATTAGTGTATAAATTAAATGTAAAATTAATGTGAATGTGAGTTTTCCATTCTTAAAAAATCAATATTTTATTAGTGTACTTAATATATAAAATAATTATATTTAACATTTAAATCTAACTAATTAATTTTATTATTATTATTAATGTAATTCATATAAAATAATGTTTTGTAAAGCACTTAAGTATAGTTTGATTACGAGACGGTGGTATATGTGATATGAATTCTGATTATCTTTGTGCTTTAGCTTTGTCTTTTTGATACGATTCCAAGCTTTGACTTAACGGTTTACTAATAAGGAGACCCCCCCCCCCCCCCAAAGAAAAAGCCCAACATGCATTGGCGAGTGCTCTTTTTAGTAAAATTGTCCATGACATGGAGGTACAGTTTGATATGTTCGTTAGACAAAATGCGGTATTTGAGTGTTTATGAACACCACATGCCCAAGATTTCCTTTTTACTATACCTATAGAGGGCCTGGCCAACATATGTCGTCGGTGGAGTACCGTCTTATCCTTAAGTGTTGCCTCATGATTCCATTATTTCCTGTTGATGAGATATACCCGGTTTGTCATAAGGCGTGTTTGGACTCCTTTGGAGAACATATGGTGCATTGTAGAGAGCTCTCGGGTTTCAAGTACATATATGATTTGTTTAGGGATGTCCTCTTTGACATATTCAGGCGCGTTCAGATTTCTGCTACCAAAGAGGCACTAATGAGTTTCTTAACTAACCCATGGAAGAAAGATCTATCCATTCGAAGGAAGATCTACCCTCAGACCAGCCGTCATTTTGGTTTTTGGATGGACGAGAGGAAAAAATGTTTGTATGGATCTAACAGGGGTTTCCCCCTTGTGGGCTTGGGGGTAGCGTTTTTATGGTGGGTCTTTAAAAGCTATTTCAGGCAAAGTAACCAAAAACGAGAAAGCGTGCCTTGACAACCAACACGTGTTTATCCCATTTGCATTTGACACTTTTGGTTTCCTTGCGCTAGAGACTATGGACCTGCTTAGTCGAGTCCAAAGGGTCATGCATAGTAATGTCATGACCACGAGATATATGAATGTAGTTTTTAAAAGACTTGGTTTTGCTATTTAAAAAGGGGTAGCGACACAGCTTGTTGTCCGTTTAGCTTCTATTTGATGTAAAAAAAAATGTGTGGCAAGTTTATAATCATTGTATTCTAAAAAGTTATACAACTTATAAGATTGCTTGTACCAAATGGTAAAGAGAAACAACGTTATGAGTATCAACATGTAGTAGCTGTGAAGAGAATTGTTTTTATTCACCTTTAAATCTGAGTAGATTTATGAATGTATGTTGAACACATCTAAACCTTATTTATTATTTGATTTTTTTATTACATCCTTTTTAGCATATATTGTGGTACCACGTATCTAATTGAATATCTTTGTCAAAGGTTAACAAATAACCTAAAACCAAAGTGATTACTTGTTTATATCTTAACAAACCAATTTGTATTATCATTCGACGACCAGTCTTCTGTCTTTTAAGCTGATTTTCACCTAGTTCTGTACTATACAATATCAATTGTGAATAGTACTTCAATAAAGTTTAAAAAAAATCAATTTTAACAAATATTTTATCTTTTTCATAAGTTTAAATCTATTTTTATTTATTATTTATCTACTTTATTATAATTAAATCTAACTTTTAACTTTAGAGATGTTTACTTATATAACAACCCTAAAACGACACCCTAGAAATATTTTCGATACCCTAAAATATATTAGAATATCTCTATATGTCTCTAAATACACCCCGTATGTGAAAACCGAGCACAAAATGTGATTTAACATTAAAAATAAAATAAAAACAAAAATAACTGGGTCGTCGAGGGGCGCAACGCCCCTTGTCTTTAGTCGACGCGGGCCGCGACGAGGCTGGCCACCCGCCATCCTCCGGAAGCCGCCACGTGGTGACACGTGGCGAAGCTATACAGGGTGACAAGTCAAAGTTAGGCCCTACGCACCTAGTCGCGGGCCGCGAAAGCCCTGGCTGTGGGTTACGCGGGGCGCGACGAATAAAGCTGGAGCTCGGGCCTTCAGTTCGATCGTTCAAATTTCGACTTTCTCTCTCAAAATTTCTTATAATAGGCGTTATACTCGGGTATAATATCCCCCTAATTAACGAAGTTCTGCTCCGTTGTAAGTATTATAACCCCTGGATACGTATTAGATACTCTGCCCGATTAATCTAAGGTTCCGTAACGACTGTCGTGGTTCTGCCCGACGTAGTCGTTGGAATGTCGTCACGGGGAGGGTATTACTAATGTTAAAATGGGTTATTTACTAACACGTGTGCAATTGTGTGAATTATAGATTGTCACCAGGAAACCCTAAAGGATAATCTAAGACAGCAATGTGAGTAATCTCCTTTTTGCAAATTGTTTTTACAAAACATCACACAATTAATTATATATTAAACAGTGATTGAGTATTTGTATGAATACAATTATCGTCAGTATGTTGGGGTTTTGTATACAAAGTTATGTTACTGCCTTGCGAGGGGTAACATTTCCACAAGTCGGGTTTGACAGTACAGTGGGTGATAATTAGTATAACTTGGAAACAAATATAATTGCGAGACCGCCCTCAATACTGTACAATGGTTTTTATTTAAACTTGATTAAACTGGGATTCACTCACCAGTATTTCCCACTGACAAAATATTTTTAAACGCGTTTCAGGTAACAAAATGTGAAAGCCAAATAGAAGCCAGCTGGACAGCACTGAAGGCTTGGAAAAGTGGCAATAAAGTTACCTAAAAATAAATAGATGTTTTTTTATTAAATAAAATAGGGTTTTATCCCTATGAAAATGTGTGTACTTAAACTTGGGATTTTCCCATATATTTAATATATTAAAAGGGTGGTATTTTACTTTGATAAAATATTTCCTAACTACGGTCCTGATGTAAATTCCGCTGCCAAAATTGAATAAACACGCGATACCACCAAAACTGGCTCGCGGCCGCCCGTTCCCGAGGTATTAGGGATCGGGGGTTGCGACAGAAGGTGGTATCAGAGCTAAGCCACTGATTCAACCACAGAAGCGTTCTGCTGACATCAAAATTCAATCTGTTAGGAAATAAATCATGGAAATACGTGTATAATTGTATTTTATTGTTATGTGTTATTTGACTATTTGTTAGTTTACAGTATGAGTGACCAAGGACCATCTGACGCGTACCGTCAATTGTCTGGTTCACCTAGAAGCGAAGGTGCCTCTTCTCAGCCTGCCCTCTCGGGGTACTCTGCTGATACTGAAGAAGGAATATTCGTGTTTAAGGCTCAGTCAGAAGAGCCATTTCCTCAGAAAAAGAGGGGATGGTTCAGTATGGGAGCACATGAGCGTAGAAAACGTATGAAAAAGTTACAAGACCAGAGAGCACTAGCAGCAGCCAAAAGAGAGACAGATGCCCATGCCCAGGGCATGATTAATAGGGGTTTAGCTAATTTTCATATCCTAGCAACCACTGCAGCTGACCCTAATCTGGAGCAAATAATAGCACCCCAACCCCAACCACCATTTCCTGATTAACCAATGGAAATAGAAAACCTTGAAAATCAAGTAGAAATGCATGACTTTAATCATGAGGAAATACCTAGGGTACCAGCTGTAACAACCCTCGGTAAAACCAACATCCTTATAATATTTCCGACACCTTATTATATCTTAAAATATTCTAATATGTCTTATAATATACCCCGTATGTTAAAATCAAGCCCGATATATGTTATAGTTTATAAAAATAAAATAAAAACCTGAAATGTAAGTTGAGGCGGGCCGCATAAACCCACCTCAACATCTTACGCGGGCCGTATGGGAGTATTGACCGGACTTCGCTGAATCCTTTAGTTCAAGCGGGCCGCATAAGACCTCGTCTAAGTTGCCGCGGGGACTCATAACACGCGATCGCACCAGAGGCCGACACGTGTCGTGTAACAACTCTTATTAAAAGTCATATTTATTTAATTAATTTGTCTAATAGGAAACCCTAATTGAGACACCCAAGTGATTCTACACAAACCCTAAAATTTTCAGAATTTTCAGAATCAGGATTAGGGCCCCTAAAACTCGGGGGGGGGGGGGTAAAACCCTAGTTACGATTATCCAAATAACTCTCTGTCAAATTCGAATTTTAAGAAACTGTCGACTCAGCAAGCCTACGCATGCATGTAGCTACTCTATGAAACTAGGTTAGCAGTCGCGTAGCGCGACTGCTATAGGGGTAACCAGTCGCGCTACGCCACTGGGTCAAATTTTCAGTATAAATAGTAGAGTTTGGGACTTGAATCTGGGCGCTGGAACGACGTAAAAATTCAAAGTATACGCTGAGTTATAGCAGAAACACTATCAAAACACACACGATTCACTAAATTGCTGCCGCAAAACAGGGTAATAACTGCGAGACTAAACAAACTGATACCACCACACTCTGAGTTCACGTCCGCCCGTTCCCGGGGATCAGGGATCGGGGGTTGTGACAGAAGGTAGTATCAGAGCCTAGCCACTGGTCTGAGCCAAAGAAGTGTTCTGCTGATACTTAAATTTTAAATTAATGTTAGGAAATAAAATAAGGAAATATATGCATAACTGTAATTATGTGTTATGTGTTATTTGACTATTTGTTAGTTTTCAGTATGAGTGATCAAGGACCATCAGACGTGAATCGTCAGTTAGCTGATTCACCTAGGAGTGAAGGTACATCATCACAACCTGCCCTCTCGGGGTATGTTGCTGACCAGGAAGACGGAATATTTGCTTTTAGAGCTCAATCTGAAGAACCATTTCCTACTAAGAAACGAGGATGGTTCAGTAAAGAAGCTTTTGCTCGTAGGAAGAGAATGAGAAAATTGCAACAGCAAAGGGCTTTAGCAGCTATTAAGAGAGAGACAGATGCTCATACTCAAGATATGCTAAATAGAAGCCTAGCAAATTTCCATATCTTAGCCACAACTGCTACTGACCCAGGTCTGGAACAACTAGTAGCCCCACAACCACAAAATCCAGAACAACCCATGGAAATAGAAAATCCGGAGAACCAAGTAGAGATGCACGATTTTAACCCAGAAGAAATCCCTAGAGTGCCTGCACCAAACCCCATAGACCTGAATTATGACCCCTGGTGGGACGACAATAGAGATTTTGTGCAACGTTACCCTATCCAAGATTATCCACCTATACAAAACATAGAAGTTTACCCAGGTATGGACCCTTTAGATCCCTATTATCAAGATGATTATATTAGGGAGATATTAGAGGATCCTTACCAATTTCAGGAATTATCACCCCCATATCAGGAAAATGCACCCCAGATTCCAAACCCAGTCCGAGAACCTGCACCCCCAATGAGTGCAGAAAACGTTCAAGAACTTAGGACTTTCGGGGAGGAAATTTTAGAGAGCAGTGAGAGAATGCGTCAGGTGGGAGAACGTCTCGTATGGAAGTACGATGAACGTAATATGGATTTTTGGATAAATCCATATCCGTGAATGTTAGAATGGAGGAAGTGGTAGTAATACTAATATAATAAAAATAAAAATAAAATAAAAATATGTGTGTACGGATGCATATTACTATTCTATTTCTGTTGGTATTGTAATCTTTATTCTGTACTAGTGTGTAATAGACGCATAAGTATATGAAAAGAGTAAGTAGCAATGATCTACGTTTTTTTGTTAGATTGTGTGTCATGTGATTAATTATACTAGATATTAATTGTGATTTTAATTTGGGATAAATGTTTAAAATTCAGATGGCCGACCAAGGAAATCAAGTCAATTTGGATAATAACCCGGAAATCCAGAATGATAATATTCAGAATGACGATAATCTGAATAATGAGAACCCAAACAACAATAACAATGGAAACCAGATGGATAATAGTGCTATCCAACACATTGTAGCACAGGGAATTATAGATGCTATGCCATTTATACTTCAAACTGTTAAAGATGCTGATAATAAAAGTAAGCATAGCAGTAAGCGACCAAGTGAACCAGAAAACAGTGTGAACAATGGACCGGTACTTCAAATGCCTATTCCCAAAAGAAGAAGAACCATGCCTTATGGTTGCTCTTATAAAGAATTCTGGTCTTGTAAACCAATGGAATTCTCGGGCAATGAAGGGGCCATTGCAACCTTACGCTGGATAGAAAAGACTGAGGCAGTCTTAAGGATAAGTAAGTGTGCTGAAGAAGATAGAATACTGTTTGCTTCTAATTTGTTTAAGAATGCATCACTAGAATGGTGGAACACTATCCTCCAGACTAGAGGAAGTGATAGAACTTACAATATGACATGGGAAGAATTTAAGGACAAGGTAGAAAGGAAATTCTGCCCACCCAATGAGAAAGAACAGATAGCAAACAAATTCCTAAACCTTAGGATGACTGGTGTAGATAGCAAAGGGTACACAAAGCTATTTTTCGAATATGCTAGGATAGTGCCAACTCTTGCTTCACCAGAACCAGTGTTAATCTCCCGTTATATTTGGGGATTAATTGGGGAAATAAGACACGTAGTCAAGGCAGCTAGACCTCAAACCATAGAAGAAGCTGTAGAATTAGCCAATACCTTGACAGATGAGTTAGTCCGTACTCTAGAAGAGGATCAAAGAAGGAGCCTAACCCAGAAGTTGACTCAAGAATTTCGTTCTGGAAATTCTAACCGTGGGAGAAATGTAGGATCTACCTCTACGCCCTACTGTAGATATTGCAAAAGAAAGCATTCAGGAAGATGCTCCATATATTGTAACTTTTGCAAAATGTCGGGACACAAGGAAGAAAACTACAGGAAGAAAGCTAACAGCAGGGTATGTTACAATTGCGGAGAACAAGGTCATATCAAACTAAACTGCCCAAAATTAGCTCCAGCTACAGATAACAAGAATACTAAAAATGCTAGAGCATTTGTTTTGACTGCAGAAGAAGCCAAGATGATCCCAGACGTTATAGCTGGTACGTTTTTAGTTAATGATGTTTTTGCTAAAGTATTATTTGACTCTGGTGCAAACCAAAGTTTTATTAATACATCGTTTTGCTAATTTCTAAATCAATCATTAACTAAACTACCACAAGAATGTGTAGTAGAGACAGCTAATGGAGAAACTGTTAGAATTTCTGAAATCTTGCAGGGAGCAAGCATAGAAATTTTAAATCAGAAATTTATTGCAAACCTATATCCCATGAATCTGGTAGGATTTGATATTGTTCTAGGAATGGATTGGTTAATAGCCAATATTTTATGTGATCAAAAGTTAATTCAAGTAAATTCACAAAAAGGTAAAATGATCACAATTAAAGGAGATAAGCCCTTTAGATCCACAAAATTCATATCTGTGATGAAAACTGCAAGTTGTATGAGAAAAAGGTTCTATAGTGTATTTGATTTCCATAATCACTAACACTAAAGGAAAAGAACTAAAAGATATTCCAGTAGTATCTTAGTTTTCAGATGTCTTTCCAGAAGAATTACCAGGACTACCTCCAGATAGAGAAGTTGAATTCAGGATTCATCTAATACCAGGAACGTCACCAATTGCCAAAGCACCTTACCGTTTGGCACCTGCAGAAATGCAAGAATTGAAGAAACAATTGGACGAATTATTAGAAAAAGGATTTATACAACCAAGTTCATCGCCATGGGGAGCGCCGATACTGTTTGTTAAAAAGAAGGACGGATCAATGCGTATGTGCATTGATTATCGTGAATTAAACAAGGTCACGATTAAGAATCGGTACCCATTACCAAGAATCGATGATCTGTTTGATCAACTGCAAGGAGCTCGATTTTTCTCTAAGATCGATTTAAGGTCAGGATATCATCAATTAAAGGTACAGGAAGAGGACATTCCTAAAACCGCATTCAGAACGAGGTATGGTCATTATGAATTTACTGTCATGCCATTTGGTTTAACCAATGCCCCAGCTGCATTTATGGACATGATGAACCGAATTTGTAAGCCATATTTGGATAAATTCATAATTGTATTCATAGATGATATTCTAATTTACTCTAAGAATAAAGAGGATCATGCAAGGCATTTGCACATACTTTTAAGTTTGTTAAGAAAGGAAAAGCTTTATGCTAAGTTTTCAAAGTGCGAATTTTGGTTAGAACAGGTACAATTCCTTGGACACTTAGTCAATCATGAAGGAATTCATGTAGATCCAACTAAAATTGAGGCAATTACTAAATGGAAAACCCCTGAATCACCAACTGAGATTAGAAGTTTCTTAGGATTGGCCGGTTATTATAGAAGATTTATTAAAGATTTTTCTAGAATAGCCATTCCTTTAACTAAGCTAACCTGTAAATCTGTTAAGTTTGAATGGGGAGTAAAACAAGAAAAAGCCTTTAGAATTCTTAAGCAAAGATTAACCCATACACCTATATTAGCATTACCAGAAGGAACTGAAGACTTTGTAGTCTATTGCGATGCTTCTAAATTAGGTTATGGATGTGTATTAATGCAACGACAAAATGTTATAGCCTATGCATCTAGACAACTTAAGAATCATGAAGAGAATCATTCAACCCATGATTTAGAATTGGGAGCTATAATTTTTGCTCTTAAGATTTGGAGACATTACCTTTATGGTAGTAAGTTTACCATATTTACTGATCATAAAAGTTTAAGGTATGTTTTCGGGCAGAAAGAATTGAATATGAGACAAAGACGCTGGATGTAATTTCTTAGTGACTATGATTGTGATATCCAGTATCATGAAGGAAGAGCAAATGTAGTAGCAGATGCTTTAAGCCGAAAGTATCATGAAAAGCCAAAAAGGGTACGTTCTCTTAAATTAAATCTGCAAGTAGATTTAAATGATCAAATAAGAGAAGCACAAGAATCAGTAATCAAGGATGATTTTGAAAAATTAAAAGGTATGTTAAAGGAATTAAAACAAGGAACAGATGGGATATGGAGATTCCATGAAAAGAGAATGTGGATACCTAAATTAGGAAATCTACGTAATCGTATATTAGAAGAAGCCCATAAGTCTAAGTATACGATGCATCCAGGAAGTGATAAAATGTACCAGGATTTAAGGAAAAATTTCTGGTGGATAGGAATGAAAAAGGACATAGCAACCTATGTTTCTAAATGTTTAACTTGTTCACAAGTTAAAGCTGAACATCAGAAACCCTCAGGTTTATTACAGCAATTAGAAATGCCAGTCTGGAAATGGGAATTAATAACAATGGATTTTGTTACTAAATTACCCAAAACGAAGAAAGGAAAGGATACAATCTGGGTGATTGTAGATAGATTAACCAAATCAGCTCATTTTCTACCAATGAAAGAAACAATTAGTATGGAACAATTAGCTAAGTTATATGTAAATGAAATTGTTTCTTTACATGGCATTCCTTTATCAATTGTTTCTGATAGAGATAGTAGATTTACCTCTCGTTTTTGGTCAAGTTTCCAAAAGGCAATGGGAACCAAATTAAGGTTAAGCATAGCTTATCATCCTCAAACAGATGGACAAAGCGAAAGAACAATCCAGACAATGGAAGATATGCTTAGAGCTTGTGTAATCGATTTTGGAGGTAATTGGGACGATCACTTACCTTTAATAGAATTTTCTTATAATAATAGTTATCACACAAGTATCAATGCTGCACCATTCGAAGCACTTTATGGAAGAAAGTGTCGAACCCCAGTCTGTTGGGCAGAAATTGGGGAACAACAATTATCTGGACCTGAGATAGTGCAAGAAACAACTGACAAGATTATTCAAGTCAAGGAACGACTAAAAGCTGCACGTGATCGACAAAAGAGTTATGCTGATAACCGATGCAAGCCATTGGAATTTCAAGTAGGAGATAGAGTGTTGTTGAAAGTCTCTCCTTGGAAAGGAGTGGTAAGATTCATCAAACGAGGGAAGTTAAGTCCCAGATATGTTGGACCTTTTAAGATTATTAGAAGAATAGGATCTGTAGCCTATCAGCTACAACTGCCAGAGGAAATGGCAGGAATACATGATGTGTTTCATGTATCAAATCTTAAAAAGTGTTTAGCTGGTGAATCATTGATAGTGCCTCTTAAAGATATAGAGGTAAATGAACAACTCAAGTTTGTAGAAAGGCCTCTACAAATTGAAGACAGGAAAATCAAGAATCTCAAGCTTAAAAGACTAATTCTAGTCAAAGTAAAGTGGGACTCCAAAAGAGGACCTGAGTACACATGGGAGCTTGAGTCAGAAATGAAAAGGAAATATCCGCACTTGTTTCAGTAGATCTCGAGGACGAGCTCTAAAACAAGGTGGGGAGAATGTAACAACCCTCGGTAAAACCAACATCCTTATAATATTTCCGACACCTTATTATATCTTAAAATATTCTAATATGTCTTATAATATACCCCGTATGTTAAAATCAAGCCCGATATATGTTATAGTTTATAAAAATAAAATAAAAACCTGAAATGTAAGTTGAGGCGGGCCGCATAAACCCACCCCAACATCTTACGCGGGCCGTATGGGAGTATTGACCGGACTTCGCTGAATCCTTTAGTTCAAGCGGGCCGCATAAGACCTCGTCTAAGTTGACGCGGGCCGCGGGGACTCATAACACGCGATCGCACCAGAGGCCGACACGTGTCGTGTAACAACTCTTATTAAAAGTCATATTTATTTAATTAATTTGTCTAATAGGAAACCCTAATTGAGACACCCAAGTGATTCTACACAAACCCTAAAATTTTCAGAATTTTCAGAATCAGGATTAGGGCCCCTAAAACTCAGGGGGGGGGGGGTAAAACCCTAGTTACGATTATCCAAATAACTCTCTGTCAAATTCGAATTTTAAGAAACTGTCGACTCAACAAGCCTACCCATGCACGTAGCTACTCTATGAAACTAGGTTAGCAGTCGCGTAGCGCTACGCCACTGGGTCAAATTTTCAGTATAAATAGTAGAGTTTGGGACTTGAATCTGGGCGCTGGAACGACGTAAAAATTCGAAGTATACGCTGAGTTATAGCAGAAACACTATCAAAACACACACGATTCACTAAATTGCTGCCGCAAAACAGGGTAATAACTCGATCGCTATTATGATTCATTTTCCGATCGATCAATGTACTCAATGGATGTTTAAGTGCTGCCCACGTTAGGGTGATGCTTTTTCATTAGTCGTTAATTCGATGGATGTTTAAGCATAGCACTTTGTCATTCGTTGTGAGGGTTGATCTCGTGAGTTATCGTAAATGCTGTATTGATTACTAACCCAGTTTTGTGTGCATTATTATTTAAATTAGGTTAACAAGGCTAATCCATAGACTAGACTCTGTCCGTGTCAAATCTGCAATGTGAGTCATTCTCTTTTTATCAAATTTATTTACAAAAGCATGGTTATTTTAAAGTTATAATTACAGTGATTAAGTTTATGTAATCACCAAATTACAGCCGGTATGTGGGGTTTTGTATACATTACTTGATAATCTTCACCATTGGGGGAGCCAAGGGGTGATATGACCATAATCACAGACACCATTGGACGAATGGGCCAATGGGTCGAGTGACAAAGTACTGTGGGTAGTTGGTTGATATCTGAAACATTGTAATCTTCCTTAATACTGTAAATTATAACAAATATGTCATTTTAATAAATAGAATGATTCACTCAGTATTTCTCGCTGACAAAACCTTTTTCAAACATGTTTCAGGTGATCTGTTGTGATTCAGGAAAGGTGTTGTGGAGCACTGCAAGCTTAAGAAAGTGGCTCATTACAAAATAAAGAAATATGTTTTGTAAAATAAAGATTTCTCAGTGAAATCACAGTATTGTAAATTACCGGGGTTTTATCCCGAGTTGTGAAATAAAATAATCGGGAAAATTTTAGCTTTAAAAAGATCCTGATGATAAACTTCCGCTGTTAAACTCAATTAAATAAATACCACGGGATTTCTGTCCCGCGGCTCCTGAAACGGGTCAAACCGGGTCGGGGGCCGTGACAGAAAAAGGTGGTATCAGAGCCACTGAGTTAAGCTAATTAAGTATTTAGAAATACTTAATTTTTCCTGATTACTATTATGTGATTATGTGTTTTATTAACTGACTATTTGTTAGTTACAGTATGGGTAAACAAAAGCTTTCAAACATCTATCTTAAATTAGATAGGTCAGTCAACAAGAAGGGAAGTTCATCTCAAACAAAACTCCCTGCAATTCCTGAAGAAGGAATATTTGTTCGCAAAGCCCAATATGAGAAACCCCTTTCTCCTGATAGAAGAAGATTGATTCTTAGGAAAAGTCAGGAGAAAATAAAGAAAGTCCGGGAAAAGAAAGTTAAAAAGGAAACCCAGGAATTAACCAGTAAATCACCTTGGGAAGACAAGTTAGACGAAAAATGGGCAAATCTTTATATGTTAGCTACAGTAGCAGTAAATGCAGATCTCTAAATAAATTAGCAAACCATATCACCTACAAGCTAGAAAACCCATCCAGTAAATAAATAAATTTACAATAAAACATAGTGTGTTTTAAATTTCAGTTGTTTTGTAATAATATGGTATGCAATAGTATGTGAAGGTTATTTTTTGAAAATTTGTTATAAAATTTTTAACTTATTATTTTATATTAAACAGAATGAATGAGTTATCGGAAGCCCTAGAGAATCTCAACCTATACCCTGTAAACTTAGAAGTTTCTAAAGAATTTACTGGGTATTTTCCTGATGTGGAACAACCTGTAGAATTCAACGCTCCACCTTTGAAAAAGCCAAAACCAAAGAAAAGAAGGAAATACGTATGGGGGAGTCGTATACGTAGGAAAAAGCCAGCTACGAAACTTCCTAAAATAAACAATCCTTTAGAAAAAGGAAAAGAAATTGTAACCAGGGAAAGTTCTAGACAGCAGGAGATGGAGACTGAAGTCAAGGAAGATTCTAGGCAAATGGGAATGCAGTTTGAGGAATATTCTAAGGAAATAGAAATGGAGGTTGGAAAAGGTTCTAGACCAACTCAGATGGAAATTGGAGAAAGCTCCAAACAAAACCAGGGAATGACTTTTCAGGAGGAAATAGATTTCATATTGGCAAGCTGTGATACTATTCAGCCTGTCAATACAAATGTTTTTACTCGTCCTATTGAAAACCAAATCCCTATAAATCTTGAACCAGCAATCCCAGAACCAATAATGCATACCCAACCTGTGGGAATGGATGAATGGTGGACAAATGATTGGCAATTTCAAAACATTGTCAACAGTCCTTATTCCTTTCTTCCGCAATTCGATCCAGAACCCCTACCTAATCCACCAATGAGTAACGAAAATCTGGCTGAACGTCGCCATTTTGGTGAAGAATTAATGGATGCGGGAAGTAGAATTCGGGAGATAGGGGGACAAATTGCTTGGAAATATGATGAAAGGGAGCTTCGTTTTTAGGAAAACAAGTGACGAGAAAGAAGTGGGTAGTGAGTCGGTATTTGTGTAATAGTAATAGTAAAATCAGTATTTGTAAAATAAATAATAAAACGGTTGTATATAGAGGCACAATATAATCTATAAACTAAATAAAATTTTAGATTTTGTTTGTATATTCGTTTACGTGATTATGTGCAATTAATTGTGACATTGGATTATTTCTTTTATACTAATTATTTATTTATAAATTAATTATCAGATGGCAAACATTGGTAATGAACCAGTAAATGAAGTAAATCAATCCGAGCAAATTCAGGAAGAACAATTGTTAAATAGACAAGATATAGAGGATATCGTTGCACAAGGAATAGCCAATGCTATTCCAGCAATTGTTGCTGCTGTTCAAAAACCTGTTAAACCGCAATCAATCATTCCTAGTAAACGTACTCAAGGCGACAACTTTAGTAATAGTATAAACGGAGGCGGAAATCATGTTAATAACAATAATGATCTGCAAACCCCAATTTTCAAGAAAATGAAAGCTGCAACACCTGGTTGCACTTACAAAGAATTCCTTGCCTGTAAACCAACTGAGTTTGCAGGTAACGAAGGGGCTATTGCAGCATTACGTTGGTTAGAGAAAACTGAGGCAGTAATCGCTATAAGTAAATGTGCTGAGGAAGATCAAGTTATGTATGCGTCAAATCTTTTTAAAGAAGGGGCGTTAGAATGGTGGAACACTGTGATACAAGCAAAAAGAAGGATTGAGGCTTATGCCATGAAATGGGAAGAATTTAAGAGTCTTGTAGAAAGAAAATTATGTCCCGAGTATGAAAAAGATCAAATGGCAAATAAGTTCCTAAACCATCGGATGGTTAATGTGGACTGTCAAGGATATACTTCGACATTCTTTGAATATGCTAGATTAGTACCAACACTGGCTTCGCCAGAACCGGTACTCATTTCTCGCTATATTTGGGGATTAATTAGCGAAATCCGCAATATCGTTAAAGCTGCGAGACCTCGCACTATTGACGATGCAGTGGAACTAGCCAACACCTTAACTGATGAACTGGTACGCACAAGAGATGAAACCAGGAAAAAGGAACTGGCTCAGAAAATTACCCAAGGATTTCGTGTGGGTAATAGTAATAACTTCAAGAAAAGAGGAGCAGGGCAATCTTCAAATCCACCTTTCTGTAGGAATTGCAAAAGGAAACATTATGGAAGATGTAATGTGACCTGCAACCTTTGCAAAGCTGTAGGACACAGTGAAGAAAACTGCAGAAAGAAAACCATAATCTGTTTTAACTGTGGAGAAGCGGGGCATTATAAAACAGAATGTCCTAAATTGAACAAACCAGCAGACAACAAAGCTAAACCAGCTGACGGAGCTACAAAGAAGAATGTCAGAGCATTCCAGCTAACTACTTAAGAAGCAGAACTCATTCCAGATGTGATAGCTGGTACGTTCTTAGTTCACAACGTATACGCAAAAGTATTATTTGACTCTGGTGCAAACCAAAGTTTTATCAATACTTTATTCTGTCAAGCTCTTAAGTTACCTTTAACCAATGCTAGGCAGATTTTTACAGTTGAAACTACAGATGGGAATTCAGTTAAAATAGATCAGGTTTTGCAAAAAGTAGAAATAGAACTTTCAGGTCATAAATTTGCTGCAAATCTGTTACCTATGAAATTAGCTGAATTTGATGTTGTGTTAGGAATGGATTGGTTAATAGCCAACCATGCCCAAATCATTTGTGATAAAAACTCTATAGAAATTCAAGCACCTACTAGAGAAGTAATCATGATTATAGGAGATAAACCACGTAAACCCATGAAGTTCATATCAGTAATGAAAGTTGCTAGTTATGAACGAAAGCAAGGAATAGTATATATGATTTCAGTAATCATTAGTACTAAGGGTAAAGAACTTAAGGAAATTCCTGTAGTCTCATAATACCCAGATGTATTCCCAGAAGAGTTACCAGGGTTACCACCAGATAGGGAGGTAGAATTTAGGATTCATCTAATTCCTGGAACTACACCGATAGCTAAGGCACCTTATCGGTTAGCTCCTACCGAAATGTTAGAACTAAAAACACAATTAGATGAATTACTAAGTAAAGGATTCATACAACCTAGCTCATCTCCTTGGGGAGCGCCAGTGTTCTTTGTAAAGAAGAAGGATGGTTCGATGAGAATGTGTATTGATTATAGAGAATTGAATAAAGTTACAATTAAGAATCGATACCCATTACCTAGGATTGATGATCTTTTTGATCAACTCCAAGGAGCTAGATATTTTTCTAAGATCGATTTACGCTCTGGATATCATCAATTAAAAGTACAAGAGGAAGACATACCTAAGACTGCTTTTAGAACTAGGTATGGTCATTACGAGTTTACAGTCATGCCCTTCTGGTTAACGAATGCACCTGCAGCATTCATGGACATGATGAATAGGATCTGTAAACCGTATTTGGATAAATTTGTAATTGTCTTCATAGATGATATACTTATTTATTCAAAAAGTCAGGACGAACATTGTCAGCACTTGCATGCACTCTTAACTTTGTTAAGAAAAGAAAAGCTCTATGCCAAATTCTCAAAATGTGAATTTTGGCTACAAGAAGTGCAATTCTTAGGACACATGGTGAATCATGAAGGTATTCACGTAGATCCTGCTAAGATAGAGGCAATTACCAATTGGAAGGTTCCGCAAACCGCAATGGAAATTAGAAGTTTTATAGGTTTAGCTGGATATTATAGACGGTTTATTAAGGATTTTTCCAAGATAGCTGTACCATTAACTAAGCTAACCTGTAAAGCCATTAAGTTTGAATGGGGACCTAAACAAGAAGAAGCCTTTAGAATCTTGAAGCAGAAATTAACAAATGCTCCAATCTTAGCCTTACCAGAAGGAACTGAAGATTTTGAAGTATATTGTGATGCTTCAAAACTAGGATTTGGATGTGTGCTTATGCAACGCAAGAAGGTAATTGCGTATGCTTCAAGACAGTTGAAAAAGCACGAAGAAAATTATACAACTCATGATTTAGAGTTAGGCTCCATAATTTTTGCCCTTAAGATTTGGAGACATTATCTTTACGGAAGTAAATTTACTGTCTATACAGACCACAAAAGTTTAAGATATATATTTGGGCAAAAAGTGTTAAACATGAGGCAAAGAAGATGGATGGAAATTTTAAGTGATTACGACTGTGATATTCAGTATCACGAAGGAAAGGAAAATATAGCTGCAGATGCCTTAAGTCGTAAGTATCATGAGAAACAACGACGGGTTCGTGCTCTTAGATTAAATCTACAAATAGATTTAATGGAACAAATAAAGAGTGTTCAGGAAACAGCAATCAAGGATGACGCTGAAGGAATGAAGGGACGAATAAAAGATTTAGAACAAGGAGCTGATGGAATTTGGAGATTCCATAAGAAAAGGATCTGGGTACCAAAACAGGGAGAATTAAGAAATAAGATCTTGGAGGAAGCTCATAAATCTAGGTATACCATACACCCAGGAAACAATAAGATGTACCAAGATTTAAGAAATAATTTCTGGTGGATAGGTATGAAAAAGGATATAGCTAGGTATGTATCAAAGTGTCTTACTTGTTCACAAGTTAAGGCAGAACATCAGAAACCTTCAGGTCTACTACAACAATTAGAAATGCCGGTATGGAAATGGGAACTCATAACAATGGATTTTGTTACTAAGTTGCCCAAAACCAGAAAAGGTAATGATGCGATTTGGGTAATTGTAGATCGATTAACCAAAACAGCTCATTTTCTACCCATGAAGGAAACCTTTAGTATGGAAAGGTTAGCCAAATTATATGTAGACGAAGTAGTATCCTTACATGGAGTTCCACTCTCCATTGTATCGGATAGGGATAGTCGATTCACTTCTCATTTTTGGACAAGTTTCCAGAAAGCAATGGGAACTCGACTAAACTTAAGTACTGCATATCATCCACAAACAGACGGGCAAAGTGAAAGGACAATCCAAACTCTAGAAGACATGCTCCGAGCATGTGTAATAGATTTTGGTGGAAATTGGGACGATCACTTACCATTAATTGAATTCTCCTATAACAATAGTTATCATTCAAGTATCGAAACTGCCCCATTCGAAGCATTGTATGGAAGAAAATGCAGAACTCCAGTTTGTTGGGCAGAAATAGGAGAAAGTCAATTGTCAGGTCCTGAAATAGTACAAGAGACGACTGACAAGATTACTCAAATCAAGGAAAGGCTGAAGACGGCTCGAGATCGCCAGAAGAGTTATGCAGACAATAGATGCAAGCCGTTAGAATTTCAAGTTGGAGACAGAGTATTGTTAAAAGTTTCTCCTTGGAAAGGAGTTGTTAGATTCGGTAAGAAAGGAAAGCTAAGTCCCAGATACGTAGGACCATTTCTAGTGATCCAACGTATAGGACCAGTTGCTTATCGTTTACAACTACCAGAAGAATTAGCTGGAGTACATGATGTATTTCATGTATCCAATCTCAAGAAATGTCTAGCAGACAAATCTCTGGTAGTACCTCTTCAAGACATAGAGGTAAACGAAAAGCTAAAATTTGTTGAGAAACCTCTTCAGATAGAAGACCGAAAAATGAAGTTTCTCAAGCACAAACGACTAGTGCTGGTTAAAGTAAGGTGGGATTCAAAGAGAGGAGCTGAATACACTTGGGAGCTGGAATCTGAAATGAAGCGAAAGTATCCTCATTTATTCCAGTAAATCTCGAGGACGAGATTTTTATTAAGGTGGGGAGAATGTAACAACTCTTATTAAAAGTCATATTTATTTAATTAATTTGTCTAATAGGAAACCCTAATTGAGACACCCAAGTGATTCTACACAAACCCTAAAATTTTCAGAATCAGGATTAGGGCCCCTAAAACTCAGGGGGGGGGGGTAAAACCCTAGTTACGATTATCCAAATAACTCTCTGTCAAATTCGAATTTTAAGAAACTGTCGACTCAGCAAGCCTACCCATGTACGTAGCTACTCTATGAAACTAGGTTAGCAGTCGCGTAGCGCGACTGCTATAGGGGTAACCAGTCGCGCTACGCCACTGGGTCAAATTTTCAGTATAAATAGTAGAGTTTGGGACTTGAATCTGGGCGCTGGAACGACGTAAAAATTCGAAGTATACGCTGAGTTATAGCAGAAACACTATCAAAACACACACGATTCACTAAATTGCTGCCGCAAAACAGGGTAATAACTCGATCGCTATTACGATTCATTTTCCGATCGATCAATGTACTCAATGGATGTTTAAGTGCTGCCCACGTTAGGGTGATGCTTTTTCATTAGTCGTTAATTCGATGGATGTTTAAGCATAGCACTTTGTCATTCGTTGTGAGGGTTGATCTCGTGAGTTATCGTAAATGCTGTATTGATTACTAACCCAGTTTTGTGTGCATTATTATTTAAATTAGGTTAACAAGGCTAATCCATAGACTAGACTCTGTCCGTGTCAAATCTGCAATGTGAGTCATTCTCTTTTTATCAAATTTATTTACAAAAGCATGGTTATTTTAAAGTTATAATTACAGTGATTAAGTTTATGTAATCACCAAATTACAGCCGGTATGTGGGGTTTTGTATACATTACTTGATAATCTTCACCATTGGGGCAGCCAAGGGGTGATATGACCATAATCACAGACACCATTGGACGAATGGGCCAATGGGTCGAGTGACAAAGTACTGTGGGTAGTTGGTTGATATCTGAAACATTGTAATCTTCCTTAATACTGTAAATTATAACAAATATGTCATTTTAATAAATAGAATGATTCACTCAGTATTTCTCTCTGACAAAACCTTTTTCAAA
Source organism: Helianthus tuberosus (assembly GCA_030545235.1). NCBI lineage: Eukaryota > Viridiplantae > Streptophyta > Magnoliopsida > Asterales > Asteraceae > Helianthus > Helianthus tuberosus. Next base: position 4,925,196 of record CM060443.1, read on the forward strand.
CATGTTTCAGGTGATCTGTTGTGATTCAGGAAAGGTGCTGTGGAGCACTGCAAGCTTAAGAAAGTGGCTCATTACAAAATAAAGAAATATGTTTTGTAAAATAAAGATTTCTCAGTGAAATCATAGTATTGTAAATTACCGGGGTTTTATCCCGAGTTGTGAAATAAAATAATCGGGAAAATTTTAGCTTTAAAAAGATCCTGATGATAAACTTCCGCTGTTAAACTCAATTAAATAAATACCACGGGATTTCTGTCCCGCGGCTCCTGAAACGGGTCAAACCGGGTCGGGGGCCGTGACATGTCGACATCGTGGCGGACCTACTCAACGACTCAGCTAAGCTATAGTGTTGACTGGTGTTGACGCGGGCGGCGTAAGGTTACCTTGTCTTTGACGCGGGCCGCGACAGGATGCAATATCACAACTATAAATAGCAGGCATCAGTTTTCAGTTTTCAGTTTCCGTCGCTCATTCTCAAATCTCATTCATGAATTCTGAAGTTATAGACATAATATTTTGGGTATTATACCCCTAATTAGCGAGGTTCCGCTCCGTTGTAAGTATTATAACCCCGGTTTCATAATAGTTACGCTGCCCGATTGATTTAGGGTTCCGTAACAACTGTCGTGGTTCTGCCCGACGTAGTTGTTGGAATGTCGTCTCGGGGAGGGTATCATTAATAATTTCAAAGGGTTATGGTACTAACCAATGTACATTTGTATAAATTATAGATTATACCCAGGAAACCCTTACGAAAAGCCTAAGACAGCAATGTGAGTTTATCCTCTTTTTGTTAATGTTTTTGGAATACTTTACAAAACCTTAATTATTTTACAATATGATTAAGCGGTGATTGGGTCTTTGTAGTTCTTCAATTACTGCCGGTATTATGGGGTTTTGTATACAAAATTTATTACTACGAGTAGTAGTAAGTCAGGAATGACAGTTCATTACCATTGGACGACGAGTTAGCCAATGGGTAATTTGACCATAGCCATAGATCCGGTCGAGTGGCAAATACTGAATGAGTAATTGTGTAGAAATAAACAATGTGATCGCTCTCAATACTGTTTTAATTGATAAAATGTTTCTTGATTAAACTGGGATTCACTCACCAGTATTTCCGACTGACAAATGTTTTTAAAACACGTTACAGGTAACACAATGTGAACAGCCAATTAGTGAAAAGCCAGCTGGAGAGCACTGAAGGCTTGGGAAAATGTGGCTATAAAAGTTACCTAATAAACGATGTTTTAAATTCAATAAAATAGGGTTTGTCCCTATAAATGTATTGTAATAAGAAACTTGGGTTTTGCCCATGTATTTATTAATATCAAGTATGGTGGTTTTACTCTGATAAACATTTCCTAACTACGGTCCTGATGAAATTCCGCAGCGAGACTAAACAAACTGATACCACCACACTCTGAGTTCACGTCCGCCCGTTTCCGGGGATCAGGGATCGGGGGTTGTGACACCAGCACCAAACCCCTTAGACCCAAATTACAACCCCTGGTGGGACGACAATAGGGACTATGTGCAACGCTACCCGATACATGAAGACATGCCCATGTCGAACTTAGGAGCCTACCCAGGTTTGGATCTTCTAGATACCTATTACGATAACGATGTATACATTAGGGAGATTTTAGAGAATCCTTACCAGTTCCAGGCACCTACACCTCCATACCAGGAACCCGCACCCCAGATTCCGAACCCAGTCCTAGAACCTGCACCCCCAATGAGTGCAGAAAATGTACAAGAACTTAGGACATTTGGTGAGGAAATTTTAGAGAATAGTGAAAGGATGAGACAGGTGGGAGAGCGACTCGTCTGGAAGTATGACGAGCGCAATATGGATTTCTGGATGAATCCATATCCTTGAATGTGATGGTAAAGATGGTAATAATAGTAATAATAATATAATAATAACAATATAATAATAATATATGTGTGTATGAAAAAAAAAACTACGGATACCTACTACTAGTAGTGTAGTTTTAAATTTCAGTTGGTATTATAATTTTAATTTCCAGTATTGGTTTGTAGTTGATGCATATTATATAAAAATAGAGTAAGTCGCAATGATCGACGCTTTTGACCAAAATGCGTGTCATGTGATTGGCTATATTAAATATTAATTTGTGATATTGATACGTGGTAACTGTTTAAAATTCAGATGGCCGACGAAGCAAATCAGGAAAATCTGAATAACGATAAACAGAGTAACATTAACTTGGTTAATGAGAATCCGAATAACAATAACAATGGAAACCAAGTGGATAATAGTGCCATCCAACACATAGTGGCATAAGGAATTATAGATGCAATGCCATATATTCTTCAAACTGTTAAGGATGCTGATAATAAAAGTAAACATGATAGCAAGCGACCCTCTAAACCTGCAAACAACATAAACAATGGCCCTGTACTTCAAGTGCCCATTCCCAAAAGAAGAAGAACCGTGTCTTACGGTTGTTCTTACAAAGAATTCTGGTCATGTAAACCGATAGAATTCTAGGGCAATGAAGAACCCATTGCAGCTCTACGCTGGATAGTAAAGACTGAGACAGTCTTGAAAATAAGCAAATGTGCGGAAGAAGACAAAATAATGTTTGCTTCCAATCTATTTAAGAATTCAGCCTTAGAATGGTGGAACACTATCCTCCAGTCTAGAGGAAGTGATAGGGTTTATAATATGGAATGGGAGGAATTTAAGAATATGGTAGAAAGGAAATTCTGCCCTCCCAATGAAAAAGAACAAATAGCAAACAAATTCCTAAACCTTAGGATGAATGGAGTGGATAGTAAGGGGTACACAAAGTTATTCTTTGAATATGCTAGAATAGTACCTACCCTTGCATCACCAGAGCCGGTATTGATCTCCCGTTACATCTGAGGATTAATTGGAGAGATTAGACACGTAGTCAAGGCAGCTAGACCTCAAACCATAGAAGAAATTGTGGAATTAACAAACACCTTGACTGATGAATTAGTGCGTACACGAGAAGAAGACCAAAGGAGAAACCTAGCACAAAGGCTTACCCAGGAATTCCGCTATGGTAATTCCAACCGTAGGAATGTAGGTTCTACCTCTGCACCTTACTGCAAAACTTGCAAGAAGAAGCATTCAGGAAAATGCTCCACTCACTGCAATTTCTGTAAGTTACCAGGACACAAGGAAGAAGATTGCAGGAGGAAATCTAGTAACGGATTGTGCTTCAACTGTGGAGAAAAAGGTCATATCAAGCCAAATTGTCCAAAATTGGCTCCAGCTCCGAATAACAAGTTCTGACAGCAGATGAAGCCAAAATGATTCCGGACGTGATAGCTGGTACGTTTTTAGTTAATGATATTTTTGCTAAAGTATTATTTGAGTCTGGTGCAAACCAAAGTTTTATTAATACTTCGTTCTGCAAACTTCTTAATCAATCATTAACTACACTTCCACAAGAATGTCTAGTAGAAACCGCTAATGGAGAAACTGTTAGGATTTCTGAAATCTTGCAGGGAGCAAGAATAGAAATTTTAAATCAAAAGTTTATTGCAAATCTTTACCCAATGAATCTGGCAGGATTCGATGTCGTTTTAGGAATGGATTGGTTAATAGCCTATAAAGCCAGTATTTTATGTGATCAAAAGTCAATTCAAGTAAATTCACCAAAAGGTGAAAAGATCACAATTAAAGGAGATAAACCATTTAGGTCCACAAAATTCATCTCTGTGATGAAAACTGCAAGTTATATAAGAAAAAGGATCATTAGTGTATTTGATTTCCATAATCACTAACACTAAAGGAAAAGAACTAAAAGACATTACAGTAATGTCTCAGTTTTCAGATATATTCCCAGAAGAACTACCAGGTCTACCGCCAGATAGAGAAGTTGAATTCAGAATTCACCTGCTACCAGGAACGGCATCGTTTGCCAAAGCACCTTACCGTTTGGCACCCGCAGAAATGCAGGAACTGAAGAAACAATTAGACGAATTGCCGGAAAGAGGATTCATACAGCCAAGCTCATCGCCATGGGGAGCGCCGATTTTATTCGTCAAAAAGAAAGATGGATCAATGCGAATGTGCATTGATTACCGTGAATTGAACAAAGTCACGATTAAGAATTGGTATCCATTACCAAGAATCGATGACCTGTTCGATCAATTGCAAGAAGCTCGATTTTTCTCTAAAATCGACTTAAGGTCAGGATATCATCAATTAAAGGTACAGGAAGAAGATATTCCTAAAACTGCGTTCAGAACAAGGTATGGCCATTATGAATTTACTGTCATGCCATTTGGTTTAACCAATGCCCCAGCTGCATTTATGGACATGATGAACCGAATATGTAAGTCATATTTGAATAAGTTCATAATTGTGTTTATAGATGATATTATCATTTACTCTAAAAGTATAGAGGAACATGCAAGGCATTTGCATGCATTTTTAAGTTTACTAAGAAAGGAAAAGCTTTATGCTAAGTTTTCAAAATGCGAGTTTTGGTTAGAACAGGTGGAGTTTCTTGGACACTTGGTTAACCATGAAGGAATTCATGTGTATCCCACAAAAATCGAGGCAATTACTAAATGGAAGACCCCTTATTCACCAACCGAGGTTAGAAGTTTCTTAGGATTGGCCGGTTATTATAGAAGATTTATTCAAGATTTTTCTAGAATAGCCATTCCCTTAACTAAGTTAACCTGTAAATCCATTAAATTTGAATGGTGACCAAAGCAAGAAGAAGCCTTTAGAATTCTTAAGCAAAGATTAACCCATGTACCCATACTAGCGTTACCAGAAGGAACTGAAGATTTTGTAATTTATTGTGACGCTTCTAAATTAGGTTATGGATGTGTGTTAGTGCAACGTCAAAAGGTTATAGCTTACGCCTCTAGACAAATTAAGAATCATGAAGAGAATTATTCAACCCATGATCTTGAATTAGTAGCAATAATTTTTGCTTTGAAAATTTGGAGACATTACCTTTATGGTAGTAAGTTTACCATTTTTACTGACCATAAGAGTTTAAGATATGTTTTTGAACAAAAAGAATTGAATATGAGACAAAGACGCTGGATGGAGATGCTTAATGATTATGATTATGATTGTGATATCCAGTATCATGCAGGAAAAACAAATGTAGTGGCAGATGCTTTAAGCCGAAAATATCACGAAAAGCCAAAAAGGGTACGTTCTCTTAATTTAAATCTAAAAGTAGATTTAAATGAACAAATCAAAAAGGCACAAGAATCAGTAATCAAGGATGATACTGAAAAGCTAAAAGGTATGATTAAGGAATTAAAACAAGGAACAGATGGAATTTGGAGATTCCATGAAAAGAGAATGTGGATACCTAAATTAGGAAACCTACGTCATCGCATATTAGAGGAAGCCCACAAGTCTAAATATACGATGCATCCAGGAAATGATAAGATGTACCAGGATTTAAGAAATAATTTCTGGTGGATAGGAATGAAAAAGGACATAGCAACCTATGTTTCTAAATGTTTAACTTGCTCACAAGTTAAAGCTGAACATCAGAAACCCTCAGGTTTGTCACAACAGTTAGAAATGTTAGTGTGGAAATGGGAATTGATAACAATGGATTTTGTTAATAAATTACCCAAAACAAAGAAAGGTATACAATCTGGGTGATTGTAGATAGGCTAACTAAATCAGCTCACTTCCTACCAATGAAGGAAACTTTCAGTATGAAACAACTAGCTAAATTATATGTAAATGAAATTGTTTCTTTACATGGAATTCCTTTATCAATTGTTTCTGATAGGGATAGCCGTTTTACCTCTCATTTTTGGATAAGTTTCCAAAAAGCAATGGGAACCAAGTTAAATCTAAGCACCGCTTATCATCCTCAAACGGACAGACAAAGCGAAAGGACAATCAGAAGATGGAAGACATGCTTAGAGCTTGTGTAATTGATTTCGGAGGTAATTGGGACGATCACTTACCATTGATAGAATTTTCTTATAATAATAGTTATCATACAAGTATCAATGCTGCACCATTCGAAGCACTTTATGGACGAAAGTGTCGAACCCCAGTCTGTTGGGCAGAAATTGGGGAAAAGCAACTATCTGGACCTGAGATAGTGCAGGAGACAACCGATAAAATCATTCAAGTCAAGGAACGACTAAAAGCAGCATGTGATCGACAGAAAAGCTATGCGGACAACAGGTGAAAACCATTGGAATTCCAAGTAGGGGACCAAGTATTGTTAAAAGTCTCTCCTTGGAAAGGAGTGGTAAGATTCATAAAAAGGGGAAAGCTAAGTCCCAGGTGTTAGGGGTCATTTTCTTAACATACGTATCCTGACTAATATCCTGCCTTTGTTTGTTTATTTGTGATCAGAATGCTGGAAGAGGATATTGCTAACATCTTGGGCGATATCCTGAGGCTTATTGAATTAATCACGTGCAGGTTAAAGGTTTGAGGCTTGCTAACGGTCAAGAGGACTTCTTCTCCTCAAGACTCGGACGAATTTGTTGAGAAAGAGACGTTGAGCCCGAAAGACCAGGTCTACAACGTTCCAAGAAGGAATATTCGGTGGATCCCGCAAGTTTAGGGTAGTTAGTTAGTTATTTACTTTTACTATAAATAGATGAGGTCGGATCAGCTTAGAACACAACAATTCACACTTACACTCTCGATCACTTTCACTCTCTAGCTAATTGCAAACACCACACTTGTATTTCATTTTCATTGTAACACTTAGTCGATCCGTACCACATCTCGCACTGTATCCTGATTTTCGAAGCAATTGAAGAACAAGGCAGCTGCGATTGTCAGCTCCCGAGGTTTTATGCCGGCGATCTAGATTGATCAAGGGCTTTCCTCGTACATCTCGTGTCAACCTTTACTTTTTTGCTCATTGTTTGATCATAGATACAGCTCAATATCCTGAGCCGTATCCTGAATACTGTTTTCCCAAATAACTTAACAAGTATATTTTCAACACACTTTCTAGCACACTACCTCACTTAACTAATTTGATCACTTAATTACTTCGGTAATTTTTGACCAAAACAATTTGGCGCCCACCGTGGGGCAAGTGGTGCTCTCTTTACTAAAATTTTTTGTCAAATCGCTAATCGGTTTTCTATTTTCGAAACTTTTTACCACATTGTCCATAATGGCCTCAAGATCAAACATGAGTTCCTCTACTGTGTCTGCTATGACTTCTGCTACTACCGGTTCGGTGCTTCCACCACCTCCTCCAAGGATGCCAGCCTCTACACAATCTCAAGATGTTATCCCAACTCGGAGTGTCCAGGGATCTGCTCCCGTTTTAGCTTCTAATGATGAAATTTTAACCTTATTTGGAAGTGTGCAGGAACAAATGAGGCAGCAACAGGAAACAAACCAAATGCTTTTGAGGGAAATACAACTCCTGAAGGCTAGCTCGAGCAGATCTGCCGAGGACAATGTCACTCCGTTACACCCCAGAGCGTTGAACTTTAGTTCAGCTGTATATACCGAGGATAATAGGGGGAATATCGTACCCAGTCTTCCTCAGAATCATACTCCTGAAATACCCTCCTCGATTAGGATGTCAACCATAAGGAGCTCAGGATATGTTTCAGGATATGGGCAGAATCCTCCAACTGGTAACGTGTCTAATAATAATAATACTCATGCTGCTAACAGTGGTGGATCTTTGCAGGATACAGGTGTGACATCAGCACTTACCAGGGAACTTCAGAAGTTAAAGGACATGATATCTAGTGTACCTGGGGTGGTCCAACCGATCCCGGAAGTGTCTCAAGACAGCCGCAAGATATCTCATTTCGCGTATCCTATCTGTGATGCTGAGATCCCAAAGAGATTCCAAACCCCCAACATGAAGCTTTATGATGGGACTACGGATCCTGAGGAGCATATTGCCCAGTATAGGGAAAGAATGGAGATTAACCCTATCCCTCCGGAGCTCAAGGAAGCGTGCTTGTGCAAGGGATTTGGTTCTACTCTAACAGGATCAGCCTTAAAATGGCTGTTAAACGTTCCTCCTCACTCAATTACTTCATTTGCTCATTTGGTTAATTTATTTAACAGTCAATTTTCTTGTAGTCGGAGTTTTGAGAAACTAACCAGTGATCTTTACAGGATAACTCAAGGGCCTCAGGAATCCTTGAGGGATTATGTGAACAAATTTAGTCGAGAATCCTTGGATATCCCACATCTTGATGTTGCAACAGCTGTGCAAGCTTTTAAGATGGGATTACAAAAGGATTCTCAGTTTTATCAGGATCTTGTAATGAATCCCTGCAGGAATCTCGATGAAGCTCGTAACAGGGCTTTGAGATATATCCGGCTGGAAGATGACAAGAAGATGCAAGAAAGGATGAACTCATCCAACACTTATGAATCGACTAATAGGAAGTCAGAATCCTCATTTAAGCCATATCGGCCTAAGCCATATGGTAGAAATGAAAACAAGAGAGTGAATGCTGTCGAAGATGAGGATCCTGAAGAGTATCCTGAGTTGTCTGAATATTGTTTTTCTGTTAATATTCCTGAATTAATGTATGCTATGCAGGGTCTAGGAAACAAGGCTAGATGGCCTCGAAAGAATCAACAAAAGGCTGACTGGAAAGATAAGTCGAAATGGTGTGCTTTTCACGAAGATTTCGGACATATGACTGAGGATTGCATTGCTTTGAGGAAAGAAATAAGCTATCTTCTAAGCAAGGGATATCTGTAAGATCTCTTAGGAAAAAAGAAGAATAAGGGTCAGGATACTGACAAGGATCCTGAACGAGCAGCATCACCTCCCTCGGATGCCAAGATAATCAACTTCATTTCGGGAGGATCTGACATTTGTGGGACCTCGTATTCGGCAGCAAAGAGACATGCAAAGGAAGCTAAAGCCGAAAGGGGAGACAGACCTGTCAGGATGACTACCCTCACGACTGACAAAGTGATCACTTTTGATGCAGATGACAGAGATACTGTCCAGGATCCTCACCATGATGCTCTGGTAATAACGTTATATGTGGCTAACCATTTTGTACGCAGGATATTGGTTGATAATGGCAGCTCCGTCAACATAATCCAACTAGAAACTCTGAAGAGAATGAATGTATCTCCAATGGATATCACTTCAAAGTCTACCGTGCTTGTTGGATTCAGTGGAGAGGCTAGAAACACAGTGGGAGAGATAAAGTTGCCAGTATACGTTGAAGGAGTCAATTCGATACAACGTTTCTGTGTGATGGATTCTCTATCCTGCTATAACATCATATTGGGAAGACCGTGGATTCACGATATGAAGGTCGTGCCATCAACATATCACCAATGCATCAAGATACCTACCCCTTGGGGAGTGGTCAAAGTAGATAGTGATCAGCAGGAGGCGAAAGAGTGCTACTCATCCTCGATGAAATCCTCAGCCAAACCTAGTGCAACATAGCAATTAAAGACGCGGGCCCAGGATATTGTGGAGGATCCGGAGCAGGATGTGAAGAAAGTTATCCTGGACCAGGATAACCCCGATATTTCAGTGCTCGTAGGGACCAATATCCCTCAGGATATTGAAGAGCAGTTAATTAACTTTTTAAAATGCAGGATGTCAACATTTGCATGGAAGCATGAGGATATGACAGGCATATCCAAAGATATTATCACTCACAAGCTTGGAATTGATAAGTCATTCAAGCCTGTACAACAAAAAAGAGGGAAGTTTGCTCCTGAGCGGAACACGATTATCCAGGAGGAAGTTGAAAGATTATTAAAGTCAAGAATGATCAGAGAGGTTAAGTTCCCAAGGTGGCTAGCAAACGTGGTTGTAGTACAGAAGAAGAATGGGAAATGGAGAGTTTGTGTAGACTACACAGACTTGAACAAAGCTTGTCCTAAAGACCCATTTCCTCTTCCCCATATTGATGCAATGGTAGATGCCACTGCCGGGCATGAAATGCTGACCTTCATGGACGCATCCTCAGGATTTCAACAGATCCAAATGGAGCCTTCTGACCAGGAGGATACCGCCTTCATGACACCAACAGGTATTTATTGTTATACAGCTATGCCTTTTGGTTTGAAAAATGCAGGTGCAACATACCAAAGATTGGTGAACATGATGTTCAAAGACAAACTGGGGGACACCATGGAGGTATATATCGATGACATGGTGGTGAAATCTAAAAAGTCTAAGGATCACCTTCAGGATATCAAGGGAGCATTTGATATCCTGGATCACTACAACATGAAGCTAAATCCTGCTAAATGCCATTTCGGAGTGGGGGCAGGGAAGTTTCTTGGATATATGGTGACAAAAAGGGGGATAGAAGCAAGCCCAGAGCAGATCAAAGCTATCCTAGACATAAAATCACCCTCAAATATGAAGGACGTATAAAGATTAACAGGCCGAGTAGCAGCTCTAAACAGATTTATCTCAAGATCCTCAGAAAAATGCAAAGACTTCTTTGATATCCTAAAGAAGAACAAAAGATTCGAATGGGGGGAAAAGCATGAAGCAGCCCTGCAGGATTTGAAACGGTATCTTTCAACCGCACCTCTATTGATGAAGCCCGAAAATGGTGAACCACTATCCCTGTACCTTGCTGTGTCAGGGAATGCTGTAAGTGCCGTTCTTATAAAAGACCATGAAGGTCAGCAATATCCTGTTTACTATGTTAGTAAAAGTTTGTTAGATGCTGAAACTAGGTATTCTCATTTAGAAAAATTAATATTAGCTCTAGTTATGGCATCGACAAAACTTAGGCATTATTTCGAGACACATAGGATACATGTTAAAACAAATTATCCTGTCAAAAATGTGCTTAGGAAACCAGAGATGTCAGGCAGGATGGCCAAGTGGTCAGTAAAGTTGAGTGCTTATGATTTAGTATATGAACCTAGAAGTGCCATAAAATCTCAGGCTTTAGCTGACTTTGTGGCTGACTTTAGTAATGACATTCAGGACGAGGTAGACCTAGAAGTTCAACAGTTAGGAGAATCCTCAGGATCCTGGACGTTATATACTGATGGTGCATCCAATATAAGAGGTGTAGGTTTAGGTATACTACTAAAATCGCCACAGGGGGACATATTACCCCAGGCTATTAGGTGTGAATTTCCTGCTACTAATAATGAAGCAGAGTATGAGGCTTTAATTGCAGGATTAGAGTTGGCTAAGAGCATGAGTATCAAAAATTTGCAAGTGTATGTTGACTCTTTGTTAATTACTAACCATTTTAATGGATCCTATGCAGTTAAGGGTGAGAAATTAATCGAATATCTCGATATTCTCAAAAAATTAGCAGGATATTTCGATGTTTTTATACTTGAACAGGTACCAAGGGAGGATAATGCTGAAGCGGATGCCCTAGCAAATTTGGGATCATCGATCAGGATACCTGAAGGGACGCAAATACCAATATTACATGTCTTATATCCTGCAACGAATCCTCAGGATAAAGAAGTAGCTAGTATACAGAATCCTGGAGCAGAACATACTGAAGAGGATCCTAAATCCTGGACGGCTCCAATCATGAGATATCTCAAAGAAGGGCACATCCCTTGAAATGAAAATCCTAAGGCATTTAGGATGAAGGTATCACGATTCACTATTATAAATAATATTTTATACAAGAAATCTCTTGCAGGACCGTATTTGAGATGCTTGGAGGATCCTGAAGCCAAAAAAGTACTTCAGGATATACATGAAGGGGATTGTGGTAACCATGCTGGGGGCAGATCGTTATTCTCAAAAGTATTAAGGACAGGATATTATTGGCCAACAATGACGAAGGATGCAGCAGAACATGCTCGAAGATGTGACGCATGTCAAAGACATAGTAACATACTGCATCAACCGGCTGAACCATTGTATCCTATTGTTTCCCCTTGGCCATTTATGAAGTGGGGTATGGATATAGTGGGAAAGCTACCAAAAGCTCCGGGAGGAAAAGTCTTTATGCTAGCAATGACGGATTATTTCTCTAAATGGGTTGAAGCAGAAGCATTCGTTCAAGTAAGAGACCAAGAAGTAGTATCCTTCATCAAGAGAAATATCCTGACCAGATTCGGAGTGCCAGCCGAGATAATTTGCGACAATGGTTCTCAGTTCATAAGTAAGAGGACTACTGACTTTTGCAAGAGTTGGGGAATCAAAATGATTACGTCTACTCCGGTACATCCTCAAGCAAATGGACAAGCAGAATCCTCAAACAAGATAATTGTCAATAACTTAAAGAAAAGGCTTGGAGCCAAAAAAGGAAGATGGGCAGAAGAATTACCCTTTGTTTTATGGGCTGATAGGACAACGGTAAAGAATGCAACAGGCCAAACCCCGTTTTCCTTGGTGTTTGGAGCAGAAGCAGTGATTCCAACGGAGATGACAATACCTACTGCAAGATCTATCTTAAGTGATCCTGAGCAGAATCCCGAAGCCTTAGGTCAGGATTTAGACACTATAGATGAAAAGAGAGATACGGCAAGGCTAAGGATGGCAGCATATCAACAGAGAATATCCAGGGCATATAACAAGAATATTAGAACCAGAAGATTTAAGGTTGGAGATTGGGTGTTAAGAAAGGCTTTCCAAAATACTACTAATCCTACCGATGGCAAGTTAGCTCCAAAATGGGAAGGACCATATGAAGTTGAATCAGAAGCAGGGAAAGGAGCATATAGACTCAAGAATATGGAGGGGGATATGCTGCCGAGATCTTGGAATGCTATACACCTTAAGCTCTATTTCAAGTAAGTTAGAATTTAATTTCTAACTCAGGATGGTATGAATTCTACTTCTCTTAAATATGTTTGGTTTAATTTGTTCTTTGTAACCCAATACTGACTTAATCATCGGAGGGGTGTTAGCTAAGCTAACACCCACCTTAGTTTACAATTGTTTTGCAAGATATGTTTCAGGATATAGCTCCAGGATATGTGCTCAGGATAACTCGAAAGACTAGAGGATTGGCCCCCTCTCTCACGTTTAAGGGATACTGATCCCTTCACAGGTTTAAAGGTATTCACCTTTCTTCCGAATTGGGTTTAAACACCCCGCCTGGAGCGCAAGTTATTCAGGGATAGTTCAAGGTGGCGGGACCAGTCCATGTAAAAGTGGCTGACAATTTCGTCACTATTGGCTATATCCTGAATCCTAACGGTATATGAGGATTGATCACCCTCTCTCACGAAAGGGTATTTTCATACTCTCTAAGGTTTAAAGGTTTTCACCTTTCTAAGTCTTGGAGTTTATACACTCCCGCCTGTAGCGCATGAAAAATTGGGATTTTCCCCAGGATACAAAGGATTTATCTCCAGTACGTCCTTGGGTTATACCCTCGGGACGTGAAAAATTGCTTATGCCATGGAAACTAACATTAAGTAGATTTCTAAGATACTTGAAGACATTGTACACAGGGGACATCCCTGCCAAGATGGTGGTGTAAAGCTAAAAGAATGAAGTCTGCGACTAATGCACTAAGTACCTTGCACTGGGGACATCTTCATTGGAAGAGTTGCAAAGGGATTGAAGTTCGGTAATAGGTTTATATCCTATGTCTGGTATGATCTTTCCCTTGTAAGCCTCATTTAAGTTTTTAGTAACATTATGTTAAGTATCCTGACATATATCCTCAAAGTCCTTTTAAGGATATTTGATTAGGATGTTTGAAACTAGTATTGGCTTGGAACTTTGATCGTCATCAAAACTTGGTTTTGAAGAGATAAACTATTTTTTACTTTCTAAAGAAATTTTTATAAAGTTAAAGGAACGTCTGGAAGATCTATTTAATAAAAGGCTTCTGCAGTATGTTTCTGAGTATACTGGTCAGGATATTTTGTAAAATAACAGTATGAAATTTTTACAAAGCTAAGACTTACACTAAACAATGCAAGGTGACAGAAAATAAGTCAAAAGATAGTTATATTATTAACAAGTCAAAAGTTGTGCTTTTGGTTTCACTTTAAACTAAGGCCCATCCGCCAAAAGCACAATTAGTTTTTACCATATTTGTGTAACGGTTGCAGGATCTGTCTCAAAACAGGACCCATCCACCTACAACCGTTACTATGTTCAAAACAAGTTATACTAATCGATGACCAAGGGCTTCATCCTAAAACCTAGGACCCATCCACCTTTGGTCATCACATTGTTCTAGTGCAGGAAATGTAAATTGTTCAAAGACAGGGAAAGTAAATTGTTTATGCAACCACAACCATGAAATTAAAAAGTGGGCTCCGGCCTTGGCACGTATATCCATCGTCGCCCACTCTACTGCCTAAGGGGCAGCACCCTCTTGAACAGCAACCTCCTTGCCAGCATTCGCCCCAGCATCACCCTCGGGATTCTTCTCAGCACCATCACCGGCATTGGCAACCTCCTCTGCCACCTTAGAAGGCTCTTCACTAGTATGTTTTGCAGGATGAGCAACGGGATGACCTCCGAGGCCCTGTAGTTTCTCCTCCCAAGCCTTTACATTCCAGGAAGGGCATTCAAAACCCAGATCCATGGCCTCATAAGCCATCCTTATCCTGGCTTGGAGAAGAGAGACGACCACCGAAGCTTTTAGGCTATCCCGGTATGAGCTCATATTCTGCTGATATTGGAGAAGAGCGGCGTCTAGCTTGGCTTGAGCATCCTCATTAGCTTTGTGGAGGGCGGCTTGATGTTCCTGAGTCATTGCCTTGTATTTGTCTTCATAGTGCTGGGATTTGACAGCTGCAATGGTTCCTTGATCAGCTATGGTGGCTTGAGCTTTCTCCAGCTGAATCTGCAACATCTTGTTAAGACCGCTAGCGTCTTCGTATAAATGCATGAGGCGATCCAGACCCTATCGATAAAGACACAGGTATTAATGTGAAAAGTAAACAGGATAAGGACTAACATACTTGTGCAGGATATCGAAAATTCTACCTGTTTGAGGAATGAGGTGGCTTCGTTGAACCCATGATTCTCGAGAGAGAATGTTTCAGAAACAGCTGGGGAGTCTGTCTCCTTTCTCTTCCGAGAGCTGGATGCCCGGGTCCTGGATGCCGGAGGGCCTTTGGGAGCAGAAACAGTCTTCGAGGAGGTAGGCTTTGGTGTAGCAGACGACTTTGGCATGGATTCTTGTTTGGTGGGTTCGAGGCTGGAGTAGCAATCCAACTCATCAAGTTCAAAACCTTCAAGGTTAACGACTGGTACTACATAAGGGAAGATATTCTTAAAACTCATCATATTTTTGAAAAATAATTAACATATGAAGATGTGCTTACCAGACATTTCTGAGCTTGATTTTTGATCTGTGAGAGACAGGGAAAAAGTTCTTTCACTGGCAGGAAGACGGTAGATTTCCTTGATCTTGGATTCGGATTCTGCGCTAGGAGGCACTAAATCTCTGAAATTCGCTGCATAAAAACATCAGAATATAAGTCCGGGATACAGTTTGAAGATATGATTGGGGATATTCCTAAATCCCTAAATCCTACCCTTGGTTAACCATTTAACCGGTAGATCGAAACCCTTATCAATGGAGTCTCTTTTGACGAAAAAGAATTTTCGTCGCCATCGATCCTCATTCTTGGTGGCTTTAAGCACCAAAGGGTTCTTGATGGAGAACAGAAGATAACGGTGATTGCCATGAGATCTCAACCGGTATGCTACGGGAAGGTCCTCAACAAGTAGGTTAGGAAAATGACGAGATTTGATTTGATCCAACACTATCAAGATTCGCCAGACCATTGGCATAACTTGGGCATAACTAAGGCCGGTGAGGTCGAAAAAGCTGGAGATAAAGGGTGGAAATGGATACCGGAGTCCAAGAGAGAAAGGATAAGCGAAAAAACAAACCCACTCGTCGGATGATGCATCCGATCGGGCTTCCTTGTCAAAGGGGCGAAAGACCGTTCCGGTGGGAAAGGCACCGGAGTCTTTGAGAGCAGCAATATCAGCATTGTTGAAGCAGCAAATCTCCTTTGCTGGATCGGTGATAAAGTTTTGACTTATGAGGGTTGAGGCTGACCGGTCTGAGCGGGATTTCGTTCGTGGTGCCATTGAGCAAGTTAAGAAAAATTAAAGAAAGGAGATTAGAAAAGAAGATACCTGATGCTTGCTCGCAGATAAGGATGACCGAGACAAGGAGTCCCTCGGTTAATATAGGATGAATATAGGGGGGTAAAAAGTAAATAATGCCTTGGAAGTTGCACCGCTGTCATTTCAAGAGTCTAGTCATATTAATTACCTTAAGTTATGAGGTGAAGTTTTGAAATATATCCGTTGGATTGGTATCCCAACTGATATATTTGGGGACAATTGTTAGGGGTCATTTTCTTAACATACGTATCCTGACTAATATCCTGCCTTTGTTTGTTTATTTGTGATCAGAATGCTGGAAGAGGATATTGCTAACATCTTGGGCGATATCCTGAGGCTTATTGAATTAATCACGTGCAGGTTAAAGGTTTGAGGCTTGCTAACGGTCAAGAGGACTTCTTCTCCTCAAGACTCGGACGAATTTGTTGAGAAAGAGACGTTGAGCCCGAAAGACCAGGTCTACAACGTTCCAAGAAGGAATATTCGGTGGATCCCGCAAGTTTAGGGTAGTTAGTTATTTACTTTTACTATAAATAGATGAGGTCGGATCAGCTTAGAACACAACAATTCACACTTACACTCTCGATCACTTTCACTATCTAGCTAATTGCAAAAACCACACTTGTATTTCATTTTCATTGTAACACTTAGTCGATCCGTACCACATCTCGCACTGTATCCTGATTTTCGAAGCAATTGAAGAACAAGGCAGCTGCGATTGTCAGCTCCCGAGGTTTTATGCCGGCGATCTAGATTGATCAAGGGCTTTCCTCGTACATCTCGTGTCAACCTTTACTTTTTTGCTCATTGTTTGATCATAGATACAGCTCAATATCCTGAGCCGTATCCTGAATACTGTTTTCCCAAATAACTTAACAAGTATATTTTCAACACACTTTCTAGCACACTACCTCACTTAACTAATTTGATCACTTAATTACTTCGGTAATTTTTGACCAGGGTGATGAGTCAAAGCTAGGCCCTACGCACCTAGTCGCGGGTTGCGAAGGCCCTGGCTGTGGGTTACTGATGTGCACAAAATGCAACATATAAATTACATCAATTGTGGCATAAAACTAACCCTTTTTTAGTGCTAATGTTGGAAAAAGTGTGTTTTTGTCTTCCTTTTGTATTTTCAGGATTAAATGAGCTCAAATGAACAAAAGAAGCAAAAAGGCAGCTAAATCTAGCATAAATACAAGAAAAGGAACAAACGTGGCATGCCCGACCCCCCGACAACATCTTCCCAAGTAAAAACAAAAGAACAGAAGACTGAAAACGCCCCGTGCTCAGTGAACACGGGGGCGTGCCCAAGTGCCAGCAGAAAAGACAAAGCTGTAGAAGCTTCTATCCCCCACCACGGGGTCGTGCTCAGCGGACACGGGGCCGTGGTCAACTCTAAGATTCGCAGAATCTGGGGAAATCTTGATAGTACAGATTTGCTTCTGCACACGGGGGCGTGCCCAGTGAACACGGGGGCGTGGTCAACTGATGTAGACAAACTGCAATTAATGAAGAAAGAGAAGGATGTTGGACACGGGGCCGTGCCCAATGGACACGGGGCCGTGCCCGAGCTACTGTTCAGCCTATAAATAGGGGTGCTTGGCTCATTTGCAAACCATCCCTTGGCACACCACCTCTCTCACACTTCCCCCACCACCCACCACCATCACAACACCATAATCCACCACCATCATCCATTGTCCATCATAGAGTGTGTAAGTGGTCTAGGGATCCAAGATTGACTGTAAGAGTTCTTGACTATCAAAGGCCATGTTTGCCTAAGTCTCTTACATCACTTGGTGAAGACAAGTGTCTAGTGTAATACTTTTTATTTTTAATCTTTTCGCACTTTTTACTTGGTTATGTATTAATGACTTTAATAACTAGTTTCTTATGTTGAAGGTGATTCTTCCTTATCGTTTGTCCGTGGTGTCTTGGCATTATTTTACTGTCTATATAAAATAAAATATTTTCACCATTCATATCTCCATGATCTATGTGGAGGTATGTTGGCTACCTGGTCGGGGGTTAAGGGAACCGTTTGGTAAGAGTCTTGCCTTGTTCAGTGTATAGATCCTGCAAGGACCTGGGTCAAATTTAGTAGGACCTCCTTCAATACTTACCGGTATTGGATGGTGGGGGTCCAAACTCTTTGATCCCTTCATATGTAAGCTACTATTAATACTTTAACCAGGCTACTTAGAACTGCATCCCTGCTGACTCAGACTACTTAGCCGAGGGTAACGTCACCTTCAAAAGAGGGGCCTACCATAATATGCATTAATAACTTAATTAATTATCTTTCAATAATCCGACCCTTTAGGATTGTATCCTTGCTGACTCAAACTACTGGGTTGAGGGTAACGTCACCTTCAAAAGAGGGGCCTACTACAATAACTAAGATAATCTCTTAAAAAGTGCAAAAGTGCGGAAATAATCAAAGGTTACACTATACACGAGTCGGAGCCAAGTGATTCATCTTGTCTAACTGTTTTTACTTTTATTTTATTTTTCAGCATTTTAGTTAGTTTTTATTTTCTAGTTTAAAAAACCTTTTTCTAACATTTTGATTTGATTAGACGTTGAGGATAAACCGGTACTAAAAGCTCTTGTGTCCTTGGACGACCTCGGTATCTTGCCAACACTATACTACGCTCACGATGGGTGCACTTGCCCATATGTGTGTTTGGTGTTAGTAAAATATCGTGTTTTATAAATTTAAAACTTGACTAACGTGTAAAAAGGGCTTAAAATATACTTAAATAACTATCACACTTCGCACACATCAAGTTTTTTTGGCGCCGTTGCCGGGGACACAAGGATTTTAAGAAAGTTAGGAATCAACGGCCTAATCATTTTTTCTAATTTTTCTATTTTTTTAGGATTTTTCTTAATTTTTGCAGTTTCTGCAGAGCTCAGCACGGGGCGTGCCTGGTCGGCCACGGGCCGTGCCCAGCGTTGTCACTGGCAGTTTTTATTTTTCGAGTTACAGAGAGTTGAGCACGGGGCCGTTTCGGTGCAACACGGGGCCGTGTCCAGCTCCCCAGTAACAGGGATCCGGAAAACAATCACTGTACCTCCGACCACGGGCCGTGTTCACCTGAACACGGGGCCGTGGTGAACCTTCTGACCAACATTCTTTTGTATTTTTATTATAGGACTTGGAACCCAGGTGCCACATCTGAACTTTCTACGTAGTGTATGAGCTCCAGTTCTAGTAGAGACATAAAAGAACCTTTAGAAGAACCTGAACGGTTTCTCAGAAAAAGACTTAAAGCTAAAAACCAAGAGAAAGTTTCGGGGGACCCACTTCCAATGGCGGACCAACGTACCCTCATGGATTACCTACGACCCACCGTAGGTAATCTCGATGCCGCTATCAATGCACCGAATGTCGAAGCCAACAACTTCGAACTTCGGCCACATTTGATACAAATGCTTCAAAACTCCGCAACCTTCCATGGGCTTGCGGACGAGGATCCTCATCTACATATTACTAATTTCTTAGAAATATGTGATACCTTTCGGATCAATGGAGCATCAAACGACGCCATCCGCCTTCGTATGTTTCCATTTTCACTAAAAGACCGAGCTAAGGCTTGGCTTAACACCCTCCCAGTTGGTTCGGTAAACACCTGGGATGAACTAGCCCAAAAGTTTCTATATAAGTATTTCCCTCCTGCTAAAATGGCTAAATTAATGACTGAAATTAATACATATTCACAAAAGGATGGGTAATCCTTATACGAAACTTGGGAAAGGTTCAAGGAGCTACTAAGAAAGTGTCCTCATCACGGTCTTGCGATATGGCAACAAGTATCCACTTTCTACAATGGGTTGTTGCCACACACAAGACAAACACTTGATTCTAGCTCCGGGGGACTTCTAGGTAATCGTCGCCCAAATGAAATATATAATCAAATTGAGGAAATTGCTCAAACCAATTTTCAGTGGCACACTCCCCGAGGCAATAAATCTATTGCCCCGGGCGCCCATAAGGTTGATGAAAGCACTTCTTTACAAGCCCAAATCGAGGCCCTTTCTTTAAATATCAAAAAGTTAGAAATGGCAAAAACGGTCTCGGTTATGGCTTGTGAGGGGTGTGGTGGGCCACATGAAAATTGGAGTTGTATGAAAGAATTAGATGATCAAACGGAAACGGTAAACTACATTGATAATAGACCTAGGCCGTCGGGTCCTCCAACGGGTACCTACAACCAAGGATGGCGTAACCACCCTAACCTTGGTTGGAGAGATCCCGGCAATAGTAGTAACCAACAAAACCAACGAACTAACTTTCAACAACCACAAAATTTTTCTCAACAACAAGGTGGACGAGAAAGGCTTGAAGATACTGTATCTCGCCTCATCTCCAACACCGAAAAGAAAAACTCGGATCGATTTCAGCAATTGGAATCAAATTTCAGAAATCAACAAGCTGGCATTCAAAACATTGAAAAACAATTAAATCAAATAGTTCAAAATTTCTCCGAGAGACCACAAGGCGCGTTACCAAGCAATACCAAAACCTACCCAAAGGCACAAGTACATCTCATCACATTGAGAAACCGAACCGTGGGTCCCGAAGAGGCTCCATTACCGCCGATTGAAAGAAGCCAATCTAGCCACACAACAATTCCACCTTCGCCCCAACCAGAGAAAGCTTCTCCACCAATCCAAGAGCCCGCTAAGACTCCTCCGGTCCCATACCCCGGTCGGTTAATTCGTCAAAAGACCGATGAGCAATTCGCAAAGTTCGAAAATTTACTAAAACAATTGCATGTTAATATTCCATTTATCGAAGTCCTAACCCAAATGCCTAAATATTCATAATTTATGAGGGACTTCCTCACTCATAAAAGGAAAATTTAATCATTGAAATTAGTTAACTTAGGCGAAGAATGCTCCACCTTACTACTCAATAAACTCCCACAAAAGAAGATTGATCCTGGAAGCTTCACGATTCCTTGCTCAATTGGGGAGTCCCCCATTCGCAATGCACTAGCCGATCTTGGGGCTAGCATCAACCTCATTCCCGCCTCAATGTTCAAAAGACTCGGCCTAGGAAAAACGAGCCCTACAAAGATGAGCATACAACTTGCCTACAAATCCGTCAAATATCCACAAGGTGTCGCTGAAAATCTATTGGTCAAAGTCGACAATTTCCTCTTCTCGGCCGACTTTGTCATACTAGACATGGAAGAAGACACCGAAGTCCCTCTCATCCTAGGGAGGCCATTTCTAGCCACTGCCCAAGCAGTGGTAGACATGAATGACGGAACACTAACATTGAAGTTTGGGGACGAGGAAGTGAAGTTTGGAGTTGGAAAGAGAGTAGAAGACTAAGACCCGGTCAACTACATGAAGGTCATAGACTCAAGCTTGGATGAAGCTCTCCGACGGTGTAGCATGGGATGCAAAACATCCCACTTGGGTGACATATGACCAGGCCTTGGGTCTAGCCAAGGACCCTTATAAACGTGGCGCACCACGGAGGCATTCCGCGGAACTATCCTTAGTTTAGTTTAGATTAATTTTTATATTTTCTAGTTTAGTTTTGATTTTCAGGAATAAAACACACTCGGGATGGCAAAGGATAACAAGGAAAAATGGACCAGCACCCCATGCATGAAAACTGGGCCATCCAACAAAATTTTCTTCGTTACAGCAAGTTCAGCACGGGCCGTGCCCGCCCAACACGGCCCCGTGCTGCACAAACTGCAAAAGAATGCCCAGTTCAGGTAACTGGACACGGGCTGTGTTCACCCAACACGCCCCCGTGTCCAGGCTTCTGTTTCTTTTTACAAACTATTGTTACTGGCGATCTGAACACGGGGCCGTGTCCAGACGCCCAGTAACATAATTTTTGCTTTTTCACAACTTTTTACACATTCAATCAACCTAAAAACTCATTTTTGGGACACATTGAGGACAATGTGTAATTTAAGTGTGGGGGGGGGGGGATGCTAAAACCTTGAATCTTGCAAGTCCTAATTACAAGCCTTACACAAAACTCTATTGGAACCGCTAATCACCTGTGACAACTGGCACGAAACCGGTAATTACCGTACACTTTAATCATTATTTAATGACTACAATTATGTGCTTAATTGTCAGCAATGTCTGAACACATACTAAACAAGTGAATTTATGCACGTTGTATACTACAAAATATTGCTTTATGCATAAACGAGAGCGTTGCGTCAAAAATACTAAGTAAACTCACCGGTAAGACACTATGTGTCAACAGAACTGCAGAAAGCAGTCAATCAATAAAATTGGAGCCTAGGTGTAGGTCCAACAACAAGAGTATATTACAACCCAAGAGTACATACAAGGGTTTAATATATATACTCTCCGGAAGCAAAAATAAGCACTAAAAAGCACCCGAAACGCACTTTAAGTGCATAATTTTGTATAATTCAGCAATAATTCAGCTTTTAGCACACGAATATTATGCAGAAAATATAATTTTTCAGTCAGAATATTTCCCTAAGTGTCGGGAATCGAAAGTGTTACAAAAGGATACTTTAAAGTCACTAACAAGTGTAATTTAGCACTTTAACGAATCGGTATATAACCGAACAACCGGATATCACCCGGAACACCAAAATAATGCTAGAAGCATTGTTTCTACTTTTCTAAGCTAGTTAGGGTCCCCGAATACCCTAACACTCGTTATAATACACTACACACTAGTAACTAATTTTAATTCCTAACTAAACTCACTCATCACTCAACTACCTAGTTAAAATCTAACCCATGACCCCCCCCCCCCTTAACCGATCGGTCACCACAAGGGTGACATACCCTTGTCCTTGTTGATTATTTTAATCTCATTTGCCTAATATCTAGTTTACACATTGTCTAATGGATCTTAGGGAAATATGGTTCATAAGAGGGCATGAGGGATAAGCATTTCTTTCATTCAAAACACTTAACACAAAATTTCACTCTCTCTTTCTCCTCTTGTTGAGTTCGGCCGAAACCCAACACCCACCCACCATCATTTTCAAGTTTGGTTCATGTAATTTTACCTATACACAAGGGTGAAGGGTCACACACAAGGAGGCTCGGTGCTTACGGAATCACAAGGACCTCTCTACATCGCTATTAACCACCTTGTTTTCGCTTTGATTCTTCCCTAGCCTTGAGCTAGTAGTAAGTGATTCTAAACACTTCCTTGTTCATGATTAAAGTGGTTAATAAGAAGTTTAACGGTTAAAACTCAAGAACACACTAGATCAAAACTAAAAGTCTTGAAAGAAAGATAAACTAGTTGGATAAAGAGTAGATATGTGTGTAAATCATGTGAATCTTGTATGGTTGTTATTATTTGATGTTGTTTGTTACTAGAAGGGGGATAGATCATCATCTAACCATACTAGGTTATGTTCAAGAACATGAACTAGTAGTATGTTAGTGTTAAAATTATGGAAGATGATGAAACTTTCCATCCATGAAACATGAACTTGTGTAAATATAATTTTTTTTGTAAAATAAGACTCTAAACATGTAGATCTAAAGATCTACAAGTGGTTTTTCGGAAGAACCAAGCGGAAAATGCTAGTTTTGTTAAAACCCGGACCTTACATAAACTAAGAGCATTTTAGTGAATAAACAAGTGAGTAAACACTTGTGTCACAAGAAAAATTTAACAAGAAATATGTTTGGTAAATCATGACTAGAAGTTGTGAAACTTCAAGATCTTTAAAAATAAAGTTTTAAGAAATTGAACCTATTTTTAAAGATAACAAGACTTACTAAATGTGCTAGTCAGTTACGACACATTTTTGTAAATATTCAAGAGTTAATTACTATTTTCGTCCCTAAGGTTTGTCAAAAATAACGGTTTCAGTCCATTAGTTTAAAAATTGCGATTTCAGTCCATTAGTTTCATTTTCGTAACCATTTCAGTCCACTAACTTAACTCCATCGATTTATTTTGTTAACTTTGAGTTAACTAACTAATTCAGGGACGGTTTGCGTCAGTTTTAGAAACACAGGGACTTAAGTGTAAACTCTAAAACATTAAAACAAAAAAAATAGTAAATTCCAAAAAACCAAACAAATTCCAAAAAATTCTAAAAAATAATAAAAATTTTAAAAAATCATAAAAATTCTAAAAAATTCTAAAAAATCCAAGAAATCTGTTTCGGCGCGAACTGTTTCGAACCCGAACCGTTTCGAGCTGAACCGTTTCGACGCGAACCGTTTCGACCCGTACCGTTTCGACCCGAACCGTTTCGAGCTGAACCGTCCGTACCGTTTCGACCCGAACGGTTCGCGTCGAAACGGTTCGCATCGAAACGGTACGGTTCGAAACGGTACAGCTCGAAACGGTTCGGTTCGAAACGGTTCAGCTCGAAACGGTTCGGTTCGATACGTCACAGTTCGGTTCGAAACGGTTCAGCTCGAAAGGGTTCGGTTCGAAACGGCACGGTTCGGTTAGAAACGGTACGACTTGAAACGGTTCGGCTTCGAAACGGTACGGGTCGAAACGGTTCGGTTCGAAACGGTTCAGCTCGAAACGGTTCGGCTTCGAAACGGTACGGGTCGAAACGGTTCGGCTCGAAACGGTACGGGTCGAAACGGTTCGCGTCGAAACGGTTCAGCTCGAAACGGTTCGGGTCGAAACGGTACGGACGGTTCAGCTCGAAACGGTTCGGGTCGAAACGGTACGGGTCGAAACGGTTCGCGTCGAAACGGTTCAGCTCGAGACGGTTCGGGTTCGAAACAGTTCGCGCCGAAACGGATTTTTTGGATTTTTTAGAATTTTTATGATTTTTTAGGATTTTTATTATTTTTTAGAATTTTTTGGAATTTGTTTGGTTTTTTGGAATTTTTTTGATTTTTTGGAATTTACTATTTTTTTTGTTTTAATGTTTTAGAGTTTACACTTAAGTCCCTGTGTTTCTAAAACTGACGCAAACCGTCCATGAATTAGTTAGTTAACTCAAAGTTAACAAAATAAATGGATGGAGTTAAGTTAGTGGACTGAAATGGTTACGAAAATGAAACTAATGGACTGAAATCGCAATTTTTAAACTAATGGACTGAAACCGTTATTTTTGACAAACCTCAGGGACGAAAACAGTAATTAACTCAATATTCAAGTTAATGAAATGGAGAAATTAGTGATTATTGTTGATAATTATTGTTGATAATTGTTGTTGATGATTGTTGACAATTTAAAAGAAAATAAACACATGTTTTGAAAACATGGGAAACCTCCATTTTTAGGGAAAACTCTGCCAAAATTTTTATAAATTTTGACACTTAGAAAAAAAATATAAGTTTTTGAGAAACTTATTCCCTAAAAATGTATCTAAAAATGTTACCAAGGTTTACCTAATTTTTGGTGATAAGAAATAAGGATTTCTTCAAGAATAAAAACGGATATTAAGTATATATACTTTTTAGAGAAAAATATATATTATTTGATCACCAACTTTTGTGCTAAGTGTATATAGTATGTGTTATACGTGCTAGTGTATTAAGACTTAAGATACACTAAATACTCACGAGAAGTATAAACACAAAAATACACATAAAACATATAAGATACGTAATTCGGGTGCAAAGTGCAAAATACAAAAAGCTTATATTTATTTTTGAGAAAATAATATAAGTAAGACACTAAGTTAAATATATAAAATATTTTTAACACAAGAAAATATACACAAAAGAGAGTGAATGTGCTTGTGCGACACAAGTCTAGTGACTAACGTTAAGAAAACGCGTATAGGTTACGACGTTAATTAAGCAAATACGGTGAAGTTTACGACGCACAGGAACGCAAAGTTGTGAGTTCATGCTCCCCCTTTTCTTTTAACTGTTTTTTAGTTTTATAACTTCGGGGGTGAAATACATGTATAAATATTACTATGTTACAAATGGTATGATAATAAGAAGCACACTTGGTGAGGACGAGTACCAAGTGTGACGAGATTTAATAATACAAGAAGCACACTTGGTGAGGACGAGTACCAAGTGTGACGAGATATAATAATACAAGAAGCACACTTGGTGAGGACGAGTACCAAGTGTGATGATATATAAGAATATAAGAAGCGCACTTGGTGAGGACGAGTACCAAGTGTGATGAGATATAAGAATGTAAGAAGCGCACTTGGTGAGGACGAGTACCAAGTATGATGCGTTATGAGAAATGATACGAGAAATCGTGTCACGAATAGGGTACATAAGCACCATTAATCAACAATATACCTAGACCGCAGAACAAAAGGTTAGATCTAACGGGTGCCGGGCAGCCACACTCTCGGTGAGGGCGAGTATCGAGTAGTGCTTTTGTGTCTCAGAATATACCAATTAAATGCCTAAGGTTTGGTGACTTCCTATGTCGTGTCACATGTTAATGGCTTTGCAACCCATTAACAATCCTGATACTTACAGGAATACTTTATTTACATAAAATTCATACCATACTAAAACTTGATTAATACTTGAAGTACGTGGGGTACTCAAGAAAAACTTGAATTAAATTTGAGTACGTGGGGTACTCAAGAAGATGGGAATTATACTTGAGTACGTGGGGTACTCAAGAAAAACTTGAATTATACATGAGTACGTGGTGTACACATGAATACTTGATTTATATATGAAAACTTGATTTATACATGACTTAAACTATGTTTTCATACAAAGTATACAAACGTGAAATACAAAAACTGCATGAATTCACACCAACATTATGTTGACGTTTTTCCAAAACTCACATGTATTTCAGGTAACTAGGATGGGTGTGCGCGCGGTCTTGCTTATGCTCGTGGATGTCGCTTATGTTTATCTTTAAATAAAGTTGTAAACTTTTTAAGACAATGTTTTATGCGACTTAGCGATGTAAACGCTAAACTTATGTTTTCAAATTATGGTATCTGATGTTATTTTACGAGCATGTAGCATGTTTACTCTTCGTATGCAATGAGAACCTTTCATGATCACACCTCGTGCTTCCGCCGCAGAAAGGGGTGTGACAGATTGGTATCAGAGCTGCGATTGTAGTGAACCAGGATTCCTTCTCGAGTCTAGTCTACAATCTCTAGGATCCTTTCACGAAAACAATTTTCAAAGAGTTTTCATTGCATAAAACGTCCCGCGACATCCACTACCTGAAACGATTTACATGAGTCTAGAAAAGACACTACGAGACTTAGAGTGCACTTGAGTAGCACTTGTCATTGACTAGAAATTACTTGCAATTATGTGTGATAATTAGCATGTACTAGAAGTAGAATGTCACGAGTGTACGTGACTTTATCTGAAAGCGATGGCCCATCTGAAGGAAGAAATACAAGGATGAAACAAACTGTGCGGACTCTGCAAGGAGTTACGTAATTATGGATGCATACATAATTATGGAATTCAGTGCACAGGAACCACAGCCAGTCTTGTCACGTATAGATTTCCTCAGTGCAAGCCTACTAAGTACTCTGCTAGAGTAATAATTGTTTGATGTCACTTATGTGGTATATACCTGTGAATATATATACTACCACTGTCTAGTATGACGATATCAAACAAGTGTCTAACCCTGTTGTGTTATGTTCTGTCAGAACATGGCACCCAGGAAAGCTGTGAATGCTCGCAATGATGATCAACCTCCTCCTCCCCCACTGCCAAGAACTGCTGAAGAGCTGAACGCTATACTGGAAGAAAGGATCTTCGCTGCTATCGCCCAGTACGAGGCGAACCGTACACAAGACAGTGGAGGACCAAGCAACGCTAGACGTAATGGGAACGGAGATTCATCTGGAGGCAGCGCAGCTCAAGGTAACCTTAAGACAATGTACTAAGCATGGAGAAATTTATGAACGGTCCTTGTTTCATTATTTCTTCGATTGCTCACATATGAATTGGTTGAATCAATTCCAGGCTGCACTTTCAAGCAGTTCCTCGACTGCAAGCCGATGAACTATGACGGCACAGGAGGTGCAGTGGCATTTGTGCGCTGGACGGAGAAGACTGAAGCTACTATCCGCATGAGCAAGTGTACCACGGATCAACAAGTCACCTTTGCTACTGGGTTGTTTGTCGATGAAGCTCTGACTTGGTGGAACCTGCAAGCCCAAACTTTGGGTGATGATGCCGCTTATGGCTTAACTTGGGAGGAACTGAAGGAAAGAATGAGAGAGAAGTATTGCTCTCGCGCTGAACTCCAAAGGCTGGAAACGGAGTTCTGGCACTTGACCATGGTAGGTGCTGACATTAATGGTTATACTCGAAGGTTCCACGATCTGTCAAGAGTGCTACCCTACATGGTGACTCCCGAATACAAGCGCGTTGAATGCTACATTTGGGGACTGGCCCCAGAGTTTCGTGGCATGGTGACGTCGGCCAAACCACAAACAATCACTGAGGCTGTAACTCTGGCTGTCAGCCTGACTGAAGATTGTGTTCGTATGAAGAAGTTATCACTGAACCCAACAGAGAAGACCGAGACACATGCTAAGTCATCCGGTGACAAAAAGAGAAAGCATACAAGTTTGAACCAAGCAACTCGTAACAACAAGGGTTTCAGCAAGAGCGCGACGCTAACCCGCCTCAGGAGGCGAAAACCCATGCAACCAAAGCATACCAAGGCTCCATGCCTAGATGCCAAAAATGTAAGTATCATCATGAAGGAGCTTGTCGCATTCCAAGGTGCGACAAATGTGGTAAGCTGGGTCATCAAGCGGAAGACTGTTGGGGAAAAGGAAAGAACCGGAATGGAAATGGTGATGTTAACAAGAATGGTAACGGTAAAGGGCGGAACCAAGAATGCTTCAAGTGTGGAAGCAATGATCATTTCATGAAGGACTGCCCAGAGGGAAACAATGCTCAGGCCCGATCATTTGTGATTGGAGCAAAGAACGCACACGAGGATCCTAACGTGGTCACCGGTACGTTTCTCATTAACAATCACTTTGCATCCATATTATTTGACACTGACGCCGATTATAGCTTCATGTCTGTGGAATTTAAACGTATACTTGGAATAGAATCTAGTAGATTAGAAATTCCTTACTCCATAGAACTAGCCAATGGTAAACTTGTTGAATCGGGCGAAGTTGTTAGAGGCTGTACACTAGAACTTGGTGAACGAAGATTTAACATCGACCTCTTACCTATTCAATTGGGTAGCTTCGATGTAGTAGTCGGAATGGACTGGTTGTCCAAGAACAAAGCTGAAGTTATTTGTCACGAGAAAATCGTCCGCATTCCCTTGGCGAATGATGAAACTCTCATCGTGCATGGAGAGAAACAAAACGAGCCCCTTCGAATCATCAGTTGCATGAAGGCACAGAAGTGCTTAAGGAAAGGATGTGTCGCTTTCCTAGCACACGTTATAGACAAGAAGGCTGAGGAGCAGAAACTCGAAGACATTCCTGTGGTGAAGGAATTCCCTGATGTTTTTCCCGAAGATCTGCCCGGACTACCTCCGCAACGACAAGTCGAATTCCGTATAGACTTGGTTCCAGGAGTCGCTCCTGTAGCCAAGGCTCCCTATCGGCTTGCACCATCCGAAATGCAGGAATTATCTACACAACTCCAGGAGTTGTTGGATAAAGGATTTATAAGGCCAAGCTTCTCACCCTGGGGAGCCCCAGTATTATTCGTGAAGAAGAAGGATGGAACACTGCGGATGTGTATCGATTACAGGAAACTGAACAAGCTCACTATCAAGAATCGGTACCCACTACCGAGGATTGATGACTTATTTGATCAAGTGCAAGGATCAAGCTACTATTCCAAGATCGACCTTCGATCTGGATACCATCAGTTAAGAATCCAAGAAGAAAGCGTGCCAAAGACTGCATTCAGAACGCGATATGGGCACTACGAATTTCTTGTGATGCCGTTTGGGCTGACGAATGCACCAGCGGTCTTTATGGATCTGATGAACCGCGTATGCAAACCATATCTCGATAAATTCGTGATTGTATTTATCGATGATATCCTGATTTACTCGCGAACGAAAGAAGAGCACGAGCAACATCTCAGAACCATCTTGGAACTACTGAAGAAAGAAAAGCTTTATGCAAAGTTCTCGAAATGCGAATTCTGGATTCGCGAAGTACAATTTCTTGGTCACGTTGTGAATGAGAAGGGCATTCATGTAGACCCGTCCAAGATAGAAGCAATAAAGAATTGGGAAGCTCCCAAGACCCCAACCGAAGTTCGACAATTTTTGGGCTTAGCGGGCTATTACCGACGTTTCATCGAGAACTTCTCAAAGATAGCTGAACCGCTAACGACCCTTACATAGAAAGACAAGAAATACGACTGGGGTCACAAACAAGAAGAACCCTTCCAGTTGCTTAAAAACAAGCTCTGCGATGCACCAATACTATCATTACACGAAGGCACTGAAGACTTCGTGGTATACTGCGACGCCTCACGACAAGGCTTGGGTTGCGTGCTCATGCAACGCCAAAAAGTCATCACTTACGCTTCCAGACAACTGAAGGTACATGAAAGAAACTATACCACACACGACCTGGAGCTGGGCGCAGTGGTATTCGCCTTGAAGATCTGGCGACATTATTTATATGGTACTCGATGTACAATTTTCACAGATCACAAAAGCTTACAACACATATTTGATCAGAAGGAATTGAATATGCGCCAGCGGCGATGGTTCGAGCTACTGAATGATTACAACTGTGAGATCAAGTACCATCCTGGAAAGGCAAACGTTGTAGCGGATGCGTTGAGCCGAAAAGAAAGGGTTAAGACCCTAAGGGTTCGAGCGTTGGAAATGACCATTCGAACGAACCTCACTGCACGCATTCGTGATGCACAACAAGAAGCTCTCAAAGAAGAGAACCGTAAAGATGAATACCTCCGGGGTATGTTGAAATACATGGTGCCAAATGAAGAAGGAGCCTTATACTTCAAGAAACGTATTTGGGTTCCACTCTATGGTGGTATACGAGAAGTCATCCTTGATGAAGCCCACAAATCAAGATATTTGATCCATCCAGGATCGGACAAAATGTATCAAGACTTAAAGGAATACTACTGGTGGCCGAGAGTTAAAAGCGATGTTGCTGTTTATGTTGGAAAATGCCTAACCTGTGCCAAGGTTAAGGCAGAATATCAGAAACCGTCCGGCCTACTACAACAACCAGAGATTCTCGTGTGGAAGTGGGAACAAATCTCGATGGACTTCATAACGAAATTACCCAGGACCCCGAGAGGGCACGATATGATATGGGTAATAGTTGATCGATTGACGAAATCCGCGCATTTCCTACCGATCCGAGAGAAGGATAGCACTGGAAAGCTTGCAGAGATATACTTAAGGGAAATTGTGGCACGTCATGGAGTGCCTATCTCAATCATTTCAGACAAAGATGGACGCTTTGTCTCAAGAATCTAGCAACCATTTCAGGAAGCCTTTGGATCTCAGTTAGATCTAAGCACGGCATTCCATCCACAAACAGACGGCCAGAGCGAACGGACTATACAAACGTTAGAAGATATGCTTCACGCATGTGTCATGGATCTAGGCGGTAGCTGGGATACTCATCTACCTTTAGTTGAGTTTTCCTACAATAATAGTTATCATACGAGCATAAAAGCCGCGCCGTTCGAAGCTCTGTATGGCTGCAAATGCCGATCGCCCTTATGTTGGGCAGATGCTGGAGATAAACGTATGGTTGGTCCTGAACTTGTACAAGAGACAAACGACAAGATTGCGCAGATCCGAGAGCGCATTAAGGCGGCTCGAGATCGACAAAAGAGCTACGCTGATCCGAAAAGAAAATCAGTAGAATTCGAGGTGGGAGACAAAGTGTTGTTAAAGGTCTCACCTTGGAAAGGCGTAGTCAGATTTGGAAAGCGTGGAAAGCTGAATCCACGATACATCGGACCATTTAGAATATTGGAAAGAATTGGTACCATGGCATACAAATTGGAGTTACCGGAAGAACTTAGTGGAGTACATAATACGTTTCATGTATCCAACCTGAAGAAGAGTCCAACACAAGAAAACGTGATCATCCCGATGGATGAAGTGCATATTGATGATGCCCTCCGATTTACAGAACAACCCGTTGAGGTTACCGACTGGAAAGTCAACAAGACCAGGAGGAGCAGCGTAAAACTTGTCAAAGTACATTGGAGCTCTAAGCACGGACCCGAGTACACATGGGAACGTGAAGACCAGTTCAAGGAAAAGTATCCCCACCTATTCAAGAAGACTCCAGCGAGAGTTAGTTCAGCCTGAATTTCGGGACGAAATTCTTTTACCAGGTTATCAGGTTATCATTTATTTCTTTTATATTTTTATTTTCTATTAATGTTTAATTGAATATTAATGAGGTTAAATAGATTTTATAAAATTAAATATATATAAACCCTCCCAACTTCCTGCCGACGTTTTAGAACCACAATCACCGAACCCTTCGTCGACCCTCCCAACCCAATCTGGCCCTCCGACAACCGTTGTTTCAGACCTTCCGACAACTGACCTACCTTCAACGATGACCCAGCCAGCAATTCAGCGAACCTTCGGCCGGCAACCTTTGACGACGAAAACCATGTATGGTTTCTTTTTTCGCGATCTCTAACTAGTGACGTTTCATGTTTAGTGGTTCTTCGAGATGGCGATGGCTAGGAAAGGAAGAGAATGATTGATGCTTTTTTTTGTTTTATGTTTACTGATTTCATATTGATGGTATCGAAAAGAATGGGGGATTTAAGAATGCCAAGAATGATGAAGTTCATAACATGGAGCAGGTAGCATTAAATAAAAAAAATTCAAACTAATAAAAATATAACTTTATGCTTTAAAAAACAAAAAAAATTAATTTTCAAAGTTAAAACTGATTAAATTGTAAGTTTTAGAAATAAAATGTGATTTTTTTTTGTTTTTTTAATAAAAAAAAATCCATGTGGTTATATATATTTTCCACATCCTATCAAAGATTAAAATAAATTAATGTAACCTGACACGTCATCACTAGTGACCTGGTAACCTGGTAATTACATAGTATTATAATAACAAATAAAACTTCAATGACTTTAGAGAGACAAAAAAAGTTTCAATGACTTAATTAGAACACTTTGCAAACTTGGTTACATTTCTATAAAGTTACCCCTAAAAATAAAACTTAATAAAGAATCTTGGAAATCTCGACACTCTATGACGAGCCCAAAAACTTTCTCTTCTACCCATTCCATTTGGGAGTGTAAAGCCACATTATAAAGAGTTTTGCTTGAGGACAAACAAAGATTCAAGTGTGGGGGTATTTGATGTGCACAAAATGCAACATGTAAATTACATCAATTGTGGCATAAAACTAACATTTTTTTAGTGCTAATGTTGGAAAAAATGTGTTTTTGTCTTCCTTTTGTATTTTCAGGATTAAATGAGCTCAAATGAACAAAAGAAGCAAAAAGGCAGCTAAATCTAACATAAATACAAGAAAAGGAACAAACGTGGCATGCCCGACCCCCCGACAGCATCTTCCCAAGCAAAAACAAAAGAACAGAAGACTGAACACGCCTCGTGCTCAGTGAACACGGGGGCGTGCCCAAGTGCCAGCAGAAAAGACAAAGTTGTAGAAGCTTCTATCGCCCACCACGGGGTCGTGCTCAGCGGACACGGGGCCGTGGTCAAATCTAAGATTCGCAGAATCTGGGGAAATCTTGATAGTACAGATTTGCTTCTGCACACGGGGGCGTGCCCAGTGAACACGGGGGCGTGCCCAGTGAACACGGGGGCGTGGTCAACTGATGCAGACAAACTGCAATTAATGAAGAAAGAGAAGGATGTTGGACACGGGGCCGTGCCCGAGCTACTGTTCAGCCTATAAATAGGGGTGCTTGGCTCATTTGCAAACCATCCATTGGCACACCACCTCTCTCACATTTCACCCACCACCCACCACCATCACAACACCATCATCCACCACCATCATCCATTGTCCATCATAGAGTGTGTGAGTCATCTCGGGATCCAAGATTGATCGTAAGAGTTCTTGACAATCAAAGACCATGTTTGCCTAAGTCTCTTACATCACTTGGTGAAGACAAGTGTCTAGTGTAATACTTTTTATTTTTAATCTTTTCGCACTTTTTACTTGGTTATGTATTAATGACTTTAATAACTAGTTTCTTATGTTGAAGGTGATTCTTCCTTATCATTTGTCCGTGGTGTCTTGGCATTATTTTACTGTCTATATAAAATAAAAGATTTTCACCATTCATATCTCCACGGTTTATATGGAGGTATGTTGGCTACCTGGTCGGGGGTTAAGGGAACCGTTTGGTAAGAGTCTTGCCTTGTTCAGTGTATAGATCCTGCAAGGACCTGGGTCAAATTTAGTAGGACCTCCTTCAATACTTACCGGTATTGGATGGCGGGGGTCCAAACTCTTTGATCCCCTCATATGTAAGCTGCTATTAATACTTTAACCAGGCTACTTAGGACTGTATCCCTGCTGACTCAGACTACTTAGCCGAGGGTAACGTCACCTTCAAAAGAGGGGCCTACCATAATATGCATTAATAACTTACTTAATTATCTTTCAATAATCCGACCCTTTAGGATTGTATCCTTGCTGACTCAAACTACTGGGTTGAGGGTAACGTCACCTTCAAATGAGTGGCCTACTACAATAACTAAGATAATCTCTTAAAAAGTGCAAAAGTGCGGAAATAATCAAAGGTTACACTATACACGAGTCGGAGCCAAGTGATATATCTTGTCTATCTGTTTTTACTTTTATTTTATTTTTCAGCATTTTAGTTAGTTTTTATTTTCTAGTTTAAAAAGCCTTTTTCTAACATTTTGATTTGATTAGACGTTGAGGATAAAGCGGTACTAAAAGCTCTTGTGTCCTTGGACGACCTCGGTATCTTGCCAACACTATACTACGCTCACGATGGGTGCACTTGCCCATATGTGTGTTTGGTGTTAGTAAAATATCATGTTTTATAAATTTAAAACTTGACTAACATGTAAAGAGGGCTTAAAATATACTTAAATACCTATCACACTTCGCACACATCAGTTACGCGGGGCGCGACGAACCTAGAATCAGCCCCTATAAAGCTGGAGCTCGGGCCTTCAGTTCGATCGTTCAAATTTCAAATTTCTCTCTCAAAATTTCTTATAATAGGCGTTATACCCGGGTATAATATCCCCCTAATTAATGAAGTTCTGCTCCGTTGTAAGTATTATAACCCCTGGATACGTATTAGATACTATGCCCGATTGATCTAGGGTTCCGTAACGGCTGTTGTAGTTCTGCCCGACGTAGTCGTTGGAATGCCGTCTCGGGGAGGGTATTACTAATGTTAAAATGGGTTATTATACTAACACGTGTGCATTTGTGTGAATTATAGATTGTCACCAGGAAACCCTAAAGGATAATTTAAGACAGTAATGTGAGTAATCTCCTTTTTGCAAATTGTTTTTACAAAACCTCACACAATTAATTATATATTAAACAGTGATTGAGTTTTTGTAAGAATACAGTTATCGTCGGTTTGTTGGGGTTTTGTATACAAAGTTATGTTACTGCCTTGCGAGGGGTAACATTTCCACAAGTCGGGTTTGACAGTACCGTGGGTGATAATTAGTATAACTTGGAAACAAATATAATTGCGAGACCGCCCTCAATATTGTACAATGGTTTTTATTTAAACTTGATTAAACTGGGATTCACTCACCAGTATTTTCCACTGACAAAATATTTTAAACGCGTTTCAGGTAACAAAATGTGAAAGCCAAATAGAAGCCAGCTGGACAGCACTGAAGGCTTGGAAAAGTGGCAATAAAGTTACCTAAAAATAAATAGATGTTTTTTTATTAAATAAAATAGGGTTTTATCCTTATGAAAATGGGTGTACTTAAACTTGGGATTTTCCCATATATTTAATATATTAAAAGTGTGGTATTTTACTTTGATAAAATATTTCCTAACTACGGTCCTGATGTAAATTCCGCTGCCAAAATTGAATAAACACGTGATACCACCAAAACTGGCCCGCGGCCGCCCGTTCCCGAGGTATTAGGGATCGGGGGTTGCGACAACTTAATCTGGTTACGTACTTATTTTTACCGTCGTTTAAATTAAAGCTTACATAATCTATATACGAATATTAAAGTGCATCCGCACCCCCTTTCATTCGTTTAAGGGATTGAAGATGATGGTGAATGTGCCATAAATGATTGTTATGAAAGACTTCTCCAGTATAGAATGATCTTTAAGTGTTTAGATTGTAAATTTGTACTTCATTATGAGTGTTGTGAAAGTATGAGTAGTAGATATATGTAAAATTGGTATGTTCTTGTGTATCGTGTTTTGTTCTATTTTATATGTGAAAAAAGATAATTTTGTATGTGAAAAAAGATGTTAAATAAACAAACTCCATATAACAACCCTCCAAAATAATTTTCGACACCCTAATATATTAAAAGTATCCCAATATGTCCTAAAATACACCCCGTATGCGAAAACCGAGCCCAAAATACATTATATAATTAAAAATAAAATAAAAACAAATAAAGAGGCCATCGGCCATCAGTTCCGACCTTGGCCGGAGTTTACGCGGGGCGTGACAAGACCAGAATCAGACCCTATATAAAGAGGCCATCGGCCATTAGTTCCGATCGCTCATGTCTTTTCTCTCTGACGAATTTCCACATAGATAAAGTGATTCTCAGGCATAATACCCCCTTAATTAACGAAGTTCTGCTCCGTTGTAAGTATCATAACCCCGGTTATGTATTAGATACGCTGCCCGATTGATTCAGGGTTCCGAAACGGCTGTCGTGGTTCTGCCCGACGTAGGCGTTGGAATGCCGTCTCGGGGAGAGTATCGTTAATATAAATATTGGGTTATTATAATAACACGTGTGCATTTGTGTAAATTATAGATAATTACCAGGAAACCCTTACAGAAAACCTAAGACAACAATGTGAGTAATCTCCTTTTTGCAAATTGTTTTTACAAAACTTCACACAATTAATAACATATTAAACAGTTATTGAGTATTTGTATTCTACAATTATCGTCGGTATGTTAGGGTTTTGTATACAAAATTTGTTACTGCCTTGCGAGGAGTAACATGACCACAAGTTTGGTTGACAGTACCGTGGGTGGTAATTGAATAGATGGAAACAAATGTAATTGCGCGACCGCCCTCAATACTATATAATGGTCTTTATTAAACTTGATTAAACTGGGATTCACTCACCAGTATTTCCCACTGACAAAATGTGAAAGCCAAATAGAAGCCAGCTGGACAGCAATGAAGGCTTGGAAAAGTGGCAATAAAGTTACCTAAAAATAAAGAGATGTTTTTATTAAATAAAATAGGGTTTATCCCTATGAAATTGTGTGTACTTGAAACTTGGTTTTTTCCCATATGTTTAATATATTAAAAGCGTCGTATTCTACTCTGATAAAATATTTCCTAACTACGGTTCTGATGAAATTTCCGCTGCCAAAATGGATAAAAACAGATACCACCAAAACTGGGCGCGGCCGCCCGTTCCCGGGATTGTTAGGGGACGGGGGTTGCGACACTCCATCATATCATGTGTTCACTTTTGTTATTCATCTTTGTTTACTTTCATTATTTTGATTCTCAACCCCTATTGGACTGATGAAAATAAACCCCTTGTGGCCTACAATCCAATATGAAGATGAATTCTCAACCCCTGTTCTATTATTCTGATGCCTGATTACTACAACTATTAGTGTTCAATGTTCTTGTTAGTTTTTGTCATGTAACATTGAAAATAATAAAAAAAAATATACGTTTTTGTTAGTTTTTGTCATGTAACAATGAAGGGCAATCATAATATATATATGCACTGATTACACAAACGAATAACCAAATAAATATGCATGTGAACACAAAGATTATGATCCAAATTGCAAGTAAATAGCAGAATTAAAAGTCAATGTTGATTTTGGTTTTTTTTGTCGTTAACATGTTTACTTTTGATGGTAGATTTGCCACATACCAAAACAGCTACACACCAAAGAAGATATGTCTGTACATCTGACTTTAATGAATCTGCATACCATATCCAATAAATTTTCTGGCAAAATGGCACATCATAAAGGGTAGCAGTTGATATTAACCCAAGATAATAAAATACCTTCGTAATTTTAGTAAAAAGGTGTTATATTTCGATATAAAAAATTGATATGGGCTTTTTTAGGTCCATAAATTCCCGATACACATAACCTGACGGAACATATTGTCGTTTTGATATTATTTGCGATTATCAGTATCCATGTCAAAAGAAGTGTGTGTAAGAAAATAAGAAAGATACAAAGTTGTGAAAATAGTATCACATCCTTTTCTTTCCTTGTAAGTAATATTGGGAATCTATTATAACATAAGTATATTAAAAAGGCAAAGCACATAAAAGGAACATTACAAGAATCTCTATTGGATTTGGTTGAGTGAGTTAAAGGTGGATTGCAAAGTCAAATGTGTCAAACACGTAATTTGTAGATGCCTAGTTAGATGTTTATTTACCTATTCAAATCCTATCTCAAGTCTCAACTAAAAGTTTTCAAGGAAAAAAAAACTATTCCTGAGATAGAAGAACATGACTATTACCACCAAATAATGATAAAAGAAACAATTAGTTGTAGGACCTCAGGTAGGTCTCATTTCTGACGGAGCGAGTGTGAAACATGACAAAGTGAATCAGAATAAAGTGAGATGCTTTGGCTCATACAGGAATAACTGTCTTGCAAAATAAAGTGAATCAACTGTTCTTGCAAAATAAACCATTATCAAACTGGAGTTGATATCCAGTGGCGAACTCAGGAATTTTTCAATGAGGGTGCAGAATATTTTTAAAATTTTTAGGCCCTTAGGTATATATATAAAAAGCAGTTCATATCGGATCGGGTTATGTAAAACAAAAGAACATCAAACTAAAATTTATATAACCATAAAAAACACATCAAACGTCATTATAAACATGTTCAAAATTGTGCCCTACAGGTTTTCATTTTTTGAAATCTATGCAAAACATCATCTAGAGTTACTTTTCTAATGGTTCCTCATGAGAAATCTCGCCAAAACTTCCCTACTCATGGTTTCTATCACATATAAATCGATCCATAATTTTCAATTTTAATTTTCAAGCCCTAGTAAAGTCTAGAACAAAAAAAAACATCAAAACAACAAAATCATGCTACTAAAGTCTAGAACACCAATAAAAATCATCAAAACACATAAAATTTCAAAACATCTCTCTAACTCTGTCTCTCCTAAAAACCACATAAAACAAAAGAAAAACGAAGGTACCTCGTTAAATTTTATATTCCTGGTGGTTGGGTGGCCGGAATCAAGCTTTTCCGTTGAGAATGCAATTGCTGTTGTCGTGCCTGTTGACTGCTTTCATGCGTCGGTCGCTGCGCGATCAGAAGAGGGAGAATGGGAGAATTAATTGGAAGGGGTGGTTGGGTTGGGTTATTTTATTTAACTTCAAATTTAATTGGTTGAGTTAATTAGGCTTGAGTTACAATGGAATGTGTAGTGGGCTAATGGCTAAATTGTTAAGTGAAAGTTATTGGGTAAATTGTTAAGGGTGAGAGGGGCACTCCCCTCTTAGGGGAGTCCCCTCTCTTACGCACGACCAATCAGCACGCGTCACGTCAACTCCCCTCTTAACTCCCCTCATACCCTCAATTTGATGGCGGCACTCCTCTCTTAGGGGACTTGCTTTTTTATTTTATTTTTTTGTTTTTTTATTTGTTGTAATTATGCATGTTTATAAATTAAACAAATATTAATAAAAATTAAATAAAATTTAATAAAAGACATTTCATTAAATTAAAAATAAAAATTACATTCAAACTAGAAAAATAAAAAAACAAACTACTCGTCGTCGGAACTCACTTCAAGGTGAGGTAGATCTAAACGTCCGAG
Source organism: Helianthus tuberosus (assembly GCA_030545235.1). Lineage (NCBI taxonomy): Eukaryota > Viridiplantae > Streptophyta > Magnoliopsida > Asterales > Asteraceae > Helianthus > Helianthus tuberosus. Next base: position 4,965,159 of record CM060443.1, read on the forward strand.
ATGCTCAACGAGATCGTGTTTTAGTCTCCAATGCGTTTCTTCGTCAATGAGCTCGCTATAAGCTGTATCATCGAAGACGGGTTCGACTGGAGGATCTTGAATGTGTACCGGTGCTATCGCCCTTCCGTCGTCTTTTATAATCATGTTATGTAAAATAATGCACGTATACACGATGGACCTTATCTTTTTCACCGTTTTGGAACGCATTGGATGATTTAGTATTCCCCACTTCGCCTTTAACACACCAAACGCCCGTTCCACATCTTTTCTTGCGGTCTCGTGTTGCCTCTTGAACTTTTTTTTCATTCAGGATGTGAGGATATGGAAAAGACTTCACAAACACGGACCAGCTAGGGTAGATCCCATCAGTAAGATAATACCCGCGTTTGTATAAGTGGTCGTTCACTTGAAATGGACAATTTGGCGCCGTTCCATTTCATTGAGTAAGAAATAACGCAGATTGTTGGAGCACGTTGATGTCGTTTTGTGAACCCGCCGGGCCACAAAAAGCATGCCAAACCCACAAATATTGAGACGCCACCGCCTCTAACATAACTGTCGGGTATTGATGATCGCCTCTCATATATTGTCCACGCAATTCTGTGGGGCACATTCTCCAGACGAAGTGTGTACAATCCAGACTACCCAACATACCAGGTAGGTGATGTCTCTCCTCATGAGCCTGATACAATAGCGCAACGTCGTGGCTCGTTGGTCTACGTAAGAATTCACCGACATACATTGTACAGACAGTCTCGCAGAAATATTCAAGGCACTCACGAGAGGTCCTTTCAGCCATATTTAAATACTCGTCGTTTTCGTCTGGTGGGTTACCGGTTGCAAGTTGTTTAATCGCAGAAGTAACCTTTTGCAACGCCGTGAAACTTTTCTTCATTCTCCCGTCCAAGCCCTCTCGAAACCACTCGTTATTCGCTTCCACGTCACTAACAATTTTTAGGAACAAAGACTTGGACATACGAAACCTCTGACGAAAAATATCGGGATTAAATTTTGGATTTTCGACAAAATAATCGGCCATGAGTGTTTCGTGGCCTCCCACACGATCTCGTAGCTCCGCTTGTCTAGTAGCTCCGCTTGTTGGATGAGATTTTGGAAGAAAATTAAACTACCATCGCTTGACGATGAATCTTCATCGTCGGGAAAGTCGGGCAAGGGAGAAAAAAACGGGAACTTGGAATCCATTTTTTTTAAAGATTGGTTAAAAAAATTAGATGAGTTGAATGGGTGAGAGTTGTTTTGGTTTGAAAAATAAAAAGATTAAAGAGATAGTATTTATAGGGGTTAGGAAATTATTATTATTATTATTATTTAATGTATAACGGCTACATAGCCGTTTAAACCTCGATCCCCTCATCGGTGAATACACACCGAGAATGCTCACCGAATTCGGTCCCCGCGTTGATGGCAGCGGTGTTCCCGAGCGGGGACTTGGGTCACCGCATGGGGTCACCGAGAGTGCCCCGTATACCCTAAGTAAAGTGGTTAAAGAATAATTATATACACTAGGTTATCTATATCTATATCTATAATACTATATAAAGGAAATGTGATGGACAAAGATGTAATTTACAATGTGTACAAGTTATGAAACAATATGTACAAAGAAATACAACAAGTTTTAGAGGGGCAGAATGGGAAAGGGCTCAACATTTTAAGACACTCCAAGGTTATAATGGTAAATTTATATGTACAATTTAATCATAAATCCCAACTTTACCCTTGTATCAATAACTCCTGCCATTGAATCAATTCTTTTATCACATTAGGGACTATTCCATTTCTCATCATCTCTCTCTCTCTCGAATCCAAACGACATAGCCTCTCCTAGATGATGATGATGATGATGTCCATTCGGTGGTTCTGAAGGCGATGGGATCTTGTTCAGGTTTTTAGGGTTTGGAATGTTGTGAAATTTGGGGATCTAGGTTTTCTAGGGTTTCGTATTGACTGGAAGAGTGGATTGGATGGCTGGACGTGGCACGTGTGTATGATCATGTGATTGCTCAGAAGTTTAATAGCTCTCAGTCTCATGCATTTTCGCCACTGGAACTTCTGCCTGCATCCCCTGTTGAAGGAAATCTTGCTGTGCAAAAGGTATCAGAAGATCAAATTCGTGCATCTAAAATTATGAACTTTAGGTTAATTTTAACTTTTGAAGCATAAAGCCAAATAGAAGATTTCTGTGATCTAAATGATGGTTTATCTCGGTTGATCGTAAGTTTCCGATAGGTGATTGTGACGAAAAATTTGATGTTTCAACTGTTGTGTGAACTGTGAAGTGGAATTAGGGTTTCTCGTGTCAATGTGTAATAGTTAATTTTTGTGATGCATGAAGCGGCTATTAGTTATTAGTTTCTTAGTTTTGCATACTCTGTACTTTATCCAAGGCAAGAATGAGTCTAGGTTGATGAGCTTTTTTTTAGCTCCATTTGTTTGTATAGAATTATTGTAGGACCGGTTTTGACACCGTTCGATTGCGTAACGAACGTTCGACGTGCGGAATCCGTGAACGTGCGTGACCGAACACACAATAACGTACTAGAACCGTGATTCTTATTGAAGAAGATGACGTGTACAAAGCGAGAATCACGTAGAGAGTACTTTTTCTCTCTAGACTTTCTCTCTCTAGACTTGAATCTCCTCAATCACCAAATTGAGCAAAAGTCATAAACATTAAATCTAAGGCTCCTATTTATAGGCCTTGGAATTAATGAGATTTCTCATTAATTACCAAAACGCCACCTTACTAATTCTATCTAAATATTACAGTAAGACTCGGTTTCTTCAGATTCCTCGCTACGGCTCGGATTGACGAAGGCGATAGACATAAAATGCATCAACAATTATTCACTTCATTATCATTTGAGTTATAGCGTACTTATCTTCTGGGATGCAGTGACTGTTGTATTAGTAGGGAAAATTTAGTTTATTGAACATATGAATATGAACTTGTAATTTTCTCATGGCAATCTTAGTGTATGGTCACACAGCTTATTGTTAAAACTTTTTTCACAGGATATGACACTAAATTGTTTACACATATTATGATCTTAGTTATTTGATAATATGTTTTCTCTTTAAATTTGTGACGCAGAGTGCTTGAGGAATGCTGGATTGACTTAACTCAAATACAAGGAAGATGAGCAAGAAGAACCCACTTGTATACTTGTACGTGTCTATAGATGGAGATCCTATTGAAAGAATGGTTTTTGAGGTGTTCTTTTTGTGCCATGACCAGTTTTTATTAATATTATTTGTTTTTTTAGATGTTGCCGTGACCGATTATTTATTTTTTAATGGGTTTTCAGGTGTTTCTTGTGCCCTAAATGACAATCATTTTTGTTTTTTTTTTCGTTTTGGTCGCTTTTTCGGTTCGGTTTCGATTTTTTTAGTTTTTTGTTTAGTTTTGGCCGGTTTCGATTCGGTTTTTTGTTTCGTTTTGATCGGTTTTTCCTTAGAGCTCTTTGAAACTTATCCACAACACCATGGGATAGATCATCTTCTTCGTTTCTCATTTCCTCAATTGCTCGATTTCGATCATCTTCTTTTGCTTCCTTACAGGTAGGTTACTACCAACCTCTCAAGATAATGTGCTTTGCGATTACATGTTTGAATTCTCTCTTTTCTTTTTGTTCTGTTAATTATATTTATAATTTTTTGAATTTTGAGATGTAGTGAACTTTTTCTTGCTTAAAATCAATTTGTCAATGCTTTTGCGTGTGGAATTTTAATTGATTTCTTTGTCTATACATGGTTTTCAGGCAAGTTTACAGTTATATGCATTTTCAAGTGCATTGAGGTGTGATTACAGTATTGCATCATCAAATCTTTTCTGTTCTTCCATTTTTTAACTAACCTGACCCGACCCGAAACCCGTTCCGACCGGAACCCGTTCCGACCCGAACCCATTTCGTCTCGAACCAAAACAACCCTTTTTTAATTGACCCGTTTTGACCCGAACCCATTTTGACCCGAACCCGTTTTGACCCATGACCCGACCCAACCCAACCCTTTTGCCAGGTCTAATTTTATAATAATATATAATCTTGAACATATATGATCTGGTCAACTATATTTTTTTTACTTCACTGATCAATATACAGTATAAAATTTGAAGGTCAGGTTTGTAAGGCCTTTGTTATTATTAAGTTTGGTGGGTTTTGGGACTGTTTATTTCATCAACTTATAGTAATGCATGCTTAATTAAATTTCAGGAGAAAAGGGGAATAGTTAGAAAACTGGAAGACCCCTGCACTACAAGGGATCCTATTTCCATTGCATAATTAAAGGATCTTTGGCTTAGGTATGTTTTTTATCAGTTATATTAATATATTATACCGTTTTATTATTTTCTACTTAGTGAATAACAAACATGAATAGGCCTATGTCTATTGGTGTTATGTCAAACGGCTTGCAAAGTAGACAGCAACCAAGACTTGGAGTCCATTTATACGATATTTCGTACTTGATACATGCCTATGTTATTAATGACAACTGTTGTACTATTCTCTCATTAGACCCTCCGGCGTACAACCTGGGCATTGGTGTGGAAGAGCCATGCTGGCTCGCGGTCACTTGCACACTACGCCATGTAAACGTGTGCAGCGCAGGGTATGACAAAGAGAGAAGGAGAGAGTGAAGAGTTATAAAGAGAGAGAAGGAGAGAGATGCATACGACAAAGAGAGAAGGGAGGAATTCGGAAGAGTGACGGTGATGCCGACGACATGAAGGCGTAGGCTCCGGTGAGGCGTTTAGAATTCCAGCCAGCATTTCGACCATACTCTGGTAAGCGTTAAATCACTAATCATTTTAATTGTCAATTAAAGATCGGTCTATAATTAGATGAATGAAGTTTCTTAGGGTTGTTTCAGAACACCGATCAAGATCCGACAAGGTTTCGACGAGTCTCCGGTTAAGGTTCTGTTACAGATTTCGTAAAGCTATCTCTCTGACTAAGAATCTGGCGTTTAAAGGTAAGTCCGGACTAATCACCATTTTTAGTCATTTGTTAAATTTGTTTTTTTGGTTTCACATCTAAGAGATATTGAAGAGAAGGTGATGCTTTAAAGTAAAGAAAGGGTATAATAGGTATATCATCACATTGGAACACACTCAAATCACCTCCCAAATTACTTTTGAGTCTGCATTCAATCTGTGATTATATCTTGTGTCAGATTCTTGCTGAATTCATAAGTAGATATCATGGACCATGGTGTCAGCAGTCAAGAAAGAGGTGGTGCCTAAAGTCGTTGTACCCCAGCCAGATAATACAAAACAGATTCCTACTGGGATCCATATTGCTAAGAGTACATTGCAAGCTTTGATAGCTTTGTTAATATTTTTTTAGTCTTTGTCTCTTTTATCAATATTAAAAAAAATTAAGAAAAAGTTGACGAGCTGGCTTGATTAGGCTCGAAGTTTTTATGAGCCGAGCTTGAGCTCAACTTTTCAGCTAGCTCGAAAAAATAAACATATTCCTTTATGAAACATATTCAGGATCATCTAACCTAATTTTGTAATTTATAATATATAGCAAAGAGTGGGGCACGGTTGAATCTTCAGGATCATCCCTTTATGAACAGAAGATGGATTATTATTATATATTAGCATAGTTTTTGTAATTAATGCAGGCATATCATTTATTTATGGTATTCAAAAAGATTAATAAAAGATGTGCTCTTAAATTTGTTCTACCCACCATAAGCCAAGATTCGGGGTAGCATTAGCCACTGCTGTGGATGTGGATGTATCCCTAGAACAACAAGCTGACTAATTGGATTCTACTGTTTCGGGTCAAGATTCTGGTCAAACATCAAAACCAAAATCAACCGTCGATAAATCTAAACAAAGATCACGGCCCGTTAGAAAGAGTGAAATGCCACCCATGAAAGACGAAGAATTGGTTCTGGGCGCAACTTTCACGGGTAAAGTAAGATCCATCCAACCATTTGGAGCTTTCGTTGAATTCGGTGCTTTTACAGACGGGCTGGTTCATGTCTCACAGTTAAGTGACGGTTACGTTTAAGATGTTTCAAGTGTCGTTTCGGTGGGCCAATAAGTGAAGGTGAAGTTAGTGGAGGAAAATATCGAAACGGGCCGTATCACGATGACCATGCGGGAAAACGAGTCCAGTAAAAACACGGGTCAGAAGTCAAACCCGAGGCGGGACCGAGATGAGGGGAGAAAAGTACTAAATTTGTTAAGGGTCAAGAACTTGAAGGGACTGTAAAAAATCTTACACATTCGGGTGCTTTTATAAACCTATCGGAAGGCGAGGAAGGGTTTTTACCGGCTTCTGAAGAAGCCGATGAAAGGTTTCGGAGTACAATGGGTGGCGGTTCATTGCTTGAAATCGGTCAAGAAGTCAAAGTTCGGGTTTTGAGAATTGCTAGAGGTCAAGTAACTTTAACCATGAAGAAAGATGATGATAATAAAGATTTAGACTCAAAGCTTCAACGAAAAGTTTTTACTGCTACGAACCCGTTTAACACATCAATGTGTACCGATATCAGCCACCATAAATATAATTTTCTTTATGTTTGCAGGGATCGAATTACTTTGAAATTGACCTGGATATTCATCGGTTTTAGTTACGTAGCAAGAAAGGGATTAGAATCATTTCGTCAACGCTTGAAAAACGGGATTCTGAATCTCGGGCAAACTATTCAGGTTCATATGTTCTTATGTTCAATGTTTTAAATTTGCAAGAAAAAGGAAACTGTTTTTATTTATATTTTTTATCATTTATAATTGTTAAAAATAGGCTCAGAAGCCTGAAGAATTGCCAGAGAAAACGCTTTGCTGTTTGAGATTGAACAAGAATGACTTTGTGAATCATGGTCAGATTCCCACACTTGTTGTTCAATGATGAGAAGTCAACTGCAACTCTTTATGCTATCTACAGGCAGACACACTAAAGATGACAACAATTATGTTTTCTTTTATTGATGTACTGAATTGAGTGGTGTAAATACACACAGATAATATCCAGCATCCACTGCCTTTGAGCCCTAATTTTGTCGTGTGAGTATTCTTTATTTGATATATCGATTAAATAAAAACAATTGGGATGAATTTTACGTCCTAAAGCATGGATACAGTTTGATTCAATTTTTAGTCCTGTCGCAACGCCCGGGTTACCTACTAGTATTTTAATAAAAATCAATGTTTACATTTTTTTTAAATTCATAAGATTTTTTTTAAAGGGGGTGGTTGAAAATTTCCAAGGGGTGCGCTTGAAATTTTTCAAAGGGTGCGGTCAAGATTTTGCGCGAAATTTAACCCTAATACCTTTTTTTTTCAAGGGGTGCAGCCGCCCACCCACCCAAGTAGGTAGGTCTGCTCCTGTTGATAGGAATAACTGAATAAATATGTATGGAGTTTAGTTGAATAGCTAATGATCTAAATTGCAAAAACTTCGGGTTTGATTATAAAATTTATACACGTCAAAGGGTAACTCCAGTTCGTCTGTTATACTTTTGATCACCACGGTAACGTGTTTTAAGGTGTCATTTTCTCTGTCTTATGTTTTTTTTTCCTCGGGATATTAAGACCGACATGCTATGTTAGGGTTGGTTTTGTCTCGGATATTTTTCGGGGTTGGTTTTTCGGTTTTGTCAGGGTATACCCGGTTTTTGCTCACCCATAGTAGATAGGAAACCTGAACTCAAAACCAATCATGATTATAAATTGTTTAGGGAATAAATACCAAAAAATGGTATGAGTAAGATAGGGTCTTCTTAATCCATATAAAGCACATATGTTTACATGAAAAAAAAAACCTAACAAATTCTTCGCACCACACAATTAGCTTAAGTCCATTATGGGTTTTGGCATGGATTGAAATGGGCGTTTAGGCCCATATAGGCATATACTTATGGTATACAGTTAGCATTTAGCTAACGGAACGTATTGTTATTGCTTGCAATAATATATCTCTACGTAAAACGAAGCTTGAATTAAACAATGAGAAAGATACAAAGTTGTAAAAATAGCATCACATCCTTTCTTCCCTTTAAAGTAACACTAGAAATCTGATATTTACAAAATATATGGGTATAGTATAAAAGGAAAAGGGTAAAAGAAACAAATGGATGTTACAAGAATCCCTTTTGGATTTGGTGGAGTGACTTTGAGGGATTGTACATTCTCAAACACATATTTACATTTTAAAAACCTAAGAAATTTTATTGTACACAGTTAGTTCAATATCATTATGAGTTTTAGCATGGATCGAAATGGGCTTTTAGGCCCATATACTTCTGGTCACAATTAGAGCATTCGCAATAAGTATTGGTATATACTAGGTTAATCTCGTGTATTACACAAGTTGATTAAATATTTTTTTTATATATTAACTAATAAAAAAGTAACATCTTTAAAAACCCGTGTATTGCATCAACTAACACACACAATCGTCAAGATACATTTTTGAGAAAAATGAACTTTGATGTACTATTTACATATTATAACATTTTACTATGTTTTTTTTTTTTTATTTATTTCTTATTAGATTATTATTAGATTATAAACTTGTGTATTATAAAAGTTATAACATTTTATTTTGTTTTTTTAATTTATTAAGAGCATTCACACCGAACCCCTTATTATAAAAGTTATAACATTTTATTTATTTTTAAATTTATTAAGAGTATTCACACCCTACCCCTTATTTTTACCCTATATTACATTAAAAATCACTATTTTTCTCTCTTATTTTCAATTAAATAATACCTTTTAATACCTTTATCATTACATTTTCTTTTTCTTCAACTCACAACGACTTTCAAAATATATTAAAAAATTATAAAGGTGAGGTGTCTCCCAAATTTACAGATGAACACCAACATTTTATCTCTTATCCCACTCACAACCACTTACAACCACCTAAAACCATTTTTCATAAAATAAAACCCCCCCTCTCACATAATTTGGGGGGTTAGATGTGAATGCTCTAATAGGTAAGAATTATGTGTGTTATCAATAAAATACTAAATAGTTATTATTAATAAGTGAAAAAAAATAAAAGAAATAGTTAATAAAAGAAATAAACTGAAAAAATATGTCTCCAATGAATGACACGTGTCCCTCATTGGTTTATTTTATTATATAGATATAGATATAGATATCATGTGCTTAAATTATAATGGAAAAAATAAGGTTTGAATATAAATAAGGTTTGAATAAAAAAAAAAGGCTACATCAAATTTCTTAAACCTTATCTTTAACCATAAAATTTATGAAAATAAAACATAGAACCTTTTTTCTCTTTAACTGCAAATTTCTTGTATACCTTAATTCCACATTTACCTTGTATTTGCAATGATTTGAAGGACACCATACCACTAGATAGCTAGGATTCCTAACGATTAATCATAAAATTATAAGGCTAAGGAATGAGATGTGGAAGACTTTTAGAAAATGAACATTTCTTTTATGGAATGATGATTTTTAATTAAATTATACCGATAAAGAAAAGAAACCTACTGTGAATGCTTTTAGCATTTAGCTAACGACCAATAAAGAAAAGAAACCTACTGTGAATGTTTTTAGCATTCAGCTAACGGAACGTAGTGTTATTACTTGCAATTATAGAACTCTCAATGAAACGAAGCATGTAACAAAATGAGAAAGATGCAAAGTTGTAAAAATAGTATCACAACCTTTTCTTCCTTTAAAGTAACATTAGGAATATAATATTAACAAATATATGGATATATTATAAAAGAAAAAGGTAAAAGAAACAAATGGATGTTACAAGAATCCTTTTTGGATTTGGTGGAGTGAGTTTGAGAGATTGTAGATTCAATCGTGTCAAACACGTAATTTGTACTTGCCTTGTTGTGGTTATATGTCTTTATTCAAAGTGCCTAAACTAAAAGCTTAAAGAGTATATTATACATATGTTCTCCAAAGTTTAGTGAATATTACGGGTTGGTCTCTAAACTTTATATTTACTAGATTTTGTTTTTATTGGCATTGTTTGCTTTCTTGCTTTTAAGATGGTCCATGGGCTTGTTAGTGCCATTAAATTTTAAAATTAGATAACAGATTTGATAATTTAAAAACTACCCTTTAATCCTTTATTTTACTCTTCAAAAATTACAAGTTAGTTAGACTATGGGTGTGGAGGGGCTTGGGTTGGGGGCATTTCTTAACACGTGGTGAGGGTAGGATCCTCAAGCTAATACTCAAAAATAGGGGTGTTGTGGGGCGTCGCTTAGCTGGGTGTGACCAGCCATGTGGAATTTAAAAAAAAACTACAAAGAAAATTAAAAATAAACCTACATTGAACCAGCCAACCACAGGCCACAGCCCGCTTGTCACCCCGCCCCCCGCCCCACGCCAGGCAGAATCTCTACGCTAAGTGGGCAACGCTGACCAAAACGCCAACCCGGGGTGGAGCACCCGGCGTTAAAGGGCCAAAACACCCAAAACCCACGCCCACACCCACCAGTCTTATTGTTATGAATTTGAGTGTCCCTTCATTACGGCTAAAATTAGATTATTAGACCATGTGTGGTATTGTTTCGTAACTTTTCATTAACACGTTAAAAAGTAACTGTCACATCAGTGCCACGTAGACATGACTTCTTAGTCATTTTTTTTACATTTAGTATGTAATGGCTTCAGAAGTTTCCACTATCCATCACCCATTAAATAATATTCAAATCTTAAAAATAAAATTAAAAAATAGTTAATTTGGGTGGTTGAAAAACCTTAGGGCTCACAATCCTTCCTTCACGAGCGTGGTCTGCATCATGCCCCCCCCCCCTCTATTAACACCCCAAAAGGCTCCTCCCCTCCATCGTGGCAGAGGGCATGATCTTATAACACATAGTGTTGGCGTTAGTGTGCGCGCTTTCATTTTGCATTATAAAGGTTAGTGTGCACCCTTTCATTTTGCATTTTTAAGGTTAGTGTTTTTTTTTGCGCCTTCTAGCTTCCCTCTTCTTGTGCTTGTGCTTGGTTTTCTCACTATGCTCGTTTTTTCCCTTTCATAGCCTTTTGTGGTTTGTGCTTGCGTTTCTGGTATAACATCATCGTCTATGCCTAAAGAAACGAAATCGTGCTCGGGTTCGGTTTGAGTCACGCATTTTGGTCTTGACTAAAAACGCCAAACGAATAGGGATCCATCGGTGTCGTGGGGCATACGAGTAGGGGTTGGGCCAAGGGAGTAGCGGGTGTTCTGGGAAAGAATGGAGGCGGGTTCAGTCGGCGTGGATCCATGATTTTTTGGTATAAATGAAGACTGGTTAAAGAGATTAGAAAAACATTTGAGTTGTGTGATATTTTTAAATGGAGAAATAGTTTAAATAAGTTTTTAATAATTAATTAATTTATTTTTTTTGTTTTTGTGACCGTTCAACGGCTACAACATTCCAACGGTCGAAAATGGATAGCGGGGATGAGTTACTGTGTGCATTGATATTTGAACAGGGGAGCTGTGTTCCCCAACGGGGGAGGGTGCCACCTCACCTCCCTGATGTTGTCCCCGCTCTTTCTCTTTCTTTACCCACTCACAAAACATAAAAACATCATTTCTCTCTCCTTTATTCTTTCTCTTCCCTCTCACTCACATACAATTAGGCATGTATTTTGGTAAATATTGTGTAATTATTAGACCATGGATAATGGTTAATGCCTCTTAAGGGGCATTTTTCGCCACATCAATATTTTAACACCCTTTCATAAAACACGTGTAACGGTTAATGCCCATTTTATTCAATACTTTCCATTTTTTCTTCTATTTGGGCATTATTCTAGAAATGTCCCTCACTATTCATGCCCTTATAATGCCCACGAGGATAGTGATGAGGGCGTTATCAAACTCTTTCATACCCCTATAATGCCCATTACACATGTGCTTAGAGATTTGTATTTTCTACTTTGTTCCAAAGTTTTCCTCCTCTAACTTGTATTATATAGGGTTTATTGTTTCAGTATTCTATTTACATTCCACTTACAAAAAAAAAAAAAAAAACGTTGACTTTTACAAAAACTCAACCGTGGAAGAATCAAGCTGCATATGAAGACCCAAGTCTAATTTTTTGTGTGCAGTGTTAATTCTTTATTCACTTTTATTTTCAAACATTTGAGGTGGTTTGGTTTGGATTTTGTTTTTATAGAACCATAATATGGCCCAATATAAGAATTTGTTTAGCTCTGGTAACACTCACATGAGTTGTTTCTAAACGGAGCCTCTGAACCGAGCCGTCAACACCTTTAGAAGTATAAATCGACACTTATATATCCTTGTGAGATTTCACATTCTTCCTATGCGAGACACTCAAACAAGTTCCAATTATACCGTTGTGGTGTGTTTACTTTATTTTTCTTTTATGCTTTGATAAAAGTTTTGGTCAAAATCGAACGGGTCAAATATAATTGATTTTTTTATTTATTACCATGACGAACCGAACTGATACCGTCTGAACAACTTCTGTAACTGTACCAATATTTGTTTTTATGGTTGTCAATACAAATTTCGTTTCGATTCCGACCGAATAATGTTTAAAATGAAGTTGTATTGAAAAATATAGTTTTTTTTTATCATACGCTATAGCAACACTCTGTAACGTACTAGTGCATGACGAACTAAATTGATACCGACTGAACAACAACGGTAACAGTATTGGTACAATCGGGAGGTTACGAGTATTAGTTTATATCGTTTTCGATCAATGTAAAACACATGTCGATATTTTTTGAATGTATCACAACTTCATATTGTTGGGTTTTGGCTTTCGGTTGCAATATGGGTGTGAAATTAGCTTTTATGAATTCTACTTAACATATCGAGAATAAGAATTATATAAGACAACACCAACTAAGCAACCAACCCTAAAGCTAACATATTTAATCTCCTTTGATTTTCTCTTTTACTTTGTGTCTATTTCTTCTTCTCATACTACTTTATTTTTATTAGAAAATGATGCAAGAAAATATGATGTTTGAACACAAACATCCATTTAGTCTTATAGACTTGTGGTCGGAGCAACTGCAACGTGAAGCAGAGTCTGAAGAAGACGAAGAGGAGAATGATGATGTTTTAATTGCAAACCAAGACTTTCGATGTTTGTGTTCCAGATGTGAGGAAGAAATCAACTGGTATCATAGGTATTACTACTCTTGTTGTGAATGTAGTGATTACTCTGTTCATAAATTTTGTGCAGAGCTTCCAGAAAGATTGGAAGACATTTGTCAGGTTGGTCACACTCTTCACTTCATCCAATCGGGGTACCATAGGAACCGGAAGGGCAAATGGAAGGGCGATTGGAACTGTGAAATTTGTGGTAGGTATCATAAGTCTGGAGATTTGTGGTATCGTTGTGGTCGTTGTTATTTTTCTTTTGATGCAAATTGTGGTACGAAAATGTTACAAAAAAAAATCATCGACCATCCTAGCCATAAACATCCACTAAGTTGCATCTCAAAACAAATTTTAGACAAGTGAGATGCATGTGGGAAGAAACATAAGGGGAACTTCTATCATTGTTCCATTTGTCTCTGGCCTAAAATGTTTCATAGTGATTGTGCTTTTCTACCACAAAAGTTGCAAATCCAAGATACTACAAATGGTGTCTTCTCCCATATCCATCATCTCACCCTTGCTTATTCCTTTCCAATCGAAGATCAAAGATCTAAAAACCTGCCACGGTGTAGGGTATGTCGTAATGGGTTTGATGATAATTTCAATCTTTGGATGTATAAATGCGAGAAATGCAGATACTATACCCATCTAGATTGCGCAACATCAAGAAACAAGTCTCCAGGTAGACCTAACTACCTACCTAATATGTTCATATTTTTTTTTTCTGTATATGCTATTGGTTTATGCTCATTTAACATTACAATGTTGTTTTCATCAGGTACAAGCAGTAAAAACTACAAAGATGATGAACATCCTGATCTTCTTCATCTTCCGTTTCCAGATCCATCTGATAGCATACTAAAACACTTGTTTTCCAAGGAAAATGGATTAAGTACGTTAGAAATTTCTAACAAGATCACCTACAAAGCACAAGGTATTATTCATCAACACCCACTAATTCTAGAGGATATCACAAACCCCACCTCTTCTAGAATAAAACCAATATCCTATCATGACCCAATGAAGAGGATTCAACTTTTGTGCGACGTGTGTGTGCGACCAATTACGAGTGGCCCAATTTACGTGTGTGACAATGAGGGGCAATGCAACTTTGTGCTCCACGAGTGGTGCTCACGGCTACCTGCTGAACTGAAAGACCACCCTGCTCACCAAGACCATACCCTGATTCTCCATTCAAAAGCCCCTCCTCGTAAGTTTTTTGGGGTGTTCGATTGTAGTATTTGCAGGTCACATTGTAATGGATTTGCCTACTGTTGTATGGATTGCAACAGCTTCATCATTGACGTTCACTGCGCCTTCTTACCTAAAGAAATCACTCATACTTTTCACCCAAATCACCTCCTTTCTAGGGTTTATCACAAAGATCGGGGTAGTCAGTGTCATATGTGCTGGTATCCTTATCCGAGTATTTCATTCGATTGCCATACCTGTAATGATTTTCGTCTACACGCCAAGTGTGCTTTCTTTATACCGGAGACAACTACGAACAAGTGTGACAAGCATCCTATGAAGCTGAGTTACTTTCCGATTGAGAACCATAAGAGTGACTATTTTTGTGAAGTTTGCGAGCGACAACTTAATCCTGAGGAGCCATTCTATCACTGTCATGAGTGTATGCAGTCTATGCATACAGCTTGTGCTCCCTCAATACTTCAGTATGAAACATATGACATTGATGGTAGAGCCGTTTGGTGGTTTGTAAATGTGAAGTTTGGGGGCACATATGAGAATACTATAGTGCATCCACACCCCCTTTCATTCGTTCAAGGGATTGAAGACGATGGTGAATGTGACTCCAATTATTGTCGTTATAGAGGTCTCCAGTATAATATGATCTTTAAGTGTTTAGATTGTAAATTTGCAGTTCATTACAAGTGTTGTGAACGTATGAGTAACTAATATATATATAAAATAGGTTTGTTCTTGTGTTTTGTTGTATTTTATATAAAAAGATTGTTGTAATAAACAAACTTCATACTTGTAATTCATATTTGTTTACGTTAATTATTTTGATTTCCCACCCCCCTGTTCCATTGGGGTGTGTCGGTTAAATCCGGATTCTGTCAGGACCGATGAAAATAAACCCGTTCTGGCTACAATCCAGTATGAAGATGAATTCTCAACCCCTGTTCCATTATTTTGATGTCAGATTACTACAATTGTTCAGTGTTCTTGATGAGTTCCAACCATGGCCGGTGATTGCATTTTCAGCTACTTTATATGATTAATTTTGCATAGAAAAAGATAATATGTAGCCATAACTTATTGGATTTGATGATAATACATGGGTAAACAATTTGATTATTGCCTGAATTGAACTAGTTTCGACCTCTCTAAATTGTATTTCACATATGCATACCACATGCTCGACAAAATGTCTGTGTGAGTAAGTTGTCTTATTGCTGATGCGTTTGCATTCCAGTAATGGATTATACGCTCTAACATTAATGTTTCTTTACGGATCTATTGTTCTAGCTCCCCTGATCTTTAAGTGTTTAAATTGTAAATTTGCAGTTCATTACAAGTGTTGTTCTATTTTGTGTGTTCATTTTTGTTTTAAGTTAACTATCCCAGTTCCTTTGGGGTGTGCTGGGTGGGTAACTAAATGAAGAACATACCTGATGGCGTTCAATTCAATATCAAGATTCAGTGTTCTTGATTGCTTTTTTAGGTACTTTATTATTGATTTTGCATAGCTAAGATTATATGTTACCATAAATGATGGAATTTGATGATAATAAATCGGTAAACAACTTGTATCTGTGTATCTGTGGGCGTATTGATGATGCGTATAAGGTGTTCGATTAAAGTCTTGAGAGAGATGTTTCCTACAATGTAATATTGGATGGGTTTATTAAGGCTCGGGAGATTGAACATGCTCGTCAAGTGTTTGATGAAATGCCTATAAGTGTCAGGGATGCGGCAACTTGGGGTACGATGTTAGCTGGTTATGCATAAACGAAACACTGCGACCAGTGTTTGAGTCTATATGATCAGATGCTTGTTCTAAGTGTTCCTCATGACAACGTGTCATTAGTTTCTGTTCTCTTGGCTTGTGCACGAATGGGGGAACTTGAAAAGGGGATACAAGTGCATGATCGTATCGAACATAGTAGAATTCAAATAGACTCGTTTTTGTGTACTGCATTAGTGGAATTATAAATCTGGGCGCATAGAAACTGCCCTGGGGATATTCGAAGCTAGCGCTGATAAAAATCTATTCACTTAGAGTGCAATGCTTGATGGGTTAGCTATGCACGGTTATGGCGAAATGCTACCAACTTATTTCTCCAAAATGGCTAAGAACAGAGTTAAGCCGGAAGGGGTTACCTTTCTTGGTGTCATGGTGGGGTGCAGCCGTGCTCGTCTTACTAACGAAGCATGACGACTTTCTGGTGAGATGGGGTCGGTTTATGGAGTTCCTTAAGAGCTCAAACATTACGGGTGCATGGCAGATCTTCTTGCACGTGTCGGTTTGATCAAAGAAGCAATGGACATGATCGAGAGTATGCCAATGTCGGGTGTTGTTTTTGTATGGGGGAGTTTTCTTGGAGGGCGTAGACTCCATGAGAATTTTGAGGTTGCTGAGAAAGCTGCAGAGCGTATTATGGAGATAAGTCCTGAAGATGGTGGAGTTTATTCGACAATGGCTGACATTTATGCAAACGCGAAGCGGTGGGATAATGTAACAAAGATAAGGAGATCGAGGGATTCAAGGAGGGTGAAGAGTTTATTGCAGGTGATGAATTGCATCCTCAATCTGATGAGATATATTTGGTTTTAAATAGTATTGGTCAACACCAATTTCAAATGCAACTTTAGGGTCAATTTATAATGTTTGATTCTCTTATTCTTCAACAAGTACTAGTTATGTAAATCCTAAGTAAACTGCTTATATGTTGTCACATTACCGATTAGGATCAAATACAAAGGATCCTAATTGTAAGAAGTGTAAGAAGGATTTATAAAGTGACAAGTGTCCAATAACCTAAAAAAACCCACCACAAAAAAAAAAAAATTTGTTTTTGCCGAGGGTGTGTGGGTTTAGGTTTTTGGGTGGTGGTGGGGGTGGGTGTTTAGTTTTTTTTAGGTTTTTTTTTTTTTTTTTTTTTTTTTTTTTTGGGGGGGGGGGGGGGGGGAGGGTTTAGGTTTTTGGGTGGTGGTGGGGTGGGGTGGGGGTGGGTGTTTAGGTTTTTGATGGTGATGTAGTGGGTTTAGTTTTAGGTTGTTGGACACTTGTCACTCTATAAATCCTTCTTACACTTCTTACAATTAGAAGCCTTTGTAGAATAACTTGACCCGTCACATTACTATAGATGTCATCACTAATTGAAATCATGGTTCTTCTTTCTATGAAACTATGCTTATTCAAAATATAAGCACTATAATTTTATTTCGACAAAGAATTAATATTTAAACGCTGTAGAATTGTAAGCCACATGCTAATCCGGTCGGTTGGGATCGGTCGTTTAACATGTTCAATAATTGATAAGAGGTTTTTGTACCTTAAAAGGCTTATAGGTTTCATAGAAATAAAATAACATTTTTGATCTGTCACAACCTTCAAATTTCATGATGCATCCTAATAAATCTTATGATATATTCTCACAGATCTTATAAATATGTTTCAAAAAGCACGTTCTTAAGGCTTCATAATACTTGTTTTGTCACAAGAGATGATTGTATCATTTATTTTTTCCATTTTAATGTCACGGTTATTTATGCACCAAACTTATTTATAACAAGTGATTTATACAGAACTAAACTTATTAAACTTTATCTTTATATATAAACTAGGTTGTAACCCCGTGTATTACACGGGTTGAATAAATAAATTTTATATACTAAATAATAAAAAAATATATCTTTAAAAAGCTCCTTTATGGTTGAATAAATATAATTTTATATATTAAATAATAAAAAGTTATATCTAAAAGAACCATATTGTACGGGTTGAATAATTGTAATTTTATATACCAAATAAAAAAGTTATATCTTTAAAACCACGTGTATTACATGGGTTGAATAAATGTAATATTTTTTACTAAATAATAAAATAATACATCTTAAAAAAAACCCACCCCATTTATTACACGGGCTGAATAAATGTGATTTTATATACCAAATATTAAAAAAAATTACATCTTAAAAAAGATGCGTATTACACGGTTTGAATAAATGTAATTTTCTGTACTAAATAATAAAAAAATATATACCCTTAAAAAACCCCATGTATTGTACGAATTGAATAAATCTAACTTTATATATCAAATAATAAAAAGTTATATCTTAAAACACCTCATGTATTACATGGGTCGAGTAAGTGTAATTTTGTATAGTGAAAATAAAAATATTTAATATATTAATACAAAGTTTGGTTTTCGTGATAAAAATTTCTGTTGTTGCAAAATTTGTTAATGAAGTCTCAATAAAGGTAACCCTTTATTTAAAACTACGTAAATATATAAATGATAAATAATATTAGTTAATTTTATTTCAAGTTTCGTAAAATCTACTTGATACCAAACTAAACAAAACGTTCAAATATATAGTTAAGATCAAATTAGATAACTAAGTTTGAATTTAAGTAAATAGATAAATATACAAGTAATAATTAATTGAGTTAATTACTGTTTTCGTCCCTGTGGTTTATCAAAAATCATTATTTCAGTCCATTAGTTTAAAAATTGCGATTTCAGTCCCTATGGTTTCACTTTCGTAACCATTCATGTCCCTATTGTTTCAATTTCGTAACAATTTCAATCCATTATTATGTTAATTACAGGGACTGAAATGGTTACGACGTGGACTGAAGTAGTTACGAAAGTGAAACCACAGGGACTGAAATCGCAATTTTTAAACTAATTGACTGAATAGTGATTTTTGTCAAATCACAGTGACGAAAACAGTAATTAACTCTAATTAATTCAAATAAATAATATTATAAATGAGAAGAAGATTAAACTAAATAATAATTATCTATAAGTTATTAAACTAAAGAATAGTTAATAGGAGGATTATCTATAATTAATTAGAAGAGATTAAACTAAAATAATAATTATCTATAAGAGATGGCCTAATATGATGACAAGTGTCCCCAAAGTGGTTTCTTTTATTATATAGTATAGATTTAAGCTTTAATATATTAAATCCTAAACCTTTTTCTTAAACAAAAGTAGTTGTGAAAATAATAATGTGTTGGGTTGTGACACTTTATTGAAGTGGCTTACTATGTGTAAAAATGTTGGAGATGAAAAGATGATATAAATTTATATTTAAAATAATTTTAGATAATAATAATAATTTAGTGTTCTACAAATCAAAATAGCACATATTTTGTAAATAAAATTTAGTGCTCTACAAATGAAAATAGCATATAGTTTGTTAATAAAAATAAATTTTGTAAAACTCACATAATTAAGGGCAGGTTAGGCAACATCTTAAAATTACACAAGAGGAAATTAGAATTTTCCATAACAAATCTGGTCCATGAGCATTCACAATGAAAACTTTAAAAATATGTGAGGGAGCTTAGTTATATTATAAGACTATCCGCATCAGTGAAAGACTATCCTTTCTACAAACAGCCTAATCAGCATGCCACATCAGCTTTTCACTTATTCTTCCCACAAACACTTTTTACCCACAACAATAACATATATATTCTTCCCACAAACACTTTTCACTTATTCTTATTATAATTATTTTATTAAATTTAAACTAAATAAAAAAAAGAAAGGACCCACCATTCCCCCATTCTTCACCATTCTTCCCTAAGAATCCTTAAGAATGAACACCCTCCATGTCATCCTCTACAACACCCACTAATCCATCCCTCTCACAAATGCCCTCCACATAGGCCAAGAATCACCTACAAACATCCTTGATGTAGATAGTCTAAGGAATGATTGTTTTAGTGTTTTTAAGTGGTTTTGAGTGGATGAGAGAGAAAATATATGATAAAGTTACTTTTCATCTGTAAATATATGGAAAAAAATCTGAGAGAGAAAACCTTATAAATTTTTTAATATTTTTAGAAATGTTTGTGAGTGAAGGACTGAAAAAATGTAATAATAAAGATATAAAAATATTATTTAATTTTAAAAATAGAAAGAAAAAATAGTTAATTTTAGTAGAAATATATAAATATGAATAGAGAATTCATTGTGAATGCTCCCTTCAAACTTATTATTCCATATATAAATAAGTAAACTTTTTGTGCATAAGCACTTGTAACATGTGCTTTGAGAGTTTTTCAAAAAAAAAACTTGATTTTTTAATTTTAACCCAAAGGTTTTTACCTTTTGCATATTTAACCCTACAAAATTTGTTTTTTTTAACTTTAACTCAAAACTTTTCATTATTTGCAATTTAACTTCATAACTTTTGTCAATTATACTTTTCATCTTTGGTTTAACGTTTTTACGTTTCGTTACGTATAGTTTTAAATTTTTCGAGTTCATACGACGCAACGTACGAGTGTGGTTCAACTTTTTTATGTTTTGTTTCAAATTTTGCAAGTTAACACGCGGCAACGTGCATGTGTAGTTCAACGTTTTTATCTCTATTTTTTCATGTTTGACAGGTTGGTCTCAACACGCAGATTCTAGGTCGAGTCAGTGTTGGTGGTCGATGACGGTTGTGTGACATTAGTACTATTTGACACTGTTTTACGCCCCGTCGCAACGCGGGGTGTGCTTTGGGGTTTTCCAAAGAAACATGGTTATGCATATGGTTGTTGTAACCTTGGCTTTAGGGGTTTTCCAAAAAAAAAATTTGATTTTTTTTTACTTTTCACCCAAAAGTATTTCATAAATTACTTTTAACCCAAAACTATTTGTTTTTTTACTTTTAACCCAAAACTTTTTATCTTTTGCAATCTATCATCACAACTTTTTTTACTTTCAACTTTGATCCTTTATAGTTTTCATTTTTCGCAAATTTTCCGCTTTATGCTTGGTTCTAAATTTTGTGACTTAACACATCGACGTGCGTCTTTGGTTTAACATTTTTACGTTTCGTTCTAAATTTTGCGAATTAACATGACGCAACGTGCGTGTATGGGTTAACGTTTTTACATCGTCTATTTTTTTTCCCGTTTGACAGGTTTAACATAACGTGCGGGTCCTAGGTCGACTTAGCTATAACTAAAGAATCCCCGCCGCATTGCGGCGGGTCTCAATTCTAGTAAATACCTTAAATAATAACTTCGGAGGTTTTTCAAACCCTTAAACCAGTGTCTTCGAGTTTTAGTCGGTAAATCATCATAAAAAAGTAACATGTTGATCTCATAAATCTATATATTTAAAAAAAGAAAAAAAATCTCACATTTTAATCATATTAAATTTCGATTATTAGTGAATTTATTTTCCACAAAATCAAAAAAAGTAAATTACTTACACGGGTTGATTGACCAACGAGAGAGTTCAAGAATCTAAGCACAGCAGTCAGTCGGGAAGAAAATGACGCGTTACTTCCAGAGTTCTCCACTGAAAACGTTACACATCTATTACCCCGCCACGTGTCCTCTTCTCGAAACTACATCACTTTCTCCATATATACCCCAATCCACCAACATCAAATTCTCACAATCAATCAAACGAGATCTGTTCAGAAAATATTACAATTACAGATCACATTTGTACTTCAATGGCACTCAGGGCAACTGTGAGTAACTCCCATCATTTTGTAGAAATTATAGCGTGTTACATATCTTAGTGTAATCGGGATAGACTTGATAATCAAAGCGAATAATAATACGCATCAAGTAAGTTAGGAGGTGCGGGAGTGCACGTTTGTTTGAGTTATTATAATTCGAAGTGTACAGGCGGACTCTACGAGTGTTCCAAAGGGTAACGCCCCCTTGTGGAGTCCGGGGGCAGCGCACCTTGGAGCAGGGTCAGAAAATTTTATTTTAATTTTAATTAAATTGTCTTAATAAAATTATACCATAATTTCGAAAGATCAAAATTATGACAGTTTTGATGGCAGATGTCTCTTTAATTTGAGATAACAACCACCCCAAAATTCGTAGACAGTTTTTTATCATAATTTTTCCTGGTTCAGACAAATTTTGTAGACACATACCCTGGTTCAATTTCTCGAAAATCAGAGTTGTATCCGATTAAATTATTCGGATGAACCATCAAAATAATTCTGAGAGTGATTACACGTCTCTCTAATCATTCAGTTTTCTGAAAATTCCCCAACATCTACAATTACTGAGCTATAGGTTTTCGCTTTTGTAACGCAGAATTTGGTGAGATCTTTGGTGAATAGGTCAAGAGGAAGTTTTGCATTTGCTACTTCAACCTCACCCAAGATGAAGGCTTTCTCGTCTGCCGCCGCTGATCACGGTTATGCTCATCAAGATCCCCAACCAAAGTAATGTTATACTTTTTTTATTATGATCCGCTAGTTGAACCAGCGGATGTGAATGTTGTTTTGAGGACCAGCTCTGGTTTAGCTAGCAGATGCGAATGTTGTTTTGAGGACCGGCTCTGGTTTAGCTAGCGGATGTGAATATTCTTTTATTCTGAAAAGAAGATGAATGTATGTCAACTCATTACTAACTACTTCAGCTAGCGGGCCCTTATAAACAGTATTCACATCCTAGCGGGCCTGCCCTGATAAAATTTGTTCGCATCCGCTAGTTTAACTAGTGGATCGCCTATACTAGAACTTCCACTAGTTCAACTAGTGGGCCCGGATAAACATTATTCACATCCGCTAGTTCAACTAGCTTGGATCATCGATAATCAGAACAACTTATAAAAGTTGATTCACTTCCGCTAGTTCAACTAGCGGACCCTAATAAACATTATTCACGTCCACTAGTTTAACTTGCGGATTACTTATAATCAAAATAATGAGTTAAATGCCATTGTAGTCCCTGTGGTTTGGGTCATTTTGTCAATTTAGTCCAAAGGTTTCATTGTTCGACTGCGGGTCCAAAAAGGTTTCACCGTTGGCATTTTAGTCCACTGGGTTACCTTCAACCATTATTTCTATTAACGAGAAAGACAATTATTTCTGTTTAACGAGAAAGGATATAAAATGACTGAATTGCACTTCTTGTTAAGGATGAAGTTAACCCGGTGGACGAAAATGGCAATGGTGAAACCTTTTTGGACCCACCGGCGAAAAATGAAACCTTTGGACTAAACTGGAAAAATGGCCCAAACACAGGAACTGAAATAGCATCTAACTCTAAAATAATTTATAAAAGTTGACTAGAACTTTCGCTAATTGAACTAGCGACCCTTATAAACATTATTCACCTCCGCTAGTTCATCTAGTGGATCATCTCTAATGAGAACAACTTATAAAAGTTGACTCACATCCACTGGTTCAACTAGCGGACCCTGATAAAAATTATTCATATTAGCTAGTTTAACTAGTGGATCACCTATAATCGGAACAACTTATAAAGTTGACTCACTTCCGCTAGTTCAACTAGTGGATCACCTGTAATCAAACACCTTATAAAAGTTGACTAGAAACCAAAGCCAGCTAAAGATAAAAAGAAATTCAACGTTATATATGCTTCACTTATCAAATTGACGTGTAGCATATTGTTTTGATGTTCACTAACTGAAATTTTGGGGGTAAAACAGGACGTTGAAAGGCGAATATGTACCCGTATACATCTCACTCGGATTGATTCTAACGTCGGTTAGCATCGGAACATACACGGCGACACATCAACTAAAAAGATCACCAAACGTTTTCGTGAAGAAATCGAAGAGAGAGACACTACCAGAGCTGGTGGAGCCGGAGAAGGTGGGTGGCCGAAGAGTCCGAAGAGTTCATCAAGAAATCATTCTTCAGGAAAGTCGCACATGTTCAGGACGCGGTCCGCCAAGAAATCATGCCTGATCCGATCCGAGGGGATGCTTACGCAATGTATCAACAAATAATTTAGTAAATTTGTCGAGTTAACCGGATGTTAGATGATTGGTATTGTTTTGGTGATTTTGCAGGCACCAGAAGCCTTATACCGATTCGCTGAAGTCGGTTGGAGTGGAGGTGGAGAAGAAGCCGTTTGTTGAGCTGCCGCCGATGAAACACTGAAGATGAGTGTGTTTATGTGTGAAAACAGGGTTTTTGTTTGTGGTTTGTAAATATGTTTACTGTAGATTTGGATTGTGATCATGGGATTAGACGGTTGTTGTTTTCATAACTGCACTGAACCAACAGTTTGTAACAACAAAAAATAAATCAATGTTGTCAGGCGTATCATTAAAATGGTCCCAAGAAAGTAAAGTTTCAATAGAGATGTATTACCTAAATGATAATCCATAATTCCTTGCAAAAATGGTTTGTGATAACTATTAATAAAAGCATCAACCGAGCAGTGACCTATCTAGAAAATTCTTATAGGGGCAACGTTTCAAATAAAAGGGTAACGAAATCAAAAAAGTCAAATCTTTTCAAAACTTACACTACCGTCGGAGCGCCAAGGGGCAACGGAGGCTACCCCTTCTTCTACTGTATATATCCGCCCCTGCAACCGAGTCCGGACCACCACATACTACATACTCTGTTATGAACATTATGGGTTCCAGCCCAACTATCATTTCTGCAACCGAGTCCGGACCACCACATACTACATACTCTATTATGAACATTATGGGTTCCAGCCCAACTATCATTTGTAACACCACAATGACCCAATCAAGTAGCCCACTACTCAAAGCCCAACAAGTGAATGACTAGAATCTTCTGACGCATATTATAAAGACAAGGATGAGCGAGAATAGGATTATGAATGAGTTTGTGTGTAATATTGGATGAGTTTATTAAGGCTCGGGAGGTTGAACGTGCTTGTCAAGTGTTTGATGAAATGCCTATAAGTGTCAGGGATGAGGCAACTTGGGGTACGATGTTAGCTGGTTATGCACAAACGAAACACTACAACCAGTGTTTGAGTCTATATGATCAGATGCTTGTTCTAAGTGTTCCTCATGACAACGTGTCATTAGTTTCTGTTCTCTCGGCTTGTGCACGAATGGGGGTACTAGAAAAGGGGATACAAGTGCATGATCGTATCAAACGTAGTAGAATTCAAATAGACTCGTTTTTGTGTACTGCATTAGTGGACTTATATGCTAAATCTGGGCTCATAGAAACCGCTATGGAGATATTCGAAGCTAGCCCTAATAATCTATTCACTTAGAGTGCAATGCTTGATGGGTTAGCTATGCACGGTTATGGAGAAATGCTACTAATTTATTTCTCCAAAATGGTTAAGAACAGAGTTAAGCCGGAAGGGGTTACCTTTCTTGGTGTCATGGTGGGGTGCAGCCATACTCGTCTTACTAACGAAGCATGCTTTCTGGTGAGATGGGGTCGGTTTATGGAGTTCCTAAAGAGCTCAAGCATTACGGGTGCATGGCAGATCTACTTGCGCGTGCTGGTTTGATCAAAGAAGCAATTGGAGATAATCGAGAGTATGCCAATGTCGGGTGATGTTTTTGTTAGGGGGAGTTTGCTTAGATGGTGTCGAGTCCATGGGAATGTTGAGGTTGCAGAGAAAGCCGCTGCACGTATTATGGAGATAAGGCCTGAAGATGGTGGAGTTTAATTAACAATGGCTGACATTTATGCAAACGCAAAGCAGTGGGATGATTAACGAAGATAAAGAGGTTGAGGGATTCAAGGAAGGTGAAGAAGTATTCTGGATGTAGCTTGATTCAGTTGAATGGTGGTGTTACACATGAGTTTATAGCAGGTGATGATTTGGGTAGTGAGAAAATAATTTGGTCAAACCACATGAAATGAAAATAAACCGTCTTTAACTCTTCTTGTTACATAACATTACAAATATAACCAGGTTTTGAGAAAATAATTTTGGCACCATCAATTCTTCTATGAACAATGATGGTATATTTCTAGCTATGTTGAATCCATCATCGTGTGAACCACATAAATTCTTGTTTTTATTTATGCTATTGCACGATTAATTAATGATGTTTCTCATATTCATGTGAACGTGAGTTGGTGAAATTTAAATGAAAGTTTTGTCACTTATAGTAAACGTCTCTTAGGGAGAAAAGAGAAGTTCTTTTTTTTTTTTCAAACTAAAAATAAAAGAAAAGAAAAGAAGAAAGCATCAAAATTAATCTCAATTAATTACAACCTTTTTATGAGGCCGGTTATTGTACAAAAAACCTTAACGTACAAAGCGTACGAGATTCAGTATCAACATACGAAATTTGATTTATAACATGCGACTTCAATTTTTTTAAATGCGATTTTCCTTTTTTATGTACATGCAATTTTCAGTTTTTTTTAAAACATGCGGTTTTCATTTTTTATAACATAACGTGCGATTTTAGTTTTTTTAAAACATGCGATTTTCATTTTTTATAACATAACGTGCGATTTTGTCATTGCATACGCTTCGTACGTTAAGACATATTGTACGATACACTTTTTCTGTTTTTATTCCACATAATACAAGTGTTCATGACTTCAATCGTGCTTCGTTTTCCCTTTATAAGATACCTTGCTTTAGCATATAGTTGCATATTTACAATTTCTTTAAGAGTAAATTGCGCTTTTGGCCCCATGTGGTTATATCACTTTTACTCTTTTAGCCCCAAAAGAAATTTTTTAACATCTGAGCCTCCAACGTCTTTTTTTCTAACCTTTTTGGCCCCAGTGTCTTTTTTTCTAACACTTTTGGCCCCTAAAAGTAAATGGATAGGGTTAATGTTAGGGCCAAAGGGGTTAAAAAAAGATGTTGGGGGCTCAGATGTTAAAAGATTCCTTTTTGGGCTAAAAGGGTAAAAGTGATATAACCACATGAGCCAAAATCATAATTTACCCTTTCTTTAATTATGATTATGATTCCACAAAATGTATGTTAAATCATATTGTACGATGCACTTTTTCCCTTTTTATTAACGCCCCGCTTGCGGTATGCGCATATAATGTATATATGTGTGGGCGCTCGGGGGGCAAAAGTGAAAGCGCACTAATTTTAACGTTAGAATTAATTGCCCGGATAGTCCCTGTGGTTTCACATTTTTTCACGTTTAGTCCCCACCTTTTGGAAATAGCAGGTATGCTCCCTATGGTTTGTTATTTTATTACTCGGATAGTCCCCTGAGTAAATGCCAGTTAGTGATTTGCAACAAGTGATTTGTGGTTGACTGCAAAGCATCCATCTTTTGGACCCGTGCGATGCACGCTTGTGCTTCCTTATCTGCTCGTCTTTATATATGATAGTTCCTTGAGCTACTCTATGCTGAAAAAAATAAACACGAATCGCAACACACGAAGAGGAAAAACCTTGAAGTAGTTAGATTAAAAAGCTTCGAAATCATGATGGTATTGGTTTATATTACAAAAGAATAGCTGAAAAGGTACCTGTTTATATTACAAAAAACTATCTTAAATCCACCAAATTCACACACAATTGAAGCTTTCAAGATAGTTTTTTTCTCAGAGAATTGAAGAAGACGAAGTTGAAGATGAAAGCTTGTGGATTTTGGGTGATTGAAGTGTGCAGAGATGTGGGTTTTAGGGTTTGGTGGAATAGAGAAGATAAAGATTTGAGAAGAAAGGTAACTTTGAATTATTAACTAGGTTTGTTACCCGTCGTGCGTTGCGGCGGCGTAAAAACACGGCGTAGAAACTTGAGTAAACTTGAAAACCTGAAGAATAGCTCGGTGGATAAGGTTCACACCTGGTTACTAAACTAACATATCATATATATCATAGCATTAGTCACATTGCCTAGCCTATATATCAAAGATGTACAAAACAATTTAGAGTTGTCTACAACTTAGCGTACTAACACCTAGTGTGTTATGTGGATAAGTTGTACAAAAGTTGTGTATCTATGTAAGCTTCATTAAGGCAATGACTTGGTTATGCTTCTGGCTGCCTAGTCTTCATTATGTGCAGCCGATCAAAATGCTTGTTGTTGGTAAATCAGTCCTCGTGCGCTTTTTTGGCGCACTGAATTGATTCTGTGAGTAATAAGTAACAACAAGATTACATTAGTAACGGAGGTTTTATTTCATTGTTATGTGACTAAGTATTAGATGTAATGTAACTTACCTCCTGACTCAGCATGCGGACGTTTGAACTTGTTGGCCTTCAGATTCGGCGTTGCTGGAGGTAAGGTTGAGGACGTGACATGTTGAGCCGGTGAATCGACTTGGACAGTCGTCTTTGATTCCGAGACATTTGTTACCACCACATTGTTTTCCTTTCTGAGTGATAGGTGCATGATCTTTGACTTTCCTATCATTAATGCCATTTGTTGGGGTAGCTTTTTGGGATCAGTGCAACCATGCTTTGTTATGAGGTCTTTGCAGGTTGTCTTCAAGAGTGCTTCCATTCCTTCGTTGAAGAAAGCAACCTCTATGGGTTTGGTGGAGTCGTTAATAATGGCGTTAACACTATACCTGTAAACACATAAAGGGTTGGACAATGTTAGGTTTTTTAACAGGATTATTGTTTGTATACATAGGTAATTGAAGGAAATTGTACTTGAATATCGGCGTGACATCCTCACAGTCTTTGCAAACGAAGTGAAGTTCTCCGTCTTCTTCCGGATATACTTTCTCATCGCACATAGAGCAATGGACGTAGTACCAACTGCGATTTATATCGATGCTTTCTATCCATGAACGACACCTGAAGCGGGTTACTCCCTGGATCAAAGTACATATACTCATGTTATTATGGTAATAAACACATATAGATCAATGAAACAGTGTTCCACTTAAAGGTTTAATGCTGTGAAAATTGTTTTCCTATCTACATAACTACCATGGCAGTTATGTAGCTCTTCATGGTGGTCTATTTGTTATGTCAATATTATGGTTTTGATTCCAGGAGTTGGAACCATTGGTTTGGTTCTGCATTATTGTAAATTCAAGTCTATTAACTTTTGTTATGCTATTATTAACAGAGGGGCCCAGTTTTATTTTAAAAAAAATGTATTATTTTTACACTTCAGGGCGCTCAAGTCATCATCAATGGCATGTTTGATATCTATTAATACGTCCAAATCATCAATGGTAGTGGCTGACCCAGTAAATTATTTGCTTAGGTTGTCTACATTTAATAGTAGTTGACTCAATAAATACTTTTATTTATGTATCTAAGTTCATGTAAATTACCTCATACAAAATACCCACTAAGTTCATATAGGTTGACATTTAATTTTTCAGCTATATGATAATAAAAAAAGAAACCAAGTCATATAATTTTGGCATTAATCTAAATGATAGTGTATTTATATATCATGATTATCGACCAAATTGTAACTTTTTTATTTAAGTGTGCGCCTTATCATTTTCGGTATCATTAAAAAACTCTTCAACAACTCAAACTTATATTGAAATAAATAGCATATGGTCGACTTTTAGGCTGCATAGGTGCACAGATGGAAGATGATAATAAAATTAGTAACACTATTGATGTGTATACTTGTATTGAAATAAGGTAGTTACCTCATACTTTGGGCTAGTTGGTGATTTCAGATCTTGTAGTGTGATTAGTGGATCGTTGTTATCTGCTTCGTTTGGGGGCGGAAGAGCTTTCAACCTGACAAGCGATGAAGGTAAAACTCAGTTTGGTTAGTATAAACACTGATTTTAGTAAAAACATGTAATGTATACTAAGCTTTAATTAACCCTCCCAAATTCTATGTGAGCTGAGCAAAAAACAATAAAAATGTATTGGACGAAGAACCTGGCTATCTTATCAGCGATGTGTGGGCATTCTGGGTTAACAACAACAGTGGCTAGGTGTGTTGACTCTAATTGAAACCGACCTGTTTGGTATAATACATAGCTGACTGATAAATAAGTGTAGAAATGCGTAGTTTCTTAAGCTTTTAAACTACAAATGCATACCATTGTGTTTAGAGATTTGTGCGCACATGATTGCCACTATGTCTCCCACTACAACTTCCTCCCCAATGAGATGCATCATCTCTAGCCACAGAGTAATTTCAACTTTGTTTTTCCTGTTTGAAGATATTGAATTTGGGACTTTAGAAATAAAATGTGTGAATCACAAATGTACCAGATGGATTCATACCATTCATCTGTCATGGCGACCTTTCTCAAAATGTTGTCTGTTGTAGTTGGCATTAAGTAATTCTTGTCAACACGACCGATGTAATCTGTGTATATTTTGCAAACACTTTAACAAACAATTATATGTTTATTAACTTATGTGTATATGCAGTTAAATGTACCTGTTAGAACTTTGTTGTTCTTAATTCTGTTTTGAAGCACCTCATAGCGCGCAAAACCAAAGCAGAATTTAGGTATTTCTTGACCTTCAATGGGTATGAAGCGTGCCTTTTTACCAATGATGAGCAATGCAGAATGGTTGACAGTAACCATAAAATCACGTGCCTTGGTGCAAACGTATTCGGTTACTTTGTAACATGATTGTAACCTTATGATGGAGTCAAAGTACTCAACCTGACCAGCCTTTCCTACAGCTTCTATCCCGTCACCCTGTGTTTGGAATTAAACATTGAGTAGCTGTGCATATCAGGGAGGCTATATAATTGATTATGTCACTTACATGGATGTCCACAAACTGGTAACACAGGTCGCTCTTCTTGACATCACCCGACTTGCTTACTGCAATCCATTTTTTTACGACTCTCATTTCAATTGACTCTGCTTTTTGGCTAGGCCTGATATTTCTTAGAGGTATAACCAACATGTTGCCTTTAAACCTGATCAATATGAAATAAGAAAGGTCAGTAGACAGAATTATAAGTTGAGTAATAAAAGGTAACGGAACATGTTATAAACTTCAATAGTTTGTATATCTATGTAGTTAAACAACCTAGAGGAAAAAATTGTAAACCTTACCAGCGTTTTAAAAGAATAAAGGTGTCAATGTATACTGCTAAGTTTATATAAAAAATCAGCATATTCTCTGTGAATTGTATGATGCAAATTTTAACAATATATCTTTCAAGAACAAAAATGTCAATGTATATTGCTAACTTCATTTAAAAAATCAGTGTATAAAATATTTTTTGTTGTGTTACTGTCTCCTTTTTCGTCTGGAACTATAAGAATTCTTAGAGATTCGGGTGCGGTAGCTCTTGATAAGGCTACATATAATTGCCCATGGCTGAAAACTGGGTGAGGTAAATAGACACCGATTTTGTCTAGTGATTGTCCCTGACTCTTGTTAATGCTCATTGCGTAGCATAGCCTAACAGGGAATTGCTTTCTTTTAAACTCGAATGGTAATTCATTATCCTTGTGTATTAAAGAGATTTTTGGAATGAAAACACGCTTCCCGATAAATTTGCCAGTCATTATTTGCGCTTCGATGATCTGTGGCAGTAGTTGTGTAA
This sequence comes from Helianthus tuberosus, assembly GCA_030545235.1. Classification (NCBI taxonomy): domain Eukaryota; kingdom Viridiplantae; phylum Streptophyta; class Magnoliopsida; order Asterales; family Asteraceae; genus Helianthus; species Helianthus tuberosus. Next base: position 4,996,653 of record CM060443.1, read on the forward strand.
CTATCATTCTAGTGCCATTACATAGCCCTTCTAGTGGGTTCAGATTGCGAAATAGAATTATAGGTGCATTCACCTTTAGTTGAAGAGTATGAGGCGGTAGGCCGGTGAAATTGAGAAGGTTTAAGTACTCTGGTGGATAAAGAGATTCAATTTCTGCATTAGTTATTGTGGTAGGAATGAGTGAATCGATGCTTAGATATGTTGTTGAGGAACCTGTTGTCATGGCCAGTATCTTTGTATTAATCTCATCCACTATATCATTCTTCGGACATACAATTGCCTTAGTTGATAATGTCGTTGATGTTGGATGCTCAAGAGTATTCTCATCGTAGATAAAGCGTATGAGCTCTTTTAACGCACTTTCTGTATGCCTTATTAGATGTTCAGACGGTATAGAGACAATCTTTGTGTTAACTGGGTCGTTGACACCTGTCTCGCCAATTCGGCCATCTCCCATGTTTACCAGCCACGAGGAGAATGAAGATATTTGACTTTGTCTTTCAAAACTGTAACACCCCGAAAACGGGTTTGGTAATCAAACTCCGTTAATACTAAAATACGGGTAAAGTACCGTTAGCAGTAAAAATAACCCGGTAAATATTTGGATTTAAATAAGAAATCCTAATAATTAAATACAAGCGAATAAAAGAATTAAGGAATTGAGTTTATAAGAGCCCGAGTCAACGGGACTTAAAATAAAACGGGTTTTAACTCCCGGAACCCACTAAGTTAACTAGGTAAAATTAACCTAGTTAGTAGTGGGTAATTAAATAATAAACTATGAGTTATAGTTTCATTTATGAATCTCTAAACTTGAGGGACTAAACATGGGCAACTAGAAAAGTGTTTTATTAAAACACTTATATTAAAAAAAAGAAATCAAAAACACACACACATGTGTGTACGTATGCGACTAGGAGAAGCTCCATGGGAGCTCAAACCCTAACTTCAACAAATCAACAAAATTGAAGGTCAAATCTAGCCTGAATCAGATGCATGAACACGTATTAATGATCACCTAGTCGTGGGGATCACAAGGTATGTTGAATTTTATGATTTAGTGATACTTTGAGATTATGATGAACAATCATAATCGAAATTCTGAAATCAATGTTGAATCTATGAGTGTTATTATGATGAAATATTCGTTTAGAAACAAACCCTAGTTGAAAAACTTGATGAATTGGTGTCAATACTAGGGGTTTGATAATTACCCTATTATGTGCTAAGTGGGTTTATTGACAATATGATGAACACTCGGATTAGAGTGTTAAATTGATGAATATTGATTGTTATGATATAAGTTCTTGATGTAGTTCATGAACACTAGACATAGAGGTTAGATTTTGATGTAAATCTTGGTGAAAATAATTAGTTATGAACTAGTTAGTAAATATGTAAAATTATGCACATTAGGTGTTTGTTAAAATGCCTAAATGAGAACTAAAGTGTTGAAATTTAGAGTGAAAACGCGTATTTGAATGATATGGCAATTACATGTGATATGAAGTGATAAGGGTTCTAAATACTATGTTGATTAAGACTTAATGTTGTAAACCATGTGATTGAAAGTAGTTAACTTTGATAAACTAAGTTAACTAAGCATGAAGTCGAACAGTAGCTTCGACATAGAAAATAAGTGAGGTGGAATAGTCGTGATTGTTAATGACTAATTTAACCGCCTTGTAAATGATTGACAATAGTTTGACGCGTAACAAGCTAGGTGAAAGCTTGGAGGAGGGAGCGGGTCAAACGGAGCAAGTACGGAAAGAAAAGAAAAGCATGGCGTGGATGCGAGGTAAGTGTAATTTACACACTTATGTAGAATACTCGTTTATTCGATACGTTGTAAACGGGATAACGATAATATTGGAAATATGGATTTTCGTTAAGATTACCGTGTAGTGTAATCTAATAATGAGGGAAAAAGGGCAAAAATGGAAATTGGTCAAGTGTCGACTAATGTAAATCAAGGTTAAAAGGATTCCCATAGCGTAAGCCGAAATGGGTTGAATTTGTAAAAAAAAAAGAGTTTAAAAGAAAAAGGGTATGGTAATAAAATCCGGGATGGGATGGATGTATGAATTGGAAATCAAAAACGATGTTTTTGATTAAATAGATAACGTTGGGCATATAGTCCAAACGGGTCGAATGGTGGTGATAACACCATTTGACAATATCGACTAATGTGGTTGTCAAGTCTTATGCTAACAGGACCGATTAGCAAATCGGATAATTGCGTCACCATTGATTGTGTGATAATGAAAACGAGGTATAAATCGGGTCTACTTGTTGATCCGGGCCAGGTACGCATAATTATGTTGTAGTTAAAAGTGCTATTTTGGTCGAATAATTGGAGAGAGAGTCCTTCGTCGTAAAAGGACCAAAATTGACCAAAACGCCCTTGTAGGCTAAATTGAACAAACAACCCTTAGAGGTTGTTTGGAAACGAGTTTCATGATTAAATAAATACTTAGAATAAGTGTAGAAGTTGAAAGATGTAATACGTTAGTCAAATAGCTCTATTTGAGTCTTGCCGTAAAATAACAATCCGAAGGGTAAAACTCGGAACATATAGATATCCACATTTAAATCCAACACACAAAGAGTTGTAGTTGAAGATTACTTGATAAGAAATGTAGGAATAAGATGCTAGAAATGAATGAAAGCGATCTCAAGCTTTAAAGTGCTTAACATACCCTTAACGGGTTAAAATAAGCATACGAGCAAAAACAGGTTTAAATTGTGTAATAAACCTGTGATTAGAACCTAAAGTGGTAGATAACATTAATTTGAAGAAGTGTATGTGATATAAGGATCAAACAAATATGTTTGTTTGATAAAATGCATAAATGGGTTAAAATTTGGTAAAAAGGTAACGAGTCGAAGGCTTAGAAGTCTCAAAATTTATTATGTTGGATGTTGGATTTTAACTCAATATGATGGAGAATTAAATTACGGACGCGTAGGAAAAAGAATCGGGTAAAACGGATTAAAAACGAGAGAGCTATGCTCGTTTCCTTGAAATCGGGTCATGCTGGGAATATGCAGCAACAGTTTAAAGACTTTCTGCCAAAAAGGGGGCTAGGTGGGGCGTCTAGCCCCTAGGCGTGACGCCTAGCCCCCCCTGAACCTGAAAAACGTTTAATTTTGTTTGTTTGACCCATATAACTTGTTTAAACTTGTTATTTAACTATCAAAACTAACTTTTAAGTTGGTTTTGATCATAGGTGATTGCCAAGAGTGCCCGGATGAAGATCAAGCTCGAAGAAGAACCGAACACGATAAAGTTAAAAGCTTCCGCGCGGCGTTTCGTCGTATCTTTTAACGACGAACTCAATTACATTAAGTTGTTCTAAACTTTTAAATTGTAAAAGTTTTAGTAAACTCGTATTGACATACTTACGTGTAATCGTATAAACATTCATTTTTACGAATCTTATATAAAATATTGTATTAAACAAGCAAGGGTGTTACAAGTTGGTATCAGAGCCCTGGTTTAAGAGATTCAAGTATGGTGGGGAAAACCATGCTTGGACTTAAACCTTATGCTCTTAATAAAGATTAGTGTTCGGTTCGAGGCTTGATCGCAAATCCGGTAAGTACATGTTTATCAATGGTTTAGTATGATTAAAGTGTTGAGAACAACACATATGGTTATTGTGTAATACACGTTACACCAATAAAAACGATATAGAATAGATATAGTCAACGAAATTACACGCGTTGATGCGTATAATAGAAAAGCCTTGTATTATAATACAGGCATCCCTTAATGTCGAAATTACTAACTGTTGTATATGTTTTAGTTGAAGGACACTCGCATATGAAGATAGCGAGAGTTTAACAAATTGCAGATTTGACAGAGGAACGGTCCAAAGTGTATGCTCATCAAGGACCTAAATCGCGTAGCGGTCGCGAACAAGGCTAATGGCAAGAGAAGCCCGTTAGGGCAAGCATTACTAGGTGCACATTTTAAATATAATTGCACAAATAGTAATATGCAACAAATATGTAGAAATTGAAAGTTGCATATGTAGATTAAAAACTTGGAAAAACCCGAATAGAAAATGTATTTGGGATATTGTTTCCAAGAGAAACAAATAGAGGCATTACTTACATAGGGCGTGATGTGAAAACTATAAAAAGGTCATGCGTGTCATGTGTTAATCGCTTACTCTGGCCAAGTAAGTAGTGGCATATTGTAACAATCCTAAAATTTTTATTTATATATAAAAACTTATGTTATTAAAAGGATGCATCATGGGTAAGTTGACCAATAAAAATATGAGCAAGCGTAGGAACCGTTTAATAACTAATTTATAAAAATATATTATATTTGAACCTACTCTGTTTTAATGAAACTTGGTTCAAAATGTAGATAAAATTACTCTCGTTCTAATGGCATATTTATTATTTTATAAAATGTCATATTTTAGAAGTTATAAACGCCAAATGAATGAAATAGTTAAATTAATAAATCAACTAAACTATAACACTTATAGTTTAATATATGTACGTAATTTTTTTCAAAATAGATATATAATAACTTACGTATATGTGATAATAACATAATAATAATTAAAAAGAAAAGAAAAACCAAATTATGTAAACTAAAATGCCAAATGCATGCATGAAATGATACTTACGTAACCTTGCATTAAATTTTAGTAGGATACGTGTCTTATGGAATATAAGTTCAACTTTGGCTCCAAGTTATTTTTCAGTAGTATATATATAGGAAATCGGATGATCATCTTTCCTTTGCTCAGCTTCTTTCAATCTCTCGATCTAAACTTTCTACACATAAATATATATATATATATATATATATATATATATATATTTATCTTTAGTTATTCACCCCTAAAAACTCTAAAGCTTTGCCCTGTTTTAAGTGTTGTAATCCTTGATCACTGATACCCTGTTGTAACACCCCAAAAATATAAAACTTTGCGTTTAATATGTAATGTTAATTTAACAAGAATTAACTAACTAGGAAACTATAACCCAGTTAGTTGATAGTCTTGAAATAACTTACTCTAAAGTTAAAACACTTAAACTTAAAGCTAAATGATAAGTTAAGGGACTAAACTAGTCAAAATCTGAAAGTTTAGTACTAATTTAATAAACAAAACACAAAGTCCACCCATTGTGGGTGGGCATCGATCGAACAGAGAGAGAGGGCGACCAGGAGATTTTCCAAAAACCCTAAAACTTCATTAATCTTGCAATTTGAAGGATTAATCCAAGTCAAAATCGAAAATTGAGCTTAGAATCATGATCCTCATCACAAGAGGATTGTAAGGTATGTAAAATCTAATGAAATCTCTCAACTTGAAATTCTCATGATTTTGGAAAATCTGAAATTTGATGTTGCATGTGTGTTATTTGGTTAGATTAGAGTTGATATGGTGTTTAGAAGTGAAACCTAGCCAACTACATGTGAAATCATGACCAAATTCAGGAAGTTCCATGAACACCATGAAGGTGGGTTGTGGGTTTTACATGATGATGATGAACACTAGGGTTTAGAATGATTATTCTAGTGTAATTCGATCTTAGAAAGTAATTTCAGAAAAGTATGATGTTTAAATGCTATATGATGGCTTATTTGAAGTTAAGTTGACTAATTAGCAAGCTATAAACATGAATATGAAAGATGTAAGAATTCTGCCCTTATAGTGTTTGTTGTAATGCCTCAAAGAAGGCTTGAAACTAAATTGTTAAGTTAAAAACGCATAATTAAGAAGTATGACAAATGTGCGTTATGTATGTAAAACATAGAGTTCTAAACATAAGGTGAATTGGACTCTATAGGAAAGGAAGCCGGGGCATCTAGCGGACAAACCGGTGTGGACGCACGTTTGAAGGGCTTGATTTAAAGGTATGTAACTTGACCCGTTACACTAAGTAGATTTGATGATTATATAATGCGTAATTGAAATTTTGAATAAGAGTTGTTTAATATTAGCAATGAAGTTGCTATACTGAATGATGTGTCGAAATTTGGTTGGAACTCGTTGGTAGTCGTCATATGGAAGGATTCCTTAGATGAGCCAACGGGTCAAATAATCAAGTAAAGCATGGTTAATGTTTCAGAATATAACGAATTGATCTTTGATATAGGCTAATATATATAACATGTTAGAAATACGAGAATTCAATGTATAAGTTGTTAGAAAAGCGAGATCCGAGAGTTGGGTTTGAGTATAATGAACAAAACAAACAAATGATGGATTTCCAGCAACTACCGTAAGTTACGGTAGTACCGTAACTTACGGTAGGGATCAAGTGTTTATGGCAGTTTTCCCCTGGTTTACGGTGACCCAGAGAATTCCAGAACCTACCGTAACTTACGGTGACACCGTAAGTTACGGTGGAACCAGAAAACAAAACAATATTTTGTTATCTAAATTTTGATGTTGGATTTTGTATTTATGTGCTATATAACTATGTCAGATCTAATGTTTTAAAGATTTTGACCATAGGTAACAAGGTGGACCTTACGGATGGCGGTCAAGTGAATGATGAAGAACCGAACACGATTTTTTTGAAGCTTCCGCAATGTTTTAATCATACTTAGATTTTGTTCATGGGTTGTAAACAAATTCTTAAACGAATTTTGAATGTTCCAACTTAGTCATTAGTTGACTAAGGTTTATGCTACTTATGAAACTTATGTAAATTTAATATCTTTTGGTATAAAAATGTATAAAATTAGTGATTAATTCCAGTAAAAAATCTAAGGGTGTTACAAGTTGGTAATCAGAGCTCAAGGTTGTCAATAAGTGTTCGGTTCAAGCTTGATCAATCGTCCGGTAAGAATTAACTTATTTTGTTAATAAATTATGTATTATGTAAAGAATGAGAAATGAACAAATATGCATGAAAAGAGTGTGTAAGCTCACTCAAATACAAGAAATGCATGAAACAAGAATGATTAAATCAAGTTATGAACTTGATTGAATTGAAACAAGAATGATTAAATCAAGTTATGAACTTGATTGAATCAAAACAAGTAAAGCATGTGTTATAAATGGAATGTTTAACAACCTATGTAAACATTTCAGAAATAGAGATGGCTGATGGAGGTAATGATAATGCGGTGCCAAGAGTCACCGAACAAATGAGGGAAGTGATTGCCGAAGAGGTTGGAAAGGCGATCGAAAACAGTTTGTCGAGCTTTATTGATAAAATTCAAAACACAGTTTTATCAATAGTAGAAGAGAGAACCAAGAAATTGGAAGATGATTCAAATTTAGCAAAGGAAAAGCATGGAGGACGAAAGCCTTGTTCATACAAGGAATTCATGGCTTGTAAACCACCAATATATAATGGGGAGGTTGACCCAATAGTGTGCCAACGATGGCTAAGTGATATCGAAGGGGTATTCGAGAGGACCCATTGTGACGAAGATGACTACGTAGCCTATGGTACGGGTCAACTAAGGAGTCAAGCGAAAGATTGGTGGGATAACAAAAAGAGAGAGATCGGTATTGAAGCTGCTAAGGTCATGACTTGGGAAGAATTCAAGACGCCATTTCTTAAGCATCATAGCCCCAAGGCGGTTATGAATAAAATCAAGGAGGAGTTCATGCAACTTAGGCACAAGAGTGAGACCATAGACAAGATTACGGCAACGTTTATGGATAAGATGAAGTTTTGTGATGATCTAGTGACAAATGAAGAACAAAAGATATACTACTACCATAACATGTTGAGTGCTGAGTACAGGGAATTTATCACCCCTTCAAAATACGAGACCCTTACCGAGATCATAAATGCTGCTCGGGAAAGGGAGATCGAACTGAAAAAGTGCATTGAACGGGGTGAACGGAGAGCACAAGATGTAAACCCAAGCCCTACTAAGAAGGCACGAACAAATGAAACCGCAAAGAAATCCGATACGAAAGGCGGGTCACCAAGTTGCAGAATCTGCGGAAAGGGACATAAAGGCGAATGCCGTTACAAGGATAAGCCTTGTCCCATATGCAAGAAAACGGGACATATGGCTATATCGTGCCCGGAGAAAGTGACGGTTTGTTACAATTGTTATCGAACGGGTCACAAAAAGTCGGAATGCCCGGAACTGGTTGGAAAGAAGGATGAGCAGAACCAGAAAGGTGAAGCCCCAAAAGCAAAGGCAAGATCTTTTCAATTGACCGCCGCAGAAGCGAAGGTTGAACCTGACGTGGTTTCAGGTATATTTGCTGTAAATTTGATTCCTGCACGCGTGTTATTTGATACGGGTGCGAATAAATCCTTTGTTTCATATGGATTTATTCGACATCCTTCATTTGTTCTAACAAAATTACCTGTGCCCTTAGAAGTAGAGATAGGTAATAACAAGAGCTTTATTGTTTGTGATGTATGTGAAAACTGTAAACTGAGCATTGACGACGAAGAATATTTGATAAATCTAATCCCGATGTCAATGGGAGAATTTCAAGTAGTCGTTGGGATGGATTGGCTATCTCAACACCATGCAAAGGTCGTGTGTTTTCGTAAAGAGATAAAACTAACATCTCCGAGCGGGAAACACGTTACCATTTATGGCGAAAAGAGAGGCAACCCTATAGTGTGCACAATGTTGAAAGCTCACAAGCTTATGAAGCGAGGATGCAAGGCATTCATGATATACGCTAATGAGCCCGAAAAAGAATCACGAAGGATTGAAGACGTACCGGTAGTACGAGATTATGAAGATGTGTTTCCGGAGGATTTACCGGGGATACCGCCTGAACGGGAGGTAGAGTTCGGGATCGAATTGATTCCGGGCGCAAAACCCGTAGCAAAGGCCCCGTACCGACTAGCACCGTCGGAATTACAAGAGTTGATGTCCCAAATCCAAGACCTACTTGACAAGGGATTCATAAGGCCGAGTGTGTCTCCTTGGGGCGCACCGGTATTGTTCGTGAGAAAGAAAGACGGGAGCATGCGCATGTGTATCGATTACCGGGAGTTAAACAAACTCACGGTAAAGAACCGATACCCGCTTCCAAGGATAGATGATTTATTTGACCAATTACAAGGTGCGAACTGGTTTTCGAAAATTGACCTTAGATCTGGGTATCACCAACTAAAGGTCAAAGAAGAAGATGTGCCGAAGACGGCTTTCCGCACGAGATACGGACATTACGAATTCCTCGTGATGTCATTTGGGCTAACAAATGCACTCGCGGCTTTCATGGACCTCATGAACCGGGTTTGCAAGCCAATGTTGGATAAGTCGGTCATCGTGTTTATCGATGATATTTTGGTGTACTCGAAAAGTGAAGCTGAACACGCACACCACTTACAGGAAGTGTTAGAGACACTTAGACGAGAAAGGCTGTATGCGAAATTCTCTAAGTGTGCCTTTTGGCTACGAGAGGTACAATTTCTTGGCCACGTCATAAGTGCCGACGGAGTATTGGTGGATCCGTCCAAGGTCGAAGCTGTGTCAAAATGGAATCCCCTGAAGAACCCTTCTGAAATTAGAAGCTTTTTGGGACTTGCGGGATATTATAGGAGATTCATTCAAGATTTCTCCAAGATTGCATCACCGCTAACAAAGCTAACACGAAAGAAAGAAAAGTTCATTTGGGGTGTCGATCAAGAAAAAGCGTTTCAAACGCTAAAAGAAAAGTTAACTCGAGCTCCGGTATTGACATTGCCGGACGGAGTTGAAGATATGGTGATTTATTCGGATGCTTCACTATCGGGGCTCGGTTGCGTGTTGATGCAACGGGGCAAGGTAATAGCCTATGCCTCGAGACAATTGAAGATACACGAGAAGAAATATCCCACGCACGATTTCGAGTTGGCTGCGGTGGTAGTTGCATTAAAAATATGGAGGCACTACTTGTATGGGGTAAAGTGCACCATATTCACCAACCACAAGAGCTTGAAATACTTCTTTGATCAGAAGGAGTTAAATATGCGACAAAGGCGATGGCTGGAAACGGTGAAAGACTACGATTGTGAAATACATTATCACCCCGGAAAGGCAAATGTGGTAGCGGACGCTCTGAGCAGAAAAGCGGACTACGTCCCAATAAGAGTGAGGTTGATGCAACTCGTGGTGACCTCGGGTATACTTGAACGTATTCGAGAGGCGAAGTTAGAAGCAGTAAAAGAAGAGAATTGGAAGAAAGAAAGAATAATCGGTCAATTGAAAGATTTGTCGGATGGGAATCACGGGTTGAAGACTCGATCCGGAAGGATATGGGTCCCACATACCTGTGGAGTGAAGGCGCTTCTACTTAATGAAGCTCATAAATCCCGTTATTCAATTCATCCGGGTGCGACCAAGATGTACAATGATTTGAAACAAGATTATTGGTGGCCCGGAATGAAGAGGGATGTGGCGAAGTATGTGGAAAAATGCTTGACATGTTTACAAGTCAAGGCGGAGCACCATAAACCATATGGCAAACTCCAACCGTTAGAAATTCCGGTTTGGAAATGGGAACATATTACAGTGGACCTATTAACCAAGTTGCCTAAGACGAATCGTGGTTTCGATGCCATTTGGGTAGTGGTGGATAGATTGACGAAAAGTGCTCACTTCATTCCGATTCGTGAGACTTATACGTCAGAAAAGATGTCAGAAGTTTACACTAACGAAATAATAGCACGTCATGGGGTCCCGGTATCCATCGTGTCTGATAGGGATACCCGGTTTACTTCAAATTTCTGGCGAGATTTCCAAGAGCAAATGGGAACCAAATTGTTCATTAGCACTGCGTACCATCCTCAAACGGATGGACAGAGTGAAAGAACGATACAAACATTGGGGGATATGCTACGAGCATGTATAATCGACTTTGGAGGAAGTTGGGATGTTCACCTACCGTTAGTCGAGTTTTCATATAATAACAGCTACCAATCTAGTATTAAGATGGCACCGTACGAAATGCTTTATGGTAGGAAGTGTCGAACCCCAGTATGTTGGGGTGAAGTGGGTCCACGTGAAAATGTATTGTAATAAGAAACTTGGGTTTTGCCCATGTGTTTATTAATATCAAATATGGTGGTTTACTCTGATAAAATATTTCCTAACTACGGTCCTGATGTAAATTCCGCTGCAAGATTAAATAACTGATACCACCAAACTCTGAGCTCACGGCCGCCCGTTCCCGGGACAGATAAGGGATCGGGGGTTGTGACAGAAGGTGGTATTAGAGCCTAGCCACTGGTTCAAGCCAAAGAAGTGTTCTGCTGACACTTAAATTTTAATTCTGTGTTAGGAAATAACTTATGTGATTATGTGTTTTATATTATTTGACTATTTGTTAGTCTACAGTATGGGTAAGCAAAGAATTTTGGACATCTATCGTCAACTAGATAGTTCACCAAAAGATAAGGAAACCTCATTTCAACCAAATCCCTCAGGATACTCAGCAGATATTGAGGAAGGAATATTTGTTCGTAAGGCACAGTCTGAGAAACCATTTACCACTAAGAAGAGAAGTAGGATTATTAGAAAGAGTCAAGAGAAGATAAAGAAAATAAAGAAGTTACAACCAAAGGGAGCGATAATTAATCAGAAAATAAATGCACAAACTCAGGAAGCAGACAATAACTCACTAGGGGAAGTTAAATTAGATGGACAATGGGTAAATCTCCATATGTTAGCCACTACAGCAGTAAATGCTAACTTATATTAAATAGTCAAACGGCCAAACCAGTACCAGCACCCATGCCACCTATGAGCTAGAAACTTTAAAGGAACTTTGCCCATTAGATAACAACATGAGATAGAATAAACCTTACATAAATGCATGTTGAGCATAATATTCCTATAATCTAGATAGACTAAAATAAGTTACGGATGAATAATCACTAGTATATTTTGAAATTTCAGTTGTAGCTTGTAATAAATACATATATATATATATATGAGTCGCAAGGTTCACCGTTTTTAATCAATCTATTTTATGATTGTACCCAAATAATTGTACTAGAAATTTGTCTGTGATATTTAATACCACCCACTCAAATAATATCATAATATACATCAAACTAAGTTAGTTATTAAAGCAATCATGTTCATGACTTTCTTTAGGAACCAATTATTTACTTTCGTTTAAAATACATATTGAAATATATGATATAAAATTTTAAAACTTTGTAGTTTTAATAATATTGTTTATAAATAAATTATAAAACCGAAGCTATTAAATTAACCGAAAGGATTTTAAGAAGTAATAAAATCTTTAAAAGATTGCTTTAGTGGATCTAGCCAAAGCAAGTTTTGAAACCTAGGTGTACCAATTTCTCACTCTATTTTATCATTTCTGGTTTATAACTAATTGACCATAATACTTCATAGTTTCATATTTTTATGAAATAACTGATGTTGGGATTACTTGTAAAAGTTTCTATTAAAATACTTAGTAATAAAATAGATGGGTAAATGAATATAATAGGTATTCATGATTTAATAAAATCATTTAAAAATTTTAAAGATTTGGATTAATTGGACTACGTAGAAAGGCCTAACTAAACGATGAAAGCATTTCTATAAATTTTTAATATTAAGATATATCCAGAATAGGTCTTATGTTTGGAAATAATTAATTATAAGATTAACCAGCTATATTAGTTATAGGATTTTGTATCCTAAATTATAAAGAAAAATATTCGAGTCAGCTAGCTGATGTATAATAGTTGAATAATACAATATTAGTAAATGAGTGGAATTAATAAATTGGATGTTAAACTTTTTGGTTTGTATATTGGCACATGGTTCGTTGGGTTGCCTAAAAACCATAAATTAATTATTTTATTAAGATATTCTTTCTCAAAATAATTTATTAGTTTAAACTTAAATTTATTTTGTAGTGCATCATTGGAGTATCTTTAACGAAACACTTGAGGGAAATATTCATTTTTCAAACAAGCGTTAAAGTTTGACCAAAAATAGAAATCCACTAGTACATATGGGTATCTATCCTACACAGTTTTCGGTTGGAAAATAATTTGATATCTAAAATCTAATATAAATTTCCAATATTTGACTCGTACAGTAAGTCAAATACATTTTTTTTATAACTCATAATATTTGAGTTCATCTGTACCTTTTATATTATTAGTATAATGATAAAACATTTTACAATGATATATGAATAGTATATTTTACTATAAGATAGTACATTAAGTAAAAGATATATTTTATATCTAAAATTTTAATAAAATATCATGGTGTAATAAATTTTAATAAGTGTGATATAGCATATAGAATAGTATATGCACTTATGTTATAAGTCAGTCGCGAGTTTATTAAAATTTAACAAGGCTATTAGATCTTTTTACTAGAATATGTATACAAATCCTATTTTCTCATAAATATAAGTATATTATGCTATACGAAAATAATATACTGTATATTTTTTATCCTTGCACATTTACTTATGGTAAAAGATTTAATAATTAAATTTTTGGAAGTAAAGATATTGCAACAGAAAAAACATCTTTTCTTATCCTACTTAAATCAATAATTTAGTATCTATTTATTTTACCTGGCACGTTAAAATGTTCCTAAACATTCATTTTTATCACACTAGAATTAAAAATGGATGCCCCACGTAAGAATAGTTGAATCAAATGTATGTTTAGTATTTTTTATAAAACTTTATTTAAGAATCAGATTACAATTTTAATATTGTAATAAATTATTATTGTATGAGATATACTGATGTGCTGAAAATGGGTTAATTAAAACAACTAAATTAAACCCTAAACTAGACTCTCTAAGCTTTAAATTTATAAAACTAAGACTCTCTAAACCCTAAACCACACGACCGGCAAGTGTACCGATCGATGCAGTATAGCCTAAGGAAGTCCGAGTATCGAACCCAAGAGACTCTACTGATAACGCTAATGACTCTATCTAGACTTAGACTGACACGGACTTTAACTAATTGTTTAATTGATGGGGGGGTTTCTAAAAATCCTAAAGAATGCAAATAACGAATACTAGATTAGCTACACGAACTAGACACGAACTCACACCAAGGCTGAACTCAAGGATGATGAAGGAACTACCTAGACAGGAATCCTGATTGCTTTTAGTTATGATTATAATTGGAAGTTGTCTGCTATGGAACCGGGATCTTAAAATTCTCACCTCTCGGGAAATCTAAGGACCCCTAATCCTTCTCAAGAGCACGCTAAGATCCCCTAGAGGTTGTTAAATTACCGGTTATTAGACTCCTTTACAAGACATCTAATGGGTTTATAAAAGTATCCTACAAGGCTCACTCCCTTACGAGACCTAAACCTAGGATAGGTTTGTTTTCTCAGCTAGACTTGCTAGACAGCAGCCAAAAGGTTAACTTCCTAAGAAGGACCCACCTTGCGGTTTAATCACTTAGACCTAGCAATAATCTCGCACCTTACAGCTATTGACGATTAGTAGAACACTTGATTTTATTAAATTACCAATTATTACTTCTAAGGTTACTTACTCGATTTTCACCCTAAAGGATCAAAGATTTATTATGTGATATAGACACTCACCAAAACCTAAAACCCTAGCCCGACTCTATTCCGTGATAAAGACCGTCACCAAGATTCAAGCGAAGCAATAATCAATAATTAAACAACATCAAGCACGCAAACACATCTAACTGATAGAACAAACCGTTTACAATTTATAAACTATCCATAGCATTCAAAAATCCAAGAATAATCAAAACCTATGCAATCATTCAACCATGTCTAGGTAGTAACAGAAATTTAGCCGCTAAACATGATAAAAAACAAGTTCATAATCCAAGTATAATCTGAATTCATCATTAAACAATCAAAACAAACGAAAAACGAAGAAACAAGATTATATAACCCGTAAACTTCAATCCCGTGTGATCCCAAATGTTCTCCGATGATTCCTAGCAATCCCGAACCTTCAGAACGCCTCCAAGCAGCCTCTAGACGTCCAAAAGAACTCTCAATTCGTTTTCAGTTCGTCCCCCTTCGTAATGTCTTCGGCTGTTAATGATAATCATCATTTATAATCCTTAAACCCTAATTTCCTTGCTGTTCTCGATTTGTTTCGCGATCATAACTCCCACGCGGCCCGCATAAGGATTAAGTGTAAGTTGTCGCGGGCCGCGAGCCTTTCAAATATTCGGAAACATAATTTAAGTTAAAACGGCCCGCGTGATATGTATGTTAATTTGATGCGGGCCGCCTCGGTGCTCCAGAACTGGTTTTTTCGACTTATTCTCGCTCACGAGCTTCCGGATCTTGACCCGACACTTTCCCTTGTCATATTTTACTCGTTTCCGCTTCTTTTCAGCTTCAAATACCTGAAAACACAATTAAATCAAAAGCATATACATTCTAATCTAAAAACGGACACAACCAACTATCTAACGACTAAAACTAGACGCGAATAAAGATGTATTTTGCAATACATCAAATATCCCCACACTTACTCTTTTTTCGTCCTCGAAAAAGAATTATGCAAACGGAATCATAGTCGGAATAATCGAACGGGCCAAAAGCTTATGTTATTTTATTAAAACCGAAACTCGTGTTAGCCGCGATTGCAAGTATATTGATCCACTTAAACCCAACCCGGTTCCAAGTCCTTATCATGCAATTTAATTCAAGTTCGATCAATCTACCTAGGGTCTCACGCTAAGAATTGCAAGTCCACCTAATCCCCCCTCAAGCTTATAGGACAAAAGGAACAACCACTGGGTTATTTCCTAACCGTTTTATACCAAGATCAAGAGAGTTTAAAATCAAATCTATATTTCCATTTCTTTTTTTCTTGCTTGCTTTTTTTTTTTTTTTTTTTTTCATTCGTGAGTCTAGACGATTCTTTCCTTAACCAAGAGGTATTCCGGCTGTAGAGTCGCGATCCCCAACCACAGATTACTTAGGTTTCGGTACTTTTATTCGGCAAATCGATTTCACACATCCCAGAGGCATTCCAGCTGTAGAGTCGCTATCCCCAACTCGGATTACATAGACCTGTGCTACTTTCATTTAGTTTCTAGCTCACTTATTATTTTATTTTTCAGCGAGATAATGACTAAAAACTCTAACGATCTTAGCTTATAATGGCATCCCTTATACTATTTTTGGCGGTTTCAGTTTCTCCACTCTCCCTAGATGAGAACCCACTAGTAGACCGACAATTAGGTGTATTTTAAGATCAAAGGAACCCAGAACCGAATCGAGCCTACCCGCACATCCCAAACTAGACACAAGCACGATTATTTTATTATTATATTATTATTATTTGAACCCGAACAAAAACCCGACTTTTTCTATCATTTTCCGCTTTTTTTATTTTGCAAACTTCTTGTTTCAAAAGACATTTTTTCTAATTTTTTCAATTTTTTTGGATTTTTTTCAAATTTTTTTTTTTTTATTTTTCGACTTTTTATGACTCAAACCTTTACTAACTAAACACTAAACGATAGTTTCCCATCCCCACACTTAAACTTTACATTGCCCTCAATGTAAGATGGAAACCGACTCGAAAGACTAAAAATAAATAAGAAAGAAAAGACGAAGGGAAAATCGGAAAGGACTTAGCTGGTTTTTTTCGCACGGATGCTCCCACGGTCTCGTCCAATCCAGCTCGATCGTATAGCATTTCGTTCGCGATCGGCTTTGACTCTGACTGACAATGCTTAGTAAATGCCTGAAATTTGAATAAACAGCTCCAAACTCACCCGAATGGAGATTGAGTACGGGTGGTACATATTCGAACCTGCATCAACAAAAATAAACAAAATACCAAAGCAATACCAGCTCAAAACACAAAATGACTCAAAAACTTCTAACTTAGACGCATGGAACAAAATAAAAGATTCAAAGTACACAACCGAATTACCATCTTACCCCCTCCCGGCACTTTGCTCGCCCTCGAACAACCCAAGTGCCAAACTTGACCAAAGTGTGGATGCAACGGATAACGGGTTGAATGTTTAGTGAAAAATCACCTTTTAATGCCTTAAAAATACACAACCCGTTTCCCCACACTTAAGATGGAAATAAACCCGATAACAACCGACTCAAATACAACAACAACAAATGCAGGAACACATACCTGAACGCCGACTCGAAGACAACGTTTGATGGTGATAAATGGATGAAGGTAATGGTGGAAAATGGATTAACTGATTGTGATAACAGCCCACGGTCGACAGTACTGGGCTCGCGGCCCGCTTGGATGATATAAGCAACTTAAGGCGGGCCGCTTGAACTTAAACAACCGCCAACACTATTGATGTCCGCGCGGCCCGCTTAACCGATAGACCTAAGTCCATGCGGGCCGCCTGAACAGCAGATAACGTGCAGCAACAGCAGAATTGTGCAGAATGTATTTTTCTTTATTCCCAACTTACCCCTGCATGCGTTTTTGTCGTTTTTAACTTTCACCAAACCTGGTAAGCTACTCGAACGTCGATCTCGGCCACGCGAAGGTGATGAAACCTGCAAAAATACTCAGTACACACAAAAGACGCAAAAATACGAGAACGACGCAAATGACACTAACAACCTAACTAACGACACGACACGCGCTACGACTCAAAATACAAACTCTACAAGTAATTACGACTATTCACGCACTCACGGCGGATCATACAAGCGCAGTTCACCTTCTAACATCGCCCTTACCTTACGGGCTGTAGCACTATCATTCCTAACATCGCCCGCATCTCTCCTATCCCCATATCTCTCACACCCTCTCAACTCGTCATCGGGCGGTTTGAATCTATATGTCTCATATGTATGCCTATCCCCACACTGAGCCTTACTCAGTGTCTCTAACTTAGATTCCAACTTCGATAATCTACTTTCCAACTCTTCGACTCTCCTATCAGGTGGATCCCCACACTTGGGTTTTATCACCTCCTCAAGACTCGGCTCACTCATCACCTTTTTCTCATCACTCTCATTCTTCTCACTTTCCTTCACCAACGCTACCGCCTCAACTCTCTCACTCGGCCCTCTCGCATTATTCACCTTAAAAACTACCGATTCGTCGCCCGCTCTAAGTGTGATTGTGCCTAAGAAGACATCTATAAGCGCTTTAGCGGTGTTCAAAAACGGGCGCCCTAAAATCAACGGCACTTTATCATCGGCCTCCATATCTAGCACTACAAAATCCGCCAGAAAGACAAACTTATCCACCTTCACTAACAAATTCTCTACAATCCCCCTAGGGTACTTAACTGTCTTATCGGCTAACGAGAGGGTCATACGAGTGGACTTCAAATCACCAAGGCCTAGCTTTTCGTAAAATGAATATGGCATCAAATTAATACTAGCACCAAGGTCTGCCAACGCGTGGTTCTTAACATCACCACCAAACAAACAAGGAATCGTGAATATGCCTGGATAAGTGAGTTTCTCAGGAAGTTTATTTAAAATCACTGCAGAACACTCTCCATTCAATGGAGTACTAAAACACTCACCAACCCTATCCTTACGCTTGAGAAAATCCTTAAGGAACTTGACGTATTTAGGCATGGATCTCAAGGCATCTATGAATGGAAGATTCACCCTCAGCTGGGTAAACATCTCAAGAAATTTCTCGTATTCCCTAGCATATAACTGTTGTCTAGCACGAGCGGGAAACGGAAGACGAGAAATATCAATCACTCGCGGTTGCCGAACCTTCGTCGGCTGCTTCTCCTCTTTCTTTTCTACTGGCGTCTCCTCGGCGTGTGCGGTACTTGTTGGGTCTAGCCTCATGTGCACCTTACCTGGAGCCTCCATCTCAATCACCTCATCTACATCATCATCTTCTTCTTCCTCAACTCTCTCTCTCACAACCTCTCCTAAACTCTTTCCACTGCGGGTCGTAATAGCTTTCACAGAATGATTAACTGGGTGAGTGGTACCTGAAAACTGACCAGAAGGGGATTCCCTCAACTGCCTAGCTATATCCCCTACTGTTCTCTTAAGATCTAAAAGAGTAGACTCTTGATTTTTAAGCTGAAGATCGTGACTCTTATTAATTTGATCTTGAATTTGAATAAAGTCAGTTAGGGATTTCTGGGTTGCCTGACTCTGTGTCATCATCTGCTGATTTTGTGTCATCATCTGGGCGAACATCTCCTCTAACCTACTCAGATTTCCCTCTGAACCCTTACCACTACCTTGACTCTCCTGATTCGACCCTCCACTAGCAAACTGACCTCCTGAACCACTATACTGACCATTCTGACCTGAACCACTACTCGTATAAAGACCCGGCCCCCTACTTTGATACTGACCAGATGGAAAACCAGGGGGATTACCAGAAGAACGAAAACTGCTATCATTACCACTACCGCGCCAGTTGGAGTTGGAATTAGAATTGAACAGACTCATGGGACCCCTAGACTGACCGGCTATGTACTCTACCTGCTCTAACGTAAGTGTGGGACACTCGAGTGTGTCGTGACCTCCCCTACAAACCTCACACCTATCAACTTTCTTCTTAATCTCATTCAACTCTTGCCTCATCTCTCGCCTAATACTCTCGACTGCAGCAGCTACCGATGAATCCAAGCTAACTTGGGTTCCCCCTCGACCGGCCGAGGAGGTATGAACAGGAATGGAAGTCCTGCTGATAGTGCTGTAATCCACATCAGAGTGGGCGAAACTCTCAAACAAATCGTTACACTCATTCACCGTCTTCTTTCCCATAAGCAGCCCTCCTGCTGAAGTATCAAAACGAGCTCTAATCTCAGGAGTAAGACCATTGTAAAACTTCTCAACTAACGCCCAATCAGACAAACCATGCTGCGAACAACGAGAGATAAGCGTCTGAAAACGCTCCCAAGCTAAATGGTATGGCTCATCAGGCTCCATACGAAAGGAGTGAATCTGATCACGAAGGCGAGATGCCTTGGCTGGGGGAAAGTACTTGGCTAAGAAAGCATCGCGAATACCTGCCCAAGTAGTGAAAGTGCCTACAGGCTGAGAATCAAACCAGACGGCTGTGCGTCCAGCGAGAGAAATGGGGAAGACCTGAAGGTATCGAGCATCAAGGTTCACCCCTTCGATGGAAAAGGTGCTGCAAAGACGAGTGATGCGATTGATATGAGCGGGTGCATCCTCGTCATCACGACCATGAAACTGGCATGAATTGGTAATGACGGTCATGATGTAAGAAGGAATCTGCCAAGACCTATCATTCGGAATGTTAGGAAGGGTGATGGGCGAATTGGCACCGGTGAAACCGGTGGTAGCCTGCTGGTAAACGGTACGGTTTGCCATTGGAACTACGGGTGGAGGACTAGGTGTACGAGAACGGGAGGGTGGTGGGGAAACGTGAGGTGAAACGTGTGGTGAAACGTGTGGTGATGGCTTCGGTGTGAAATCGAAAGCGGGGGTGGACTGCGAAAACGAAGAAGAACTGACCTCGGACGAAACGGACGACTTGATCGTAAGCGGATTCGGCGGAGGTCCCTGCGAACGCGTATGGGGCATCAACCAAATACGAACAAGTAAGACGACTCTAAACAACGACTCACTAATCTAGAAAAAAAACACTAAAGCAAATATTTTTGGATTTTTTTTAATTTTTAGACTCCTACGACTCAACGAACACAAATAGCACGTAATATGTCAAATAAGTCCAAACAAAGTAATCAACGCAATCGCCAAAGAGTCCCCGGCAACGGCGCCAAAAACTTGATGTGCTGAAAATGGGTTAATTAAAACAACTAAATTAAACCCTAAACTAGACTCTCTAAGCTTTAAATTTATAAAACTAAGACTCTCTAAACCCTAAACCACACGACCGGCAAGTGTACCGATCGATGCAGTATAGCCTAAGGAAGTCCGAGTATCGAACCCAAGAGACTCTACTGATAACGCTAATGACTCTATCTAGACTTAGACTGACACGGACTTTAACTAATTGTTTAATTGATGGGGGGGGGGGGGATTTCTAAAAATCCTAAAGAATGCAAATAACGAATACTAGATTAGCTAGATGAACTAGACACGAACTCACACGAAGGCTGAACTCAAGGATGATGAAGGAACTACCTAGACAGGAATCCTGATTGCTTTTAGTTATGATTATAATTGGAAGTTGTCTGCTATGGAACCGGGATCTTAAAATTCTCACCTCTCGGGAAATCTAAGGACCCCTAATCCTTCTCAAGAGCACGCTAAGATCCCCTAGAGGTTGTTAAATTACCGGTTATTAGACTCCTTTACAAGACATCTAATGGGTTTATAAAAGTATCCTACAAGGCTCACTCCCTTACGAGACCTAAACCTAGGATAGGTTTGTTTTTTCAGCTAGACCTAGCAATAATCTCGCACCTTAAGAAGGACCCACCTTGCGGTTTAATCACTTAGACCTAGCAATAATCTCGCACCTTACAACTATTGACGATTAGTAGAACACTTGATTTTATTAAATTACCAATTATTACTTCTAAGGTTACTTACTCGATTTTCACCCTAAAGGATCAAAGATTTATTATGTGATATAGACACTCACCAAAACCTAAAACCCTAGCCCGACTCTATTCCGTGATAAAGACCGTCACCAAGATTCAAGCGAAGCAATAATCAATAATTAAACAACATCAAGCACGCAAACACATCTAACTGATAGAACAAACCGTTTACAATTTATAAACTATCCATAGCATTCAAAAATCCAAGAATAATCAAAACCTATGCAATCATTCAACCATGTCTAGGTAGTAACATAAATTTAGCCGCTAAACATGATAAAAAACAAGTTCATAATCCAAGTATAATCTGAATTCATCATTAAACAATCAAAACAAACGAAAAACGAAGAAACAAGATTATATAACCCGTAAACTTCAATCCCGTGTGATCCCAAATGTTCTCCGATGATTCCTAGCAATCCCGAACCTTCAGAACGCCTCCAAGCAGCCTCTAGACGTCCAAAAGAACTCTCAATTCGTCTTCAGTTCGTCCCCCTTCGTAATGTCTTCGGCTGTTAATGATAATCATCATTTATAATCCTTAAACCCTAATATCCTTGCTATTCACGATTTGTTTCGCGATCATAACTCCCACGCGGCCCGCATAAGGATTCAGTGTAAGTTGTCGCGGGCCGCGAGCCTTTCAAATATCCGGAAACATAATTTAAGTTAAAACGGCCCGTGTGATATGTATGTTAATTTGATGCGGGCCGCCTCGGTGCTCCAGAACTGGTTTTTTCGACTTATTCTCGCTCACGAGCTTCCGGATCTTGACCCGACACTTTCCCTTGTCATATTTTACTCGTGTCCGCTTCTTTTCAGCTTCAAATACCTGAAAACACAATTAAATCAAAAGCATATACATTCTAATCTAAAAACGGACACAACCAACTATCTAACGACTAAAACTAGACGCGAATAAAGATGTATTTTGCAATACATCATATACATGCATATTTCAATACATGAATATTACTCAAATATAGTTAGAATCAATTTTTGAAACGTCAAAACTTTGTATTATTTACTTCTTTGAATAAATAATATAATATACAATAAATTGAGAGTTAAGTGTTGATGTTTTGAATCCATATGATTCAACCAACTAGTTAAAAAAATAAATTTATTCCCATGAATTCAGAAAGTTTATATTTTGAGTAATTTATTTCCCTAAATTTTTTATTCCAAAATATTATATTTCACAGAAATTTATTTCAATATACTACTTTTATCAGAGGATAAAATAAAGTCATGGAAATAAGTTTGATGATGGATACCATCGAATGTATAGTATTATTTTTATAAAATAATTTAATATTATATATATGTGTGTAAATATTACGTAAGTTTAATATTAACTAGAAATTTGAAAATTCTATACACATATATATATACCTGATAGAATTTATTAATGGTATATCCAATATAATCTCTTCTGTAAGATAAACATAAGAGAAAATGTCATTGGTAATTCATATGAAAATATGAAGTTATTATAAGAATAAACCATGAAACCTACTATGTTTTAAAATGCCATCTGTCTCAATAAAATATTCCTTGTAACGGAATCTAAGATTATATGCATAAATAAAGTTAGCTGTAAGCATACTTATTACAGTGAATTTAGCTATAGTGTCAATGAAGACAATGATATATTTGAAACTCCATTCTCCAACCAAAAGAAAATTTCAACCAGAATAATATCTATGCTTATATGAAAGAGTTGGAATATTGATATTCACTGGTAACAACCAGGACAGTATTTAGACCTGAACCTAAGAAGAATGCCTTTGTATAAAGCTTTGAGATAAGTTAATTACTTGCATAGATAAAGTGTGATGGTTATTGGTATCCCGTGAGGATGATGACTAGAACAGTGCCTGTATGATAAATAAGCGATAACAACTGGCCACTGTTATTTCTTGTTTATTGATACTACTCGGTTCTAGAATATTATCCAACATGAGAATACTGATTTCCTTGGTTATTGATGTAAACTATAATAAACGATGTACTTTCAAAATCCCGATTTGAGAAAAGTCTATTATGGGAAATATCATGAATATTTACCTCTCCGGTAAAACTGGGCATGGTGCGGTAGACTCTCCAGCTTGTCCGGGTAAGATGGGGTTACCTCTCAGGCGAGACCGGGTGAGATGGGGTTACCTCTCCGGCAAGACCGGGTGAGATGGGGTATATGTTATGATAATGGAATTCCCTAAATAGTACCATGACCTGATGTCTGACATATTTTTAGAAATATGAATCTGTTAAATACAGTGACCTTATGAAAGGTGTGTATACTACAGTATGTGAAATGTATGATTATATAGACATGTATGTCTATGAGGAAATCCAAAGACCATATTGATTGACAATTAGTGTGTCAATGATAATTTTAGACTGAGTTATTAAGAATCTCTCGTATACGTCTCTAAATTTCGATATCAAACACTATTTCGTTTGATCATCCGTCTCGAAATTCGTGCGACAAGATGAACAACAGGAACTCTATAGGTTGAAATGCCATAAAAAATATAAGAATTTCCTTTGCAATTATTGACGCATTAGGAAACCTATAACTAAAAGTTGTGCGAAGACGCAACACAAACACTTACCCTAATAATTTTAATCTTGAGAAGATAAGAATCTCATAGAGAATAGTTCTGGTCAAAGTAAAGTAGGATTCAAAACAATGATCAGAATATACATAGCACCTAGGACTGGTGACAAACTAAAAAGTATTTCTTTATATTTTAGTGAATCTCGAGGACGAGATTTAAAATAAGGTGGGGAGACTGTAACAATCCTAAAATTTTTATTTATATATAAAAACTTATGTTATTAAAAGGATGCATCATGGGTAAGTTGACCAATAAAAATATGAGCAAGCGTAGGAACCGTTTAATAACTAATTTATAAAAATATATTATATTTGAACCTACTCTGTTTTAATGAAACTTGGTTTAAAATGTAGATAAAATTACTCTCGTTCTAATGGCATATTTATTATTTTATAAAATGTCATATTTTAGAAGTTATAAACGCCAAATGAATGAAATAGTTAAATTAATAAATCAACTAAACTATAACACTTATAGTTTAATATATGTAGGTAATTTTTTTCAAAATAGATATATAATAACTTACGTATATGTGATAATAACATAATAATAATTAAAAAGAAAAGAAAAACCAAATTATGTAAACTAAAATGCCAAATGCATGCATGAAATGATACTTACATAACCTTGCATTAAATTTTAGTAGGATACGTGTCTTATGGAATATAAGTTCAACTTTGGCTCCAAGTTATTTTTCAGTAGTATATATATAGGAAATCGGATGATCATCTTTCCTTTGCTCAGCTTCTTTCAATCTCTCGATCTAAACTTTCTACACATAAATATATATATATATATATATATATATATATATTTATCTTTAGTTATTCACCCCTAAAAACTCTAAAGCTTTGCCCTGTTTTCAGTGTTGTAATCCTTGATCACTGATACCCTGTCCAAGTAACGTAGGACCCCGTAACGTATGTCAAGGCTCTGCCTAAATTCGTTGGGATTCTGTCTTGTGACGTAGGGATAAAAGTGGAATTGGGTTACTATATTTAAGTGTGAGTGCACTATATTTTTATCAAATCACCCAGGAGTGATACCCAAAATATAACCACCATCCTAAAACACCCCTGACACCCTACACTTTCTAAAATACACCCCGTATGTAAAAACCGAGCCCGTGATACAATATAGTATTTAAATAAAATATAAAAGTTTAAATCTAGGGCTGAGGCGGGCCGCGTGAGCCCACCCCAAACCCTTACGCTGGCCGTATGAAAGCTAGAACCAGATTCCTTTGATTTCTTAAGTCTAGGCGGGCCGCGTAAACCATATGTTAAGTTGGCGCGGGCCGCGAGTGCCCTAAATTGTGGCGCAGCCCGGTGCTGCCACGTGTCCCAACACCCGTCAAGCCTACACATGACTCAGCATAGCTATACGTTGACTGGAGGTCAACGCGGGCCGCGTAAGCCCTGCTCTCATATTACGCGGGCCGCGTGGGAGTCAAGTATCAGCAACTATAAATAGCAGGCATCGGATTTCATTTCAACTCGTTCATTCTCAATTCTCAAATCACAATTTCTGTAGTAGGCATATTATACTCGGGTATTATACCCCTAAATTAGCGAGGTTCTGCTCTGTTGTAAGTATTATAACCCCAGTTTCGTATTAGATACGCTGCCCGATTGATTTAGGGTTCCGTAACAACTGTCGTGGTTCTGCCCAACGTAGTTGTTGGAATGCCGTCTCGGGGAGGATATCATTAATATTATCAAAGGGTTATGATACTAACTTAGGTACATCTGTGTAAATTATAGATTATTCCCAGGAAACCCTCACGCGAAGTCTAAGATAGCAATGTGAGTTTATCCTCTTTTTGTTAACGTTTTTGGAATACTTTACAAAACCTTAATTGTTTTACAATGAAATTAAGCAGTGATTGAGTCTTTGTAGTCTTCAATTACTGTCCGGTATGTTGGGGTTTTGTATACAAAATTTGTACTACTTGCGAGTAGTAAGTCTGGATGACAATACGTTACCATTGGACAATGTGTTAGCCAATGGATAATATGACCCACAAGTCAGGTCTGATAGTACCAACTGGAGTAATTGTGTAGACATAAACATTGTAATGATACTGTTTTAATTGATAAAATGTTTCTTGATTAAAATGGGATTCACTCACCAGTATTTCCTGCTGATAAAATGTTTTAAACACGTGTTTCAGGTAACTTAGTGTGAAGCCAATAAAAGCCAGCTGGAGAGCACTGAAGGCTTGGAAAAGTGGCAATAAAGTTACCTAAAATAAGATAAATGTTTTTATTAAATAAAATAGGATTTATTCCTATGAAAATGTATTGTAATAAGAAACTTGGGTTTTGCCCATGTGTTTATTAATATCAAATATGGTGGTTTACTCTGATAAAATATTTCCTAACTATGGTCCTGATGTAAATTCCGCTGCAAGATTAAATAACCGATACCACCAAACTCTGAGCTCACGGTCGCCCGTTCCCGGGACAGATAAGGGATCGGGGGTTGTGACACATATGATACCCTGAACTTCTTATAGCGGACACATTTACATCCGATGTAGTAAGGACGGGGTGAATGGGACAAATTAAAAAGTACCCAAATGAAACAAATGAACAAAATAGTTGAAAATAATGTAAACGCACAGTCGGGTGACGGAAGCGTATTACATTAGGATAATGGGCCCGATAGAAGGGACAAGGATTAATGTAAATGATGATATAAATGAATGATCAAAAGAAAATTCACGAAAATAAGTCATCTTGGACGAAAGGGCCATGGTGAACAAAACGGGCAAGTAAAACCAAAGTATAGATGACTGCCGGGTCATAAAAACAAAGGTGTTGCCCACACGAAAAAGATAATCAAGGTTGTTAACTTTAGTCGTAGTAAAGCAAGGATAATGATGATAATCGTCACTCATAATTAATGAGGCCGCCAATGGTGGTCACGTAAAGAATAAAAGACATGGTCGAATAAAAGCGACGGATTTCGCTAAGATGACCAAGTAAATCGAAACAAAGTCTTAATGCATACCGGAAGGGGGTGCAATGATAACGATTTCGGTAAAACATCCGGTTGATGGGTAAGGAATTAAACGCATGCGTAGACTGAGAAATAGGAACGCGAAATAGAAAGTCAAAAGACTCGGAATATGAGTCATGACTAAAAGATGACAAGAATTTTCGCAAACATAAATTTTGGTAATTACGTTCAACCATTTCAAAGTTGGACGGGTCAAATAAAGAATGAAGTTTGACATTCATAAGTGATGAAAATTCACCCAAAATGAGTCAAACGAGTCAATTAAGGAATAACGCTTAATATAATAGGAAAACGCAAACCGGTGAAACCGGAAAGCTAAAAACAATAAGATAGAAGGACCCGGGTAATGGGTTGTAAAGGAGTATAAGTATGAACCGGGTAACGGTAAGCGTAGGACAAACCGACGTGTAAATGACGTTAGAAGTCGTAAAGTCGGAAAAGATAGCCCGAAAGTAAACAAATGAAACCTTAGACTACGGTCAAGGTCAACTAAAGTTCAAAAGCAAAATTAAATGATTCCAAATATAACAAAGGATGCTTTAAAACTATATATGTATAAATAGACAATTGAATAAAGACTAGAATAAAAGATGATCTACGGGATCATCATAACCTACGGGATATTAATTAGTGTAAAGGTCTACGGGGCCAAAATGACCCACGGGTCATGAATTGAAGCAAAGGGATCATAAGGGCCTCGTCTTAAAGAGATGAAAGCTTAAGGAAATAGCCTACGAGGTTAAGTGAAGGAACCTACGGGTCAATAGTGTAAGGTGAGGGAACTTGTTACGATTCCCCGCGTAAAACGAGAACGGAAAACAATAAATTATGGGTTGTCAATTTCCTTGATATGAGTAATTGACATAGTTAAAGAGAAAAACGTTAGACTAAAATTCAGTTTTAGTAAGAAATAACATTTTTACAAATATAAATTCTGATAGGAAATTGAATAGTAAGCATGAAAGATTCAAGTCTTGACGCTGAAAGAGCAAGACGATATATTCAAAAAGTGATCTTTTCGAAAATGAAAGGTAGATATATAAATTAAACATGATGCGACACGATCACGGTTAAGAAATGTAATGTGAAGTAGAATCGCATTATAACCAAGCGAGCGGTAAAAAGTAACTGGACTAATAAGTCCAGTTAGTGAGACCGGTGAAGGTCAGCAATTCAAATCGAGAAATTTGGTTTGCTCGTAAGCGGAGGATTCGGAGTAACTGAACCGAATAAATGAATTTGAAAACAAAAGAAATAGTTGCTAAAAGAGAAAGATTTCACTAAAGACCTTTAAACGGGTCAAGGTAACGGATTCACAAAGAGTTCGATAATATATAAAAACGATGGATATCGCTAAGTTAACTAAACTAGTAGAAATAACTGAATTACGTTATTTCAAGTTACATTATGTCGTATGAGGTACGTAGATGTTCTGTAACCAAAAAGATATTACCATAATTTTTCTGGTAATACTAACAATTGGTTAAAGTATGAGTAATGCTTAAAAGATTACTCAGGTCAAACGCATTGAGTTTAGAACTCGATGAACTATGTAAGAAAGGTTTCGAGGATGAAACCTTTTTAAGGGGGGTAGACTTGTAACACCCCGAAAACGGGTTTGGTAATCAAACTCCGTTAATACTAAAAGACGGGTAAAGTACCGTTAGCAGTAAAAATAACCCGGTAAATATTTGGATTTAAATAAGAAATCCTAATAATTAAATACAAGCGAATCAAAGAATTAAGGAATTGAGTTTATAAGAGCCCGAGTCAACGGGACTTAAAATAAAACGGGTTTTAACTCCCGGAACCCACTAAGTTAACTAGGTAAAATTAACCTAGTTAGTAGTGGGTAATTAAATAATAAACTATGAGTTATAGTTTCATTTATGAATCTCTAAACTTGAGGGACTAAACATGGGCAACTAGAAAAGTGTTTTATTAAAACACTTATATAAAAAAAAAGAAATCAAAAACACACACACATGTGTGTACGTATGCGACCAGGAGAAGCTCCATGGGAGCTCAAACCCTAACTTCAACAAATCAACAAAATTGAAGGTCAAATCTAGCCCGAATCGGATGCATGAACACGTATTAATGATCACCTAGTCGTGGGGATCACAAGGTATGTTGAATTTTATGATTTAGTGATACTTTGAGATTATGATGAACAATCATAATCGAAATTCTGAAATCAATGTTGAATCTATGAGTGTTAGTATGATGAAATATTCGTTTAGAAACAAACCCTAGTTGAAAAACTTGATGAATTGGTGTCAATACTAGGGGTTTGATAATTACCCTATTATGTGCTGAGTGGGTTTATTGACAATATGATGAACACTCGGATTAGAGTGTGAAATTGATGAATATTGATTGTTATGATATAAGTTCTTGATGTAGTTCATGAACACTAGACATAGAGGTTAGATTTTGATGTAAATCTTGGTGAAAAATAATTAGTTATGAACTAGTTAGTAAATATGTAAAATTATGCACATTAGGTGTTTGTTAAAATGCCTAAATGAGAACTAAAGTGTTGAAATTTAGAGTGAAAACGCGTATTTGAATGATATGGCAATTACATGTGATATGAAGTGATAAGGGTTCTAAATACTATGTTGATTTAGACTTAATGTTGTAAACCATGTGATTGAAAGTAGTTAACTTTGATAAACTAAGTTAACTAAGCATGAAGTCGAACAGTAGCTTCGACATAGAAAATAAGTGAGGTGGAATAGTCGTGATTGTTAATGACTAATTTAACCGCCTTGTAAATGATTGACAATAGTTTGACGCGTAACAAGCTAGGTGAAAGCTTGGAGGAGGGAGCGGGTCAAACGGAGCAAGTACGGAAAGAAAAGCGTGGCGTGGATGCGAGGTAAGTGTAATTTACACACTTATGTAGAATACTCGTTTATTCGATACATTGTAAACGGGATAACGATAATATTGGAAATATGGATTTTCGTTAAGATTACCTTGTAGTGTAATCTAATAATGAGGGAAAAAGGAAAAATGGAAATTGGTCAAGTGTCGACTAATGTAAATCAAGGTTAAAAGGATTCCCATAGCGTAAGCCGAAATGGGTTGAATTTGTAAAAAAAAAAGAGTTTAAAAGAAAAAGGGTATGGTAATAAAATCCGGGATGGGATGGATGTATGAATTGGAAATCAAAAACGATGTTTTTGATTAAATAGATAACGTTGGGCATATAGTCCAAACGGGTAGAATGGTGGTGATAACACCATTTGACAATATCGACTAATGTGGTTGTCAAGTCTTATGTTAACAGGACCGATTAGCAAATCGGATAATTGCGTCACCATTAATTGTGTGATAATGAAAACGTGGTATAAATCGGGTCTAGTTGTTGATCCGGGCCAGGTACGCATAATTATGTTGTAGTTAAAAGTGCTATTTTGGTCGAATAATTGGAGAGAGAGTCCTTCGTCGTAAAAGGACCAAAATTGACCAAAACGCCCTTGTAGGCTAAATTGAACAAACACCCCTTAGAGGTTGTTTAGAAACGAGTTTCATGATTAAATAAATACTTAGAATAAGTGTAGAAGTTGAAAGATGTAATACGTTAGTCAAATAGCTCTATTTGAGTCTTGCCGTAAAATAACAATCTGAAGGGTAAAACTCAGAACATATAGATATCCACATTTAATCCAACACACAAAGAGTTGTAGTTGAAGATTACTTGATAAGAAATGTAGG
This sequence comes from Helianthus tuberosus, assembly GCA_030545235.1. Taxonomy (NCBI): domain Eukaryota; kingdom Viridiplantae; phylum Streptophyta; class Magnoliopsida; order Asterales; family Asteraceae; genus Helianthus; species Helianthus tuberosus. The sequence continues at coordinate 5,027,449 of CM060443.1, forward strand.
AATAAGATGCTAGAAATGAGTGAAAGCGATCTCAAGCTTTAAAGTGCTTAAAATACCCTTAACGGGTCAAAATAAGCATACGAGCAAAAACGGGTTTAAATTGTGTAATAAACCTGTGATTAGAACCTAAAGTGGTAGATAACATTAATTTGAAGAAGTGTATGTGATATAAAGATCAAACAAATATGTTTGTTTGATAAAATTCATAAACGGGTTAAAATTTGGTAAAAAGGTAACGAGTCGAAGGCTTAGAAGTCTCAAAATTTATTATGTTGGATGTTGGATTTTAACTCCATATGATGGAGAATTAAATTACGGACGCATAGGAAAAAGAATCGGGTAAAACGGATTAAAAACGAGAGAGTTATGCTCGTTTCCGTGAAATCGGGTCATGCTGGGAATATGTAGCAACAGTTTAAAGACTTTCTGCCAAAAAGGGGGCTAGGTGGGGCGTCTAGCCCCTAGGCGTGACGCCTAGCCCCCCCTGAACCTGAAAAACGTTTAATTTTGTTTGTTTGACCCATATAACTTGTTTAAACTTGTTATTTAACTATCAAAACTAACTTTTAAGTTGGTTTTGATCATAGGTGATTGCCAAGAGTGCCCGGATGAAGATCAAGCTCGAAGAAGAACCGGACACGATAAAGTTAAAAGCTTCCGCGCGGCGTTTCGTCGTATCTTTTAACGACGAACTCAATTACATTAAGTTGTTCTAAACTTTTAAATTGTAAAAGTTTTAGTAAACTCGTATTGACATACTTACGTGTAATCGTATAAACATGCATTTTTACGAATCTTATATAAAATATTGTATTAAACAAGCAAGGGTGTTACAAAAACTTAGATTAGGCCTTTGTAGACGCATATTTTCATTAAGCTTGAATAACCGAAGTGCCTCCATAAGTAGGATCTTGGCAACGTTGAAGACAAAAGAGTTGCCTTACTGGACTTTGGTATAACAGGTAACGTTTGCCTAAAGTCTCCACCCAATAGTATTGATTTTCCACCAAAAGGTTTTTCTGTATTATCAGTTAAGTCTTTAAGAGCTCTGTCTAGTGCCTCGTAACACCGTCGATCACTCATTGGTGCCTCGTCCCAAACGATTAGAACAGTCTCGGTTAATAGCGCACCAAGTTGTGAGCCTTTCTTAATATGACAGACAGATTCTTCTGTTAGATCTAAAGGTATCTTGAACCAAGAGTGAGCAGTTCTACCTGAGGACAACAGAAGTGACGCTATTCCTGAGGCTGCAACAGCTAAGACTACCTTGCCTAAAGAACGTAGAGCTGCAAGTATTGTTGTCCATAAAAATGTCTTCCCAGTACCACCGTGGCCATATACAAATGACAGAGTTTGTTCATTTGATGTAAAACCAGAAATAACATGATCATATACCAATCTTTGTTCTGCATTCAGCTTTGCTTGGTAACATTGATGCTCAGATGCAAGAAGTTGCCTATCGTAGTTTTTCTCTTCCATTAGTAGTCTGTTTGTTAGCTGTGCAAGCATTGTTGGGTTAGGCAATGGCAAGCCAAAGTCTACTAATGATGAATCTGGCGATCTAGATCGGAGTAGAAGTTCTAATTCATACAAAACGTATTGCATCATGTCATCGTCATTGAGTAAGCCATAAGTTCTTTGTCCATCGTCTGCCATTTTAAACCAATGTTGATCCCAAAGTTGGGTAGGATTTGAAATATCATAATACAATAGTATTTGTACGAATAAAGATCGTAGTTCTTTGGCAGTGGCCCAAACAGATGCTTCTTAGAATGTGGACGACCATTCTCTATCATCACCAATCAATCCCAACTTCTCACAGGCAGCCCGGTAAGTCTGGTATACTTGTCCATTAACAGTTCTGATGTGTGAATATGATTGACAACCCTTTTGATGGCCTAGTAACATTCGTAAGAAAAATATTTCACCGCAAGTAGGATGTACATATATTAGTCTTCCAATTGCAGGGATCTTGTTTGTTGCTCGTCGAAACCAACGCTTTGAAGCCAAATCCCATCTGTACTCTTTAAGATAGTCGACATAACATAAATGCCGACCACTACTGTCATGAACATTATTGGACAGCCATTCTGTCAATGTGGTACGCTTTTTAAACTGATTTGTTGCTATATTATCAAGGACATCTTTGTCACGAAAGCTGATATTCTGCATGTTTTCAAGATGCACGGCAAGAACTTGAACAGGCGGGTTTCTATCATGTATATTAAGGTTAAAAATACGCCAAGCAGCCTCATGTGGGCATATAAAACGACCATCTAAGAAGTTTTGTATCTCGTTCCTTGCATCAGAATCGCTATGATCACCACCTGAGCAGTTTTCGAAGGAGAAGTTGTAATCTTGTAGTGAACACGGTCTGCACCTTTTGAAATATACTTAAACAGGTACTTGATAAGCATGCTCCAACCACAATACTCTACATTTATGTGTGCCATAAATCTAGAGCACAAAATCGGACTATAAGGGACAACATAACGATTGTCTAATTCGATGCCACTTTTGTTCACACTAAAACCAACTGAACGCCTTCGGTAATGCGCATTACCCTTACTATCGAACGAAGACTGTTCATGGTAATCCTTTGGGAAGTTCTTAGTGCATGTGCCAGACTCCATACATGGCGAATCAGGTTTCGCAATTCCACACAGCCCATGCATCATAAGATCGGTGACCACCTTATACAAATCAGGCTCAGTTATCGGATTTGGAATCTCTGCGGAAATGAATTCATCAATTTCACAAGCTTCACGAATCTTGTCACTCGGGACAACCCATAACAAAAGATGACAATGTGGAAGACCTCTTTTTTTAAACTCGATAGTGTAAAGATCTGTAAGAAAATCTTTAACTAAGCAAAATCCACGAAGAGTAAATCACAAAAAGAAATGAATAGTATCGTACCAGCAACTACATCACCAAATGTTCGAGAGTTTCTAAGAAATTTTATCAAAGATTTGACATTGATTTGGAACACCCGTGCAATGATGTCTGGCCTATCCTGAGCTTTCAAACTCAGGAACTGAGAAAGATATCTCTGTATTTCTGGCCATTTTACATTGCATGTGAAGGTGACAAAATACTACGGGTTCCCATGTACTCGACAAATAGCCAAAGCATCTTGGTAATGCTTGTACATATAACGCGGACCACCAACAAAAGAAGATGGCAGAAAAGTTCGTTTACCTACTTCGCGGCCCTCAGTATCACCATGCTCAATAGCATCATGAATGCCTTGTAAGAACTCACAACGTAGCTCATTTTGATTTCGTCTCACGTAATCAAGTCGACTTTCTTCTATACAAACATATGCATCTACAATATATTATTGGAAAAACTTACCCCCACGCAAAAGTAACGTGTATATATTAGCACGTTCATGTAACACATAGCTATAGTACTTATTGACAGTCATCTTTTGACGTGAACCATCCTTTGTACGAAATAATAGATCCGCGACCAACCCTTATCACCAAATGGCAATAGCAAAGGATATTGCAAAGGCATATAGAGCGGGTGAAGCTTACTAATACGCTTCGGAATACCATCTCTTTCACGAATGATAATATCAAACTTGCCACACGCAGCATCAGCGTCAGTGACAATGGCGCCTATACAATCGTTAGAAGGCCTCTCGTAGCAACGCTCAAACTGAGATCCATAAAGGCAGACATAAAACGACGGGGTGTCAGCAGATGAACATAGATCTCTAGCTGTCCGGAAAAGCTTCACTAATTGATTGCAGCCTTCTAATACATTAAGAATAAGACCTACAGTTTGAGGGGACAAAACATACTGGCTTTCATTACTAAAGAAAGAGAGTCTATTCGCAATCTCATTCTCAGTATCATAGATATACATTTGTAGGAACCTTGGTTTGTCATCATTCTCAGGGCATAAACTACCAATCCAATGGTGTATTTGCCCAGCAATCTTAAATACGTATGGTCCAGAACCTATATTTATACGATCATCAATATTGGCACCAAAAGATGTCATCGAAAACATAGAGTTATGCGCACGAATGTTTGCTAAGAAATCTGGCTGCTCGTAAAGATGCATAAGAGTAGTATAAGGCCTGCGAGGAAATGGCATTGCGACTAACCCAGCACGACAACATTGGGTATAACCAACACCACCCACAAAAGACCTTGAAGCAACACGTTCGTCAGACCAAAACACAGCACCACAAAACTCACACACATTATGGCAATCACCATTGTCTACATAAGACGGTAAACCCGGCGCTTCAGCAGACGTAGAAGCAATATGAAAAGTAACATTTGACGACAATCTTCTTTTTTTTTTTACTAAACATCTTATTCTAAAAAACTAATGCTCTAAAACGTAAAAAAAAAACACAAAGGCACACAAGTCAACCTAAAAGAACAATGACAATATCTTAAAAAAAAAAAAAAACCGAAAAACATATACAAACAACACCAAACAAAAGTAAAAAATAGTAATACTAACCTGGATAGCAAACTTCTCCTAAATATAGAAATTCAGCAGCGTACAAGATACCTATAAAGAAAACAGGTGACATAGAGAAGCATTAAAAAAACCATTAGTCTAAGAGTAATAACTATAAAAAAGAAGGCATATATAAACATACAACTCTACCTAGACAACACATACCAAAGGAGTCAATTTGATACTGATAATTATTATCTATAGAAAAAAAGGTCAAACTTTTTAAAACTATTTTCTAATTATTTAGATATGTCTAAGTGTAAAAACTTTTGTCCACACAAGTAGAGATGCTCACCCAAACTAAGGAGCGAAACATATTATTATAACCGGGTTTTTTAAACCGGTTTTAAAACCGAACCGAACCAAACCGAATGCTGAATTATCTCACTGAGTCAATTAGAGGTGTAAAAAAAACAACTTTAGAATCAAAAGTGGTTTTTTAAAACCATTTCCAAAACCGAACCAAACCGGCAGTTTATATACTGGTTCGGAAACCAAAACTGGTTTTAAAAACACAGCTTAAACCGGTTAAAAAACCTTTTTTTTGGGCAAAAAACCGGCTAAAAACCAACCCAAACCGTTACTTTTGTGTGATGAATCTACTATTCAATCTTGTGCATGTCTCAATAGTTTGGTATAGACATAAGTGAAGCATAGTTCAATTTTTCTTTTTTGTTACTGGATAAGAGAAGTTTAAATTAAAATATTGTTTGACAATTATTTTAAGTTTTAATTTATTTATATATTTTCTAACTCGTCATCAGCCAAAACTGGTTTTAAAAAAACAGTTTAAATTGGTAAAAAAACCCCCCCTTTTTTTTTGGGCAAAACCCGGCTAAAAACCAACCCAAACTGACTTTATGAAATCTCATGGCATGCATGGAATGTGAAAAAATCCCATGGGGTGTGTAGATGATGAAATCTCATGGCGTAAACACGAAATTGCACATTAAAAATAAGGCCTCTTGTACGTTAACCGGCCTATATATATAAAGAATGAAAGGAAACCCAGACAAATTACAAACTTACTTAAAGGACAAAGTCGGTGGCATATGCATGTGTTTTCATTTTTCATACAATACTTAGTAAACGCGTTTTTAAGGCCCAATGGAGGATAGCATGTGTGCATACAATACGCTTTTAGAGCCCAAAGAAACGTAGTAGCACGTCTACAGGCCCAGAGATGAAACATGTTTGGGCTTAATAAATTGGGTTACTACTTGGTCCGTTGCCTTTTATCACAAAATAATACGAAATGATACACCAGGAGCCGATTTAGGCTTGAGTTCCACAAATTCTATAAACTTAGGCTGTGGGGTATGGGGCTTGGGTTGGGGCGTGGGTTTGGGCGTGGCCCCATTGGCGTGGGTTTGAAGCCGGGCGTGGGGCGGGCTAGCAAGATAACATGGCGGACTCTCAATGGTCAAACCAAACTCATTGCCCCAACCCAAGCCCCACCATACCCCATGGGCGTGGGTTTGGGTTTGTTTTCCACGTGTCAACTAATGCCCCCAAAGCCACACCCACCATACCCCACGGCCTTACTTAAAGGACAAAGTCGGTGGCATAAGCCACCGACACGCATGTGTCATTTTCATTTTTCATATAATACTGAGTAAAATACATTTAGGCCCCTTACTTTTAGTTTTGTTAAATTACGTTTTGAGTCCATTTTGATATTTCCTCTTTTCACCCATACTTTGAGTAAAATACATTTTTACCCATTGCTTTTAGTTTTGTTAGATTGCGTTTTGAGTCTATTTCCTTTCCAAGTTAAACTTCAAATTTTCACCCATACTTTGAGTAAAATACATTTTGGCCCTTTGTTTTTAGTTTTCTTAAATTGTGTTTTGAGTCCATTTCCTTTCCAAGTTCAACTTCAATTACATTGCAATATTAGACTATTGAGGTTTAATCTACATTTTTAACTTACTGCTTTCTTTAATTATTTTTCGTTCGCTAATTTCTTTTTTAAAAAACTAAACGTTTGGATTCAACCATACATTGAGTTGAACTGAATACGTCAACACATGCGCTTTCATATGGTTTGCTCATGAGATAACGCTTGGACTAATCTGTTTGCAACGTGCCTACGACGCATCGCCCGCGGGTTATATTATGAATATTAAATTGTATGTGTCGGTATAAATTCGAGTTGATATACGTTTCGATGTAAACTTTTTTGGAGAACAAGTCAGGTCAAATATATTTTGTTTTTTGATTGGTTTATGTACGTTTCCAATTCTACGTTTCGATCCTATCGCAACACGCTAAGGGTATAATTTTTTTCGTTGATATGAATACCACTTTTGATTACACGTGTTAGTTTTCCCTTGATACACATTTTATGCTTTTTTGTACGGTTCCTATGTATGAGTCGGGTCACATATAAATACGATATACTTTACATTTTTATCTAGCTACAATGCTATTGAGTTAAATTGGATACGTCAAAAGGTGCGTTTTCATATTTTTAACGTATTACATAATGTTTCGACTAATCTATTCGATGTTTGCAATGTACTTGCGCCGCAACGCGCACGGGTTTCCCACCGGCTTTGCCTTCCTACCCCCGTACTTTCATGATATTTCAATTTTAGTCCCTTGACTTTGGTATCTTTAAAGTTTCATAAAATGACAAATTTAGTCCCTAAACCTTCTACTTTGGATTTCCAAAACCACAACCTCATCTTTCAAACTTTGCCAGCACCAACCCTCTACTTTGGTTTTCCACCATCACCCCCTTAGCTCTTACACAGTTACTCCACCAACCCTCTTCTTTTACATTTCCACCAACACCCCTTCATCTTTTACACATTTCCGCCACCACCCCTATACTTTTACACTTTGTCTTTTTTAGACTTTGCTTTTTTACCCTTTGCACTAATACTCCATTTTTACACCCGCCAAACTTTAAAATAAATTGCAATTGTAACCCCTATACTACAACTCCTACTTTTGCAAATGCCAATGCATTGTGTTTTTCGAAATGTCTTTGGCATTGTTTTGTACACTTTGTGTCTACCTTTGTGATTTACACTTTTTTTTTAATTGTCTTTTACACACTGCGTTTTACGAATCATGTTTTGTCTTACTATATGTTTCCACCCGTCGCGCGCCGCCGCAACGCGCGGCGGGCCAAAATCCTAGTAAAGATGAAAAGCAAAAAAAAATGGAAAACTTCAAATAATTAATCACCATGCCAGCCCAAATTCCGGTAGGAAATACTGTCAATGTTATGTTGAAACTGATATGTTGTATTTTTCTTAGTAGCCTTGCTTAGCACCTTTCTAAGTCTTGGCTGCTGTTTTAGTAATGAAAAATTCATTTGCCATTCAAAAAATAAAGTTATTAATTTGGCACTTAAGTAAACACAAAGACCGTCAAACATCATAAAAATACACCCAACCTAGCCTCACATAGATTTTGATTAAAAAGATAAAATAATATCTCCAAGACACATAAATCCAAATACGGTACTCACAGAACTAAAACAAAAGTCCAATTTTGTGTCTTAAAATTGCAGTTTTTCCATTATTATTTATTAAACCTGATTCATAATTTTTTCCCTTTAATTAATGCCCATTTGTGTCTTAGAATTGCAGTTTTTCCATTATTATTTATTAAACCTGATTCATAATTTTTTCCCTTTAATTAATGCCCATTTGTGTCTTAGAATTGCAGTTTTTCCATTATTATTTATTAAACCTGATTCATAATTTTTTCCCTTTAATTAATGCCCATTGACAAATATGGAGATGTAACTAAGTCTTCATAGTGATACTCATAACAGATCATCTGATTAAATAGAACATCTTCGAAGTTCATAAATGAATAATATTACTTTCCTTACAGTGGCGAAACTTGAGATTTCCGACCGGAGGCGGAAGTCACCGGACCTAAACATACTTACATTATCAGTTCTAAGCTGTCAAATGTTTTAGGACTGTGCAAACACTTGTTAAAAGAGCTCTAAGAGATATATAGTGTTTACGCTCATTTGTCCTAAACTTAAATAATAAATCACTATGAAAACTTAAAGCAAAATAAGAAAAATATATAGCTAAATAAATATATAATAAATCACTGTCACCACCAATATATTAGGCGATGATTCTGTTTCAGTGTACAAAACGGGGAAATGCAATGTCTCCGCAGCAAAAGGTAACAACACCCTACAGATCCTAGTCATCACCTCCGACGTCGTTTCCGACGCTGGTAAGACTCAGGAACCAGCGTTATGCATCGAAAAAAGGTAGGCACACCGCTGTAACGCGCCAACTCCTAGAACCATTCATATTCCTTTGCCGAAGCTCTCTGCTACCGTTACACATTGTTAACCACAAGTCCACACCCATCACTATCGTCATCTATGTCTGTCTTTTAAACTTTATTTTTAATTTAATTTATTCAGAAAACTTCAAACTCTCATGAGGACAGCGACCCATCATCTTTCATTCTTTTCTATAAGACTATAGGGTACGGGGCGGGGGTTGTGGCGTGGGTTGGGTACAAACGCCGGCCTGGGTTTCGGCCTGGGCATTGGGCGGGGGTTTCAGCCTGGGCATTGGGCGGGGCTATCAAGATGACATGGCGGGATCTCATTGGCCAAGACAAGTAGCCGTTTGGGCTAGCCGTTTGTTTATAAAAAATATAAATATGGAGGTTTGGGCTGGCCACGCCCCACCATACCGTCTTCAATGTGGGTTAGCCCAGCGAAGCCCACCCAAGCCACGTGTCGGGCCACACCCCAAACCCCCGCCCCACCATACCCCACGGTCTAAAACCCCAGCTTTCCTTTCCGTGATTTCTGCTCTCACCCTTCATTCACTGGCTCTTTATAATATATTGTATACCCTTCATAATTTGGTTTTTTTTTTCTAAAAGAAAGTATCAAACATCAAAATTGTATATCGTTGAAGGATTATCATATATCACTCTCATAAAGTCATAACCCACTCTCTCTATAACTTTCCCAAGCAAGCACACCAACACTTAAAATGTTTTCTATGCCTTTTGGTGTTGTACTATTTGCTTAAACCCTTGTACTTCACGTTGCAATTCAGATTTACCACTTGTGTGAACAACCATCCTACCCTTCCAATGGCATTCTTCTAACTTCCACATCCTCCATATCTATCTCCAACTCCAAATCCATAAATTGTTCCATTCTTTCACCTATGTGCTATCTTCTTTGCATAAGCTTAGGTCTTATGGTTAATCCTGGTACTAAGGAACATGAATTCTGGACATAGTTACATAGCTAAGAAATCTACACTCTTTTTTCAAGTTGTTGTTCCTTTTTTCATTTTTCTTAATTACAATTATGAATTTAGTTAGTCCCTTCCTCTTAACTAATAATCAAATTTATAAATGCCATCGTTAAAATTGCCAAGTACACATGCATCAAATATAACCCTCAAATAAACAAACGCAAATACCCAAACAATAAACCAAGAAACTCACCAAATTAACACTCCCAACAAATCAGAACAATGTCCAGACAATGCTAAACCATTTTCCTGCACAACAACAAAAAAAAGGAGATAATCAACCCTTGTAGACCATAAAAAACATGCAAAGCTAAAGAAGAACTGGAATTAAACACCGGGATTATACACCGGCCGAACTACCTGGATGTCGGACACCGAATCAGTAGAAATGCAAGAAGTAAAAATAAAGGGGGAGACTATTTGCACACTTGGTGTGTAGATAGTCAGCCTAAAAAGGGCTTTTTTGTCCAATATGCACACCCTGAAGTGTCGAGCTGTGGCCAAATCGTAGCGTTTTGGTCCGGTCAACCAGACAAAGACTGACTGGTCTTTTGACCGGACCAAAACGCCGAGCTTTGACCGCGTTTTGGTCCTGTCAACCAGACACCCAGTCAGTCTTTTGTCTGGTTAATAGGACCAAAACGCGGCCAAAGCTCGGCGTTTTGGTCCGGTCAACAGACCCGTCGGTCTTTTGTCTGGTTGACCGGACCAAAACGTCGCGTTTTGGCCACAGCTCGACACTGCAGGGTGTGCATATAGGATAAAAATACCATTTTTGGTGTGCATATAGGCATTTGGGTGTGCCAATAGGTACACCCAAAATAAAAAGGAGAGGAAAAGACACCTCATTAGGACACGCGGCAACCGATAATCCACCTTACAAACTTTTGAAGCCCATGAAATGTTTTCTACACATGTTACAACAGGCAAATGCACACCTTTGATGCTAATTCATAATAGTTAATTAATAAAAGTTTTTAAATAATAAATCAGATTTTTATGTTTAGTAAGGACCATTTAGTAATTTCACACCAACTTGGGCGGGAGTTTGGGCGTGGGTAGGGGGAAAACGCCCAAGCCACCACCCCGGGTGAGCATGGGTTTCGGCGTGGCCCTTGGGGCATGGGTTTCAAGCTGGGCGTGGGGCGGTCTGGCCAAGCTGACATGGCGGGCTCTAATTGGACAAACCAAAGAAGCCGTTGGGCTAGCCGTTGGCCAACGGCTATCTTAAAAAAAAAAAAAAATAAATAAAATTTTATTTTTCCACTATAAACCTCACAATTTCTTCCATTTTTTTTACCACATTCATCTTCAATTCTCCATCTACAAAACCAAAAAATGCATCCTCATAACCGTCCTTTTGACCCGACCCACCCGTATGCACTCCAAGAAAATAATCCTAGCCCACCACCCATTCGTCCAATGCCTCGTCCATTTATGATACACTCTTCTATGCCCCAAGAAGCGAGTTATGCATCGTATCTTGGGAATTGTTTGTTTACTAACTTCCCACACTCCGATGATGCGATACCTACACCGTTTACACAAACGTCCATCAACCTTTCACCAACCTCCATCGACCTTTCACAAAACGAAACCGTCCCCGAAACTCAACCACCCAACGATGGTCCTTCCGCACCCCAACCCATAAAAAAGAGAAGCCATAAGAAAAAAACCGAGGCGGATAAAGCACTTGAAACCATCAAGCGAAAACAACTAAAATGGACCGTTCCTGAAGAACTTGCATTGGCGAGGGGTTGGTTTCAACAATCTCAACATTCAACTTTAGGCATTCTTAAACTTTGTTTTTATTAATGTTTTTTTTATATAACTTTGTAATATATTAAATTTTGTTTTTATAAAAACAGAAAATTCTCAACATCGAACCTATTTGTGACAAGGGATTAGTAGAATATTCCATCAAGAATTGGGAAAAGAGGTTTATCGTGAAAACGATAGCTTATCCTCTAAGTGGACCGAGATAAGCGGCCAACTTACAAAATATAGTGGTTTTTTAAATAAAGCAAAACAAAACCCAAAAAGTGGTGAAACCGAAGCCGACATTGTGACGAATGCATTGGTTCAATTCAAGACAAATGTGGGGACCGACTTCCGTTTCATGCATTGTTGGGAGATTTGTAAGTTTCATCCAAAGTGGGCGAATATCCCCGGTGGTAGCGAAAGCAACACGTCTTCCAAAAGGTCGAGGGCCTCGTCCCAAACCCAATCTGATGCACGAGATCAAGAGATTGAGGACCTTTTTGATGATTCGCCAAGCCCAAACCGGCCTGAGTATGGAAGAGATGCCACAAAAAGGCGTGCTCAAAAATCAAGATCTGCTACGGCATCACCTTCAGCTGGGAGTTCGCTCTTGCATAGAAGAATATACAGCGACCAGTTGGATGACATTTCATCCAAGATGGATACATTCAACGTCTTGCAACAACAAAGGGCCGAAATTCGAAAGAGCAAAGAAGCTAGAGATGCCGCTAGAGAAGCCCAGAGACAAAGACGGGAGGATTTGAAAATTTTATCCCAGCCGATTGATCACCTAAAGGGTGACGAGTTGGAAATAGTCTTGGAGATGAGAGAAGAGATAAAAACAAATATAAACGTTAGGAAATTTTTTTATGTAATTTTTTTTATGTAATTTTCTTTAATTTTTATGTAATTTTCTTTAATTAAAAACAAATACAAAGAGCCCAGCCGGGTCAGCCCAGCGAAGCCCACCAAACCCATGCCCCCAACCCCCGCCCCACCATACCCTGTTTAAATGTGGGTCGCCCCATGTCTGCCACCCCAAGCCACGTGTCAACAAATGCCCCAACCCAAGCCCAACCCCCGCCCCACCATACCCCGCAGTCGAAACCCATGCCCCAAGGGCCACGCCGAAACCCATGCCCACCCGGGGTGGTGGCTTGGGCGTTTTCCCCCTACCCACGCCCAAACTCCCGCCCCATACCCCGCAGTTTAAAAGGGGTGTTAAACAATTAAATAAAAAAACATCCAAAAAATGTTATTGGGCAAGCAAAAGCAAGAATGCATGTGATTGGCCAAAGAATTGGACGTTGGGTGTGGAAAAAAGGACGCTTCTCAAGTTTTTTTGAAAAAAACGCCCCCAGGGGCGGTCATTGGGCGTTTTCAGGCGTTTTTTAGGCAAATCACGCCCAAATACTACCCCACTACGGATGGTCTAAACAACCATGTTGATTTAATATGTTGGATAGTCAGAGGAGTTAAATTTTGTAAATCGGTTAATCGATCATAAACAACCAAACAATAATAACAATCCTTATTGTTTATAAGCCAGATGTGTTATATAATAAAAAAACAATAGTTAATTTAGTTGAATAATAATAATAATAATAATAATAATAATAATAATAATAATAATAATGTATTGTTAGTGATAATATGCATGAACGTAAATAATACACTATTGATACATTTTGCTCCCTAGTGCTAGAAGTTATTCACTTCTTGACCAGTGTCTAACGAGTCATCCACAACAATTGTTCAATCTCAGGGGCAAGGGTTTGTCTATGAAAGGTTAGGGTTTATAATTCACAAAGGGGTGACGGTGCAACTTGTTGCCCGTCTGCCTTTTGTTTTGATGTAACCTGACAAGTTTTTTGATGAAATAATAATGTATGTTAAACTAAAAAAATAAAAAATAAAATTAGTAATTCATTAAACTAATCGTTATGATATGTATATGAACAGTTTGAATTGAATGAGACATATACTAGAGCCGCCGGCCAACCCGTGTTGTTGCTTAAGGCCCAAATTTTTAAAGGGTCTGAAAGGTTTCTATAAGTTTTTATATATGTATACTAAATTATATATTTAATATATGCATCCATATGCATAAAAGTGTTGGTGGCGGAATGGAAAAACAATCTCAAGACATTATAATGGTACGTTAAATAAACTAATCGTTATGGATATGGATAAGACCATGCGTAGTCGTTGGGGTGAATAATGCCCCACCCTAGGGCGTTTTGCGCCATGTGGCAGCCCAGTCAGCAATGGTGCATTATTGGGCGTTTTTACAAAAGGAGTGTAGTGGGGATGTGAGGATTGTGGGGCATCATGTTTGTAATAAAATAAAATAAAAAAAAAACAATTTAATAAATGTTATTGGACAAAATAATGCAAGCTCAAATCTGATTGGACAAGATCTCCCCCATTTGGCGTGATTTATAAAACGCCTCCACAAAAAAAATTGCCAATCATGCCCATGCGTAATGGCTAGGGGGCGATATTGGAGGTGATTCAGCAAAAAAAACGCTCCTTTGAGCAACCACTACGGGTGGTCTTATATTTCTAAGTTGAAGGTTTTTCAAACCCTTTTAAAAGTAACATGTTGATCTCTTCATAAATCTATATTAAATCAGTAAATCATTATAAAAAAGTAACATGTTGATCTCATCATAAATCTATATATATTTAAAAAAAGAAAAAAAAATCTCACATTTTATTTTAATCATATTATATTTCGATTATTAGTGAACTTATTTTCCACAAAAAAAAAAAAAAAAAAAAGTAAATTACACAGTTGATCGACCAACAAGAGAGTTCAAGCACAGCAGTCATGACGCGTTACTTCCAGAGTTGTCCACCGAAAACGTTACACATCTATTTCCCCGCCACGTGTCCTCTTCTCGAAACTACATCACTTTCTCCATATATACCCAACATCAAACTACAACAATCCCCATCTAGTATTTGTTTTTAGCACAAGTTACAGTTACATACTCAATCATACTTCAATCAACGGCACTCAGAGCAACTGTGAGTAAATTGCATCAACTTTCAGCTCATTGTTTATCTGTATCTATGATCACTGAAGTATAGGTTTTCGCTTTTGTAATGCAGAATTTGGTGAGATCTAATAGGTCAAGAGGAAGTTTTGGATTTGCTACTTCAACCTCCCCCAAGATGAAGGCCTTCTCACCTGCTGCCGCTGATCACGGTTATGCTCATCAACATCCCAAACCAAAGTAATGGCTACACATTTTTTTATTATGATCCGCTAGTTGAACCAGCGGCAGATGTGAATGTAAGTTGACTCAATTCCGCTAGTTCAACTAGCGGACCCTAATAAACATTATTCACATCCCCGGTTCAACTAGTTGATTTACTTGTAATCAAAATAATTTATAAAAGTTGACAAGAACTTCCACTAATTGAACTAGCGGCCCTGGTAAACATTATTCACCTCCGCTAGTTCAACTAGTGGATCATCTCTAACGAGAACAACTTATAAAAGTTGACTCACATCCGCTAGTTCAACTAGCGGACCCTGATAAAAATTATTCACATCCGCTAGTTTAACTAGTGGATCACCTATAATAATCGAAACAACTTATAAAGTTGACTCACTTCCACTAGTTCAACTAAAGATAAAAAGAAATTCAACGTTATATATGTTCAACTTATTGTTTTGATGTTCACTAACTGTAATTTTGGGGGTTAAACAGGACGTTGAAAGGCGAATATGTACCCGTATACATCTCACTCGGATTGATTCTAACGTCGGTTAGCATCGGAACATACACGGCGACACATCAACTAAAAAGATCACCAAACGTTTTCGTGAAGAAATCGAAGAGGGAGACACTACCAGAGCTGGTGGAGCCGGAGAAGGTGGCCGAAGAGTTCATCAAGAAATCATTCTTCAGGAAAATCGCACATGTTCAGGACGCGTTCCGCCAAGAAATCATGCCTGATCCGATCCGAGGGGATACTTACGCAATGTATGAACAAGTACTTTAGTAAATTTATCGAGTTAACCGGATGTTAGATGATTGGTATTGTTTTGGTGATTTTGCAGGCACCCGAAGCCTTATATTCGGACGCGTTCCAACCTTCCAACTGCCACGGCCGCCACCGTCGCTAGTCTTGTTCCCCCATCACAGCAACCACCGAACACCACAAACCCGCCGAACAACCCTCCGCCGAACAACCCTCCACCGTTCAACTCTGCCATGCGAACACCCAAAATTCACCTTCCCACATTTGACGGCTCCAACCCACTTGATTGGGTCTTTCAAGCAGAGAACTATTTTACGTTCTACAATGTTCCGGTCAACCAACGTCTCGCAATTGTCTGTTTCTATTTCGTTGGTGAAGCATTATCATGGTACAAACATTTGCACAACAACCACTTGTTGGGTACTTGGCCGGAATTTGTGCGGGCCCTTGAACTCCGGTTCGGCCCTTCCACTTATGAAAACTACCAGGCTACATTGTTTAAGCTTCACCAAACAACATCGGTGATTGCTTATCAAGCTGAGTTTGAGAAGATTAGCAACCGTGTTGTCGGCTTGACATCGGAAGTCTTAAAGAACTGTTTTATCTCGGGTCTCAAACAAGAAATTCACTCCGAGATCGCCTTACATCACCCTCGAACCCTCCATGATGCCTACTCGATTGCTAAGCTTATAGAAGATAAAATTCATGCCGGTCTTCTTGACACAAACCGTTCGGGCTCGCCACCTTTGTCACACCCCAACCGATGGCGGAAACATCGGGGCATGGCACTGAGCGAAACAGATTGTCCAGAAGTTTCCATAACAATTATCATTACTATTCAATTTAAAATAACATGTCCCATACCACGTCTCAAACAGTAAACAAATTATTACAGATAAAGTATAGGCAAATCATTATGTTCCGACAACTCAGATTTAAATAGAGCAATTGTTTATCTGCTTCTAGAGACCCTTGATTCAATTACTACAGACAACTATTTGTTGGGCTCTAAAGCTTTATTCTAGCTTCAATTTCCTACCAGATGTGCATCCTAAGCACCTGTCACATACGTTAAAATAAAGTCAATACATATAATGTAAAGGTGAGCATACAAGTTGGATAATAGCATATAAAGTTCGAATTCGTTTACGCATAACCAGCACGTACACATAGTGAAATGAAGCACATTAGTTATCGACATAGATCCATCGATACCAATGACTGCGGGTTGACTGCCCGAGGCAGTTCGCAATACATGAATACCACCGTAATCCATGCAAGTAATTGTCCTTAACAACCCCCGTGTAAACGGGTGCTAAGTCTAAACTATAGTACTATCGTTGCTAAGGCAGGTAGACAGCATTCCATGTGTAAACATAACAAACAAGCATTCATAAGCCACGTATAACATGCATTAACGGTTAGCGTTCAAATAGTATTGAGTAGTGTGTTTGATGTGATTTGAATAGTTGTAACGTATGTAACACCCAAAGGTGCATAAAGCAAAAAGGGATCGAGTATACTCACAGCGGTTGATGGATTGAAGGGAGCGCTTAGCGAGTAGGTTTAGCCTGAATAGTTTGATAGAATAATAATAAGCGACGCGTAAAATGGAAAACAAGTGTTGGAGAGTCGGACAGCTGGTCGATCGGACGGTAGTTCGATCGGGCGGCTGACCGTTCGGTTGACAGTCCACTCGGACCGCTGTCCGGTCGGTCGGTAGGCCGATCGGATGGCTGTTTGAGTGGATTGTTTCTTCCTGTGAGAAGGTTGTGTTTGTGTATGATGGTTTGACTTTTGAAGTTTTCGTTGAAGCATTTGAAAACATTGAAGTATCTTTACCCTTCAGGTCGGTCGATCGGACGGCTGTTCGATCGGCCGGCAACCCGATCGGTTAGGTATTTTTAGCAAGACAAGTTCTCAGCAGGGTGTCACCTGATCGGACGGCTGTGCGATCGGGTGGCACTCCTAGTGCATTGAACATGTTGAAGAAATCGATTAAGTGTTGAAGTATAGTATCTCATGATCCGAAGAGTAATCCGATCGGACAGTAGTCCGATCGAACAGCAGTTCGTTCAATACTAGTCCTCAAAATAAATTGATTAAGTGTGGGACCATGTGTTAACCGATCGGCTGGCCAGTCGGTCGGCTGACTGTCCGATCGGCTGGCTGTCCGTTCGGACAGCAGTCCGATCGGTCAGCACCCTGACCTGATCAGCCTATTCGTTTAACACTTGGTTGTTCTGTTTGTTTGTCGTTTAATTGAGGTATTTTGACAACGAGTCGAACCATAGATCCTTCGTCCGTACTTGGTTCCCCTGGTCGGACAGGAATCACCCAAATCCGGCCGGTGAACTGTTCGGAATGGAGTTTAACGTTTAACCCGAAATCGGTTAACCTCGCGGATAGAATCCGGATTTTGAGCCATGCAACCACCGGAGTAATTTGTAAGCCGGTACAGGCTCCGTTTCTATCGGTTTGAAGGCATTGAGTGAAAAAGAGTTGAAAGTTGGAAAATCCATCTTTCAATCCTTTTCACCGTGCATATGTTTAGGTCTATGAAAGATCTTTGTTTGTTTATGTGGAAATCGGCTAGATCCAAGTTATTCTTGGTGGATTGAGGCCAAAACATGAAGTTCATCAAGAACCCGTGGTGACATCATCCTAGAACACTTG
The DNA here is from genome assembly GCA_030545235.1 of Helianthus tuberosus. NCBI lineage: Eukaryota > Viridiplantae > Streptophyta > Magnoliopsida > Asterales > Asteraceae > Helianthus > Helianthus tuberosus. The sequence continues at coordinate 5,045,643 of CM060443.1, forward strand.
AATCTTGATGATTCCACGGTTAAAAGTTACGATTTGAAAGATAGAAAGGTGTAGGAGTGCGTGTAGATCAAGAAAGTACAAGGTTTAGGACGAAATCTTACCGGAGTCGAGAGGAATCTGAGAAAAGGATGAGCTAAGTGTGCTGGTCGGTCAGAGGTTTCCAAAAGTGGAAAGGATGACAATAACAGGGGTATTTATAGGATGCCAAATGAGGAAAGTGCTGGCCGATCGGCCAGGCAGCTCGATCGGACAGCCTGTCCGATCAGATAGCAGTCCGATCGGCTGGCTGTTCGATCGGCTGGTAGCCTGATCGATCAGTTGCACGTTTCGAGTGTTCGGTGCGACGATTTTTGATATTTCGATTTCAGTTGCGAGCGGTTCGATATGATAGGGTTTCCTAGTCAAATTACTTTTAATCCCAACCACTCATATCTCGCACTATCCCCTCTCCACTAATTATCATAGTTCGATTGTGATTCGAATTCGATGTCGATTGAGTTCGATTGCATTTCGTGTTTCGATTGATTTCCACAACATACAAAATTAAACATGCGCAGGTAACACGTAAGGCACACACACACGTATAACAATATTCCAAATGCGTATTTCGAGTTGAGATTTGATTCGATGTCGATTGGATTAATTAGCTTTATCGCATTGTTACTTCTTATAATTCACAGTCGTAGGTCGATTGAATAGCGATTAACAAACGTCGATTTTATTGTAATTATAGACACTTACTCCACATAATAGCTAAAATAAAAGAAATCTATTATTAGTCGGTTGCGCGAAATCGGTCGTTGACTTTGACCTTGACTTCTTGAAAACACGGGGTGTTACAGCCTCCCCTAGTTTAGGGAATTTTGTCCCGAAATTAGGCTAAAAGTTGTACAACACCGTGAATCACTTTCTCTCTCTAGACTTTCTCCTTGAATAACTGCGGGTACTTCGCTTTCATGTCTCTTTCGAGTTCCCAAGTGAACTCTGCGCCTCGTTTGCCTTCCCATTGGACTTTCACGATAGGAATGCGCGAGCGTCTGAGCTGCTTGGTTTGGCGATCCATGATTTCGAAAGGCTTCTCCACGAAGTGTAATGTTTCGTTCACTTGCAGGTCATCGAGTGGAACGTGTAAGTCGTGGTCGGCTAGGCACTTTCGGAGGTTTGACACGTGGAAAGTCGGGTGGACGTTACTAAGTTCCTCCGGTAGTTCGAGTCTGTAGGCGACTTTTCCGATCCTTTCCAGAATCTTAAAAGGTCCAACATATCGAGGAGCGAGCTTTTCTTTCTTGCCGAATCGGACCACACCCTTCCAAGGTGATACCTTTAGGAGTACGTAGTCACCAACGTCAAATTCAAGGGGCTTGCGTCGTCTATCGGCATAACTTTTCTGTCGATTCCGAGCTTTTACCAGGTTGTCTCGAATTTGGAAAATTCTGTCTGTCGTTTCTTGTAATATCTCAGGACCGGTTAATTGCGAATGGCCGATCTCGTGCCACACAATAGGCGATCGACATCTTCTTCCGTATAAAGCCTCGAATGGTGCCATTTGAATGCTGGAATGATAGCTGTTATTATACGAGAATTCGACTAATGGCAGGTATTTATCCCAATTACCACCGAAGTCTATGACACACGAATGGAGCATGTCTTCAAGAGTACGAATCGTTCTTTCTGTCTGACCGTCGGTTTGGGGGTGGAAAGCGGTACTTAGATTGAGCGATGTACCGAGTGCCGTTTGAAACGTTTCCCACAGTCGCGAGGTAAACCGAGCATCACGATCAGAGATGATGTCGCGAGGCGTACCATGATTACAAATGATCTCGTCGGTGTAGATTCGGGCTAATCGTTCTACCTTGTAGTCTTCCCGTATTGGCAAAAAGTGAGCAGATTTAGTCAATCGGTCAACCACAACCCAAATGCTGTCGTGACCTGATGACGTGTGTGGTAGCTTTGTTATAAAGTCCATAGCTATACTCTCCCTCTTCCACATAGGGATTGGTGGTTGTTCGAGTAAGCCAGAGGGTCTTTGATGTTCAGCCTTGACTCTTGCACATGTCTGGCATTTTCCAACGTAGAGAGCAATATCCCTCTTCATGCCCGGCCACCAGTACTTATAGCGAAGATCCTGGTACATTTTGTCGGCACCGGGATGAATAGAATACCGGGATTTGTGGGCTTCGTCCATCAAGATTTGTCGCAAATCAGTTCGTTTGGGAATCCAAATTCGGTCCAGAAAGTGGAATATCCCGTTTGATTTACTCACAAGCTGGGCTCCATCGTGGTAGATTCTTTCCTTCTTCAGTGTGCGTTCATTAAAACATGCATGCTGAGCTTCGCGAATGAGGGTTTCGAGATCGTGTTGGGCTTGAACATTACGAGTGCTAAGCAGATAGCTCCGTCTGCTGAGTGCGTCGGCAACAACATTTGCTTTTCCTGGGTGATAACGAATCTCACAGTCGTAATCGTTGAGAAGTTCTACCCATCAGCGTTGACGCATATTAAGTTCCTTCTGATTAAAGATATGTTGTAGGCTCCTATGATCGGTGAAGATCGTACACTTGGTACCGTACAGGTAGTGTCGCCAGATCTTTAACGTAAAAACAACTGCGCCTAGCTCGAGGTCATGGGTTGTATAGTTCTTCTCATGGATTTTGAGCTGACGAGATGCATACGCTATAACCTTGTCCCGCTGCATAAGGACACAACCAAGACCAAGGTTGGAAGCATCACAATAGAAAATAAAATCATTGTTTCCGTCGGGCAATGTGAGAACGGGAGCATTGCAAAGCATGTGTTTGAGGGTTCGAAAGGCAGACTCTTGTTTAGTTCCCCAAATAAAAGGCTTGTCTTTATGCGTGAGAGCGGTAAGTGGTACTGCGATCTTTGAGAATCCTTCGATAAATCGTCGATAAAAGCCTGCCAGTCCGAGAAAAGAACGGACTTCAGACGGGTTCTTAGGTGTAATCCAACTCTTAACGGCTTCAACCTTCGCACGGTCGACATGAATACCTTGACTATTAACAATGTGACCCAGAAACTAAACCTCCTCCAACCAGAATTCACACTTGGAGAACTTGGCGTAGAGTTGATTCCCCTGGAGTAGCTCGAGAACCAAACGTAGATGTTGCGCGTGTTCGGTTTTCGATTTGGAATAGATCAAGACGTCGTTGATGAATACGATGACGAAACGGTCGAGATATGGTTTACACACGCGATTCATCAGATCCATGAAAACTGCAGGTGCGTTGGTTAAACCAAAGGGCATAACAACGAATTCGTAGTGGCCGCATCGAGTGCGAAACGCGGTTTTGGGTATATCCTCCTCTTCAATGCGTAGTTGGTGATATCCCGAGCGTAGATCGATCTTCGAGAAGCATGTAGCACCTTGTAGTTGGTCAAACAAATCATCGATGCGAGGTAGAGGATAGCGGTTCTTGATAGTTAGCTTATTCAATTCCCGATAGTCGATACACATCCTGAACGACCCATCCTTCTTTTTTACGAAGAGGACTGGCGTACCCCAAGGAGAGGTGCTCGGGCGAATGAAGCCTTTCTCAAGTAATTCCTGGAGTTGGTTTGAGAGTTCGCGCATTTTGGATGGCGCGAGTCGGTAGGGAGCTTTGGCAATAGGGTTGGCTCCAGGAATGAGGTCGATACGAAAGTCAATATCACGACTTGGTGGTAGTCCGGGAAGATCCTCTGGAAAAACATTAGGAAATTCTCGAACCACAGGAACGTCTTTTACTTCCTTATTCTCTTTCTTTTCCTTCTCCGCTACTACAATGTTGGCCAAGAAAGCCCTGTATTCCTTGTGGAGATACCTGCTAGCTTGAACACATGACATGAGCTTGAGACCTTTCGAAGTAGTTTCACCGTAAACACACAATAAATCACCATTCGCGAGCGAGAATCGAATCATCTTGTCGAAGCACACAACTTCAGCATGGTTTTCGCGAAGAAAGTCCATGCCGACTATGACATCAAAACTTCCGAGTTGCATTGGAATAAGGTCGATTGGGAAAATGTGATTGTTGAGCTCTAGAGTACAATCACGAAGAACAGAATTAACGGCGACGGTTCTTCCGGTAGCGACTTCAACATCGAATGTCGAGGAGAGATGAGAGCATCTACGACTAAGGAGTTTCTCAAATTCGAACGACACAAGGCAATTATCGGCTCCAGTATCAAACAAACATGAAGCATAAATACCATTCACAAGGAACGTACCATTGACCACATTGTTGTCGGCTTGGGCTTGACACACGTTGATGTTGAAAGTTCGTGCGCGTGCTGCTTGTTGCTGCTGCTGCTGGGGCTCTTGTTTCACAACCCTGTTCGGGCACATGTTGGCGAAATGGCTAGGATCGCCACATGCGAAGCAGACTCTGGTGTTGACCGCGGGTACCGGAGGAACTTGTTGACCCTGAGGGGCGGTGAGTAGAGCTTGATGAGCAGGAGCTTGTCGAGCACGGCAGTTGATAGTAAAATGGCCGTACATATTGCAATGGGCACAAAAACGGCAAGCGATGGCAGTCGGGTGGTGGTAGCTACAAGTAGGGCAAAGCGGGTGTGGCCCAGTGTATGCACGCTTTGCAGGCGGTGCATTAGCCACAAGCGCCGCTACTTGACGCTGTTGGGCTGGTACAGCTTGAATTGGTGCAGCAGTGATCGCACAGTTCTTGTTGCTGGAGTTGTTCTTTCTCTTGTTCTTCTTCTTGTTGCTCGATGAGGTGGTGGTTTCAGCAGTTGGTGCGGTGGTGGTAGCTTGATGCAGGTGCTTTGAAGTTTTATCCCAGACACCGGCCTTGACCCGCTTGTCGTTGATTTCAGCGGCCAGTAGATAAGTCTCTTCGATCGTCGTAGTCTTAGCCGCTTGAACGAAATCGGCAACACAGTCAGGCAGGGCTCGGATATACTTCTTGATTGCCATGTCTGGAGTCTTGACCTGATCGGGACAAATGATGCTGAGCTATTTGAAGCGAGCAGTGAGCGCAGCATTTTCACCATCCTTTTGCTGTATGTGCCAAAATTCATCTTCTAGCTTCTGACGTTCATGAGGAGGGCAGAATTCTTCCAGCATGACTTCCTTGAGCTCGTCCCACGACAGACCGTAGGCTGCATCGTTCCCTCGCTTGTTCCTCTCGGTCGTCCACCAGTCTAGTGCAAGGGACTGGAAAACGCCGGTAGCATTCAGAGTTCGGAGGTTATCGGGGCAACCACTCTGCCGTAGAGTGACCTCAATGGAATCAAACCATTGGAATAGTGCAGTAGGACCTCCCTCGCCAGTGAATTCTTTTGGACCACACGACTTGAATTGCTTGAAATTGAAAGCCTTGGTGGTAGCTTTAGGAGCTTCGGTCCTTGATTCCTCAGATGATTTGCTGGCATTCTCGTAAACATCACTCACAGCCTTTGCTACACTTTTAGCGATGATGGCAGCAAGGCGTTTGTCTCTCTTTTCTTGACGAGAAAGTAAGGGATGACGGGATCCAGATGACATTGTCTGCAACAGACATCGTCACAGGACACAACACATTGTATTCGAATCTCACCCCACACGTCTACTACTTACTAAAGCTCAGGAACATGCATAATCATGTAAACACATAACTACGTAGAACACGGAATCACATAAGCAAATAATCCACAGGACACGTAAGCATGAAATCACAAGATGCAGTCAGAATACAGAAACCTATCATTCCCAGTTCGCGATCGTCCGAATATAGCGTTCGCGTTCGATATACCGAGTCGTGTAGTATAAGCGTAGCATAAAGTCGTCCATAATTTAGCGATTTGGCAGCGTATTGAGATAGAAATGCAGTGCGAGTCGTGCGTGTCGATCGAAGTGAAAGCAAAAATCGAGTGAATCTCCAAAATTTAAGCACATAAACAGGTAAACACACATATAGCACATAAAATCGACGAATCATCAGATTCGGCAGTTGCGGGCTCAGAATCGAAACACATAAAAATCGAGAAGTAGATTGTCTGCGGCTAGTAGACTTTGACTACCCAAAGTGGTTCGACCATTCACAAATACTTGTCGTGCACATTTGACCTTCAGGGCAGCGCCTTTGCCTCGATTCTTGGGCATTTGGCACGCATCCCGTTAGTCATATCGTGACTTCAAGTCGTTGGAGTCCATCGAGGCTTTGGTGAGAGATTTGTATAAAAGCGGAACAAGTCGTCAAGGTTAGGGTTTCACCCCTAGCTTAACAATTTCGTTCCTGTTTTTAGTGATATAGAGGAGATTATTCATCAAAATACGGATTTCACTCCTGATTTGGCATAATTCTCCTCGTTTGTAGATAAAAATGCGGGTTGATTAAGCAACTTTAGTCGAGAGTTTGCGGTTTTCACACCTAATCTCGGCCTAATTGCTCATTCATAGCTGAAAATTCAAGTGCAGTGATAGTGTAGCATAAGCGAGAATAGTGAGAAATAAGCTCGTACTTAATCCCTACTGGATGTACCCAAGTTGGTCTGTTGGTTCCTAACTATAGACTAGGTCTCTGAGACATCGACCCGGACTAGGTCTTGTCTTGCCTAATTCCCTATAGTTATGGCTCTGATACCAATATGGCACACCCCAACCGATGGCGGAAACATCGGGGCATGGCACTGAGCGAAACAGATTGTCCAGAAGTTTCCATAACAATTATCATTACTATTCAATTTAAAATAACATGTCCCATACCACATCTCAAACAGTAAACAAATTATTACAGATAAAGTCTAGGCAAATCATTCTGTTCCGACAACTCAGATTTAAATAGAGCAATTGTTTATCTGCTTCTAGAGACCCTTGACTCAATTACTACAGACAACTATTTGTTGGGCTCTAAAGCTTTATTCTAGCTTCAATTTCCTACCAGATGTGCATCCTAAGCACCTGTCACATACGTTAAAATAAAGTCAATACATATAATGTAAAGGTGAGCATACAAGTTTGATAATAGCATATAAAGTTCGAATTCGTTTACGCATAACCAGCACGTACACATAGTGAAATGAAGCACGTTAGTTATCGACATAGATCCATCGATACCAATGACTGCGGGTTGACTGCCCGAGGCAGTTCGCAATACATGAATACCACCGTAATCCATGCAAGTAATTGTCCTTAACAACCCCCGTGTAAACGGGTGCTGAGTCCAAACTATAGTACTATCGTTGCTAAGGCAGGTAGACAGCATTCCATGTGTAAACATAACAAACAAGCATTCATAAGCCATGTATAACATGCATTAACGGTTAGCATTCAAATAGTATTGAGTAGTGTGTTTGATGTGATTTGAATAGTTGTAACGTATGTAACACCCAAAGGTGCATAAAGCAAAAAGGGATCGAGTATACTCACAGTGGTTGATGGATTGAAGGGAGCGCTTAGCGAGTAGGGTTAGCCTGAATAGTTTGATAGCATAATAATAAGCGACGCGTAAAACGGAAAACAAGTGTTGGAGTGTCACACCCCGATTTCCACGTGTCACCGGTGGGTCCGGTGGGGGATTATCATGACGTGGTTGGCAACATAATAGTCAAACAACACAATATATAATATGCACAGCGGAAGCAATTTAAAAAGATAAGTTTCAACCAAATTTAATATTGTAATATCAAATGTCACAATATTCGGAAGTTTATCCACAGTAGGATCGAAAATAAAATGGAATTTATAGTTCAACAGACTTCAGGCATCTTAAGCTTGCGAGACTTCTAATGATGCTAAGGAGAAATCCCAGCCAATTACGCCTAGTATCTGCATTTAATCTTTTTGGGAAAATACGTCAGTTTACACTGGTAAATACAATCAACTGACTCATTTTGGAAAATGATTTAAAATTGGTTTGGATGCACATGGCATAAACATTTTATAACTTGGGAGAATTATTTAATATTATAATCTCGTGAACGAATTACATGTTACTTGTGCGTTCAGTAGCCCGGATCTTGTCCGGGTTAAAGATCAATAGACACACCACATTATTCTTTTGTGCACTGACGGGTGTACGCCTACACCCCGCGCTTAAGTCGTGGCCATTTCGTAAAATGATGCCAGGGATATCCGGGACATGGTCATTAACCCCCCAAAGGCTTTAATCAAACAAAACTGTTTAAACGGGCCGATCAAATTATTCAATTAACCACCCAACGATGGAAGATTTGATGCCCGACCAAGCGGTATTCTATATACCGTAACCCAAGCCCGTATAGGGAAAATAAGTTAAAAGTATTTACCTGAGCAATGTAATAACACAATAAGCAAAATGCACGTAGCTTTTACTGGTTCTCCTAATCTGGAATGAAGGTTTAATATAACCTATTAGAATCCTAACGGGTCTTTAATTAAGCTTAAGCTTAGACCGGTTAGTTTCAAAGATACGGTTCGTACGCATGATTAAGCGAAGACCGGAGAGAATGTGATTTAGACCCGACAAGTTCAGAGACTTGCTTAATATGGGTATTACATACACATTCTGGATTTTGAGATAAAACCGATAAGGTTTGACCCGTTTCGGCTAATTTATGTAAACTAGTTACATAAACCGAACCGTACGCGTAATAAGCGTGACGGGCATTCATGAGAGCCATATACAGGTTTCCTAAGTTAATTATGCCTCAAATATGTTGTGACATCAGTAAGATGTCTTTCATTATGCCCGAAACGTATTTAAACACAAACTAGGCCCCGTAGGGGTAGTTTGGTCATTTAAAAGGTTATAAAAGAGGTTAAGTGTTAACCTGAGTTACAGGTCTGATGTAATCAGAAAAAATACATAATTTGCTAAGTTATATCAGTAGGGTAAAGTATATATGTGAAATTTATCAATTATAACCAAACTATGCACCGTAGGGGCATTTTGGTAATTTCACATAAGCCGAAAAGCTCAAAACTGAAGTCTGAGTTAATCAACTTTTGCTTACTGTTAAAGTATTCTAATTTTTCTAAAATATCAGTAGGTATCATCCCGGGTATGTTAAAAATAGTTTTAATACATACTATGCGTTAAAAACGCTTAATAAGGCGATTAAGAGCCGTTTCCGGGTTCTACACATAAGGCTGATATTTTTATTATTCCAGAAGGCTTAAAATAATTTATTTATCATTTAGAATCAGTAGCAAAAGGATTGGAGTCGTTTAGATATGTAAAATCATTTTATGGCCCGTAAGGGCAAAACCGACAATTACCGGATTAAGCCTACGACTATTAGTTATGCTCAGCCTAAAATTAATTAAAAATCTTTAAAAATCCCAAAATAATATATTACATCAGTGGGTAAGGATTTTGATATCAAAAAGTAGGCTTAACTAGGCTATACGCTAATTACGCCGTTTAATTAACATAAAGCTTTCATTTTGCGCTAATGAGCATAACTCTCAATCTACACCACCAATTGATCTCAAATTTTAGGTGCAAGTATAAATATCAGTAACTAAGGTTTCTACACTTTTACATTATCATAAATCACGTTTTAAGGTGTAAAGGGCATAACGGTCAACATATGAGCAATTAACGGAATCATGCATATTAATTGGTTAACTAATGAACCATGGTGTATAATCACAGAGGGTTATACTAGCATGTTACCTGGTCCAAATAAAGCTCTAAGGCATTTCTAAAACATGCTTAAACGGGTCAAAACTGAAAGTCAAACTATGTGACTTTCGGTTCCGAACCGGGTCTTTACAGAGAATTGTCGGGTTGAATATGTTTAGACATGTTCTTACACTAATTACTAAGTTATAACAATGATCCAACAGGTTGTATATGATCTATAATGCTAATTATGCATAAATTGCATTTTAAGTATCCTGTTGACTTTTTATAAACTAGTTTGACCCGACATTTGACATAGTTAGAGTGGGAATCGGGGGGAACCCTTTTGAGGGTTTATTACCCACATAATTACCAACTTATAACTACTTTTGATTCGAGATTTGACTGTGCCATTATTAATTAATCTCGAAGTCAAACCGTAATTACGACGGTTTGACTTTTAGCTAAATAACTAAGCTAAACCTAATTAAAGGAGATTAAGCAAACTTACAAGTGTCTAATGACTGAATAGGAAGGCTTGGAAGGTGCTCTGGTGCTCCACAATTGATCAGAGTTGCTTGAAGAATGAATGATCAATGTGTTTGCACAAAGAGGCTTTATATAGTAAACCAAGACTCCACAAAGTATTGACAAATAAGTCTACTACTGACCACAACCTTCCTACAGGTGTCCTACATGTTTAGGGAGTGTTTAGGGGCCAAGGGATATGAGGAAAACCGTTTAAAAATCACTTCCACGCGCATAACAGCAAACAGCAACAATTCTGGTCGCTGGGCACTGCTTGCGCATCGCAAGAGTATGTTGTTACGGTGCGCAAGCGTTCATCAGCAGCCAAAAATTTTGTTCTTTCATGCACTCGAAAGGGCAACCACTTATCTCGACTTTGGGACATTCTTTTGTCAATTTGGGGCCTCTATTATGGGTCTTTAACAGTTGCATACCCTACCATTATGTTATGTTTGCTTGGATCCTTTTCAAAAGTGCCGAACAATAAGGTTTACCGTCAAAATTTTCATAGAAACCCATCATGCACTTCGAATTCCATTATTGTCAATACATTTCTGGATTTACAAATATATTAGATGTTTAATATACATATACTTGGGTCTCGGGATTTATAAATGAGGTCGTTCAGAGGTAAAAATTAACATGACGCCACTTTTAAATCCTGCCAAAACATCTTTATTAAATCCGAGTTTATAACGCTTTTTGTCTTACATGACACGTGTCGTTATATTATTGAACACGAATTTTCGAGGTGTTACATCCTCACCCCCTTAAAATAAATCTCGACCCGAGATTTACTGAAATAAATAAGGGTACTTTTCTTTCATCGCGGATTCAACTTCCCACGTGAATTCGGGTCCTCTACGGGCATCCCACTTGACCTTTACAATAGGTATATGCTTCCTTCGAAGCTTCTTTACCTGTCGATCTTCAATTGACAAAGGTTTTTCCACAAACTTCAAGCTCTCATCTATATGCACATCTGTGTGTGGTATAACCAGTGATTCATCAGCGAAGCACTTCTTTAGATTGCAGATGTGGAACACATTGTGAATTCCACTGAGCTCTTCTGGTAAGTTTAACTTATAGGCAACTGACCCGACACGTTCGATAACCTTAAAAGGTCCTATGTATCTCGGGCTTAGCTTACCTTTCTTACCAAATCGCATCACTCCCTTCCAGGGTGATACTTTAAGCAATACTTTGTCACCTACTTCGAAGTGAAAAGCTTTACGCTTTGGATCTGCGTAACTCTTCTGCCTATCACGGGCAGCTTTGAGATGGTCACGAATCTGGACAACCTTGTCCGTCGTTTCAAAGACTATCTCTGGTCCTGATAATTGGACGTCTCCAACTTCTGCCCAACAAATGGGCGATCTACACTTTCGACCGTATAATGCCTCAAAAGGCGCAGCTTTAATGCTGGTATGGTAGCTATTGTTGTAGGAGAATTCGACTAATGGTAGGTGCTTATCCCAACTACCACCCAAGTCAATCGCACATGCACGTAGCATGTCTTCCAACGTTTGAATAGTACGCTCACTCTGACCGTCTGTCTGAGGATGGTAAGCCGTACTAAAGTTCAAACGTGTGCCCAAAGATTCTTGGAAGCTTTTCCAAAAATGGGACGTGTATCTAGTATCTCTATCAGAGATAATAGACACAGGTATGCCATGTAAAGCTACAATCTTATCCACGTATAACCGGGCTAACATATCGGAGCTATAAGTCTCCTTGATGGGTAAGAAATGTGCTGACTTAGTCAGTCTATCAACTATAACCCATATTGTATCATTGCCTTTCCTTGTCTTTGGCAACTTGGTGAGGAAATCCATCGTCACCATCTCCCACTTCCACGTAGGAAGTTCGGGCTGTTGTAGCAAACCTGACGGCTTTTGATGTTCTACCTTGACTTGCGCACACGTCAAGCATTTTGCTACATAAGCGGCTACAGACTTTTTCAAGCCTATCCACCAATAGTTTGCCCTTAGATCCTGGTACATCTTATCAGCTCCAGGATGAACGGAATATTTAGAACTATGGGCTTCCTGGAGGATAACATCACGAAGTCCTCCATATACAGGAACCCATATTCTTCCATTTAATCTTAGAATTCCGTCCTTGCTAAGAGATAACTGCTCTTCAGTTACTCCTAACTTTTCATCAGGATAGTTAGCTTCCAACACAGCTTCTTTCTGTGCAGCTAACAACCTTTCAATCAAATTATTCTTTATCTTCATGCGCTTGGCATTGATCCGGATAGGTTTCACCCTTTCCTTTCGACTCAAGGCATCAGCGACTACATTCGCCTTGCCGGGGTGGTACCTGATTTCACAATCATAATCATTCAACGTTTCCATCCAACGGCGCTGCCTCATATTTAAATCCTTCTGATTAAACAAATGCTGAAGGCTCTTGTGATCAGAATAGATCACACACTTTATACCATATAAATAATGTCTCCACAGTTTTAGTGCGAATACAACGGCACCCAACTCCAAGTCATGGGTGGTGTAATTCTTTTCATGCACCTTTAACTGTCGTGATGCATAGGCAATAACCTTGCCTTTCTTCATAAGCACACACCCCATCCCGGTGTGTGATGCATCACAATAAACTACGAATTCTTCGATGCCATCAGGCAATGTCAACACAGGAGCATTGCTCAACTTCTGTTTCAGAATATCAAAAGCTTCTTGCTGCTTTGGCCCCCAGTCGAACTTAATCTTCTTCTTAGTCAGAGAAGTTAGGGGCGCAGCAATCCTTGAAAAATTTTCAATGAAGCGCCTGTAGTATCCTGCTAAGCCTAAGAAGCTACGAATCTCCGTAGGCGTCTTCGGCTCTTGCCAGTTCATTACAGCTTCGACTTTAGCGGGATCCACTTGGATACCACGCTCACTAACTACATGTCCAAGGAATTGGACTTCTCGAAGCCAGAATTCACACTTGGAGAATTTGGCGTAGAGTTTCTCATGATGTAGCAGTTTAAGAATACAGCGAAGGTGTTTCTCATGGTCAACTTGGCTCTTCGAGTATATAAGAATGTCGTCGATGAAAACTATGACGAATTTATCTAAGTGCGGCTTGCAAACGCGATTTATGAGATCCATGAACGCGGCCGGTGCATTAGTGAGCCCAAAAGGCATCACTAGGAACTCGTAATGGCCATAACGAGTCCTAAATGCGGTTTTGTGTACGTCTTCATCTCTAACCTTCAATTGATGGTAGCCTGACCTCAAGTCAATCTTTGAGAAATAACTTGCCCCTTGTAATTGATCGAACAAATCGTCTATCCTGGGCAAAGGATATCTATTCTTTATCGTGACCTTGTTAAGCTCACGATAATCGATGCACAGACGCATCGATCCATCCTTCTTCTTGACAAACAGAACTGGTGCTCCCCAAGGAGACGAACTAGGTTTAATGAAACCTTTAGCCAGCAATTCGTCCAGTTGCGTCCTCAATTCCTTCATCTCTGTTGGCGCCAACCTATAAGGTGCTCTTGCAACAAGTGCGGCTCCAGGGATGATGTCGATTCTGAATTCCACTTGCCTATCTGGTGGTAAACCAGTAGATCTTCAGGAAAAACTTCTGGATATTCAGAAATGACAGGAATATCTTCCATCTTCGATTTTGGCTCATCGAAAGTTACTTGTGCCATGTATATGACACAACCCTTCTTCAAACACTTGGAAGCCTTGAGCATGGTCACTTGCTCAGGAAATCCATACCGGGTATCACCCTGTATGATAAGGGATTCGCCAGATGGAGTTTTGATCATCACTTGTTTCTTATTGCAGACAATTTGGGCCTGGTTATGAGATAACCAGTCCATGCCTAAAACGATGTCAAAACCCGCTAACTTCAAAGGAAGTAGTGATAATGGAAAAGAGTGGTTCTTAATGGATATGAAACATCCATCTAAATTGGTTGAGGCGGTTTCTAAAGTGCCATCAGCCAATTCCACCTCGTACTTCACACTTAAAGTTCTAATAGGTAAATTCAGCAGATTGCAAAATTTATTATCTACAAATGATTTATCTGCGCCTGAATCAAAAAGTACTCTTGCATAGATATCATTTACAAGGAAAGTACCTGTTATCACATTGTCATCTTGAACCGCTTCCTTAGCATCCATTCTGAAGACCCTAGCATTGGTCTTCTTAGCCTCTTCAGGCTTCTTAGCGTATTTAGGGCAGTTAGTTTTGATGTGCCCCTTCTCATTGCAACTATAACAAGTTGCATCTTTCAGCTTCTTGCACTCTAAGGTCTTATGATCTGTAGATTTGCAAATCCCACAAGGCCTCGCCTGTGATTGGGATTTTGTGTCAAGTCTGGACTTCCCAAAGTGCTGCTTCTTGCAAACCTTGCATTTGGGCTTCTCACCAGACTGGTGCCCATCTTTCCTTGAGTCAGATCCCTTCTTGTTATCACCGCTTCCACGGTGTTTCTTGCTTGACCTCCGTGAATCATTATCTTCACGTTTTCTCTTCTCAGAATCTTTGTTCCTAAGCGATCTTTGTCGGACCGCATCCAGAGTAAGTGACAAAGATATGTCAGCTACAGACCTGAAGGTAGCTGGCCGAGAAGCCTTTACGCTTGCCTTGATCTCGGGGGCTAAACCACCGATAAAACGAGCGATTCTTTTTGGCTCCGGGGTTACCAGATACGGAACCAACCGGGACATCCTGTTGAAGCTCGTCAGGTAAGCTTGACAGTCAGGGTTTGTCATCACCAATGATAGAAAATCAGACTCTATCTTCTCCACCTCATGCTGAGGGCAATAATTTTCCCAGATCAGGGCAACAAATTGATCCCATGTCATGTTGTATAATAGGATTTTCCCGGTGGCTTGAATCAGAGATCTCCACCAGGCTAAAGCTTCACCCTTAAATGATTGCGACACAAACTTGACCACATCCCTTTCAGCGCATCCGCTGATATCCACAACCGTGTCCATCTCGTCTAGCCACGTTATACAATCTATGGCTCCCTTTTCCCCAGTGAAATTTCGGGGTTTGCACGAGACAAAGTACTTATAGGAGCAACCCTTATTATTGGGTTCTTGATTTAGGACTATCTGTCGAGATGGAACACTTTGATGATTGGTGGACTGACGATCGTCACCATCTTTCTTGGGATTTTCCTCTTTGGGAGGTGGCTTGCTGTGGGCCTCAGAGTGTGTTTTGGGCTTTGAGTGTGGTGTAGAGAGGGTCCTACTCCGAGTTCCACTATACTCTTCATATTGCCTCTCTAAAGCTCTTGTAACTGCGCCATCAACTAGCGCTTTCAATTCCGCACCCGTCAAATTAATTCGGGCGTTATCGTTTTCCTCCACTGGATGACTATTTATCTCGTCAGAGTTAGCCATTTTGATTGAACTGTTACAGAAAACAAGGACAATAGTTTACTTGGGAGTTTATTATGGAATTGTCTTTCATGGCAATTCATTAACCATGGTAACAGAGACCATATTTGGTTAATTTATTAATCATATTTATTTAGGATTTCTATTAAAATTTTATCCTAATTATAAAACGATAAAAGATTTATTTGTAGCACAAAGGCCTGGTCATAATGACAATTTAAATCATAAGCTATGATTTCAGAGAATCAAGGCTTTTAAGGTTTGAATATAGTTCATTACCTTTATCAGACAGGGAGTCATAGCTACAACTGTCTTTTGGGCTCATGTAGAAATGAGCAAGGCCCGTAGGCATTATATTACCGGACAGGGAGTCATCGCTACCACTGTCTTTTGGTTCATATAGAAATGAGCAAGGCCCGTTGGCATTATATTACTCACGTATGGTCAAAAGTATGATCATCTTAATTGATGATCTAAACCCATGATTCAGAGATCATTAAATTGGGTTAGGAATCTTTTTAAGAATCCTTATATATATATATATATATATATATATATATAAATGACGTGTGATTTTAACAAATCACGTCTGCCAGGAGTGTTAACATGTTTTCAGATGTTAACTAGATGTTAACTGGGATTTGAATCTTTTGAACAGGTCTTACCATCTTGGCCCAGTCTTATAATGACCCGAAGGCTAGGTTTCACTCTTTAAGATTCTTATTAAAATTTTTACATAGGCAGATTATTTCAAAAGGAATGATTTTAATTTATTTATTTCATATATAATTTATTTATGCACATAATGGCAAACATGAAATTTATAAAACAACATTCCATTAACTTATTAAAATATTACAAGCTGCCTTAAACGGGTCTTTTTAACAAACATTTACCCACGCAGGGGTCAAGCAACAAATTAGTCCACGCAGGGACTTTAAACAAACATATTAGTCCACGCAGGGACTTTAAACAAACATTATACCCTCGCAGGGGTTAACAGAAGATAGACCCACGCAGGGGTCAAAACAAATACACACACCCACGCAGGGGTTAACATTGTAAGACAGTCCCACGCAGGGGCTTATTCGATACAAGGAAGTTATAACAAATAATAGAAGGATTCAGTGGTCCTTCTTGCTCTTCCCTTTGATTAAGCTTGTTAATCCTTGGAAGAAAGTCTGTCTCTCCCTGCGGTCCCTGTGAGCTTCCCGTTCAACTTGCTCCAACCGATGAAGGATTTCCTCACGCTCTGGTGGGGAGAACCTTGGCGGCTGCGATTGAGTCCGTATAATAGGCCTAGGGGGTATCTGGTACCCATGTGTCGGGTAACCTACTCCCCATGGAGCTCCGTATGGTCCTTCCTGGTGCAAGGTGTTATAATTAGCCGCTACCATGTAAGGGTCGGCCTCTGCGTAACCATAGTTGTGTTGAATCGGTGGCTCGAACGGGTTGTATGCCATGGAACCCGTGTATGCTGGAATTGGGTTATCAAAACCCATCGGCGGTGGTTGCGGTGCAACGGGGTTTGAAGGTCCACCCATTTGTGGGTCCTCCTGATGTGGCGGATAGTGACTGCCACTGGATTGACGAGGGGAGCTGAAATGAAAATCCCCCGCTCGTGATGACATGCGTGCACCGGTTCTCCTTCGCCTTGGCGGTTGCGGAGGTTCCGGCTGCACAGGTGGCGGTGGAGGTGGTGGCGTGACTGCCACAAATCGGGGATCCCCAGAGGAATCTTGATGATGCTGCTGCTGCTGCGGCTGCTGCTGCTGATGAGGCGGTGAATGGCGAGGAGGTGTATAGTACCATTCGTGCCTGTGAACATAGCTTGAAAGCTATCTGGACCAGCATAGGGTGATCCGTGGAAAGAAGATCCGTCAGAGATCTCTATCGGGTGGTTTGGTGTACCACTGGCAGGTTCGACGGGGTCCGTATCCTCGTCCATATCATCCGCGTTATCCCCCCGAGAAATGATCATCTGGCCCCAGTGGGTTAAAACCTACCGGTTCTTGGATATAATTGGCCGGGTTAAACCGGCCCGTGAAAACAGGTGTGGGGTCGCCAAAAGAATTATGCGACAAAGATCTCTGCAGCGGTATGTAGGAAGGCTGAGGGTTGTTAGGCTCATACTCCGGTTGTGGCCCGTAAGGGTTTTGGACGGGAGGTGTAGAGCTGTGTGAAACCGATCGTCTTGCCGGCTCGAACAGGTTCCTCCGGTTCTGACGTGGATCGTCACTCTCGGTAGTCGAAGGAGCTCGCAGATGCGAAGGTCCTGCTTCATTATCATTGGGGGCAGTGATTGGCCCCTTTCCTCGTCCTCTCCTTCGGAAGAATCTTGGCGGCATTTTTATCCTGTCAAAATAGCATGAGATAACAACAAACATATAAAATAAAAGACAAAGTTAAAAAAAAATTAAATTGAAACAATTTCGGATTGTTCCTATGTTTTTTGTCTAGACTTGAAGTTTGAAATGTGTAAATTGTGTAACTGAGATTAAACACAAAAGGCTAGTGTTTAATTCACTCAGTGTTGGCTCTGATACCAACCTGTCACACCCCGATTTCCACGTGTCACCGGTGGGGGATTATCGTGACGTGGTTGGCAACATAATAGTCAAACAACACAATATATAATATGCACAGCGGAAGCAATTTAAAAAGATAAGTTTCAACCGAATTTAATATTGTAATATCAAATGTCACAATATTCGAAAGTTTATCCACAGTAGGATCGAAAATAAAATGGAATTTATAGTTCAACAGACTTTAGACATCTTAAGCTTGCGAGACTTCTAATGATGCTAAGGAGAAATCCCAGCCAATTATGCCTAGTACCTGCATTTAATCTTTTTGGGAAAATACGTCAGTTTACACTGGTAAATACAATCAACTGACTCATTTTGGAAAATGATTTAAAATTGGTTTGGATGCACATGGTATAAACATTTTATAACTTAGGAGAATTATTTAATATTATAATCTCGTGAACGAATTACATGTTACTTGTGCGTTCAGTAGCCCGGATCTTGTCCGGGTTAAAGATCAATAGACACACCACATTATTCTTTTGTGCACTGACGGGTATACGCCTACACCCCGCGCTTAAGTCGTGGCCATTTCGTAAAATGATGCCAGGGATATCCGGGACATGGTCATTAACCCCCCAAAGGCTTTAAGCAAACAAAACTGTTTAAACGGGCCGATCAAATTATTCAATTAACCACCCAACGATGGAAGATTTGATGCCCGACCAAGCGGTATTCTATATACCGTAACCCAAGCCCGTATAGGGAAAATAAGTTAAAAGTATTTACCTGAGCAATGTAATAACACAATAAGCAAAATGCACGTAGCTTTTACTGGGTCTCCTAATCTGGAACGAAGGTTTAATATAACCTATTAGAATCCTAACGGGTCTTTAATTAAGCTTAAGCTTAGACCGGTTAGTTTCAAAGATACGGTTCGTACGCATGATTAAGCGAAGACCGGATAGAATGTGATTTAGACCCGACAAGTTCAGAGACTTGCTTAATATGGGTATTACATACACATTCTGGATTTTGAGATAAAACCGATAAGGTTTGACCCGTTTCGGCTAATTTATGTAAACTAGTTACATAAACCGAACCGTACGCGTAATAAGCGTGACGGGCATTCATGAGAGCCATATACAGGTTTCCTAAGTTAATTATGCCTCAAATATGTTGTGACATCAGTAAGATGTCTTTCATTATGCCCGAAACGTATTTAAACACAAACTAGGCCCCGTATGGGTAGTTTGGTCATTTAAAAGGTTATAAAAGAGGTTAAGTGTTAACCTGAGTTACAAGTCTGATGTAATCAGCAAAAATACATAATTTTCTAAGTTATATCAGTAGGGTAAAGTATATATGTGAAATTTATCAATTATAACCAAACTATGCACCGTAGGGGCATTTTGGTAATTTCACATAAGCCGAAAAGCTCAAAACTGAATTCTGAGTTAATCAACTTTTGCTTACTGTTAAAGTATTCTATTTTTTCTAAAATACCAGTAGGTATCATCCCGGGTATGTTAAAAATAGTTTTAATACATACTATGCGTTAAAAACGCTTAATAAGGCGATTAAGAGCCGTTTCCGGGTTCTACACATAAGGCTGATATTTTTATTATTCTAGAAGGCTTAAAATAATTTATTTATCATTTAGAATCTGTAGAAAAAGGATTCGAGTCGTTTAGATATGTAAAACTCATTTTATGGCCCGTAAGGGCAAAACCGACAATTACCGGATTAAGCCTACGACTATTAGTTATGCTCAGCCTAAAATTAATTAAAAATATTTAAAAATCCCAAAATAATATATTACATCTGTGGGTAAGGATTTTGATATCAAAAAGTAGGCTTAACTAGGCTGTACGCTAATTACGCCGTTTAATTAACATAAAGCTTTCATTTTGCGCTAATGAGCATAACTCTCAATCTACACCACCAATTGATCTCAAATTTTAGGTGCAAGTATAAATATCAGTAACTAAGGTTTCTACACTTTTACATTTTCATAAATCACGTTTTAAGGTGTAAAGGGCATAACGGTCAACATATGAGCAATTAACGGAATCATGCATATTAATTGGTTAACTAATGAACCATGGTGTATAATCACAGAGGGTTATACTAGCATGTTACCTGGTCCAAATAAAGCTCTAAGGCATTTCTAAAACATGCTTAAACGGGTCAGAACTGAAAGTCAAAGTGAAAGTCAAACTATGTGACTTTCGGTTCCGAACCGGGTCTTTACAGAGAATTGTCGGGTTGAACATGTTTAGACATGTTCTTACACTAATTACTAAGTTATAACAATGATCCAACAGGTTGTATATGATCTATAATGCTAATTATGCATAAATTGCATTTTAAGTATCCTGTTGACTTTTTATAAACTAGTTTGACCCGACATTTGACATAGTTAGAGTGGGAATCAGGGGGAACCCTTTTGAGGGTTTATTACCCACATAATTACCAACTTATAACTACTTTTGATTCGAGATTTGACTGTGCCATTATTAATTAATCTCGAAGTCAAACCGTAATTACGACGGTTTGACTTTTAGCTAAATAACTAAGCTAAACTTAATTAAAGGAGATTAGGCAAACTTACAAGTGTCTAATGACTGAATAGGAAGGCTTGGAAGGTGCTCTGGTGCTCCACAATTGATCAGAGTTGCTTGAGGAATGAATGATCAATGTGTTTGCACAAAGAGGCTTTATATAGTAAACCAAGACTCCACAAAGTATTGACAAATAAGTCTACTACTGACCACAACCTTCCTACAGGTGTCCGACATGTTTAGGGAGTGTTTAGGGGCCAAGGGATATGAGGAAAACCGTTTAAAAATCACTTCCACGCGCATAACAGCAAACAGCAACAATTCTGGTCGTTGGGCACTGCTAGCGCATCGCAAGAGTATGTTGTTGCGGTGCGCAAGCGTTCATCAGCAGCCAAAAATTTTGTTCTTCATGCACTCGAAAGGGCAACCACTTATCTCGACTTTGGGACATTCTTTTGTCAATTTGGGGCCTCTATTATGGGTCTTTAACAGTTGCATACCCTACCATTATGTTATGTTTGCTTGGATCCTTTTCAAAAGTGCCGAACAATAAGGTTTACCGTCGAAATTTTCATAGAAACCCATCATGCACTTCGAATTCCATTATTGTCAATACATTTCTGGATTTACAAATATATTAGATGTTTAATATACATATACTTGGGTCTCGGGATTTATAAATGAGGTCGTTCAGAGGTAAAAATTAACATGACGCCACTTTTAAATCCTGCCAAAACATCTTTATTAAATCCGAGTTTATAACGCTTTTTGTCTTACATGACACGTGTCGTTATATTATTGAACACGAATTTTCGAGGTGTTACATCCTCACCCCCTTAAAATAAATCTCGACCCGAGATTTACTGAAATAAATAAGGGTATTTTTCTTTCATCGCGGATTCAACTTCCCACGTGAATTCGGGTCCTCTACGGGCATCCCACTTGACCTTTACAATAGGTATATGCTTCCTTCGAAGCTTCTTTACCTGTCGATCTTCAATTGACAAAGGTTTTTCCACAAACTTCAAGCTCTCATCTATATGCACATTTGTGTGTGGTATAACCAGTGATTCATCAGCGAAGCACTTCTTCAGATTGCAGATGTGGAACACATTGTGAATTCCACTGAGCTCTTCTGGTAAGTTTAACTTATAGGCAACTGACCCGACACGTTCGATAACCTTAAAAGGTCCTATGTATCTTGGGCTTAGCTTGCCTTTCTTACCAAATCGCATCACTCCCTTCCAGGGTGATACTTTAAGCAATACTTTGTCACCTACTTCGAAGTGAAAAGCTTTACGCTTTGGATCTGCGTAATTCTTCTGCCTATCACGGGCAGCTTTGAGACGGTCACGAATCTGGACAACCTTGTCCGTCGTTTCAAAGACTATCTCTGGTCCTGATAATTGGACGTCTCCAACTTCTGCCCAACAAATGGGCGATCTACACTTTCTACCGTATAATGCCTCAAAAGGCGCAGCTTTAATGCTGGTATGGTAGCTATTGTTGTAGGAGAATTCGACTAATGATAGGTGCTTATCCCAACTACCACCCAAGTCAATCGCACATGCACGTAGCATGTCTTCCAACGTTTGAATAGTACGCTCACTCTGACCGTCTGTCTGAGGATGGTAAGCCGTACTAAAGTTCAAATGTGTGCCCAAAGATTGTTGGAAGCTTTTACAAAAATGGGACGTGTATCTAGTATCTCTGTCAGAGATAATAGACACAGGTATGCCATGTAAAGCTACAATCTTATCCACGTATAACTGGGCTAACATATCGGAGCTATAAGTCTCCTTGATGGGTAAGAAATGTGCTGACTTAGTCAGTCTATCAACTATAACCCATATTGTATCATTGCCTTTCCTTGTCTTTGGCAACTTGGTGATGAAATCCATCATCACCATCTCCCACTTCCACGTAGGAAGTTCGGGCTGTTGTAGCAAACCTGATGGCTTTTGATGTTCTGCCTTGACTTGCGCACACGTCAAGCATTTTGCTACATAAGCGGCTACAGACTTTTTCAAGCCTATCCACCAATAGTTTGCCCTTAGATCCTGGTACATCTTATCAGCTCCAGGATGAACGGAATATTTAGAACTATGGGCTTCCTGGAGGATAACATCACGAAGTCCTCCATATACAGAAACCCATATTCTTCCATTTAATCTTAGAATTCCGTCCTTGCTAAGAGATAACTGCTCCTCAGTTACTCCTAACTTTTCATCAGGATAGTTAGCTTCCAACACAGCTTCTTTCTGTGCAGCTAACAACCTTTCAATCAAATTATTCTTTATCTCCATGCGCTTGGCATTGATCCGGATAGGTTTCACCCTTTCCTTTCGACTCAAGGCATCAGCGACTACATTCGCCTTGCCGGGGTGGTACCTGATTTCACAATCATAATCATTCAAGGTTTCCATCCAACGGCGCTGCCTCATATTTAAATCCTTCTGATTAAACAAATGCTGAAGGCTCTTGTGATCAGAATAGATCACACACTTTATACCATATAAATAATGTCTCCACAGTTTTAGTGCGAATACAACGACACCCAACTCCAAGTCATGGGTGGTGTAATTCTTTTCATGCACCTTTAACTGTCGTGATGCATAGGCAATAACCTTGCCTTTCTTCATAAGCACACACCCCATCCCGGTGTATGATGCATCACAATAAACTACGAATTCTTCGATGCCATCAGGCAATGTCAACACAGGAGCATTGCTCAACTTCTGTTTCTGAATATCAAAAGCTTCTTGCTGCTTTGGCCCCCAGTCGAACTTAATCTTCTTCTTAGTCAGAGAAGTTAGGGGCGCAGCAATCCTTGAAAAATTTTCAATGAAGCGCCTGTAGTATCCTGCTAAGCCTAAGAAGCTACGAATCTCCGTAGGCGTCTTCGGCTCTTGCCAGTTCATTACAGCTTCGACTTTAGCGGGATCCACTTGGATACCACGCTCACTAACTACATGTCCAAGGAATTGGACTTCTCGAAGCCAGAATTCACACTTGGAGAATTTGGCGTAGAGTTTCTCATGATGTAGCAGTTTAAGAATACAGCGAAGGTGTTTCTCATGGTCAACTTGGCTCTTCGAGTATATAAGAATGTCGTCGATGAAAACTATGACGAATTTATCTAAGTGCGGCTTGCAAACGCGATTTATGAGATCCATGAACGCGGCCGGTGCATTAATGAGCCCAAAAGGCATCACTAGGAACTCGTAATGGCCATAACGAGTCCTAAATGCGGTTTTGTGTACGTCGTCATCTCTAACCTTCAATTGATGGTAGCCTGACCTCAAGTCAATCTTTGAGAAATAACTTGCCCCTTGTAATTGATCGAACAAATCGTCTATCCTGGGCAAAGGATATCTATTCTTTATCGTGACCTTGTTAAGCTCACGATAATCGATGCACAGACGCATCGATCCATCCTTCTTCTTGACAAACAGAACTGGTGCTTCCCAAGGAGACGAACTAGGTTTAATGAAACCTTTAGCCAGCAATTCGTCCAGTTGCGTCCTCAATTCCTTCATCTCTGTTGGCGCCAACCTATAAGGTGCTCTTGCAACAGGTGCGGCTCCAGGGATGATGTCGATTCTGAATTCCACTTGCCTATCTGGTAAGGGATTCGCCAGATGGAGTTTTGATCATCACTTGTTTCTTATTGCAGACAATTTGGGCCTGGTTATGAGATAACCAGTCCATGCCTAAAACGATGTCAAAACCCGCTAACTTCAAAGGAAGTAGTGATAATGGAAAAGATTGGTTCTTAATGGATATGAAACATCCATCTAAATTGGTTGAGGTGGTTTCTAAAGTGCCATCAGCCAATTCCACCTCGTACTTCACACTTAAAGTTCTAATAGGTAAATTCAGCAGATTGCAAAATTTATTATCTACAAATGATTTATCTGCGCCTGAATCAAAAAGTACTCTTGCATAGATATCATTTACAAGGAAAGTACCTGTTATCACATTGTCATCTTGAACCGCTTCCTTAGCATCCATTCTGAAGACCCTAGCATTGGTCTTCTTAGCCTCTTCAGGCTTCTTAGCGTATTTAGGGCAGTTAGTTTTGATGTGCCCCTTCTCATTGCAACTATAACAAGTTGCATCTTTCAGCTTCTTGCACTCTAAGGTCTTATGATCTGTAGATTTGCAAATCCCACAAGGCCTCGCCTGTGATTGGGATTTTGTGTCAAGTCTGCACTTCCCAAAGTGCTTCTTCTTGCAAACCTTGCATTTGGGCTTCTCACCAGACTGGTGCCCATCTTTCCTTGAGTCAGATCCCTTCTTGTTATCACCGCTTCCACGGTGTTTCTTGCTTGACCTCCGTGAATCATTAACTTCACATTTTCTCTTCTCAGAATCTTTGTTCCTAAGCGATCTTTGTCGGACGCATCCAGAGTAAGTGACAAAGATATGTCAGCTACAGACCTGAAGGTAGCTGGCCGAGAAGCCTTTACGCTTGCCTTGATCTCGGGGGCTAAACCACCGATAAAACGAGCGATTCTTTTTGGCTCCGGGGTTACCAGATACGGAACCAACCGGGACATCGTGTTGAAGCTCGTCAGGTAAGCTTGACAGTCAAGGTTTGTCATCGCCAATGATAGAAAATCAGACTCTATCTTCTCCACCTCATGCTGAGGGCAATAATTTTCCCTGATCAGGGCAACAAATTGATCCCATGTCATGTTGTATAATGGGATTTTCCCGGTGGCTTGAATCAGAGATCTCCGCCAGGCTAAAGCTTCACCCTTAAATGATTGCGACACAAACTTGACCACATCCCTTTCAGCGCATCCGCTGATATCCACAACCGTGTCCATCTCGTCTAGCCACGTCATACAATCTATGGCTCCCTTTTCCCCAGTGAAATTTCGGGGTTTGCACGAGACAAAGTACTTATAGGAGCAACCCTTATTATTGGGTTCTTGATTTAGGACTATCTGTCGAGATGGAACACTTTGATGATTGGTGGACTGACGATCGTCACCATCTTTCTTGGGATTTTCCTCTTTGGGAGGTGGCTTGCTGTGAGCCTCAGAGTGTATTTTGGGCTTTGAGTGCGGTGTAGAGAGGGTCCTACTCCGAGTTCCACTATACTCTTCATATTGCCTCTCTAAAGCTCTTGTAACTGCGCCATCAACTAGCGCTTTCAATTCCGCACCCGTCAAATTAATTCGGGCGTTATCGTTTTCCTCCACTGGATGACTATTTATCTCGTCAGAGTTAGCCATTTTGATTGAACTGTTACAGAAAATGTAACGACTCACACAAAAACATCCTAAAAACGTTCCGTAAGTATAAACCCGGACCCCTGATATAACAACTCTCATTAAAAATACTATTTCTTATTTTAATTTAATCAAAAGGAAACCCTAATTGAGACACCCAAGTGATTCTACACAAACCCTAAAATTATCAGAACAATCAGAATCAGGATCAGGGCCCCTAAAACTCAGAGGGGGTATTCCCTACTTGACGATTATCCTCTTAATTCGCTGTCTAAATTGAAATTCGAGAAACAGTCGACTCAGCTAGCCTATACCCACACGTGGCCAGCCTATGGTGAAAAATTTAACCTTACGGACCGTAAGGTTATTAAGCTTACGGTCCGTAAGCTAACCAAATTTCACCTATAAATAGCAGACATTGGCAATCGCATTCTGGCGTTCGTTCGACGATTAAATTCACTCTGCACATTGAGTTATAGTCGAATCAGTCCCAAAAACACTAATTAGTAGGGGGGTGCTGCTACGATACAGGGTATTAACTCGATCGCGATTACGATTCATTGTCCGATCGATCAATATATCCAATGGATGTTTAAGTGCTGCCCACATTAGGGTTATACTTTGTCATTCGTCGTGATTTCGACGGGATGTTGAGTGCTGTCCGAAATCGGACTATACTCTGTCCTTAGTTGTGAATCCGCTGGATGTTTAAGTATCATACTTTTTCGTTCGTCGTTAATTCGATGGATGTTTAAGTATCGCACTTTGTCATTCGTTGTGAGGGTTGATCTCGTGAGTTATCGTAAATGCTGTATTAGTTAATTACCTAGTTCGTATGCATTAGGTTATAAGAGAAATTAATAGGCTAAGCTCTGCTTGTATCAATCTGCAATATCAAGGCTTATCTGTAGATTAATCTTTGTCCGTATGAATCTGCATGATTATCTGTGAGTCATTCTCTTTTTATCAAATTACTTTCAAAAGCATGTTTATTATCAAAGTTATAGTTACAGGGATTAAGTCGTTGTTATCTAAAATTACTGCCAGTATGTGGGGGGATGTGCACATAGCTACTAATTATTTATCACTTGTGGGTGAAAGGACCCAGCAAGTGATATGTCCACAGTCACAGTCCGGTAAAGTGACAACTGGATCAGTTAATTTAAAAGATGAGGCAATTGTAATCGCTCTTAATACTGTAAATTATAACAAACAGGTCGTTTTAGTAAAATGAATGATTCACTCAGTATTTCCCGCTGACAAAACCTTTTTAAAACACTTTTCAGGTAATTACAGTAGATTGGAGTAAAAGATGGATACGGCACTGAAAGGCATCAAGAAGTGGCTTATTAATTAAAATCAATTTAAGAAATATTGTTTTATGTAATAAAATTTATCTTTATTAAAGCTACCATTGTAAAACATGGGTTTATCCCATCTATTTAAAATAAATAAAATCCGGTGTTTCTAAACTCTGATATTTTTCCTAACTCGCGGTTCTGAGGAAATTTCCACTGCAACGTTTTCAAAATTAAATCACCGGTACCACTGGGCTGTTCGCGACTCCCGATTCCGTCCAGGGTGGGTCGGGGGCCGTGACAGAAGGTGGTATCAGAGCCAACTCAAAGAGCCACTGCTTTAAGCCTTTAGGTGTTGTAATAATAATACCTAAATTTATATAAAAGAGTTAGGAGATTGCTGTTAACTGGTAGCATTTAGACTTGAACTTAGGAAGAGATGCCTTAGTATTAGCCTCACGATAAGCTAAGTACTTGTGTAAATAAATATGATGGATTTTGGTGTGCCATAAGTAATATATTTGATAAAGTAATGTCACGGGACAACTAATTCCAGAGTCACTAGTTGAGAGAATGATCAACAGTGACATGACCAAAAGCACTAGTTGAGAGAATGATCAACAGTGTTATGATTAGAATCACTAGTTGAAAGAATGATCAACAGTGATATGACCACAATTACTAGTTGAGAGAGTGATCAACAGTAATATGACCTGAGTCACTAATTGAAAGAATGATCAATAGTAAATTGACATTGTCACAGGAATCGTCTAGTGATCAATATAATAATAAGATATGTTATGGAAATACAAATTTCCTTAATTCTGAATAAAAGCCCTAAGAAGATAGGCTTTTTTTTTTTGAAAAGATACTATTTATGGGAAATAGAAAATTTTCTCCGGCAAGACTGGGTATGGTGTAGTAGACTCTCCAGTTTGTCCGGATATACTGAGGTTACCGCTCCGACGCGAATCGGATAAGACGGGGTATATAATATGTCAAACGAGTGACAAGATTTCCCTAAATAGTATCATAATCTGATATCTGACTGGTATTTGGAAATATGAATATGTTAAATACATTGACCTGATAGATGGTATGTTTATTTCAGCATGTGAAATATATGATTATATAGATATATATATATATATCTATAAGAAATTCCAAAAGTTAATTTGGAATAAAACACAAGTATCTGTGTCTAGATTTCTTTATTAGGAATCTCTTTTCCAATATCAAACATTATTTCATTTGATTATCTGCCTAGTAACTCGAGTGACAATAATAACGATAGAAACCCATTAAGTTGGGATACCATCGAAAGTGTAAAGAATTTTTAACGCGTTACCATAAACTATTAACGCAAGTAAGAAGCAAGTAAAGTTGTGATAATATACAAGAAAACACATGAAAATTTAATTATAAGTCCGCAGAAGTTAAAGTATATCACACACAACTTTCGAGGCAAGATCTTTGGAAAATATAAATTGGGCACGATGACACCAATGTTAAATTCCGTCAGTAGAAGAACTAAAAACAGCACTTTGTCACATGATCCTACAAGCAACATGAAATTTCGCTGAGGTACGTTGTAACAAGATTTCACAATTATTAGTGCACAGTCTAATCAGAGTTATAATTATTATCACTGCAAAAGGAGTCATATACCTTTGCAAATTCCCTATTTCATTTTATTTGACATTCTCTAGTAATGTCATTTAACAACGATTATCACTCGAAATTCCAGATAGAAGTTCTTATAATTCTTTTATTGAAAATTCTGATTTCTGCATATAATAAATTGACTTTCGTAAACGGTCATCATACCAGGAGGATTTATTTCATAGTAGCGGATATTGATTCATTTCATTTCTTGGTAAATCCACACATGAACCGTTTGTTGTACATGTGGTTCGTTTAATTTCTGAAATTCCACTGGAGGGATTCATTCTAATTTGTCGTTTTATCCAAACTCAAATATCCTTTAGTTAGACTTGATTTTGGCACGGTGAACCGCAATACTGCTAAAACAATGACTCCTAATATCGAGTCAATAAATTTTTGAAAAACTCAATTTTCTTTGGCATCCAGAGTTTTTGACCATGTCCGAAATTTTTCTTATTTAAACTCGTTTTGTTTAAACCGAGTTCAACTGTTTGAACTTGCTCGCATTACATATTCAATTCAAAGTTCCATATGATGAATTAAAATCATTATATTCGGAATAATCCTAACAAGCATTTCAATTCTCTTGAACTATAACATGCTTGTGTGATCCTCGACTTCACTAAATCATCTCTGTGATCACAATCACTTTGTGGTGACATCTTCACAAAATCTGAAGATTGCGCTAATCTCGGATTTAATTATTTATTATTTATATTAAATCCACTTTTATACAAACAAATCTTAAAACAATTATGTGCTCAGATAATGATACCCAAATTCATATTTCGGTATATCTCTTAATAATTATTACAAGAGCAATCGAACCTTTCGTAATATTTACTGCTCTATCATTGTTAATCGAAAAACATTATATATAAATTTAATTGATTATATATAGAACTACCTAAATTACAAATATAATGTTTCTATACTTTAATCCATTGCGGTAAAGAAATTATATATCTATATATAAAAACTATGTTTGAGAAATACTCTTATTTAAAAGTTATTGTTTAGTTATTTATTATTGATAATTTTATTATTAATAATAATATATTAATAGTAGTAGTGTTAATATTAGAGTATTATCAGGGGCAGGTATTGGATAGCCTAGCCTTAGTTAGGCATGGACTGATCACCTATGCTTAAACAAGGCAGCACTAACCAATATCCAACCATGATAATGACTAGTTAATATATATAAATTAAGTCGTCATAAGTATTTAGTAAATTTTAATTATATATGAAAATATATATACATTGGAGAAAGATATATTTTCATAAAACAATATATAAGAATAGTCTCCGTTTTCACTTATTTACAACATTCACAAACGTTATATGATTTCGAAATGAAAATAAGTAATCCCATAGAATCGACCCACTAAGTGTAATATATGTACAAAATTATTTGTACGAATATTTTGTATAATAAATATTTTTACACCTTTATTTACAACTCTCATTTAACATTATATATAATAATGATTTCTTTTACAAAATAATATTTTGTAAACGTAATAACTTCATTACGGTATTTTGTAATATATCTTACATAATTATTTTACATAGTATGGTAAAATACTAAAATAATATTTATTTAAAAGTGGTGACCATTTACATATAGTAAAAATGTATAACAAATAATATATAAGATACAGTTCAGACAGGAACACAAATAATATATATTACAATTGTTTTACAAATATAATATAATAGTTGGTCATGTCAAAACAACTTGTTCTTATTATATTTCGATCTCTAGAATATAGTATGAAAAATAGGGTTACTAATAGTATACTATCACATTGTTTCGCAATTAAAATAACTTGAGAACTTTAAACAATGATACACTAACTCTATTATCTTTTCATGTATCCTTACAATTCACTCATCTCAACACTTTGATTTTCTCATATCATAAATATGTGACAAATCATTTTTCATACGTTTACTTCATTTTGAACCTGTCAATTCTTCCCAAGTTGCCAATCAAAGTAAGCTTTCTTTTGACAACGAATTTTATTGATTCTAAAAAATCCTTCACATTCAATATCTATTGATCATATATCTTTTGGCTTGAACCTAGTCATTTTGAAATTATATCATTTCATCTCATTCGTTTGTCAATCGATTTCTTGAATTAATTCAGTTAAACCATTGAATCCTACTTATAGTACAACTCTTATTTACAAAATTTGATATTTAATCTATGTCAATTTATTAACTCAAAAATGACATAAAGCTAAAAGAAATATCATAACCCAAATACACTTGGGAGCTAGAATCTGAGATAAAGAAAAAGTATTCCAGTAAATCTCGAGGACGAGATTTTTATTAAGGTGGGGAGAATGTAACGACTCACACAAAAACATCCTAAAAACGTTCCGTAAGTATAAACCCGGACCCCTGATATAACAACTCTCATTAAAAATACTATTTCTTATTTTAATTTAACCAAAAGGAAACCCTAATGAGACACCCAAGTGATTCTACACAAACCCTAAAATTATCAGAACAATCAGGATCAGGGCCCCTAAAACTCAGGGGGGTATTCCCTACTTGACGATTATCCTCTTAATTCGCTGTCTAAATTGAAATTCGAGAAACAGTCGACTCAGCTAGCCTATACCCACACGTGGCCAGCCTATGGTGAAAAATTTAACCTTACGGACCGTAAGGTTATTAAGCTTACGGTCCGTAAGCTAACCAAATTTCACCTATAAATAGCAGACATTGACAATCGCATTCTGGCGTTCGTTCGACGATTAAATTCACTCTGCACATTGAGTTATAGTCGAATCAGTCCCAAAAACACTAATTAGTAGGGGGTGCTGCTACGATACAGGGTATTAACTCGATCGCGATTACGATTCATTGTCCGATCGATCAATATATCCAATGGATGTTTAAGTGCTGCCCACATTAGGGTTATACTTTGTCATTCGTCGTGATTTCGACGGGATGTTGAGTGCTGTCCGAAATCGGACTATACTCTGTCCTTAGTTGTGAATCCGCTGGATGTTTAAGTATCATACTT
Source organism: Helianthus tuberosus (assembly GCA_030545235.1). Classification (NCBI taxonomy): domain Eukaryota; kingdom Viridiplantae; phylum Streptophyta; class Magnoliopsida; order Asterales; family Asteraceae; genus Helianthus; species Helianthus tuberosus. The sequence goes on from CM060443.1 coordinate 5,077,422, forward strand.
TGTCGTTCGTCGTTAATTCGATGGATGTTTAAGTATCGCACTTTGTCATTCGTTGTGAGGGTTGATCTCGTGAGTTATCGTAAATGCTGTATTAGTTAATTACCTAGTTCGTATGCATTAGGTTACAAGAGAAATTAATAGGCTAAGCTCTGCTTGTATCAATCTGCAATATCAAGGCTTATCTGTAGATTAATCTTTGTCCGTATGAATCTGCATGATTATCTGTGAGTCATTCTCTTTTTATCAAATTACTTTCAAAAGCATGTTTATTATCAAAGTTATAGTTACAGGGATTAAGTCGTTGTTATCTAAAATTACTGCCAGTATGTGGGGGGATGTGCACATAGCTACTAATTATTTATCACTTGTGGGTGAAAGGACCCAGCAAGTGATATGTCCACAGTCACAGTCCGGTAAAGTGACAACTGGATCAGTTAATTTAAAAGATGAGGCAATTGTAATCGCTCTTAATACTGTAAATTATAACAAACAGGTCGTTTTAGTAAAATGAATGATTCACTCAGTATTTCCCGCTGACAAAACCTTTTTAAAACACTTTTCAGGTAATTACAGTAGATTGGAGTAAAAGATGGATACGGCACTGAAAGGCATCAAGAAGTGGCTTATTAATTAAAATCAATTTAAGAAATATTGTTTTATGTAATAAAATTTATCTTTATTAAAGCTACCATTGTAAAACATGGGTTTATCCCATCTATTTAAAATAAATAAAATCCGGTGTTTCTAAACTCTGATATTTTTCCTAACTCACGGTTCTGAGGAAATTTCCGCTGCAACGTTTTCAAAATTAAATCACCGGTACCACTGGGCTGTTCGCGACTCCCGATTCCGTCCAGGGTGGGTCGGGGGCCGTGACAGAAAACAAGGACAATAGTTTACTTGGGAGTTTATTATGGAATTGTCTTTCATGGCAATTCATTAACCATGGTAACAGAGACCATATTTGGTTCATTTATTAATCATATTTATTTAGGATTTCTATTAAAATTTTATCCTAATTATAAAACGATAAAAGTTTTATTTGTAGCACAAAGGCCTAGTCATAATGACAATTTAAATCATAAGCTATGATTTCAGAGAATCAAGGCTTTTAAGGTTTGAATATAGTTCATTACCTTTATCAGACAGGGTGTCATAGCTACAACTGTCTTTTGGGCTCATGTAGAAATGAGCAAGGCCCGTAGGCATTATATTACCGGACAGGGAGTCATCGCTACCACTGTCTTTTGGTTCATATAGAAATGAGCAAGGCCCGTAGGCATTATATTACTCACGTATGGTCAAAAGTATGATCATCTTAATTGATGATCTAAACCCATGATTCAGAGATCATTAAATTGGGTTAAGAATCTTTTTAAGAATCCTTATATATATATATATATATATATATAAATGACGTGTGATTTTAACGAATCACGTCTGCCAGGAGTGTTAACATGTTTTCAGATGTTAACTGGGATTTGAATCTTTTGAACAGGTCTTACCATCTTGGCCCAGTCTTATAATGACCCGAAGGCTAGGTTTCACTCTTTAAGATTCTTATTAAAATTTTTACATAGGCAGATTATTTCAAAAGGAATGATTTTAATTTATTTATTTCATATATAATTTATTTATGCACATAATGGCAAACATGAAATTTATAAAACAACATTCCATTAATTTATTAAAATATTACAAGCTGCCCTAAACGGGTCTTTTTAACAAACATTTACCCACGCAGGGGTCAAGCAACAAATTAGTCCACGCAGGGACTTTAAACAAACATATTAGTCCACGCAGGGACTTTAAGCAAACATTATACCCTCGCAGGGGTTAACAGAAGATAGACCCACGCAGGGGTCAAAACAAATACACACACCCACGCAGGGGTTAACATAGTAAGACAGGCCCACGCAGGGGCTTATTCCATACAAGGAAGTTACAACAAATAATAGAAGGATTCAGTGGTCCTTCTTGCTCTTCCCTTTGATCAAGCTTGTTAATCCTTGGAAGAAAGTCTGTCTCTCCCTGCGGTCCATGTGAGCTTCCCGTTCAACTTGCTCCAACCTATGAAGGATTTCCTCACGCTCTGGTGGGGAGAACCTTGGCGGCTGCGATTGAGTCCGTATAATAGGCCTAGGGGGTATCTGGTACCCATGTGTTGGGTAACCTACTCCCCATGGAGCTCCGTATGGTCCTTCCTGGTGCAAGGTGTTATAATTAGCCGCTACCATGTAAGGGTCGGCCTCTGCGTAACCATAGTTGTGTTGAATCGGTGGCTCGAACGGGTTGTATGCCATGGAACCCGTGTATGCTGGAATTGGGTTATCAAAACCCATCGGCGGTGGTTGCGGTGCAACGGGGTTCGAAGGTCCACCCATTTGTGGGTCCTCCTGATGTGGCGGATAGTGACTACCACTGGATTGACGAGGGGAGCTGAAATGAAAATCCCCCGCTCGTGATGACATGCGTGCACCGGTTCTCCTTCGCCTTGGCGGTTGCGGAGGTGCTGGCTGCACAGGTGGCGGTGGAGGTGGTGGCGTGACTGCCACAAATCGGGGATCCCCAGAGGAATCTTGATGATGCTGCTGCTGCTGCGGCTGCTGCTGCTGATGAGGCGGTGAATGGCGAGGAGGTGTATAGTACCATTCGTGCCTGGTGAACATAGCTTGAAAGCTATCTGGACCAGCATAGGGTGATCCGTGGAAAGAAGATCCGTCAGAGATCTCTATCGGGTGGTTTGGTGTACCACTGGCAGGTTCGACGGGGTCCGTATCCTCGTCCATATCATCCGCGTTATCCCCCGAGAAATGATCATCTGGCCCCAGTGGGTTAAAACCTACCGGTTCTTGTATATAATTGGCCGGGTTAAACCGGCCCGTGAAGACAGGTGTGGGGTCGCAAAGAATTATGCGACAAAGATCTCTGCAGCGGTATGTAGGAAGGCTGAGGGTTGTTGGGCTCATACTCCAGTTGTGGCCCGTAAGGGTTTTGGACGAGAGGTGTAGAGCTGTGTGAAACCGATCGTCTTGCCGGCTCGAACAGGTTCCTCCGGTTCTGACGTGGATCGTCACTCTCGGTAGTCGAAGGAGCTCGCGGATGCGAAGGTCCTGCTTCATTATCTTTGGGGGCAGTGATTGGCCCCTTTCCTCGTCCTCTCCTTCGGAAGAATCTTGGCGGCATTTTTATCCTGTCAAAATAGCATGAGATAACAACAAACATATAAAATAAAAGACAAAGTTAAAAAAAATTAAATTGAAACAATTTCGGATTGTTCCTATGTTCTTTATCTAGACTCGAAGTTTGAAATGTGTAAATTGTGTAACTGAGATTAAACACAAAAGGCTAGTGTTTAATTCACTCAGTGTTGGCTCTGATACCAACCTGTCACACCCCGATTTCCACGTGTCACCGGTGGGCCCGGTGGGGGATTATCGTGACGTGGTTGGCAACATAATAGTCAAACAACACAATATATAATATGCACAGCGGAAGCAATTTAAAAAGATAAGTTTCAACCGAATTTAATATTGTAATATCAAATGTCACAATATTCGGAAGTTTATCCACAGTAGGATCGAAAATAAAATGGAATTTATAGTTCAACAGACTTCAGGCATCTTAAGCTTGCGAGACTTCTAATGATGCTAAGGAGAAATCCCAGCCAATTACGCCTAGTACCTGCATTTAATCTTTTTGGGAAAATACGTCAGTTTACACTGGTAAATACAATCAACTGACTCATTTTGGAAAATGATTTAAAATTGGTTTGGATGCACATGGCATAAACATTTTATAACTTGGGAGAATTATTTAATATTATAATCTCGTGAACGAATTACATGTTACTTGTGCATTCAGTAGCCCGGATCTTGTCCGGGTTAAAGATCAATAGACACACCACATTATTCTTTTGTGCACTGACGGGTGTACGCCTACACCCCGCGCTTAAGTCGTGGCCATTTCGTAAAATGATGCCAGGGATATCCGGGACATGGTCATTAACCCCCCAAAGGCTTTAAGCAAACAAAACTGTTTAAACGGGCCGATCAAATTATTCAATTAACCACCCAACGATGGAAGATTTGATGCCCGACCAAGCGGTATTCTATATACCGTAACCCAAGCCCGTATAGGGAAAATAAGTTAAAAGTATTTACCTGAGCAATGTAATAACACAATAAGCAAAATGCATGTAGCTTTTACTGGTTCTCCTAATCTGGAACGAAGGTTTAATATAACCTATTAGAATCCTAACGGGTCTTTAATTAAGCTTAAGCTTAGACAGGTTAGTTTCAAAGATACGGTTCGTACGCATGATTAAGCGAAGACCGGATAGAATGTGATTTAGACCCGACAAGTTCAGAGACTTGCTTAATATGGGTATTACATACACATTCTGGATTTTGAGATAAAACCGATAAGGTTTGACCCGTTTCGGCTAATTTATGTAAACTAGTTACATAAACCGAACCGTCGCGTAATAAGCGTGACGGGCATTCATGAGAGCCATATACAGGTTTCCTAAGTTAATTATGCCTCAAATATGTTGTGACATCAGTAAGATGTCTTTCATTATGCCCGAAACGTATTTAAACACAAACTAGGCCCCGTAGGGGTAGTTTGGTCATTTAAAAGGTTATAAAAGAGGTTAAGTGTTAACCTGAGTTACAGGTCTGATGTAATTAGCAAAAATACATAATTTGCTAAGTTATATCAGTAGGGTAAAGTATATATGTGAAATTTATCAATTATAACCAAACTATGCACCGTAGGGGCATTTTGGTAATTTCACATAAGCCGAAAAGCTCAAAACTGAAGTCTGAGTTAATCAAATTTTGCTTACTGTTAAAGTATTCTAATTTTTCTAAAATATCAGTAGGTATCATCCCGGGTATGTTAAAAATAGTTTTAATACATACTATACGTTAAAAACGCTTAATAAGGCGATTAAGAGCCGTTTCCGGGTTCTACACATAAGGCTGATATTTTTATTATTCCAGAAGGCTTAAAACAATTTATTTATCATTTTGAATCTGTAGCAAAAGGATTGGAGTCGTTTAGATATGTAAAACTCATTTTATGGCCCGTGAGGGCAAAACCGACAATTACCGGATTAAGCCTACGACTATTAGTTATGCTCAGCCTAAAATTAATTAAAAATCTTTAAAAATCCCAAAATAATATATTACATCAGTGGGTAAGGATTTTGATATCAAAAAGTAGGCTTAACTAGGCTATACGCTAATTACGCCGTTTAATTAACATAAAGCTTTCATTTTGCGCTAATGAGCATAACTCTCAATCTACACCACCAATTGATCTCAAATTTTAGGTGCAAGTATAAATATCAGTAACTAAGGTTTTTACACTTTTACATTTTCATAAATCACGTTTTAAGGTGTAAAGGGCATAACGGTCAACATATGAGCAATTAACGGAATCATGCATCTTAATTGGTTAACTAATGAACCATGGTGTATAATCACAGAGGGTTATACTAGCATGTTACCTGGTCCAAATAAAGCTCTAAGGCATTTCTAAAACATGCTTAAACGGGTCAGAACTGAAAGTCAAAGTGAAAGTCAAACTATGTGACTTTCGGTTCCGAACCGGGTCTTTACAGAGAATTGTCGGGTTGAACATGTTTAGACATGTTCTTAAACTAATTACTAAGTTATAACAATGATCCAACAGGTTGTATATGATCTATAATGCTAATTATGCATAAATTGCATTTTAAGTATCCTGTTGACTTTTTATAAACTAGTTTGACCCGACATTTGACATAGTTAGAGTGGGAATCAGGGGGAACCCTTTTGAGGGTTTATTACCCACATAATTACCAACTTATAACTACTTTTGATTCGAGATTTGACTATGCCATTATTAATTAATCTCGAAGTCAAACCGTAATTACGACGGTTTGACTTTTAGCTAAATAACTAAGCTAAACTTAATTAAAGGAGATTAAGCAAACTTACAAGTGTCTAATGACTGAATAGGAAGGCTTGGAAGGTGCTCTGGTGCTCCACAATTGATCAGAGTTGCTTGAGGAATGAATGATCAATGTGTTTGCACAAAGAGGCTTTATATAGTAAACCAAGACTCCACAAAGTATTGACAAATAAGTCTACTACTGACCACAACCTTCCTACAGGTGTCCTACATGTTTAGGGAGTGTTTAGGGGCCAAGGGATATGAGGAAAACCGTTTAAAAATCACTTCCACGCGCATAACAGCAACAATTCTGGTCGCTGGGCACTGCTTGCGCATCGCAAGAGTATGTTGTTGCGGTGCGCAAGCGTTCATCAGCAGCCAAAAATTTTGTTCTTTCATGCACTCGAAAGGGCAACCACTTATCTCGACTTTGGGACATTCTTTTGTCAATTTGGGGCCTCTATTATGGGTCTTTAACAGTTGCATACCCTACCATTATGTTATGTTTGCTTGGATCCTGTTCAAAAGTACCGAACAATAAGGTTTACCGTCGAAATTTTCATAGAAACCCATCATGCACTTCGAATTCCATTATTGTCAATACATTTCTGGATTTACAAATACATTAGATGTTTAATATACATATACTTGGGTCTCGGGATTTATAAATGAGGTCGTTCAGAGGTAAAAATTAACATGACGCCACTTTTAAATCCTGCCAAAACATCTTTATTAAATCCGAGTTTATAACGCTTTTTGTCTTACATGACACGTGTCGTTATATTATTGAACACGAATTTTTGAGGTGTTACATGGAGAGTCGGACAGCTGGTCGATGGGATGGTAGTTCGATCGGGTGGCTGACCGTTCGGTTGACAGTCCGCTCGGACCGCTGTCCGGTCGGTCGGTAGGCCGATCGGATGGCTGTTCGAGTGGATTGTTTCTTCCTGTGAGAAGGATGTGTTTGTGTATGATGGTTTGACTTTTGAAGTTTTCGTTGTAGCATTTGAAAACATTGAAGTATCTTTACCCTTCAGGTCGGTCGATCGGACGGCTGTTCGATCGGCCGGCAACCCGATCGGTTAGGTATTTTTAGCAAGACAAGTTCTCAGCAGGGTGTCACCTGATCGGACGGCTGTTCGATCGGGTGGCACTCCTAGTGCATCGAACATGTTGAAGAAATCGATTAAGTGTTGAAGTATAGTATCTCATGATCCGAAGAGTAATCCGATCGAACAGTAGTCCGATCGAACAGCAGTTCGTTCAATACTAGTCCTCAAAATAAATTGATTAAGTGTGGGACCATGTGTTAACCGATCGGCTGGCTGTCCGTTCGGACAGCAGTCCGATCGGTCAGCACCCTGACCTGTTTAGCCTATTCGTCTAACACTTGGTTGTTCTGTTTGTTTGTCGTTTTATTGAGGTATTTTGACAACGAGTCGAACCATAGATCCTTCGTCCTTACTTGGTTCCCCTGGTCGGACAGGAATCACCCAAATCCGGCCGGTGAACTGTTCGGAACGGAGTTTAACGTTTAACCCGAAATCGGTTAACCTCGCGGATAGAATCCGGATTTTGAGCCACGTAACCACCGGAGTGATTTGTAAGCCGGCACAGGCTCCGTTTCTATCGGTTTGAAGGCATTGAGTGAAAAAGAGTTGAAAGTTGGAAAATCCATCTTTCAATCCTTTTCACCATGCATATGTTTAGATCTATGAAAAATCTTTGTTTGTTTATGTGGAAATCGGCTAGATCTAAGTTATTCTTGGTGGATTGAGGCCAAAACATGAAGTTCTTTAAGAACCCATGGTGACATCATCCTATAACACTTGAATCTTGATGATTCCACGGTTAAAAGTTACGATTTGAAAGATAGAAAGGTGTAGGAGTGCATGTAGATCAAGAAAGTACAAGGTTTAGGACGAAATCTTACCAGAGTCGAGAGGAATCTGAGAAAAGGATGAGCTAAGCGTGCTGGTCGGTCAGAGGTTTCCAAAAGTGGAAAGGATGACAATGACAGGGGTATTTATAGGATGCCAAATGAGGAAAGTGCTGGCCGATCGGCCAGGCAGCTTGATCGGACAGCCTGTCCGATCGGACAGCCTGTCGGATCGGACAGCAGTCCGATCGGCTGGCTGTTCGATCGGCTGGTAGCCTGATCGATCAGTTGCACGTTTCGAGTGTTCGGTGCGACGATTTTTGATATTTCGATTTCGGTTGCGAGCGGTTCGATACGATAGGGTTTCCTAGTCAAATTACTTTTAATCCCAACCACTCATATCTCGCACTATCCCTTCTCCACTAATTATCATAGTTTGATTGTGATTCGAATTCGATGTCGATTGAGTTCGATTGCATTTCTTGTTTCGATGGATTTCCACAACATACAAAATTAAACATGCGCAGGTAACACGTAAGGCACACACACACGTATAACAATATTCCAAATGCGTATTTCGAGTTGAGATTTGATTCGATGTCGATTGGATTAATTAGCTTTATCGCATTGTTACTTCTTATAATTCACAGTCGTAGGTCGATTGAATAGCGATTAACATACGTCGATTTTATTGTAATTATAGACACTTACTCCACATAATAGCTAAAATAAAAGAAATCTATTATTAGTCGGTTGCGCGAAATCGGTCGTTGACTTTGACCTTGACATCTTGAAAACACGGGGTGTTACAGCCTCCCCTAGTTTAGGGAATTTCGTCCCGAAATTAGGCTGAAAGTTGTACAACACCGTGAATCACTTTCTCTCTCTAGACTTTCTCCTTGAATAACTGCGGGTACTTCGCTTTCATGTCGCTTTCGAGTTCCCAAGTGAACTATGCGCCTCGTTTGCCTTCCCATCGGACTTTCACGATAGGAATGCGCGAGCGTCTGAGCTGCTTGGTTTGGCGATCCATGATTTCGACAGGCTTCTCCACGAAGTGTAATGTTTCGTTCACTTGCAGGTCATCGAGTGGAACGTGTAAGTCATGGTCGGCTAGGCACTTTCGGAGGTTTGACTCGTGGAAAGTCGGGTGGACGTTACTAAGTTCCTCCGGTAGTTCGAGTCTGTAGGTGACTTTTCCGATCCTTTCCAGAATCTTAAAAGGTCTAACATATCGAGGCGCGAGCTTTCCTTTCTTGCCGAATCGGACCACACCCTTCCAAGGTGATACCTTTAGGAGTATGTAGTCACCAGCGTCAAATTCAAGGGGCTTGCGTTGTCTATCGGCATAACTTTTCTGTCGATTCCGAGCTTTTACCAGGTTGTCTCGAATTTGGAAAATTCTGTCTGTCGTTTCTTGTAATAGCTCAGGACCGGTTAATTGCGAATGGCCGATCTCGTGCCACACAATAGGCGATCGACATCTTCTTCCGTATAAAGCCTCGAATGGTGCCATTTGAATGCTGGAATGATAGCTGTTATTATACGAGAATTCGACTAATGGCAGGTATTTATCCCAATTACCACCGAAGTCTATGACACATGAACGGAGCATATCTTCAAGAGTACGAATCGTTCTTTCAGTCTGACCGTCGGTTTGGGGGTGGAAAGCGGTACTTAGATTGAGCGATGTACCGAGTGCCGTTTGAAACATTTCCCACAGTCGCGAGGTAAACCGAGCATCACGATTAGAGATGATGTCGCGAGGCGTACCATGATTACAAATGATCTCGTCGGTGTAGATTCGGGCTAATCGTTCTACCTTGTAGTCTTCCCGTATTGGCAAAAAGTGAGCAGATTTAGTCAATCGGTCAACCACAACCCAAATGCTGTCGTGACCTGATGACGTATGTGGTAGCTTTGTTATAAAGTCCATAGCTATACTGTCCCACTTCCACATAGGGATTGGTGGTTGTTCGAGTAAGCCAGAGGGTCTTTGATGTTCAGCCTTGACTCTTGCATATGTCAGGCATTTTCCAACGTAGAGAGCAATATCCCTCTTCATGCCCGGCCACCAGTACTTATAGCGAAGATCCTGGTACATTTTGTCGGCACCGGGATGAATAGAATACCGGGATTTGTGGGCTTCGTCCATCAAGATTTGTCGCAAATCAGTTCGTTTGGGAATCCAAATTCGGTCCAGAAAGTGGAATATCCCGTTTGATTTGCTCACAAGCTGGGCTCCATCGTGGTAGATTCTTTCCTTCTTCAGTGTGCGTTCATTAAAACATGCATGCTGAGCTTCGCGAATGAGGGTTTCGAGATCGTGTTGGGCTTGAACATTACGAGTGCTAAGCAGATAGCTCCGTCTGCTGAGTGCGTCGGCAACAACATTTGCGTCGGCACAACCACTACCGATCAAGAAGCTTACGCCCGCTGAAATGCAGACACGCCGAGCTGCCGGTCTTTGTTTTAACTGCGACGAACGTTATCAACCAGGTCACCATTGTCAACCTCCTAAATTTATGTTCATGCAAGCGGATACCGGTCCACCTTGGCTCGGTCTTGAGGACAATCCCGTTTTTGAGGAGGGGAGAATTGATAAGGGTCAACAACCCTAACTCAAGCAAACCCACGTTTTGTTTTCCTATTAGTTGCTTGCATCTGCACGTTTATTTCCCATGTAGCTTCCCATGTTCCCCACTATCACCCATGTTTCCCATTATCCCACATGTTTCTTTCAGTTGTTCACGTATGCATTACATGTTTCCCTTTTAAGTGTAAGGCTATATAAAGCCACCATGTTTATTGAATGAAAGTAGAGAAAAATTGTTGCAAAAGAAGTCTCTGTTCCTATCTCTAAATTCTGAGTTTAACCCACTTACGGGTCCTAACAACTTATATGCTAAATCTGGGCGCATAGAGACCGCTCTGGGGATATTCGAAGCTAGCCCTGATAAAAATCTATTCACTTAGAGTGCAATGCTTGATGGGTTAGCTATGCACGGTTATGGAGAAATGCTACTAACTTATTTCTCCAAAATGGTTAAGAACAGAGTTAAGCCGGAAGGGGTTACCTTTCTTGGTGTCATGGTGGGGTGCAGCCATACTCGTCTTACTAACGAAGCATGCGACTTTCTGGCGAGATGGGGTCGGTTTATGGAGTTCCAAAAGAGCTCAAGCATTACGGGTGCATGGCAGATCTTCTTGCACGTGTCAGTTTGATCAAAGAAGCAATGGACATGATCGAGAGTATGCCAATGTCGAGTGATGTTTTTTGTATGGGGGAGTTTTCTTGGAGGGCGTAGACTCCATGGGAATGTTGAGGTAGCAGAGAAAGCGGATGCGCGTATTATGGAGATAAGGCCTGAAGATGGTGGAGTTTATTTAACAATGGCTGACATTTATGCAAACGCAAAGCGGTGGGATGATTAACGAAGATAAGGAGAAAGGTAAAATAAGTATATTTTAAAGGAGAAAGGTAAAATAAAGCACAAAAGAGACAAATGGATGTATCCTTTTTGCCTATTGCATTATAGCCTAGTGACATTTTTGGTGTGTTAAAGGTTAGGAATCATTAGGTCTTGGGTTCGATTCACACAAATGGGGTTTTTCCTAAATTTATTGGGTTTCCTTCTGAATTGGTGTATAAGCATTATTGCCTAGTGGAGATGGATATGATCGGATGGTTCAGCTGGTGGCATGATGATACTTCAGTGGCCTGTCAGTGATCCAAATTTTCCGTTAAAAAAACAAAGAATCCCTTTGGGATTTGCTTGAGAGAGTTAAGAGGTTGATTGTAAATTCAAACATGTCAAACACGTAATTTGTAGATGCCTAGTCAGATATTTATTTATTCATTTAAATGCCATCTCAACTAATAGGTTTAAAAGAAAATACTACCACTGAGATAGAACATATCTATTATTGTTTTAATGAAATACTTAGATCATGAATAATACCATCAAATAACGATGAAATAAACGATTAGGCGTTATATTTGTTGAGTTGTGAAGTTTGATATTTGTTGGAGAAGCATCTGCCACCATGACTGGATAGGAGGTCGTAGAACCTCAGGTAGGTCCCACTTCTGACCGATTGAGCGTAATTCGTAAACAACGACAAAGTGAATCAATCACCGGGATATCTATCCGCACACTTTGACAAATAAGCAACATATGAGATTAATCTTCCCAACATGTAATTGTAAACTTGTAACACCAATAAGAATAAGGGGGATTCTATGGGCACACCGGGATATCTATCCGCACACTTTGACAATTCAATACGGATCGTATAGGCAATTTATAGACAAAATGTAAAGCAAGTAACTTGACAAATAAGCAACCATGTGAGATTTATCTTCCCCACATATAAAATGTTCTATGTAAGTCCATGTGTTGTGGGTTTTGATGTGTTGGCGCACCTTGCCACATCATTAGCTTTTAGAGACCCAACACCATAACACAAGGGCACCTTGCGCACCTTGTGAAGAATGATACATGCGTACATCACGTTTCCAATCTGATCCTTGTCCCATAGTCGACAAGGCATTGCCAATATTCGTCACCTTTTCTTCAAAACACCGAATGCTCGCTCGACGTCTTTATGTGCAGCCATTTGGACCCTGTTAAACTTTAATCTCTTTGGATCTATGGTACCGTTTCTTGTGAACGATTTTACGAAAACCCCCCACTCTGGGTAAATCCCATCAACTAGGTAGTACCCATACACATACTAAACCCTGTTTACAAAGAAAGTTCCTTTGGGTCCTATACCATTTACCCGATCATTGAAAAGGGGCGAGTGGTTTATGATGGTAATATCATTATGTGAACCTGACATACCGAAGAACGCATGCCATATCCAAAGATCTTGGGATGCAACCGCTTCAAGCATGATGGTTGACATCCCATGAAATCCACTTTTTTTTTTTTCGGTTGGACAAAGTTCCCAAGGCCATTTCATACAATCTAAACTACCTAGCATCCCGGGTAGCCCATGATAATCGGTGTGATGTTCCAATATTTGTTGCATGTCACTGAACGAGGGCTTCCTCAAATATCTTTTCCTATAAAGTTCTAAAATACACGAACAAAAGTTGTGAAGACTTTCTCTTGCTACACGTGCAGACATTTTTAAATAGTCATCCATAATGTCCGAACTATTGTCGTACGCTAACTGTCTAAGTGCGGCCGTGACCTTTTGACACGTACTAAATCCTAATTGCCCTGTTACATCCGGTTTTTGTTGGAAATAAACATACTTCTCCTCAAGATCTCTAGATATCCTTAAAAATAAGTTTCTACTCATACGAAAACGACGCCTAAACATTTTTTCATCATACTTTGGTTCCGCTGAGAAGTAATCGCTTATCAACAAATTGTTAGCGGTGTGCCGTTCACGAGCGATGTACCTCCTCCGTTTAGGTTGCGGAGTCTCTTCCTCATCGTCTTCCACGATAGCTTTCACCACCGTCGCGATCGTTTGTAGAAATATTTCCACACCATCGTCAGATGATGATGACGATTCACTTGAACTTGAAGAACTCATGGCAAGATTGTGTTTTATGTGTTTGATATTGTGTGAGAAAAATGTTAAATATGGTAAGGTATTTATAAAGGAAAAAAAGTTTTTTTTTTTTTTTTTAAATGCCCAACGGCTAGCCCAAACGGGTAGTTTTGTTGGCCAATCACATCCCGCCAAGTCAGTCTCGTAGCCCCGCCCCACGCCCGGCTTTATACTCCCGCCCCTTGGGCCACGCCCAAACCCAAGCCCACCCGGGGTGGTGGCTTGGGCGTTTTCAGCCAACCCACGCCCAAACCCCCGCCCCATACCCCACAGTCTTAATGGGGCTTTAACCCTTTGGGTGTGGGGTTAACTAGGGGCGTGGGGCACCAATTAATTTGTTTTTAATATACAACAAATCATATCTAGTTACCTCAACCTCACATTTCATAAAAAGACATGTCACCTACGTGGCATCATGTTGCAGCACTTTTCCATCTTAAAGCTCCATTAGAACCCTCCTTCCAAGCACCCAACACATAATCTAATTGTAAACTTGCAACACATTAAATTAAGTAAAGTTATAAGATATCTCTAATTCTGTAATAGGTGTAAATCATCTCATAAACATAAATTCCTAGCTTCATATATTTTCTTGTAAGATTATTTGGTGTTGGCTTATTCTATTATTCATTTGAACGTTTGAGCGGTGAAGTTTAAACGCAAGTTTATCACATTTATAATGAACCTATCTTTTACAAAAGAGAGAGAAATAGTATATAAAAAAGAAGAAAGCATAAAATCAATCCCATATAATCAAAAACTTTTTTGAATGGACAAGTGTGATGGATATGTTTCGATAAGAATAATTCATACTTGCTTTTTCTCTTTAAAAATACCTTGCTTTAGCAATATCCTTATATGAATTTACGTGAGTCGGTTATTTTCCCTTTAAAAATAACCTTGCTTTAGCAAATATTATTGTATGAATTTGAGTGAGTTGGATACTGACAACTTCTTTGATTTCAGGGAAATGAATATATATCATATAACTATTCAATATTCCTATTACCAAAGTAATTGTAGCTTGTAATATCAAGAAGTTATAGTAAGATCACCCGTAGTTGGAGGATTTTGAGGCGTTTTACCTTAAAAAAAAAAGTGTAACATTTCAAGTGGTATGGATTTTAATCTTATGGTGAACATCTCTATACTTATAAATCAAAATGATGTGACACTTGACTTGATTTCATCCCACCCTTTTAAATTTTCTCATAGTTTGGTTAATTCCTATGCTGCCACGTAGGACAACTGTACACGTGTCATATTTCCCAGTTTTATGCGTTTTTTTCCTCATACAATGCCTCTAATTAGGCATCCTACAGATGAAAAAAGAAAGAAATTTGCCACAATACTCTACAATAGTTAAAACGCGGGTATTATCTTGCCGATGGAATATACCCACAATACTCTACAATAGTTAAAACGGTTAGGCATCCTGCGGATGAAAAAAGAAAGAAATTTGCCAAGTTTCAAGAAGCGGCTAGAAAAGATATTGAACGGTGTTTTGGGGTTCTCCAACAAAGATGGCATATTATTGAAAACCCAGCACGCGCTTTTACACCCAAAACGTTGCGATACTGTATGTATGCTTGTATTCTGCTGCATAACATGATCCTCGAAGACGAAGGACATGCAATTTGTGAGTATGACGAGAACGCGGTGGAGGAGAATAATGTTCCGGTTAGCGGAGAACAACAAGATTTGAACAGGTTCTCGTTACATAACGATTTCACACATGTCAATCTTCAATCGGACTTGATCGATCACATTTGGAGTCTCGGAGAAAACAACGCGTAGTTTTTTTATTTATTTGTAACTTTAGGCTTTTTTTTAATTTAAGTTTAGGTTTTTTTTTAAATGTAATTTTAAGTTTTTAAGATTTTTATTTTAAATGTAATTTTAAGTTTTTATTCAAATGTAACTTTTTTTATTGGAGACTAAAACACGATCTCATACATCATACATCATCTCGCATTGGAGACTAAAACACAATCTCATACATCATCTCGCAAGTCAAGATTTACCCCACCTTTTGGTCGATTCCGACGAAGACTAGTTTAAATTGTTTCAAGTTAATGTAATTTTATTGTTTTTTAATTTAGTGTAATTTTGATGTTTTTAATTTAATTTATAAAAGTTTATTGTTTTTTAATTTAATGTATTTATTCTACATTTATTAATATGAAATAAAATAGTGCACAAAAAAATAATAATAATAAAAGTTTACCACTTCAGCAAGTGTTTAAACCATTGCCAACACTTTTCAGCAAAGTTTAAACACTTTTGACTGATTGACATGGCGCGCTCTGATTGGTCGGTTTTTTGGTTTGCCACTCCAAAGTGTTTAACCACTCCCTACACCCTTATGGTGAACATCTCTATACTTATAAATCAAAATGATGTGACACTTGACTTGATTTCATCCCTCCCTTTTAAATTTGAGTAAACTGCTAAATTCGTCCATGAGGTTTGACTCAAATTGCTAGATCAGTCCAAAATCAAGTTTTGTTGCTAAACCAGTCACTGGCCCTACTTTCTGTTGCTAGATCAGTCCAATTATTTAACTCTGTTCAAATTCTGGGTTTGAGAGGAGGGCAAAGTTGTCATTTTTCCTTTTAATTATTTTTCCCATTTATTTATACATGCATACACCCACACATACAGCATTAGAAAAAGTTAGAACAATGAAATTTCTCTGCTCTCTCTCTACTACCGCCACCACCACACCACCACCACCCCCACCACCGTATCACCACCCCCACCACCGTATCATCACCACCACCACCACCGTATCATCATCACCACCACCACCGTATCATCACCACCCCCACCCCCACTGAAACCCCAACTCCACCATCCATCTGCCGCCAAGATCATCATCATCATCAACATCGCCGCCGTCGGCACCACCGTCAACTCATCATCATCAACACCACCGTCTCTCTCTCTCTTCTCTCAATCTCACCACCGCCACCTGTCTCTCTCTCTCTCTCCTCTTTCTTGAAATCCGACTTCAAATCAGCATCAAATTTTGAAATCGATGAATTGTGGTTTGTTATCTTGACAATCTGAGCTGGGTTTGCTTCAGATCCACCACCGCTACTGGCACCACCGTCAAGATCATCATCATCAACATCGTATCATCATCGTCACCAACGGCGGAGGCGGCGGAGGCTGCCGGCTCGGTGAGACACCGGTGGAGCCGGCGATTACCCGACGAAGGATACGGCAGTAGCACCGCCGTGAGAGACAGCGACGTCGACTCTCCAACGACACGTTTCATCTCCGACAGGCCCGGTAAGTGCCGATTCACTTCAGTTCAAGTAGTTTCATGGTTTGCACATTTCTGATTTTTGGGGTTCGGTGATGTTTCCGGTTTCCGGCCGTTTCTCCGGTGAAGAAGATGATGGTGGTGTTAAAGCTGAGCTGATGAAGACGGTGGTGGTGGTGTTACTTCGGGCTTGGCTTAGGTTTGGTTCTGGTGTAGGTCACTTCAGATTCATTTCGGGTTTTAATTTCGGGTCTCGTGTTTTCAGTTTCTGGTTCAGTCGCATATCAGAGGGGTAGGGTGAGCTCAGAGGTGTTGTGGGTTAGGTTTTTGGTCTGTGATTTCAAGGAGATAGATGAAAAAAGGGTGAGCTCTCAGAGGTGTTGTGGGTTAGGTTTTTGGTGTGGGTGTATGTATTAAATAAATGGGAAAAATAATTAAAAGGGGAAATGACAACTTTGCCCTCCTGACTAACCCAGAATTTGAACTGTGTTAAATAATTGGACTGATCTAGCAACAGAACTTAGGCCCAGTGACTATTTTAGCAACAAAAGTTGATTTTGGACTAATCTAGCAATTTGGGTCAAACCTCAGGGACGAATTTAGCAGTTTACTCTTTAAATTTTCTCATAGTTTGGTTAATTCCTATGCTGCCACGTAGGACAACTGTACACGTGTCATATTTCCCAGTTTTATGCTTTTTTTTTCCTCATACAATGCCTCTAATTAGGTTTTTTTTTTTTTTACATAAACATCCCGACCCTTCTCCTACCTTCAGCCGCCTACATATGATGAAAACCACAACTCTATTTTCGATTTCATTACTACTGTTGTGATGATTAGGATCTTACTGTCAGTATGAAGGTAATGAAGAGGAGCAAGAAGGGTTGGGAAGATGAACCTATACATATGAAGAAAACCCCAATTCTACTACTGTGATGATTAGGATCTTATTGTTAGTATGAAGGTAATGAAGAGGAGCAAGAACGGTTGGGAAGATGAACGTGTATGAAGAAAACCCCAATTTTTGTTTTCGATTTCATTGCTGCTGATTCACCACCGATTACTGCCTGCAATCAGTTTTTCTTTTTCAATTGAAAGAACCCTAAATCTCATCTCTCTTCGATCAAAAGTATCCTGGTAACTTTGTTTTCTCAGTTTGTAACCTGACTAATGTAAGTTTCTTATGTTTATTTATGTTTCACTTCTTTGTATTTTTCGTCGGAACCCTGGATTGTGACACAGTGTGACCATCGGTTTCTAGGGTTTCGGTATTGATTCTTGAAAGAGTCATGAGAACCATGTTGAGTTTGTTTTGTATCATCGGTTAATTTTATGTGTTGCGAGTTAACCGAAAAAATGATTTCTTAATCATATCAATTTATGGGATACTGATACATGATTCTTCTGTATCTGATACGAAGGATTTTGGGGAAAGTTAATGATTATAATTTGTATTTGGGTTAACTTTGTACAATAGTAACCAAGTTTCAAGAGTGTTCTAATTAGGTCACTCATAATTTTTTTTGTTCCAATTAGATCATTCAAGTTTCATTTGATGTTTCAATCTTAGATATTTTACCTAAATAGAAGGTCATCCATCCTACATGGCATTTATTTAGGTTTTTTATTTAAAAAATTTGTTGACATGGCACATAAATGCCAAATGGGTTAGAAAAAAAATGCAAAATAGATTGTAATTTTTTTAAAAAATTGTAGAAAAGTTTAAAAAATGCGAAAAAAATTAAAAAATGTGATTTTTTTTCAAAATCTCTAAAAAGTTATCAAAATTTTTATAAAATCATGAAAAATAGTTAGATGTCAGTAAATTTTTAATGAAAGAAAGTACTAATTACTCCTACATCAAAAGCATTTAAATTATAGTCATAAAAGAAGATAAACAACTAACACTACAAGAAAGGGACACCTTTAGCGGCGACACCTTTAGCGGCGACACGTTAATCGTCGCCGCTATTGGTCGATCCGGGTCCCCAGATCTGAAACATAACCTCATCCATTGATCAAAATATTGATCTGACGGTTGGAGATACGACAGGGCAATACCGGTGACGGGTGAAGGGCAATACCGGCGACAACTTTAACTCTTATCTGGTCAACCGACACAAATCTAACCTCTGGTCAACGGATAGGGCAATACCGGCGACGGGAAGGGCATTACCGGCGACAAATGTGTCGCCGCTAATAGGGCAATCCGTGTGAACCTGAAAAGGGCAGATCTTGGCCCTTGATGAGAAGATGATCCAACGGCGTGGAGACTTTCCTGATTTTTCTCCTTCAAACAAACACAAACTTCATTTTAAACCCACTTTCTTCAACATACACCCATCTTCTCCAATTTCAACTACACCAACAACAACCTGCCATCCCCACCACCGTGAAGCTACCACCACCTCAACAAGCTTAAGCTCCGTCAAGTTCTGGCCAAGCTCCGTCAAGTTCCGGCCAAGCTCCGTCAAGTTCCGGCCAGCTTTGTTTTTTTATGTAGAAAATATATAGTGTAACTCTAGGTAGAATTCATTTTTTTGTAAGATTTGATTGTTTAATATGAGATAT
This sequence comes from Helianthus tuberosus, assembly GCA_030545235.1. NCBI lineage: Eukaryota > Viridiplantae > Streptophyta > Magnoliopsida > Asterales > Asteraceae > Helianthus > Helianthus tuberosus. The sequence goes on from CM060443.1 coordinate 5,096,657, forward strand.
GAATGTTTTGATATGAGATTTGAATGTTTTTTGAATGTTTTGATATGAGATTTGAATGTTTATAACTTTGCTGCAAATTTTTTTTATAAGATTCAAATTATTATAACTTTGCTGCAAATTTTTTTTGAATGTTTTGATATGAGATTTGAATGTTTTTTTTATAACTTTGCTGCAAATTTTCCGGCAAGAGCAATACCGGCGACACTTTAGCGACGGCAATTCTGGTCGCTAAAGGTGCAAGAACATTACCGACGAAAGGCACTTTTAGCGGCGACATATGGCCAATACCGGCCGATCAATACCGGCCACATATTACCGACGACGTGTCGCCGGTAAAGGTCAATACCGGCGACAAAACAGAGCATTACCGGCGACGGGTGTCGTCGCTAAAAGCAGCCCGTTCTTGTAGTGTAACCGTAAATAAATGTCATGTATGACTATAACCTGCTATTCAGGTAAAATATCTAGCATTAGAACACCAAAATAAAGTAGAATGATCTAATTGGAACAATAAATTTTATTAGTGACCTAATTGGAACACTCCTAAAACTTCATTACTATTCTGTGACATATTCCCTTTGTATTTATTGCTATAATTGTTATAAAAAGGTTGTATACAGAGGTTTATTAACGTAGAACTCTTATTAAAAGTTATGATTTTTCACAATGGTATTAAAAAATGATGATTTTCATTTTTATGCTATGAAAGTCCCGTGACCAAATAAAAGATTTGATACTTCTTTTTAATTACAGGTGATACAAAGGATTTTTTGGGAAAGTTAATTCAATGTTTATTGGTCAGTATTGTCCTTTTTTAGAAAATTGAGTGACTTTAATATATCAGATTATTTGTTTGTATGGTGAAAGCGATGTAAGATATGTGCGTAATAGAAGGGGCCAGATATCCGTAGCGTGGAACAAAAGCCGCAAACGTCTTATATTTCCCAACGTATGTTTTATATCCCTTTGTAAGGAAAATTATTGATTTTTGCTTTATGTAGTTTATATGATGTTAGTGTTACTTTAGATTTGCTTCTTAGATCTCAACTTTGGTTTTGTGTTTGATGTCAAGTAGCTTCGCTTCTGTTGAACCTTGATTACTCATCTGAACCAATTTTTACTATCATGATGCTTCTTTATAACATTTTTCTACATGTATGTTGTTGTATTGTATCATGACGCCTTTAGATGTATGGTAAAACTACCTAAAAAACACTCCGCCACTGATCCTCACCAACACTCCGCCACGACCACCCTTTATTGAGAGAACGACGAGAACCCGTGTGAACACAGCTAAAACTACCTAAAAAACACACACAATTTTTTTTAATTTTCCATTAAAAATCGCAACATTTTATTTATAATTTTTTTTCTAAATCTTTTTTAATCCGAATAACAATTACTGATTCACCATCTACACTACCATCCGTAATATATTACCAATATTATACAATTAGTTTCCCTTCTGTCTACACTACAATTTATAAAATAAAAACCCTTATAAATTCTTTTATAAATAATTTTATAAAATCACTAATTAAGGTCATTCATATTGATGCATATGTGCATAGTTTATACGGTAATGAGAGAATTAATGTTAATGCACATATATATGCATTAAGTTTGTATGTTTAGTTATCTTATGGGTTATCTATAACAAAAAAACTAGAGAGAATACAGTAAAAAGGGAAGCAGAAAAACAAAACAAAACAAAATGACGTTACAACAACTCAATTACATCACAAAGTTTCCATTTCTCCCAAAGAAAGAAGAGGCTTGTAAACTTGAGAATGAAGATAAGAATATATATGTTGCATAATTATGATTCCACGAAGTTTTGTACTTGCAAACCATCCACTGTGCTTATAAATGCTAGCTCATATGTATAATTTATTTTAAAAACTTGCCCTTCTCATCTTGGATTGTAATATACTTCCAGTTTTCATCACATTTTTATTTATTTTGTTGCTTCAATCAGTTTTCATCACATTTTTATTTGTTTTGTTGCTTCAATGTCTATTTCTTCTTCTAATACAACTCCATTTCTGAAAGAAAAGAGTGTAATGTGTGAACACAAACATCCATTGAATCTCGCAGACCTATGTCGGAACAACTGCAACTCGAAGAAGAGTATGAAGAAGGCGAGGGGGAGAATGTTGAGGATTTAATTGCAAAACAAGACTTCCAATGTTTGTGTTTCCGATGTGGGGAAGAGATTAATTGGCTTCATAGGTATTACTACACCTGTTTTCAATGTAGTGATTACTATATTCATAAATTTTGTGCAGAGCTTTCTGAAAGACTGGAAGACGTTTGTGTGGTTGGCCATACTCTTGATTTGACCCAATGGCCGTATGATTGGGATTGGAAGTGTGATGTTTGTGGCAGATCTCATAAGCCTAGAGAGTTTTGTTATCATTGTCATAGTTGTTACTTTCATGTTGATTTAAACTGTTTTATGACAAGGTTACAAAAAAAGAGCATTTATGTTCCTAGCCACAAACACCCACTAATTTCCTTCCCAAAACAAGTTTTAGACATGTGCGATGCATGTGGGAAGGAACATAAAGGTATCTTCTATTATTGTCCCATGTGTGTTCGTTCTAAATTCATTCATAGTCATTGTGCTCTTCTACCGCAAACGTTGCAAATCCAACATATTACAAATGATATCTTCTCCCATATCCATCATCTCACCCTTGCTTATTCCTTTCCGGATGCTGATCAAGAATCTAAAGACTGGCCACGGTGTAGGGTATGACGTCAATTTTTTGATGATCCGCATCTTTGGATATGTAAATGTGAGAAATGCAGATACTATACCCATCTAGATTGCGCAACATCAAGTGACGAACCGTTCATGTCTATCCTTACATC